>JAWLTJ010000003.1:0-600000 GCA_037044235.1 Meruliopsis variegata
ATTCAGCCGCATTGCCTTGTTTTGTGGTGGATGGCTCAGCAGGCTTTGCTCCAAAACTGAATGGAGACGAAGTAGATTCAGCCGCATTGCCTTGTTTTGCGGTGGATGGCTCAGCAGGTTTTGCTCCGAAATTGAATGGTGTAGAGGCAGCTCCCGGTGCACTGCTTTGTTTAGTGTTAGGCGGCTCAGCAGGTTTTCCAAATGAAATTCCAGGATTGCTGGAAGGCTTCGGTTGTTCTTCCTTTTTTCCAAAAGGGAGGCCACCTGATGCTGCATCAGGTGCTTTGGAAGTGGATAAGCCTTGTGGCGCGCCAAACGAAAATCCACCACTACTTGAGGCAGATTGGGGCGGATTGCTTTGCTGGCCCCCAAAAGAAAACGATGGCTTATTCTCAGAAGTCGATGCTTCCGAAGGTTTGGCAAAGCCAGAGAAAAGGTTAGAGGGAGGAGCATTTGCAGGCGTAGTGCTCGCATTGTTCGGAGCCGAAGTGGACGGGGTGCCAAAATTAAAATTCACAGGTGGCTTCGAGGCGGGGGTCGTAGACGGATTAGAAGGAGTCTGTGCAGTAGAGTTGGCCGTGTTCTGCGTCGTGGGTCCAAAGTTGAACGAGGGCGTACTAGTCTGTGATGTATTATTATTCTGGCTGGAGGCCCCAAAAGTGAAGCCAGTCTTCTGGCCTTGTTGACCGTTCCCACTGCCACCAGAGCCCCCAAATGAGAAAGCTGGCAGGATAAATCAGTATAAGAAAGTGTATGAAAGTCATCTATTCAAGTAGTTACTCACCCATCGTGGTGAAGTCTTTGTTGTTCAGAGCAAGAATGTGGAATAAAGCATAGCACAGCGGTGTCTCTTCTCGCCAACGCGCGTTTCTATTTCACTACACGTGAATGAACGTCATGGATGCACCATCAAGAATTAACAGGTAGAATACAAACTACCAATTCATCATCATGGCTCGGAATCATGAAAAGGCCAAGTCCATGCTACATCGCTTCCGAGATGCCCAAGCTGCTGAACTAGGATTCTCTGTGGGAGCCACACGCCGTCCAAGGGTGACCAGTAGTGTGACCAGCCTTCGGGAGGCAGAGAAATGGAGAGGAGAAGTTTTGAGAGACATTTCTCGAAAGGTATCCAAGATTCAAGACTTTAACTTGACAGACTACGAAGTGCGAGACTTGAACGATGAGATCAATAAGCTCATTCGTGAGAAGACCGCTTGGGAGTACCAGATCATTTCTCTTGGCGGAGCCAATTATCGGCGAGGTGTCCCAAAAATGCTCGATGATAGTGGTCGAGAGGTTCCTGGTACGCATGGGTATAAGTACTTTGGACGTGCCAAGGATCTGCCAGGGGTGAAAGAGTTGCTTTTCAAGTCTGCTGAGGAGGAGGAGGAAGCTGAGACGTATCGCACACAGAAGTACAAGAGGTTCATGAGTCAACCAGCGGCCTATTACGGTGACGAAGATGAGGATGATGGCACTCTTCTCGAGAGCGAATCCGCTGCGGAGCTCGAAGCCTGGCGCCAAGGATATGCGCAAATCTTGGAGGACATTGAAGGAGAAATCGATCCTTCCAAAATCCCGCCTATTCCGCGATCCAAGCCAACAAACCTCAAAGAGATTGCATCGCAATCACAAGCACAAATGGATATAGATGGCGATCACAAGGCTGCGGGTGATGCTGCTCGTGTGTCCGCCATGCTCAATGTCCTTGACCCAGAACAGCTGAAGCCACCGGCGGTTCCCGACCGAAGCAGGATGGAATCCTTCTTACTTCAGGCTCGCAAAAAGGCTCTGCGAGAACAATGTGAGTGTAGAGCTGCATTCGGCAGGAAACCAGTACTAACGACACGGTCTCCTACCAGATGTGGATCAATAAGCTTCTTGTGTATTGTATTCATACACTCTTCAATGTACATTATGCAGACATGAGACAGACTATGAGAGTGATTTGCGTACCTGCTGTGCTTGCCGCGCCGCATGAGTATCGACACCTTCCCACATGGCTTGCTCCTGCTCTCCACGTTTACCGGAGGCAAAAAGAGGGGTGAAGAAGGGACATCGTGATTTGAAGACTAACGCTCACAGTGAGACATTGCTACATTGTGTATCGCCAACTCACCATCTAACGAACGTTTTCGGATGATTGCTTCGATCGATAGTTCATTGTTCAAGTGACGCCGCTGTTCATAATCAGACGGATAGCCAGGGGGCGTTACACGCACTTACCAAAGCGTCCGACGAATCTTCTGACCGGGATGCTCGGGAATCAAAAGCATCGTACTTTGCCTTCCTCGCCGGCGTGGACGGTGCTGCTGCTAGTCCTGCCTGTCTCTCTAGCTTCTCCACGTCGTTGTTAAGAAGCCATTCCTCCCCAGAGTGGGAAGGTGACACCCTCTTCTTTCTTTCCCGTTCTTCAACTTGAAGGCAGTACTCCAAAACCTCTTCGCGCCCTATCCAGACATTCATCAATTCTTTCCAGAAAGTAGCACAGGCCTGTTCGGGCGCTGTAGCATAAGTAGACTTTCCTAGATCGGTCGACGAAGATGAAGAGACGTGTCGGCTTAAAAGGGAAGGGGATGACGACAAGCCAGCTGCTCGGGAGTTGGCCATGATTCTGTTGAGCCTCGTTGTCACTGAGTCGTCGAGTGATCGATATTCGCGTAGCAACGCTGATTCAGTGATATAGGTCATAGATTCTCTGGATGAACACGAAGCACTTACCTCGGAATTGCACGACAGACAGGCACGTCGAGCTCGTCATGTTCCTCACTGAAGGAGGTGTCAGCGGTGTATCCACAGCTTCTGAACCAAGTTGTGGCCCATCACTCGGCACAGAGCCGCGACTCAGTCGCCACGAGTGTGACATGGTGCCCTTCTGAAGATGGTGTGCTGCAAAAGTAAGCGTGTGGCGGCGTCTTCCTCTTCGCACGGCCAAAAAAATGCAAGGAAAGTCTGACGCACATCGTAAGACCCTGACTTGCGCTTCATCACGAAACTGGTACTGCCCACCGCAGCGTTCGTCATTATGATGACGCCGGTGTTCAGAAGATGCATGAGGGCTCCAAGCGCTTCCTTTCCAAACACATTGCAGACATCATCTGTCCACAAGTTGGAATGGCAAAAGTCGGCGTTCCTCCAACTCACCACTTTGTAAGTACATTGATAGCCCAAAGCAACTGTTCTTACCTTCTTTTTGTCCATCTAGCTATACCACTCGCAATGTCTCGCATTTGCCCCCCTCCCCAGTAAAGGATCCTTCCACATCTTCTCCTGTACATCGTGGAGGATACGGCTATCAATCAAAAATTGACCAGCGTTCTAGTTGCCTGACCAAAGTCACACCAGCGTGCTCAAATAGCCACACCATCCTGGGAACCACTACATATCACGTAGGTCTGCGTCAGTCGGTGAGATGCTTTTCCTGGACACCTTCTTCCTTCCGACAAAGCGATCCAGACAAAGATCCAAACTTGGCAGAGGTACGTGCCTTGCAAAGTAGGGATCGCATTCCTGGACAAGCAGAGCCTTATCACAATTATCCTCGTTCTCTGAGAGAGCTTGCATTGAAGGCTGGAAAGGAGGGCATCCGAGAAGCGCAGGCAGAGTATCGTGCTGCTATGGCTGAGTCACAAGCACAGATTGAAGATCGGCGAGAGATTGACGCTGCCAACATGGAAAGCTTTCAGTCATCCGCACAAGCGCAAAATGCCTCCTCACGTTGGTCACGTCCAAAACCGCCATCGAAAGAGGATCTTCTGAAGATCGCTCAAGGCTTTTGGACTCGTTTAAGAATCCGCTTCAAATGGTTCACTATTCGAGGATTCCGAAGATTTAATGCTGATGACTTCTCTGCCTTCTTTACCTTAGGCGGCCTTGGAACAGCTGTCTTTGTTATTGTGGGAACAACAACATTCGTATCGCTAGTATTCGCTGCCCTCAATGCCTTGAACATGCAGGGATGGATCGCACGCAAGTTGGCAGATTACTTGACGTCGGAAACTGGAGTAACTGTCATATTTGAAAGCGCCATCGTACCGAAATGGAAAGAATCTCGCATATGCTTTCAAAATGTTTTCATATCGCGCAGAGCATATGACAATGATGCAGAGACACTGCGCAAGGAAAGACGTAAAAGTCGACGAAGATACATGACTGCTGCTGCAGCTGGCCAAGGGATGGCATGGGAAGGTACTCACTACAGCGAGTACGATGATGAAGAGGTGGCACCACCCATGAGCGATTCAGCTCGAGGACGCGATATTGAGGACATTGTTGATAGCGGAGTACATACCAATTTCTCCATGTTCGACCTCAATGTCGATAGTATCGAAGTCACACTCAGCTTTCGACGATGGTGGGATGGTAAGGGCCTGGTAGAGGATGCAGTTGTGGAAGGAGTTCGTGGGATTGTGGACCGTAGAAATGTGTTCTGGGATCCAGATCAACCCTACGATCCTCGGGCTGCACGTCGTAAACACAAATATGGAGACTTCGAATTGGATTCTCTGATTGTCAAGGATTTCCTTGTTACAGTATACCAACCAGGTAATTTCCGGCCTTTTAATCTAAGCATCTTTGATGCTTCGATCCCCCGCCTGCGCAAGCAATGGCTCTTCTATGATCTCCTCGGGGCAGATCGTTTCACGGGGCAATTCGACGGCTGTCTCTTCAGTCTACATAAGCCTCAGAGTATTGGCAAAACGATAGGCAGAGAAAAAGAGATGACAACAGGCCGTTGGAAAACGCTTTCCCGACTTCGCATTGATGGCGTCAATTTCGATCATATCCAAAATCAGTCAGACGTCTATGGTCCAGTATCATGGGTTGTATCGGGCAAATTTGATGTCGTTGCTGATATCAAACTACCGAAAGAAGCCTCGGATGACATCGATATCAACATTATCATTAGCGAATTGCTCGACAGTCTCAGCCAAGCCGTGACAGGAGATGGGCGGTCAGAGATTGTCGATGCACCAATACCTGGTCAACACCGTTTAAGTGGTCCTGCCATCGAAGCGCCTGTTACAACAGTTGGCCCGGCTGCCGAAGGCGCGTGGCGTCAGAAAGAAATAGAACTGGAGAAGCTCAAAGCCGAAACCAGCGGTCGGGGATGGCGTGGCGAAATGGAAGCAGCTGCATACGAAGCCAACAGGCTACGTCATGGAAAGAAAGAGACGACAATAGAGGAAGTGGATGAGACCAAGCTCGAAAAAAAGAAAATGGATGAGACCAAGCTCGAAAAAGAGGAAGCTGCAGAAGACACTCAAGTAGCCTCGGAGCCAATACATCCTTCTACGGATACTGGACGACAGAATGACTCTGTCAATACGATGTCCGCGTCAAGTGCTGCAAGCGTCGTCATAGATTTGGATGTGCGCTTCAAAGATATCAAAGCGGCTGTGCCCCTCTTCTCGAGTGACCTTACCTATCGCACACAAACTTACGTTCGTCCCATTGTGGCATTCATGAACGCCAACCATACGCTCATTCCTGTGCACAGCCGCATCGTGATGGACCTCGGAGAATTTGATGGTGCGATGGACCTTGCGCAAACCGGTTTATTACCTGTTGTTTCCGAAAAGATTTACGAAGCCCTGGCAAATCACGTCCAATCACAGCGTGCTAACAACCAACGATTCCGTAGTGTATCGCAGTGGTGGATTCGGCTTGCAACCGATCAACTACTACAATATGTACTTTTAGTAAGAGACACATTGGTGCACAGCCGTGCCACATCCCACACTCCACAAGATCACTCTCCCCTGACTTTGGATCATCACAGTGGATCTGTATCATAGCTTGAAGTTGTAGTTGTCATTTCCATAGCCATTCGCTCTCCACGTGTTGTTTGGATTCGCTTTTGGTCGGCATAGAGCCGACTCCACAACCCGACGCGCAGGTGAATGCAAATTAAAGCTTATCCTCCTCGCGTACCCAAGCATTTCCATCCTAATATGAGTCAAACGATCCTGAGGACAAGGACTATGCAAGAAGAAAAGAGTGAAGCGGACACAACACAGCCATCTGTAGATGCTGCGCTACCGCATTGTCAACCTTCTGAGGATGCATCGATATCGGAGGGTTCCAAAGACATGAAGCAGCAAGATTTATGTCGTAAGATGGGGACGATGTTTCTGCAGCACCGAGTGGATCAATTGAACGATGATGTGAAAAAAATGCACAGTCGTCGACACCGACAGAAGCGTGGCCATCCTGGTAAATACCACGATGATGCTTTATCGGGAATCTCATCTCTTGCATCGTCTGCATCGTCCTCGCGAACAGCTCTGACAGCGACACTGCCACAAGCGCCTAGCGACAATCAGGACCTGAAGACGCTCCGTACAGCTCACCGTGTGATCATAGTTGACTCTAGTCTACTGATCTACTCACTCCGCACTGTTCACGACTGGCTCAAGGGAGACAGGTCGTACCGCATTGTTATTCCTGCGGAAGCGCTCAACACGTTGGATGTACTGAAGAAAGGGGACCATATTTTGAATTTAGCTGCACGAAAGGCCACAAGATTTCTCGAAGAACGCTCTCACGATCCTGCACTCGTCCTACAGCCTCGGGGAGCCTGGGTTCGAGCGACAGATGAGAAGTTAGAGCACCTTGACCAAGATGTTCTGCGATCTATTGTCCAAAATACCGACAAAGATATCCCAAACCCCATCAAGGAGACGCTTTTATGTGTCTTTCATTTCATGAGCGTAAATGATGTTCCGAATGGCGAGGCCGAATCACCTTGTAGTCTTGCCATTTCCTTGCCTCCGCCACATTTGGACTCCTTAAGCTGTGCCAGTGAAACTGATCTTCGCACACCGGGACTAGACCAGTCAAGTGATCTTCGTTACGCATCACGGGTAGATGGGACTCTCTTGTTGTCTTGGGCAAAGAAATGTGGTCTACCTTCGGAGAACATCATTGTTGCTCCAACGGCAGCGAGCTGGCTAGCAGCATCCACTACGACAATTATCCGGCGCACGCAACGCTGACTTTGGAATGCACTTTCTCACGGTGTAAAATATTGCATCTGTATTTTAAACATGAATCCAGACATAATTTACGTAAATGCTCTTGATCTACTTGCTGAGTGAGCAGACAATTTATAGTTAGGTCTTATCGCAGTAACTCCGCCTAGCGTGTCAGAATGAAATGATGCAGTGCTATAGTGCTGCGATGTGATTCCTGTGTGGCTGCATGTTACTCGAATACTCAGCGACAGATTATTGTTCAGTTTCCCATGATCAGTAGAGAGTGTGTCAGTACTAGTAGTCCATTACCTTCTTTCGAGCTAGCTTCACTCTAGTGGGTGAATCGACGCGCTCATGGACATGTCTGCCGTTCAAGATTCCCATCTCCGCTTTATTTGCCCCGTGGAGACTTCGATCCTAGCTACGGAAGCCCCCATTGATATTGTCTGGACACCCTGTTATCTATATTCACCCACGTTGCTATCCTGTCCACCTTCTAAGCATTGTATCTCAGAGACAAAATGAACCATTATACTTATTCGACGCATTGCGCCAAAAATGACGCCTTTGAGCCTGGCGTGACGTACTACTGTATCAATTGCCCTGTATAAAACCCGATCTGCCCAAGTATCTGTGTGGCATACAGAAGTTTCATCCCAATCTTCTTACCTACGCAAGTTTCACAATGTCAGCTCACGACCTACATTTTCTTGACAAAATGATCCTCTGGTCGTATCCCACAATAATGAGTGAGGTTGGTAAACAGAACAGAGTGTTACGATGATTTTGATTGTATGTGTCAAGACCATGATTCTCCTGGAATCTGTGCGCCTACTTCCCGCAGAGTTTCGAATGTATTTACGTGCTTGGCAAAGACGAAGATTCAATGCAGCTGAGATTCTCTTTCTAATCATAAAGTAAGTATGATAGCAGTACGACAAAGATTTGCTGACAAAGATCTTGGAAGATATTCCGCACTCGTTGGCTACATATTGGATGCCATTATTCGCGATGTATGGAAACCTTTCTTGTTATGCTACACTTATAACCTTTTCAGAGTACATACTTGACCACCCCTTTGCAGTGTAAAGTGACACACACCGCTTCATATATTTTCATTTTCTTAGCCACTTCATTTGTTGCTTTGGCCATTGCATGGTGAGTACACTTGTATGTCAAGAAGCTGTGACATCTTACTCAAAGTTTTCACGGTGTAGGCGAGCATATATAATCTCCCAGCGGAGTTATTTAATCTTATCCGTACTAGCATTCGCTGTTGCAACACAATTTTCAATTTCTTTGTGGACAGCAAGCAGGCAATATATAGTAAGCCACACGTCGTTAGATTTAACAAAGCTGACACATTTGATGTCAGGCTGACAGGATTGTTCAGGGTTTCTGTACACCATCTAAACACGACAAGTAAGTGAGGCATGTTTATTTGCCCCCCCCATTAATGGCTCTCAACAGCCCACCCAAATGGAAGTTGGCAAGCCCATGGTTTCTTTTATACAACTTTTTCTTTGACTTGATTATTAGTACATATTCTTCGTTGCGACTAATTAAAACTACCGGAGGGCCTCGTGGCATCTCTCGGATCTCGAAGGTGCTATTTTACAACAATTTCCATTACGTATGTGAAGGATAGTGTACACTTTAACACTTTTTGATATACCTCGACAGGTTCTTATAGTATGTACGGCCAACTTTGCCGAATTTATTGCTGTCATGGTGGCACGGGAAAAAATGCCAAGCATGCTTTTCCTCTCGATTGCTGTACAGGTAATTTCAGCCCTGAGTAAGTAAATGAACCAAGCTTGGTTCTTCTTATAATCTATGTAGACATGATTGTGTCGGAACAAGATCTAGTTCATGGTTTTGCTCGAGGCAACGTTAAAACGCGAAACACCTCTCTTGAAGGTAGTCGGCGGGAAGGTGGGCGATGCTATACATCGCAAGAGACTCCAGGCTCCGGGTGGAAAAGCACTCCCTCCCAGGAAACTTCTGTCTTCTCAAAAAATACATTTGGTACGAGCAGTATGTCGCAAAATCATGGAGACATGAATTGCATTCAAGATCTGAATTATGAACAGCCCAAACGGCGAGCCCACGGAAGTAGCAATGAACGCCGCGAAAGCTTACTTATCGATGTGTATGAGATCTCAACGAAGCAAATCACTTCGGAATCTCAAGGATCGCTTTGCTCTCAATACGAAAATCTACCACCATTATACGAATCTGCAAAAATAGATATAAACCCACAAACTTCTCTCCAGCAAGCCAGGCTCGATACGCATATCGAAGAAAAAGGCCATGAAAAGGACGAGAGACCGTATGCAGGAGTATCTATCCGCAAGATCCGGCAAGACCTTCACGGCAGGGCCGAGCTTTTAGAAAGATGCAATTCACAACCTAGTCGTGATAAGCACACAGGCACTATCTCTACTATTTTCAAAGACCACGAGAACACTGCAGGTTTCATGAATGTCCAAGTGCCTACAAAGGTGTCCCCGAAATCCACATCTCACCAAGTACACAGACTCAATGAAAGATCTTCCACAGACATAATCGCAACGAATAATAGGCTGAGGGGCCAAGAGAGTTGAATTCCAGCTTTTGTCACACCGTTTGCACTTTATACTGCGCTCCTCCGAGATCAGACTTCAGACTGTGATGACAAAATATATATATTGCCTTTTCTGCCGTATCGAGCTCCCCTCACTACCTTAGTAGGTAGCTGGGTACAAGCGTGCGACCGCTACATGCTTCGTTCGATGAAAACGGCAAGCTGCACACAACGTATCTAGTACAAGCGAACGGGCTTGCCCATGGTGGACTTGATCGTGAGCGACTTAATGTTTTGCCAGTTCTTCTTCAAAAGAGAGACGAGGAAGTTGATGGAAAGCATGATGTTTGCCAAAGCTTGGTCCTCGGTCATCTGAACGTGGCCAACAGCAACACCCAAACACAAGACCTTCTTCAGTTGGAACTTGATCGTAGACTTGACCTCGGTAACCTTCTTCTCAAGATCCTCTCCGTGTGAGACGGGGGTAGGGAACTTACCGGCCTTGGAGAGACCGGGACCAAGCAAACGGGGGATCTGCTTGATGAGAGCATCGGAAGCCAAGAAGGCGTCGTACTTCTTAGCCAGCTTCTTGACGAGCTTCTTGTTTTTGTTGAGCTTCTTCAAGTCCTCAACAGTCATGAACTCAAGCTCGATGAGCTTTGCACGGTCGACATCGGCTTGGTCGGCAAGAATGCAAAGAGACATACGAGGGCGAGGGACATGGGGAAGCTTGATTGTACCAGAGAAACGCTTGTCACGTTGTGTGTCGTAGTTCTTCAGACCGATCTGGAGTTCGATGGTCTCGTTGAAGTTACGGTGCTTCTCCTCAGCTTGCTTGAGCACGTCTTGGATGCTCTGTCGCACGCTTGACACTTGGATCTTTGATGACATCTTGTCGATGAGAGTTGGTAGATGACGGGAATAGTTCCTGTCTGGGCATCAGATCTTTTTGCAATTCACACTGCGGGCACGTGTCTATTTCCAATATGCACGTGTTTTTTTGTTCAGCGTCCCAGACACCAGATTAGATTATGCGTGTTGCCACTAGCGGATGTTACATGAATTTAGCTTTTGTCCCTGTAACAGTGGACAAAAGCGTAAAAGGTTTTCAGAAGGAATGAGTATAGGTTTGAAGCATCGTAGTAGTATTGGTGAAGAGCAGACATTTATAGGGAAGTATTCTTAAGATGATCTATGTATTAGGCAATGGAGCATGCACTAGAATAAAAGCATGGAGGATAGGTGACTTTATAACTTGGCTGAAGGCTCGCCTTGGCCTATGCGACCCTTTGCAAAGCTTTGATTCAGAGACAAAGGAAGGGTGAGAGCAACTTGGCGTGCAAGCGCGATGCGCACACTATCGACTCCTTTTGGTAAATGAAGACGTCCAGCATCGAGAGGATGAGACCAGATTTCCACATCGTAACCCCATTGGCCTGCGCGAACTTCATTGGTTTTTGCAATAGCTGCGATGCGTTGAAGGGGGAAATCCGTGGGTAGAGCACGCTGAAGCTCTATCGAAAGGAACATTGTTGGATACCAAAACCGTTTTTTCCTTTCAAAAAGCAAGGTAAGAAGAGATTTCTACTTCTGACACACTACGTACTTGTCGTCTTTAAACACCGCAGGCGGAAGCAAATCGAATGGACTTCCAGCCATATCGCAGTACATTCTAGCAATATGTATCAGCGTGACTAGTATAGAGATAAGGTCAACGTACGCGATCATGGTATGGTTGTAGCGAGGGATGTCTTGAGCATCAATATGTTCTTCAGGCATATACATGTACGAGCCGGAGGAAAGAAACCCCTTTTTCCTTTCTTCTTCATGGAAATCCTTGTCAAAGAGTGTTTTGGGCCATTCACTCGTGAGGAACCATTGTTGAGCACTGGTCTGGTCAGTAGAATCGAGATGGAGCGGGAGGCGAGGTCGCAGTGGAGAATCGACCGAAAGATTAAACCCTTTCGTTGTTTCATCGGCTTGATGAACCGCTGCATAGTCCGCAAATAGTAGCTGCACACGCAAACATGTGATGAGATCGTCGGACTTACGCGACTAATCGAACAATCAGCATCATCCAATAAACAAGCTGAACCATACCTTTTGCTTCAATTCGGCATCTATATTTGTGAAGGAGCGTCCCTTCTTAGCCACTCTGATTTCCACCTCCCAGCCGATTAGGCTAGATACAGCTGCATAGTAAGAGGAACCAGCATGAAAGACAGAGGTGTGCGTCGATCCAAGGACATTTTGCAGGTATTGTTGAGCACAAAAGATGACGGTACCTAGAGAATAGCCACCATTGGGTACGGACCCAATATCCCAATCACGGACCATCTGCCCTGCATAGGTTGCTGACATTCCATCATTTCTGATGAGTCTACTCTCTGTTCCGTGCAAGAGCCTCGACATATCCGCTTGGCAACCGAAGATGATTGCCCGGACCGGTGGATCTCCTGTATCCGGACGCGAAAGTTCTTCACGTGAACGATGCGATTCATAGACCTCCACCTCTGATTAGAAGATGCATGTATCGACGTCATGCACAGCGGAAAACTAATGTCGAAAGCGGATGGATATTCTTACGGGATGCACCTCCTTCAACTCCAACCATTTCTGTCCAAGCATGTCGTATGAAGCAGACAATAATACAGGCAGGACACCCGCCACAGGGGGTCTGCAAACCTCCATTGCGGGCGCCGCGAATGAAGCATACCAGCGAGCGCCTGACATGGGCATCAGCAGCACGGTGAAGAGCGCGTATGAGAAGGCGCCAAACATGGGACTCCAGTCAGGCCTCCGCGGTGTGACAGGTCAGAGCGATACACAGAACAGCGCAGAAAACGAAGAAACAGATGCAAATGGAAGTGCTCCAAATAACGAGCAACGCAGAGGGGAAGGCTCTGTTGCCAAGTACGACATCACCAAACAGAGAGGTCGTAAGTACACTAGAAAACGTTTGTCATCGCGGACTCACCTCTTTTCTGCTAGCATCATCTCAAGAGCGTATGAACAAGTCACAGAAAGAGATTGGAACCGAGTACGGTATTCCTACTGCAGCAGGTGTAGGGACTACCGTCTCGCCCGACCAGTCCAATTTGAAGGCCAGAGATCAAGAATCTGCCAACAATTCCTCCAATGGGCCACGCAAAGCAGCTGTACCAGAAGATTACCTGCCGGAGCCCTGTCCCACCGAGAATGCAGGAACTGGACGTGTGGATGAAGTACAAAACAATCTAGACAATACCAAGGGAATATCCGTTGGCAACCAAACAAACCACGCCCAGGAAACACCCAATGCCTCTTCGGACAGTCAGCAAAGCCCACAGAAACGCCACTCTGGCGGATTTGGATCCAAAGTCAAGAACCAAGTTCGCGGAGAGATTAAAATTATCAAAGGTTCTGTCACGAAGAACGAAGACAAAGTCAATGAAGGCATTTCCATCAAGCGAGGAGAATGATTCGGAACGAGTTGATACCGTATTCTGTTACCTGTACATCATGTGTTTTTGTTTTGGAAATAGTATGTATTTTGGACTTTGAATCGCAATTCGTGCGTTTCTGGAGAAGTACGATTCACACCGTCTGTGAGCTTACGACTAAAAAGATAGGGTACAGTATCACGGCGTAAATAGAAAGGTTAATTCCAAAGCTAAGGAAAGCATTGACCATTGCGACAACGTCGGGTGAGTAAAAGTGATTTCTGTGCTCACCCGATGACGAGGCTCCCAAGACCGGGGGAATGGGTGCGCCCTGTACAAAGCCTCCCAAAGAAAGGTCGTCGAGACCGACAGGGTCCATAAAAGTACTCTGTGGATTTTCCCGGTTATTTTCTACTGGCATAGCAAAGAGCGGGTGGTAGGCGAGGCCAGAGGGCGCTGCACAGTAGCCATTCACTTGATTTGGACCCGTGATGGACGCAGATGCATTCGCACGTATCACTATTATTCTCTGTGTACCCGAGTATCTGTCCGCTTCGTCAGTACTGAGCCTCTGTTCCTTGAAGTCTAGGTGCAAAATCATTTACGAGCAATGGAAAGATGTGCATAGAGTGAAGAATATAAGGGTGTCAAGTTAGTCAATATCAGCTTAACAGCGATGAGGGACTGCATGCGAAGCTCATTGCAATGAGCATCTGGAGACACAGAAATGAACGTGAAAAGGGTAAATCATCGAAATTGAGCATACACAGGTACTATTGCCCAACACCAAGGGAGAAAAAGCCCATCGCAAAAGGCAGAGATTAGGAGCATTAGGATGGAGACGGATGGGAGAGAAATGCCGCTCAGCAGGTGACTACTCTGCAAGGAAGGGCGATTTACTGATAATGTGCCACTTACATTGAAGCCCCATTTGAAGTTTGAAGCCCCATCAGCACACTGGCGTCCTTTGCTGTCAATTGATCCTTGTTCTGTCTGGCAGCAGCTCGCTGCGCTCGTGCTCGACTAGTGGGGCTAGGAGGACGTGGAGGTGGGTTCATCCGTTGAGCCTCCTTGAGTGACATAGTTGCATTGTTGTAGGAAGAAATGACCGGCAGAGAAGTATCACGACCGATCGTTGCCTTCATCAGCGCCTTCATCCATTCGCGTACTACGATCGCATCGTCCGAGCTGAAGTAGTGCGGTTTCTCACTTTCATGCAAGATCTTGAACCCATACTTGCCCGGGTTCGTATTCTCGTCGGCTATCACTTTGTATCCGCGCATGTTGACGTATCCTTTGATCTTGGGTGCCGTGGGATCGCGTAACAGAACAAGGTCGGATCCCTTGATGGCCATGTATCGAGGCTTCCATGAGTTGTACCGCTCTCCCTTTTTGCGCATCCATCCCTCATGCTCTACAGGGCGAATGCGCGCCATCACTGCTCCCTCATGAAGCGTACCACCGGGGCTCTGGGCGCCGTGTACATCATTGTTGGCTGTGGAGAATTCAGCGGCTTGAGCACCAGCTGAGCCGACACTGGCACGCTTCTGGTGGCCTCCGAAGCCAGGAATACCACTTGTCATGGCACCAGCTTGTGTCATTCGACTTCGACGGGCTGTATCTCCCATAGCGTCGAAGCGCGGGCTATCAGTTGGAAGGGAGATCTTGTTTCGGAAGTCTTGCTGCTTTTCAATGTCCTGGCTGGAATGAGATCCTTTCAGTCGGTTCAGTCCCAAGCGCGAGAATGTACCTTTGCTCAGACTGGAAGGGAAATCGCCTTCGGCCCCAGCCAGGGACCCGGTCTGAGATTTGGGCGCAGGCTTGCGATTGCGTTGAGCAAATCCGCCAAAGAAGCTCGAACGATCTGAGGGTGATTTTGCCCCAGAGCTGCTGCCACTTTCGCGTTTCTTGGGGCTCGTGGCATGCTGACTTGAGAAGCTGCTGTATTGTATACCCGAGTCTGGTGCTGTCTGTCCACCTTTACTGTTCCTGTTGGTTCTGCCAGGCGTCAAGTCGCTCTCCTGAAGATCACGCTCGCCGCTGAACCTATTCGAGGATGGCCCTCGCAGCGGCTTCATCTCATCAAGAGACTCTTCATCGAAAGACTTATTGCGAGGTGATGCCGCCAGCTGTGATGAGCTGAGGCTGGTATCTGGAATAGGCGAAGCCAGCTCTCGTTGACGAGAATTGGATGAAGCAATACCAGAACCTGCTGCGGCTCCCAAAGCAGCGCCTCCAAGTCCAGCAACAGCAGTAGGGGTAGCAGCCGTACCAGCACCGGGAGAGTGCTGTGGAGAGGAGAGGAAAGCTTGTTGCTGACCTAACAAAGCCTGCTGACCAGCATTGTCCACATCTGTCGTGGAAGGAGACCTCTCTCCGGCGGCAACGGCAGGCTGAAGGGGTTTCTTCAATTCTTTGATCGCATTGGCAACCTGAAACCTTTTTCCAAACGCAGAGATATCAATTTCCTTCAGAATATTGATATCCATCTCCATTAACACATCACCAGAGATCTCATGCTCTGCGAATTTGCTCACGACTGTAGCTTCATCCCAGCCCTTGGACCTTCCCCAATCCACCACCTGTTCGACAGTCCATTCGTGTGGATCGCCAGTTGGAGCTGTAGCTCGACTTGCTGTCGTGCTAGGCGCTGGGCTTCGCTGAGCCGTAGTAGCATAACTCTTGGGCGTCTCTGTACCGACAACAGAGGTGGGTGTCGTCCCTACACTCGTCTCTGCATTAGTGGAAACAGCCTTTGCTGGGCTGCCAGAGGCTGAGGCAGACTCCACGCTGCGCGAGTCTAAGGAAGTGACTGGTTGTGCAGCACTGCCGGTGTCACTCTTCTCATTGTGTGCGATGGCAGCAGCAGAACCAACGATGGCTGTCCCGACAGCAGCAGCACCTGCGGCCTTCGCAGCTGTCGGCACCTCGGAACTGTTGTCCGTCTGTCCTTCCTTCTTTCCCACGTGCGAATCGAGATCCGTCGTTGGCTTTTCAGCATTGTCCTCACCGCCGGTCTCCATCTTTGGTGTAGTTTGCTCAGAAATTGGATTGGCACTGGCAGTGCCAGCAAACAGGGGTGCATGTGTTGTCGGAGGTGCATCATCAAAATTGGCGTCATCACTCCCTTCACTGTCGCTTTCATCACTCATGTCCACGCCTGGGATTGGGACGGTCTTTGGCTTCTCAGAGGGAAGAGTGCCCTGCGCAGCAGCATGATTGTGTTCTTCTTCTTTCTTCAGGAGTAATTGACGGTGTTTTTCTTCCTCTTCTTCAAACACCTTCATTGCTTGGGCTTTCAGACGAGCTTGCTCCGCACGCTCCGCTTCATCGGCCTCATCATGATTGCGGGCCGCATTCACAGCAAGAGCCGCTCGAGCTTTAGCACGCTTCTCATACTCAACCTCAGCATCACCTCCTTCGTCTGTTTCGCCTGTAGACAGGTCACCAGTACGTCCACTCGTGTAAGACCGACGGTCATCCGAGATTCCCGACTTGCCTGCCGACATACCCGCCAGAGCTTGATCGATGTCGTCCATTGTCGCTTTCACGCCCTTGCCGTTGACAGAGTTATGGTCATCTTCCGACGTTGCGGGTACCAAGGCATGACTTTTGTCGTATGTTGTGTAGCTAAAAGGGAATAGACCTGTCTCGCCGCGAGGATTGGTGCCCTACGAAAAAAGTGAGCGACGTCTGCTACGTTCTTCATGCATCGTACCTGCCACCATCCATCGCCATATGCGTCATCTTTCTCGACGACAATTACAGTCTCGCCTGCCTTGAAAGAAACTTCATCGGGGTTCTCCGCATCAAAGTCATGAAGGGCATACACCCTTTCTCGCGCGCTGGCCATGACTTGCTGGCTGCGTGCGAACGGCACTGGTAGCTGACTAAGAGATGGGATGGGTATATGAAGAACACTGGGCAGATGAACAGGAGACCTGTAAGCTCAAGTGCTCGCTGACGGAGAGCAAGGATGTTATACGATCCTACGGTTGTAGTGGTAGTCACCCGCACAGAGCCAGGTAAGTTCTACGCACGTCCCGACGGGTCAGTCTGCGTTCGGAAGTTGAAGCACTACAAGGCTGGCTCAAATTGCGAGTGTACGTCTGTCTATCTTTGTTGTATTGCGCGCAATACAATCCGACACGTGTGATTTGATAGTGTCTAACCAAGCCAGCAAACACACTATGCGCCGAGAAGGTGCATGCGTGTCGTCTACCTGCTGATCACAACCAACAAAATGTCGTTCGATTTTGGGTCTTCGCAGCAAGAAGCCGACCCAACTGCCGACTTCTTGGCCAGAGAGCGTGCCAATGCTGGGGCGCTGGAAGGCGATGCAGACTTGTTCGGTGGTGGACCTACCGATAGCCTCAACAACCTTCAGGGACACTCACAAGGCGACAAGGACTTTGTGTCGTCTGCTTCAGCTTTCCCACCACTCGATGGCGAGAATCAATTTGATGCCACGCCACAAGAGGACGACCTTTTGGGAGGCGGAGGTGGTGCCACTGCAGCCCCACCCTCAGCTCCTAGTGGGAATGATGAACGAGGTGAATTTGAATCCAAGTTCCCACAGCTCGATGAAGACGTAGAACCAGAGCCAGCGGCTAGCCAGCAAGCTACACACATCCCAGAATCTGTGAGTGAATTTTTCTGACGTGAATTTGGGAAGTTTACTCATGAGGTTGTATTAGAACGGCTTCATGGCTCCGCCCGTCGAATCACACATCTCTCGAACGGCCCCGGAAGGCGGTGCGTCGTCGCTAGGTGTATCATCGGACCCTTACGGCCTGAATGATGAGGAAGACACAGAGCCTATCAGGCGATGGCGCGAAGAGCAGGAGGAGGATATTGCTCGTCGCGAAGCGAATGCTGAGAGGAGAAAGGCAGAGACGATCAGCAAAGCGGAGCAAGACATTGATAATTTCTATGCCGAATACAACAAGAAAAAGGAAAAGAACATCTCTTCCAACAAGTAGGTGATTCCACACACTAGCTGCGGTACTAACAGTATGGCTCTTTTCTAGAGAAGAAGAGGCCTCCTTCTTGGCACAGCGTCAAGCAGAATTGGCGGAGGGGACGACGTGGTCTCGCGTGACCAAACTTGTAGATTTGCAAAATTCGCAGTCCAAGACAATCGCCAAGACAGGCCCAGGATCCACAGATCTGACTCGGATGAAAGAAGTGCTTCTCAGCCTACGACGGGAAGGCGAGACAGCGCCCGGAGCGGGAGGATACTGATACTGTCTACACGTTGTATTATGCCGTCTGGTGTGCAAATTATACTCTATTGTGAAATACAGAGCGGATAGGGAGATAAGAGAAATTTGGTACTTGGTAGGTTGACAATACATCGGCGTCTATCTGCCTTCATCCCTTCTATATTTTTCCACTTTCCTTTTCGTCGTGGAAACGTAAAGAAATTCCATTGACACACTAGAGCCTCATCAGCGTGTCTTTTCTAAAAACTGTCATCACTCACATGACGCTCATCTGTCGGGGTGGAAAATCCTTCGCCTTCAAAGACATGCCCCAAGTGTCCATCACAGGCCGCGCAGCGGATTTCGATGCGTTTCTGTCGAGAATCAGCTATGACCATTACTTCATTGACGCTCGCGCCACTCACCATACCAAATGTACGATCTACATTGCGTTTCACCGCACCCGGAATGGCATCGAAAAATGCTGGCCATCCACATCCGCTCTATTCAAGCCACACCACGTTAGCTTCTCTGCCCCGACTCACGTCTTTACACATACCTTGAATTTGGTGGCTGATTTGTATAACGGAGTATCACACCCTGCACACGTATACACGCCCTCTTTGTAATGATTGTCGAGGTCAGATGTAAAAGCACGCTCAGTGTCATGTTCGCGCAACACCTTGAATTGGGCAGGGCTCAACACGGCCCGCCACTCGTCTTCGCTCTTGCCCTTGGGTAGCGGAGCACTTGGTCTGCTTGTATCACTCCCCATGATAGTGGAAGTGGAAAAGAGGTGAACGGGCAAGAGTGCGTGGGTGGGAGGATGTGCACGGAGAGTGGCGAGCAGAGGGGAGAGAAAAAGGGCGGTTGGTGGTGCTCTAGCCAGGAGCATACTGCGTTGTAGCGCAGCAGTAAGAACGGCTAAGCACGACATCTTCCCTCTCCACCTACATACACTCCACATCTGCTGACAGAGGCTGACAGACGCGCGTAGATTACAAAAGTTGCATAGACGTAATAATATACAGAAAAGGGAATCCCGGTGCTATGCTGACTGCCGGATTACTGCCGACGGAACGCCTTGGCAGCACAAACTACCTCACCACTTTGCCCACAGAGAACTTTGGCTGGCTGGAGGCGTACTCGTGACCAGAGTATTGCGGGTAGCTCTCTTGTCCTGAGTATGCATAGGTATGCTCTGGATAGGTGTCCATGGCATAGTCTTGCTCCATGCCAACGTAAGCATGCTGATTGTAGCGAGGCTGGCTGGAAGCGTTGCCGCCGGCTGAGGACCACTCTGTTTGATTGAGGTGAGCGTGATGCGCTTGGCCATACGCATCGGTGTCATGACTTTCCGGATCTTGCAGGTATGCATCGTACACGTCGCCAAAGTTGAAGCTTTGTTGTCGACTGAGCGGGCCATCATGGGGTTGGAAATCGCCGCCATACTGCTCCTGCATCCCTCCGTAGTAGTCGTTGTCCTCAGGAATGTAGGGTGCGTATGCTGATAGATCGGCGGGCGGATTGGGTGTGCCAGAACGAGAAGGTGCCCATTCGGCGTCAGGATACTGGTACGTTTCCTCTGCACTGTTAGCATGACGAGCACCGTTACCATGTCGAGCACCGTTGCCAAAGTTGTCCATCTCGAACGCATCGTTTACCTGGTTGGCTGCTCGTGCATCTTTGGGAGCAAGTGGACTGCGTGCGGCGGCAAGGCCCGCCGTCCTTTGCGGCCCTAGACCAGGGCTGAGGTGAGATTGCGCTTCAGAATACGCAGGCGGTGCTGTTCCACCGCGTCCCACCTTCCGTTGCGCAAAGAGATCGGGAGATGTTCCGATAGGACCCATGTCGGCCATCATCTGCGTCATGTTATGTCCATTTCCGCGGTGTAGATCTTGCGCTGAACTGGAACCTTTCACTTGCACTGGATAGCTGTCCGGGGAGTTGTGGGCAGTAGGTGGAGCACTCGGGGCCAAAGTACTCAGACTCATGTTGGATGGTGGCACATTATGTCCACCCGAAGCGGAGCCTGCATACCCTTGGTTGGCAAGAAGCTGCGCTGTGCTTCCAAACTCATCACCCTCTTTCATACCGTAGAAGCCAGAATCCGGCGGCCCGTGTACGGTCGAGGAGGTGACCGAATTGAAGCGTTGCAGTTTTGCCCCATTGAGTGCTTTGGAGTCCTGCTCGATTTTGTCGATATCGATGTTCGGTAGTGTGGGTTGCACCATCTTCTGTCCAACAATGATGCCTTTCTTGTTCATCAAGTGTGAGAAGTCGCCGGCGGCTTCTGCTCTAGCAATGGCGGCATACTTTCCTAGCCGTTGCTTTTTCTTCTTTTGGACCAGCTCGGTGATTCTCTTGTCGATCTTGTGACAACAATACTCTTTGAGGTTTCCTTGGATGTAGCAAATGAGTGGAATATACATCACCGACGCGATGATCAGCAGGATCGCGCTGCCAGCGAAGACGACAACAGTGAATATCATGGTGAGTAACATCATGGCTGTGAAGTAGTTTCCTTCGTAATATGCTTGGACATCCGTGGAAAAGCCAGTCGATCGCGCAACAGCGTACAGGACAAGGGCATTCACCACTTGCCTCGGGCCATCGGCCACAAGAAGACGTTTCCAACCCTTGAAGGTGAAGAAAATGAAGAAGGCAAACTCGTCCTTTTTTTTCTTGGAATTGTTGATCTGGCAGAAGAAACAAAAATGATCATAGCTTCGCATACTGTAGTAGTTGTTTGCCATCACATTTGTGTACGCATAGCTGATGTCACGGCTGCGTACAATCGTCCTCGCCTTATTTGCCTCATAAGCAAGAAGCAAGAAGGAGAAAATGATACAGCCGGTAAAGATCCATTTACCGTAATCGAATGGGACACGAACGTTGTTTTCTGGATCGTCTTCTACCCTGTTGTAGATATTTCCATTGAAATGGTGAAACGCAAGAAGCGTGACGGCTGTGTAGATATCGGCGACAAATACAGCGAAGGACTTGATGACCAAGACGAACAAGAGACCATAACTATACGCTTGTCAGTACATGAGTAGTCATATCAGTTACCTAGCAACCTACCGTAGCCTCGTAAGAAAGGTTTTGCTATAATAATCACGAACGTCGATGAAATCAAACTGTTGGCATAGTGTTAATGAAAACCATGGTAATCATATGGAAACTCACTTTGTGATCTGCTACCTCTTCTCGCTTCCAATTCGCTTTCCCGAAGCACCCCATTTCTTCAGTGATGCTTCGTATATAGACTTGTGAGTCGGTCTGGCTGGCCAGCAGCTGTACTTTGATTCACTGTCGACGCTCGTCGGTGCAGAGTTCTTGCTCAACACCAAAATGATCGATTGCGTTAGCAGTCTAAAGGGAAATAAGAGAATGTATGGGATGGGAGATACGGTGAGAGAGATGAGCGGCTACTCGTGTTTATAATGAACGGACGCTTTGATAGGAGATAGAGAGAGTGTTTTGCACGCTTTTGGCCATGGGTGGTGTATAAATAAACTGGGGAGCACAGCGCGTTCGCCGATGCCATGCATGCAAAAGAGTATACATATCACGCGTTGGAAGAGAAGGGAGCCGTCAAGAAAAAAAAAAGGAAGCCAAAAACTCATCCGACTCCAGGACGACGAAACGACCATGTCGACGCCGGCACGATTCCTCCTGCGTTCGTTTGCCAAACCGTCTGTGGTGGCATACAATCTGCCACAGTCCAGTACCACAGTAGCTCGGGTTATACGGCGAACGTTTGCCGATCAGCGCAATCCTAAAGAAGAAGCTTCATCGTCTTCCGCTGACCCCTCCTCGAACAAAACCCCCCGCGATGCGAAGCGTTCCACAGCTGCTTTCGACATTGACACGTCGGCCCTTGTTGCCGCAGAAGACCCTAAGCAGACGACGGGTGCCAAATCTCGTGGATCTTCCGCATCCAGTCAGGAGCGTTCTCGCCGTCTTACAAGTCGGGTCATGGGTGTTACTGCGCTCGTCGGTACAGGCTTCATACTAGCCAACTTGGGTCGTGAATGGGACACCGTGGAAGAGAGAGAGCGATTTAGCGACAACGCTAAATCCAACAGCTTCTTTGGAAGGATGCAACTTCGTATACAGACCATGTACACCTCGCTAAAGGCCCCTGCATGGGAGAAGCTCTTGCCAGACCCGCTGCCGTTCCCTTACTCCCGGCCCTACACGTTGGTGGTGGATGTAGATGACCTCTTGATTCACAGTGAATGGTCGAGGCAGCATGCCTGGCGCACAGCCAAGCGGCCCGGGCTGGATTATTTTCTGGGATACCTTTCACAATTCTACGAGATCGTCGTGTACACTCGGCAACCTATTCATATCGTTGGGCCTGTTGTGGAAAAGATCGATCCCGATGTACGGCTGATCAGCTACCAGCTATTCCGTGAAAGTTGCCGTAGCCTTGATGACGGCCAAGTAGTCAAGGACCTGTCTGCACTGAATCGTGACCTAAGCAAGGTCATTGCCATCGACACGGATGCCGACGCACTCCAACTCCAACCGGAAAATGCTATAATCCTGAAGCCATGGAAAGGGGAGAGCCAGGACAGGGACTTACTCGGGTTGGTGTCTTTCTTGGAAGCCGTTGCCATCTACAACGTCCTGGATGTACGTGAAACACTTAAATCGTTCGCCGGAACACATATTCCCACAGAGCATGCACGCCGACAAGCAGAGTTGCGTGCCACAGAGGAGGCAGAATGGAAGCAGAAGAAGCAGAAGTCCATTGGGTCCTTGTTTGGCGGTGTTCGAGATGCCGCCTCTGCAGGACAAGCTCCCAAGAGTTGGTTCGACTTGGAGCGCGAACGAAATCAACAAGCGTACATGGAGGAGCAGAAATTCTGGCAGGAGCATGGAGAAGCTCTGCGACAACAGGCCAAGGAGGATTATGAGAAGCGTCTTAAGGAGATGAAGATGAACGCTTGGGGGTGAGTGGAATGTACACACGCTGTTGGATTTACTGACATTAGCATGCGCAGCTTCTTGACAGGGCAAGGAATGCAGCAGCCTGCTGAGCAACCATCCCAATAGTTGTTGTACATCTTTTGTATTCTCGCATATTCGTCTCAATGAGAACCCCCACTCATGCACGCCAGTCTTCATGAAAGCCAGACCCTCCCCAAACATCACTTTCGCGTCTGCAGGTACATCTAGAGGCCATTATGCAATTATCGCATCCCTTCCTCTCCTTTATAAACATATATATACATATATCTTGAGCGAAGATATGATACAGAGAGTTCTTCGTGTCACGGAGTAGCCACTCGGCTAATTGGAGACACGGGGTACCAAGGAGTCGAGGCTTCACTGTCCGATGTGTCCAGCCTCGTCCATGTATCGCTCAAATCCGGATCGGTGTGTTGATCATGTAAGCCAAAAGTATTGGGTGGAGAGTGCGTCGTGTTGACATGTAACTGCTCCGGCAAAGGATTGTTCTCGGAGGAGAAAAGTATAGAGTGTGGCTGTAATGCAAAATTTAAGTGAAAGCGACAATGAACACTAGTCTACTCACCTCAGAATTTTCCAGTTGATGCTGTGAATGGGTGTATCCATGACGACGGCTCAGTTGCTGATCAGGGCCGCCCATTTCCGACATCATGTCCGCCCGAATATCGGCCAGACGGCGCTCGTGCATCTCGAAGCGGTCCAGCTCCGCTTGGAGATCCTGATCTGATTCAGGTGTGGGCGAACGTGGAGTGGAAGGCAAATGGGCTTCGTTTCTCAACTCCCAGAGTCCTTGTTGGATTTCGTGGAGCTCCTGACGTACACCTGCGACGATGCCATTTGGCCAATTTTCCTCGCGCCAGGGCCGGAATACCATCATTTCAAAGGCGACTGCCGATCCCAAAGCAGCGGCTGTTCCAACAGTCGCTGCAGCAATGACGGCAGCGTGAGGCATTGCAATGCAAATGTTGTGGTACGGTGGCGGGGGATCCAGGATTCAGTAAGCAAGGCAGTGCAAGTGAGAGTGGTCTGTGCAGCCGCTCTGTCCCCCACCTCACAGTGGCACGTCCTCCGGTCCTCATTCACTACTGCACGAATGGCACTCAACTGGACATTGCTCAGCGAAGACGGCCAGAGGCCCGTGCCTTTGCCGGGAGAGAAAGTGTTCTTCTCTGCAGAGAAGTGCACATTATCGTGAGTGGAAAGCAGGTCAGATGCAAAGGAGTTGACACGCTCTCGCAAGGCTGGATTATCGTTCACATGCCCGGAAATGGACGGCGGATGGAACGGCTTTCGTTACCTCACAAAGGGTAATATGTTCTTTCTCATTCCCGATTCCCTCTAACACGTTCTTCCAGATCATCTTTGTGCGCCTACCACCGCTGCCAGCTCCTGCTGATCCTACAGTCGCCTCTGCGCACTTACGTACACTCTCTGTACCATTGGCCCAATTCGTCGATACCCGCTACCTCATTCCTGTGTTCAGTGCTGCATACTATGAGGCAACGGTGATTTCGAGTCACGATGGTGGTCTGCCTGCTGGGGGTGCCAGTGGCTTACTCAAGCTCTGGTTTAATCAAGGCGGTGGCATGGCGTTTCGCGATGCTGTGGAAGAGAGTAAGAGTCGTCGAGAGGAAGGTGCTGCGCATTTTGAATCGCTCCGTACGTACGCACACGTTTCTTTCGGTATGTATACTCACTTTTTCTTGACCAGCGGTGTATGAGCCGCGACAAGGAGCAACTTCCACGCCTCGTGAAGACATTCAGCAGACCAGTCACGCTCCTTCCGATCAACCTGATCGCCCGCCTCACAGACGCCCCATAAGATCAGACAGCCTGCCTGACCCCGATGACATGGCAGCTGCCGGCGTTGCACAGGAGGAGGAGGAACGCGAAAGGGACGAAGAGCGATTGCGAGCGCAAGGCGCTCCGTTACAGTCACACGAGCAGGAGGAGGAGCCCCCTGCATACCAAGCATGACCCGTTTGACCATCAGGCATGATTTCCCCAAAACTCTCCCCAATGTATTGTATGAATCTATTCGTCATGGGAATTGAACATGTTGGTACAGACATTAGTGTCATGAGAAACGTCGTCATAGCGACGCTCTACAAAAGGAGCTTCACTGCTGGAAAAGTAAGCTGGCAGCTACCTCCACGTTGCCCCCCGCGGCATCCAGGAAAGCTTTGGCCTGTGCGTCAGTGGCACCAAGGTCCTTGAGTGCTTGCATGGATTGCGGGGGCCATGATTTTGCTTGCTGTGTGGATCCTGCCGATGTGGAACGTTGCGAATCATGATTCCATGACATACCTCTGCTCGTTGGAGCCTGCTCCGTCAACGTATTGCCACGCCCCGGGAATGACTGGCCCGCCCCGGCTCCAGATGCCGCTGCATTGGCATTGGCCGCATCTACAGCGGGTCCGCTACCACCAGCACTTGCCGCTTGTTGGCTTTCCTCCTCATCCACCTCCTCCATTCGAGCGGCCGCAGGCAATTCATGCTCATCCAGAAAGCGAATCTCGCGCCCATGTACGACCAAGGCATTCTTCGCAAGGTCCAAAATGCAGTTGTGTCGTTTTAGCATGTCGAGACCGAACAGCAGTTCCGTTGCGCGGCCCTCCATGATGGTGAATGAACATGGAAGATGAAGATCATCTCCCAGCTTGATTTGCGCACTGTGTACTCGTCCCAGGATCTTAGCCGTACCAACACCACGAGCGATCCCTGCAAAGCGCTTGTCAATCAATCGCATGATCCCACATTTCTCAGCACATTCCGGGCTCATGATCGTTGCTTGTGCGCCCGAGTCGACAAATGCCTTGATGGGGTGGCCATTCACCTCTGTGTTCACATACAGCATCGTCACACGTCCGAAGCTCTCGGGTGTAAACTCCATCGCACTACCAAAGTTCTCCATTACAGCTTCTTGACGAATTGCTTCTTCGATTCGCCTCTGTGCATCGACGTCAAACTCATCGGCAGCCGCTAGCCGCATCTGCTCCTGATACGCGGCCGATCGATTCTCTTGCTCCGCCTTGAGTACCTGTGAGAATTTCGATGCACCTTCGTGGGCAGCGTCAACGATATCGGGCCGACTCATTCGCAGCTGCGATAATAGCGTGGGATTCGAAAGGATCTCTTGTCGGAGGGCCTCTGCTTGCTGCTCTGTTCCCGCTCCACTGGCTTGGGAATGCTCCACAGAGGAAGAAGGAAGTCGATGTAGGAGGAGCAGATCATCATTTTTCACCCCAAGGTCTTCGAGAGAGGAGTGTGCCCCTTGAAGGGACCGTCCATTGCAAGACAAGGATTGCGAAGCCACTGGGATAGAAGAATCTGCCTCAAGAATCGCCTGTAGATTTTCTAGAGTCATAGAGAGATCAGCATCCACTGTGAAAGTGTCCTCGTCGGTTGCCACTGTGATCATGTTGGGTCGCACTTGTGTTGTGGAGAGGAGTGGAAATCCCAGGACGATGATGCACCTCTCCAGAAAATGTGCGTGGTCCAAGCGCGTTGCTTCGCTGACGACGCGCTTTCTTGCTGACGTTGTCTCTCTATCCACTTCCACACAATTCGACATGCGGACGTAATGAACGGGACAGAGCCGGTACAAGTACAGAATGGAATCCAAGAGGATCTGCAGCAAGTGGAGGCCCTGAATGGGCAGGTGCATGCACAGGCTGTGCAGCCAAACAAGACAGAAAGTACTGCTGTCGACGTGGATCAAAACTCACCCGTATCAGAAAGGGAACGGAATCTGCGACAATCACAAGACGTCCAGTCCTCCGAACCGCCTCTTTCCGATCGCCCAGAAGACATAGAGGTAGATATATCGAATCGCAGAGCCGACCCTTCTGACCAGGAGCGGCTCAAGTCTCCGCTCTTGAAGCCTTCCGTGGATTCGTTGCCTTCAAGTGAAGCTGCTCAGCCTTCTGCAGTCCCGCCTCCTGCTGCAGTATCTCAAAGTGAAGATTTGCACCAAGAAAGTGCATTGCAGGTGCAGGCGCCAGGTCAAGGCGCTCTCCAGGAGAGCCATAACGTAGCCACGCCTCCACCGATAGAACAAAAAACCTCGTACAATGCCATGCAGCCAGAGCCAACACAGCACCGACATCATCGAAACCATGATCATCCTGCTTCGTACAAGCCTATTGCTCCAGTAGAGTTTCTTCAGCTGCGTGCCTTGGCTTTGCAACTTCCATCCTCACAGACACATGCCTCTTCACAACACAATGACCCACCCACCCTCATATTAGAAGGGAGGACAAACGTGTCTACTGCACGGCGAAGTTTCTATCCACGCGTGACCAGGACGCTGCCTGAGCTGCAACTATGGATCCTTGCTCTCACGCTGAGTTACCCAACAAGTATTTTTTCGCCTTTTTCCTATCCTCCGTCGTCACTTGTTGCTGGAAACATGCACGATGCGACAATCAGAAGCTACCTCACGCTGATCACGAACCAATTTGTGCGCATTCTCAATAAACAATATGTTCTTCATCATCCTGCCACGGTGGCCCTCGTCGAATCCGACTTCAGCTATCACGCAAGTATGCCTCATGTCGGACCAGGCAGCTCACCCTCTTCTCTGAAGAAGATGGAGGAGGCCACTGCCACTACGCGAATGGGCTTCAATCCTCTAACCCGGCGAGCGAAAGGGGCCAATGGCACCAATGCCACGTCCACATGGGATGTCGATGGGGTGGCAGCAGCACTCGGTCTTCCTGCGCTCCATACGAACAATGCACATGAAACGTATGGAGCTCCTGTGCACACGAATAAGAACCCCCTAAGCTTGTTCTCGAGAAATACGTCCAGCCCACAGAGGATCACGCCCCAACCTCCTGTGCCCATTCCCCCCGGCGAGGAGGATGAGGACGAGGAAGATTTGACCGCGGCGCGAAACGAAATCACCCGCCTGGAACTTCAATTCGAGCAGGCAAGTAAAGCAGCCGCCATTCTCGTGGAGAGAAAAGGGGCCATGACGGCGACTTTGCATCAACTCAATCAAGCTCTGAAGGACTTGGCCAATCTGGATGCGGGTAGAAGCGTAGCGAGGCGTACAAAGGAGGAGCAGGCAACCTCCATCATGAGCAAAGGACTTGAGTCATGGGCTGCATCCCTCGTTGCAGAAAGCAGTACCATGATGTCTACATTGGAACCAAGTTTGGGATACCAGAGCAGTAACGCACGTTCCGCCATTGATGCTCTACTCCGGAGAGCGACTGTTGCCACTCACCGATACTCCTCCCTCGTCGTCCTTGTACAGAAGCGGAGGGAAGCAGAGCGATTGAAACGTGCACGAGGCGCTATTAACCAGGATGAAGTTGACCTCATCCTTGCTGAGCTCCGTGAGGCGCAGCAAACTACACATGCCCTCACCCAGCACCTGACTTCGTTTACCTCGACTCTCAAACAAGAGCTCAAAGAGCACAGCAGGAACACTCACAACGATCTTCAGAACGCGCTCTTGCAACATGCACGCAGCTCCGTCAAGGCAAACAAGTTCGCCCTTGACAACCTTGTCAAGGCACGCGATGATCTCGTGGCATTGCGTGAGGGAAGAAGTATTGAGCACAGTGTGGGCACCTTGCAGAGCCAACGTTCTCCTGAACGTCATTCACAGGGTATTTCGGGTGGAGATGTATCTCATACTCGTCATACACAAGAAGCAGCCCACGACAGTCTGCTGCAACAGACTGCAAACACAGGTGGACAATCCAAATCAGCAGCACCAATTGTCACCGAACCACTAGTCAAAAAGACCGATGGTGTATCACCCGTCAAGGCTCCCGAGTTGCTTGCATCTACATCGACTACATCGCTTGACTCACGCCACAAAGATCTTCCTGAAGCTCCCACGGAGGATCCTATTGATGTCATGACGAGCAATGCCCATAGAGCAAGTGTTGCAGACGCTGGCGTTCCAGAAGTAAGTGTCGCAGATACAGGTGTATCAGACACAAGCGCTTTGGACGCAGAAAGTGTCTTGTCAAGCGCTAAGCAATCGGCGCAGCAAGCACCGCAGCTAGCGACAACTGACTCTGTCATTACGCAGTCAACGACGGATTACACTAAGCCTCCGACAGGTATACATGCACCAGCACCGTTGAGCCAAAGCGCCTTCTTGCCCAGTCCATCGTCTACAGATTCGCATCCGCCAACCTCTGACTTGAGCCAAAGCGCATGGATATCGGGCCGTAACATGGGCAAATATGCAAACCCATTTGCTAGAATGGATAGCCAGTCGCCCAGCGCACCTCCCTCGAGAGCAACTCATCCTCGAGAGCAAGAACCTCGAGAGCAAGAACAGAACCCGCATGTGCAGAGCGTCCAAAAACCGAATGATGTATGGGCCGATCGAGCCCAAAAGCCAAATGATGTTTGGGCGAATCGCAGCCGCATTTCTGCGAGTGAAGCCGCACGCAGCCTTGCAGGCCGCTTCTGAGTCTCGTACCAATTGTATTATTTCCATTCATGACGAATCAGCCTTGTGACCAATCCATGATGCAACGAGCAGAATTTACGTTTCTCGCAGTGTGCAGTCGAACATGCCTCTTGAACATGAACAATTAATTGCCTGAGTAATCCTTGCTCTTCCGTGCCGATTCTGCCTATGAGCAAGACACGCACTTCCTCTATAGGACTTTTGCAATTCCTTCAATGTTCAATCGGTGAAAGTCACACTATTCTACATTTCGTGGACACGTTCTACATACTAAGTTTCTTTCTTGCTCACATGCTTGGAGATGAGCTTGGCCATCTCAAACGAACTGTATCTCTTTCAGCCGCGTGGATAGGAGTGTTGACTGTCTACTCACTCTACAGTTCCTTTGCCAAACAGGCTAGTCAGCGTTTCGTCACACACGATCTGAACACCGATTAGCGAAGAATCTTTCTTGTCACACATTCTCACCTGTCGTTTGTTGCTCGGATTCTGCAAATCCTTCTCTTTAATGTACGCCCAAAGCTGTTTCGTGATCATGTATCGAGGCATCTTGGATAGAAATGAGCGCCCTTTCAACACAATGTATACTCTAACGTACCTCCTTTGCACCGCAAACCTTGCTCATCTCCTCGCTCAAGACGACAGGCCGATTGAAAGGATTGTTGGGATTCGGTGGTGCCTTTTCGCCATTCTCTGTTTTTGCGGATTTCCGCTTCTTCTTGGGCTGTTTTGTTTGCTTGGACTGCTCGGCAGATACGGCTTTCTTTTTGATCTTGGCTGGATCAGCATCGACTTCTTCGTCTGAAATCACATCTTCCTGTCCGCGTGAGCGCTTGGGTGCCGCCTTCTGAGATGGTGAAGATTGTCCCCATGCATCAGAAGATGTATTGGATCCTGGAACTCCACCTATGCCTGGTAAGGCCAGTTTGGGGGTGTTGTTGGCGGAGCTAGGTGCGGAAGCATCTTTGGATCTGACGTCGTCGAAACAGGACCGGATCAGCTCGTCGACATCTTTCTTCTGCTCTTTGTCCGACAAATCGACCTGCAAACGTGCAAGTAGTCTCTCGGACGGATTTTGTGGGTCTTGGAGCTCCGATAAAGAGAGCCGGACCCTCTTTGCTGAGATACTGGCGAGGTCGCTCTTGCGAAGAATAGCCAGAACTGGTTCGCGCAAGGCGTCTGTGGAGGATGTTGGTAATGATGGCATGTAAAGCGACTCCCCAAGCGGAATGACGGCGTATAAAACAATCTGAAAATGCTTTGCCCTCTGGCGAGACTATGCAGTTGCTCCACTTTCGTATGGGAGAGGAATGATAACCCGTCTAGTTCCATTTCAGGCAAGGTTACCCAGCACGCGTGCTCATGGCCCATGCGCTAGAATTTTGCTCGTCATGGACAATGCCTTGATGCTCCATCGACCATGGTAAGTGATGATGCTGCGACGCCAGACAGACTCTTATGCCAAATGTAGTCACTACAGTACCTGTACGACTTTGAGAGCCAGTCTGTTCCAGGTGAGTTCTATTGCGGTGCTCCTGCTTTCACTCACTCTGCTGCGAAGGCGATGACGATGACGAGATTCTGCAAACCTATTGGCACAGCGACGGCGCCGTGCTTACAGCATCCCTTGATGGCAAGCTGAGAGCATGGTGAGTAGCCTGATTGGAGATCTATGTTGTTGTTCTGTCCTCACGGCGAAATTCTAGGCATGCCACCACTGGCCGTTTACTTGGCACTGCCAGGAAGGACGTACACACTGTCGCCATCAACTCCCTCACCGCCTCACCCGAGCAAAACCTGGTGCTTACCACATCTATGGATGGTGTGCTGGCATTATGGAGTACAGAAGCGCTTCGGGGTGCCGTTGCAGCTTCTGTCGAAGAGGATGAACCGACCTTGCGGCCTTCGGACCGTCTAGATTGGCCATTGACACTCATTGCAACCGTGGCGTTGCAAGGGACCAACAGAAAAAACTCGCAAGGTCGATCTACCGCCTTATCAAATGGAGAGGAGGGTAAGCTAAAAATTCCAACGAAAAGAGTTTTCAGTAGGTAAAACATGGCAAAATTTGTCACGCTCATTCCTGTTTCAGCTCCGTTCCGCACAGCATTACATCCGAGAGAACCCGTTTTTGCTTCCGTGGGCGCCGGTGCGTCGACTTTCTTGCACCATTGCAATCCAAACGAGCCAGAGACATTTGGTGACTTGATCAAAACACTTCCAAACGCAAACAAGCCCTCCTCCTCCAAGAATTCCGAGGTCGATTTTGGGATCACTGTTGCTTTCGATCCAGATGGAGATCTGATCGCGACTGGGACACAGCAAGGGAGCGTACAGATTCATGATTTCCATACAAAGGCGCAGATTGCTACGATCAAAGATCATTCCATGTGTATCCGGACTCTTGCCTTCACCCGTTCCAGAAGGCTGTTGACCGGCTGCGATGATGGCCTAGTGACCTTGTATGACGTTGTGGATGACGAGTTTGACGTCACGGAAGGAAGCAAGAGCTCTGCGGGCGATGGGCAAGAAGAAATATGCGACAGTCAGTATACAACCTTATCCAGCACTTCCACCATTCAAGGGAACATACTGACAAGAAGACGAGTGGCGTATGTCACCAATTGGCAAGCTCACAATGGGTACATCACGAGCACCCAAATCTCTAGCGATGGCCGCGTGGCAGTCACCAGGTAGGTTGCACAGCAGTCAGTTTAGTATCATCTGACCATTGTACAGCTCGATGGATGGAACATTAAAGATCTGGGATCTCTACTCCGGCCTGCAGGTCAAAACGCCTCTCTGCACATTGACGCAGGAATCCGAGATATGGGCAACGTGCTGGATTGCCAACAGGCCTCAGGGCGATGTGCCAGTCTCAAGCAGCATGATGACAGCAGCGGCAGCCAGTGTCCAGCATGCTACATCTTTCGTTGTGGTGGGTGGCGACACTACGGTACGTTGGTACCGAGCAGCAGGGACAGCTCTATAGACGAAACGCTAGCAAATGTATACTATAGCATTGTGACCTATCGGGAAATGAAGAGAGTCTTGAATACAGTGTGCGGAGAGGCGAGTTCTACCTAATGACGTCAGGTGACAGAATCCCTAGCTCGACCCATTTCTCAATCAAGTCACAAACGCCCGGATACCCTTGACCGCTCGAGTTATGAGAGGGGCCTTTGAATTCGTGGAAGCTGAATAGATCAAACTCCGCGCCAAACGCAATGAAATGGGCAAACAAGCTGTTGAAATGCCCTTCACAGCATAAGTGAACCAGCCAGTGAAACTGAGCATGATACAGGTGTGCGAATACCCGGAGGAGCTGTTTGTAGATGTGTTTGGCAGTAGACGGGAAAGTGGGTGGAAATTCGCGAGAAGCCTTTGTGGGAAACGTGGCCTCGTCACTCAGAAGTCCTCCAACCCATGTCATAACGTAGTCAATGTATTGTGGAGCAGGAAGCTTCACTTGGCGTTTGTTCTGATCGATCCAGGTATAATCGAGCCTTCAAAAGTGTAAGGGACTGTATTGTGACGATGGATACAGTATTGACTTACCCGACTCCGGCAGACATTGTGGGATTATTCTGAATGGTACAAAACTCTGTCAAAATACCATAGAATTGATTGAGGTTGTTAAAAAAGTCAAACACTGTAAATGCAGTTAGTCGCTGTTTCGCACGTTCTTCTCTACGTAAATACGTACGGTTGACAGCAATCCATTCCTTCTGGTCTACATACTTGGGGAGCACGACGATTGTTTTGAAACTGCCACGAATCAAGGAGCTACGGCAAAAGGGGTTACACAGATAGAGCGGCTTCGAGACTGGCTGACCTCCTGGTCCTACGGCGCCAGACACGACACTTTGTGCTTGCTCAAAGGAATTTGACGGTAATGTAGGTGACTTCTTTGGCCGAGACGAGCGTCCCATCGACCTGAAAAAGTTCGACATCGTTCTTGCAGTGTCCCCAGTTGGACTGTGCTGAGTACGCTTCCACAAGGAGATCCAGCTCCGTCGTTGCACGCAACACAAAGTCGGTACGGCTAGCGCGCTGTAGTGTAGGAACTCCATTCCACCCACACGTGTCGAACACACCAACGTTCTCAAAGTGGGCCACATCGTCAGCTCAAAATACGAGTGGATTGACGGAAATGCATGAAATATTATAGTGCTCATTCGTACGTGCTCATTCGTGCGATCGTTTGGATCTCTTCAGGCGTGAGAAGCATAAGGTTTCATGGCAGTCTTTGTGTGATGAGGAAGTCGTGCATGAGTGTGTCTCGAAGAGCAAGTATATCAATTCGACCGTTTGAAAAAGAATAAGCAGTGTTGGCCATAGTCAGAGTCAGTACGAATCATACATCGATCATGGAAACTTCTAGAATTTCTTACGATTTGTATCTAGATTGATCTCTCAAGTCTTATTGTGTATCCCCACAATGTATATTCTGAAATATCGCGAAGTTTATGTAGGAATAGTATGGAAAATTTTAAAATTTTCATAGTGATCACAAAAATATTTTCGAATACTGATGAAGAATGATTATACAAGCTTACCGACCAAATCCCCATCGTATACTGCCAAGCCTGTTCTTCGCAGAATCCAAGAAAAGAATTGTGAAAGCATGAATTGCAAAGCTCTCGCACTGTGAGTAGGGACAATGAAGGGGCCTATATTGACTGTTATTCTTACAATCTTCTGCCTTCGTAATTCAACCATGCGATGGCCCTTCATTTATCTTTTATGGGTGTATGTCCACTTGCTCGTCAAGCAAAATCACTTGATTTCCAGCAAATACATCATAGAGTCACAAAGCTTACTTTACTCATATCGAAATATTTGCAAAAGAATAATATGCATTATTGTACAGATACATTGCTTGTGTACCGCCCTAGAACTGATATGCAGCAATGGGCTCATAGCCTACACAGAAGTGAGTTTTGCTCGAGATATTTCCTCCCTAGTAATGTTTGCTTTCTCGCACATGCTGTGGAAGATGTGCCGGGCGTCAAAGAGCTCCAAAGGTGTGCCGAACTCCTCTACCTGACCCTGTTCGAACACAGCAACCTTGTCGTACCCAATAATTGTGCGCAGTCGATGCGCGATGGTGAGGAGAGTCTTTTGAGCAAATTCACGGCGGATTGTGTTCTGAATGAGAGCATCTGTTTGTACGTCGACACTGGCTGTAGCCTCATCGAGGAGAATGATTTGGCTGTCTTTTACAAGCGCACGAGCTAGTGACACCAAAGACCGCTGACCCAGAGAAAGATTTGCTCCTTCCTCATCGAGAGGTGTGTCCAGATGGATGTTGCTAGATGATTGTCCATCTTCCTTGTGCATTTCTGAATCAATCAGGTAGCTCCGCTTCAACGCGTCATTCAGGCGGACTTCATCATATATTCCAAAGGGATCCAAGTTAGATCGAATAGTGCCAGAAAAGAGCACAGGCTCTTGCGGCAGATACCCTACTCGATTGCGCAAATCGGCCAAACCTATTTTCGAGATATCGACGCCATCTATCTCGATCTTTCCTGACTCCAACTCAATCAAACGCAAGAGACAAGTCAAAAGGCTTGATTTCCCTGCTCCTGTGCGACCGACAATGGCTGTTTTTTCACCACCACGAATGGACAAGGTGATTCCTTTGAGCACGATGGGGAGGCCCTCTCGGTAACGCAAGGTAACGTTGTGGAAATCAATGGCACCTTCCGTGGGCCACGAAGGATCTAAACGTGCCTCAGGAATTTCTTGTGGAGCTTCTTGGTCCAGTTCATTTGCGTAGTATTCAATCCGCTCCGCACTATTCATGTCGTTCTCTACTTCCGCTACTTGACGTGTCGCCCAGCTGAACGCTTGACTCACCGTCAAGATAAAGCTCAACGCTAAGCCGACTTCGGCCGGATCAATTGCTTTCGCTCCCACTGTGGCGAGAATGGCTGTGACAAATACTAGCATAGCACCAACAAAGTCCAATCGAACACCGAGGAAGCGCTGGTTGCATATGGAGAAATAGTATGCCCGGTTCTCGATGTCGAGACGATCATAATGGTCTTGATTAAATCTCTGGGTCTCCTGATAGGCACGTACCGTGGCCAGACCCGTGAGAGTCTCACTAAAGTGAGCGTACAAAGAGGAGCGCAGTAAAGCATCGAGTCGTTTCACCTCACGAGCACCACGTCGGTACACGATTGAAGAAATGACGTAGAAAGAAACGACCACAGCGCATGCCACAATAAAATAATGTGTGAGGATCGTGATCAAGACAATGGCGCCTAGTACTGTGCCAAGAGTGGAGATCGCCATGCGCGCGGAGTCTGGCAAGAGGTTGTCAAGGGTATCCATGTCTTTGGTCATTCGGTTCATGATACGCCCTTTCGGTTGGACGTCGAAGAACGTGTTCAAGGGTGCGTAGAGAATTCTACTAATCGCCTGTTGATGTAAATTGCGCGCAGCGTAGTAGGTAAAAACGCCAGACACAGCGCCCATAAGAAAGGTGGCAATAGCTTGGGCAATACCAAGGACAGCGTATATCCCCATGTAGAAGGATGCCTGCTCATGGTAGGTGTTATTCTCCCACCAGACAAGCCAATATGAGTTGAGTACAGTAGCAGTTTGCATAATCGCCACTGATGCTAGTAAAGCGGGGATTAAGACGTGTCCGTAACCAGCACGAATGTATCCAGCGTACACTCCTTTTCCCATTGCACCCGTATTCCTTTCTTCTTGACTGAGTAGATCCTTCTTCCCTGTCGAGTCTGTCAATTGATCTCGCGTGAATGCTTTGGCCTTTTTTGGATCTAGAGCATCTTTTTCAACGCTCTCTTCCTCTTCTTCATCCTGCTCACCGCCAAACTCTTGTACGAGCTGACTAAACGGTCCTTGCGCTGTCTCCAGCTCATGATAAGAGCCACTTTCGACAATTTCACCGTCAAGCATGGTGATAACGCGGTCAACTTGGGGTAGGACGTGAATGGCGTGTGTCACAAGAAGAATAGTCTTCCCGTGCTTTTTGAGTTCCAAAATAGCATTGTTGAAAAGAGCCTTGGCAACGTGTGGGTCGACGGCAGAAAGCGGATCGTCTAACACAAAAGTCTCAGCATCGTAATACAGTGCTCGCGCCAGATTCACGCGAGCTTTTTGCCCGCCTGAGAGCGTAGTGCCGCGTTCTCCAATTTCTGTCAGGTCACCTTGCGGGAGGATGGCCAAGTCAGACTCCAATTCTGCTCTGCGTACTATATCCCAGTACCTCTCTTCGTCAAATGCACGTCCAAAGAGAATGTTATCACGAACGCTTGCTGCTTGTATCCATGGTTGTTGCGGACAATAGGCAACTGTACCTGACCCACCCCATACGATTCTGCCATCCGTCTGCCGAACTTCACCCAGTAGAGACTCTAATAAAGTCGATTTTCCACTACCTACTGGACCCACAATGCCTACCAGTTCTCCTCTTTTGACATTCAAATTGATCCCCTTCAAAACAAAAGGCTCGTCCATATGTTTCTCAATTGGTTTTGAGTCAGCTTGTTCGACCAGTTGCGGACCAGTCTGCTCGGTGGTGACATTGGCTTCACTCGGGTCAGAAATTTTTTCTGTAGCAAGCTCTGCCTGTACTTGCTGGACTTCTGATGTTGGATTGTTGGCAGTGGGTGTCCTGTTCGACGGCTTTGAAATGCTCGCACTTTGGGAATTGCGCAACTTCTGAAGGATGTTTTTCTTCGTAAAGCGGCCAAGCGCAGTACTCTGTGCTTGTGCCTTATTTTCTTGAAGTGTACCTGCTGTCTTCTTCTTTGATCTCGGCGTTTCGTCTTGCTTCTTAACTTCATCGTATTTGAATGATGCATTTTCCATCGACAGTGCGTACGGAAGGGTCGAGTCATGTTCTGACGTGTCCCCCAGCTGCTCTGCGAGAAAGACGTTGTTGATACGGAGGCTTGCATTATAACCATCAGTGAGTGCACTGAACGAGAGCGGCAAAAACATGAGAGGTAGCCGTAAAAGTTGGAATAAAGTCAATGCAGTAAAAATATCCTCCGCCAGCAATTTTTTCTTGATATGGTAATACAGAACAAAAGAAATGACGGCAGATAGCGTGGGTAAGCTGAAGGCAACAGCGTTGTTGACTGATCGATAGATCAGTAATTTGCGGATGCCCATCATCTCTTTTCTACGGATGAAACTGAGTCTTTCCAAAAATTTGGCCTCTTGAGCGAATGATTTTACAACTCGAATAGACGTGAGGAGCTCGTTGATGAGTTTGCTTCTTTTATCTGTCCACATCATCGAAGCTTTTCGAGTGCGGAACATAGTCTTCATGATCATGCCTTGAAAAGGGATAGCCAGCACCAAGAGCGCAAAGCCCAATAAGGCGCTCACACCCACTTGCCAGAGCAAAAGACCTAGGCAGAGGCCTAGTGCGATAGGACTAGTGGCAATCAAAGGGCCCCACTGCGAAGCAAAATCGATCCGACTGCAATCAGTCGAAGCATGATTGAGAAGCTTGCCGGCACTTCGATCTTTACCGCCCAGATGGAGACTGCGCGAGAAGATAGCAGAGATCAAGGTCGAACGAGCGTAGACACCCATCGACATTGATCGGAAAAAGTACTGATGTTGAAAGATACTTGCAGTGACTTGCATGCCTAAAAGAGCAATTGCGTAAGCTACGCCTGCACCATCGCTTTCCGCTTCGAAAGATGGGTCCAAATGATGATGATACTTCTTAGTGCCGTACTTAATAATGACTCGAACCAGTAAAGGGGAGCACATCTGTGCAACGTCACCAATAATTTTACAAACAATTCCGATAAAGATGTCCCGTCGAAATAGTTGGATAATGCAAGCATATACTTGAGGTGTCATATGGCCACTGAAATTTGGATGATCCTTATCAACAACTTTAGGAGGTGGAGCTCTCCACAATTGTTCTCGCTCTTTGATACTTTTGGTTTGTTTGTGGCGTCCTGTACAGAGTAAAGCAATGTTGGATATGATCCAACGAGCACGTAGCAGTGCAGAGAGCTCCAGTGAGCCATTTTCCAGTCTTGTATTATACTCTTTCGCCTTCAAAACTTGCTTGTCCCAAAGTCTCAAGAATTCTGTACTAAGCACCTTACTTGAGCGAGATTCTGAGAGCTTATATAAATCAGTGGCTTCTAGGGCTCGCTGATAACCAAGAATCATAATAGGTTGAGCCCATTGGTATGTCAGGACAGAAAGAAGATTCGCATTCTCTAGAGGGATAAGTTTTGCATCATCCAAAGACAAAGGCGGCGGTGGCGGGAGGTGTTTGGGCCGCCAGAATTGATAGAATTTTTGGCGCTGTTTGACATGAATAAAGGTCCTCTCGCCGGGATTGTAAGCGTATGCTGCTGGATTTGTACTCTCCGTCGAGGCCTTTTCGTTCTCCAAAGGGGCATCATCCTTCGCTTCTTCACGGTGTGCGTGAATGCTCTCTGCATCCGTTTCACTATTTCTGGGATTTGATGTTTTCTTTTCGTGATGAGAGAGGGATGAATGCAATGACGACAAGTCATTCGGTGGCAAATTGCTGGATGCCACCATGATTGAGACGGAGTGGATCAATCAAATGTTGGACCAGATTGATACGTTGGGAAGGGACATCAGCGGCAAAGGAACAAAGTTGAATGCATTGTTATACGTTGAGTCATTCAAGCTTCGGCAGCAGTGCCGATGACATACAAATGGGACTTTATTCGGACATTACCTACGCTGACAAAAGAACGACTTTTGTTTTCTTGCCCCCAGTTTCCCGCATTCCGACGCGCTAAATGGAGATATGGATATCGCCGCGGTGTCCGAGGCGGAATCGATGAGCTTTGCGACGACCACCTACAGATCATGGCAACGGTAGATATTGGCACACCACTCTTGGACAGAATCAAAAAATTCCGACTGGCAAAGCACAGCCAGGGGAATGCCGCCTTGATTGTCAAGATTGATAAAGCTCGCCTAGACATGGACGTGGAAGATGAATTGAGCGACGTGACTATTGACGAGTTGAGAGAAGGTACGAACGAGGTTGGCCTTGTGTTTCATGTCACTCGCCATGTGCATTGGAATGCATTTGCGTTTGACAGTGCACCATACTGATGTTGCCTGTTCTCTGTTTAGAGCTGCCGGAGAATTCTCCGAGGTTTGTTATCCTTTCCTATGAGCTGCATCATCAAGACGGGAGGGTCTCTTTTCCCCTCATCATGGTATATTGGGCCCCACAAACAAGCAGTATGGATTTAAGTACTCTATACACGAGGTATGTGGATTACACTTGGATTCTAGTTTCTGATCAGCTCTATAAAGTGCTCTACAAAACTTTTCGGTCAAGGCAGATGTCGGAAAAGTCCTTGATATCAGAGATGAAGAGGACTTTAGCAAGAGTACGTTCGACAAGCGATTGGGTGCCTGATGTGGATGGAGCGGTTTCTATATTCTGTCCCTACTCAGACTGGTATGATATCGTACTACATTTGCCTGCCTAGCGGAATAGAAAACAAAGTGTAGCGGCGCAAGCTTTCCGAGCGGTCTTTTCTCTGCATATTAGACATGTCAATGAATTCCATATGGGGTCCAACACTAGCTATATCGAGTACATATTAGGGTGTATCGAGTGCGCATCGGAATCAGTCCATCATGTTGCAAACACAAGCACTTTATCATTCGTTGATGAAACTGCTTTTGTGAGCTCTGAGCGTCTTTCCCCAAAGAATGGTATGCATGTTGCCATGGTCTGAGGGCCATGATCTCAAAGGCTCATCACATACACAAAGAGGCAGCCGCTAAAACAATGTGGGCATCACTACCATACCCACGCATATCCACCTTTCGTCTCCACGCAGTCGTCCTACATTCTTTCGTAGACGCACAGATCCCCGCCCCATACCTCCACGTGTAAGGATGCGAGTACTTTCTTCCTAAACAACACGAGAGCCATTCGCCGTTGACTTATAACGACAATGACCCTGGCACACCTCGTCATATGTACGGGGTCCATTTACGCATCATTCATCCTCTGGGCACTCCTACAGGAACGTCTGACCACAACCCCATATACACTTCCTCTGTCTCTACAACACGCGACCACTTCGAGTCGCAATGAGTATTTCCAATCGCCCCTTGCACTGAACGCACTACAAGCCCTCTTTTCGACTACGGCGGCGGCAGTATATCTGATTTTTCGATCCAGTAATAGCAAAGATGGTTTAGCTGCGAGGATGGGCTTGAACACACTGACGCCTTCCGGTGCACGTAGTTTGCTGAGAACGTCGGAAAACGGCAAGAGTGCGTCTCGCTCCTCTGTGTCGCCGCTTTTGTTGCGCTACATTCAGATTTCCGCCTCGCAGTCCATCTCATCGCTGCTTGCTCTCCACTCCCTTTCCCATGGCATCTCGTATCCTACATTGACGCTCGCCAAATCTTGCAAACTTGTCCCCGTGCTGTTCGCCAATGTCCTACTGTATCGCCGACGCTTTGCCCCATACAAATATGTAGTGGTGTTGCTGGTGACTGTCGGTATCAGTATGTTTATGCTTTTTGGAGATTCCAAGAAGAAAAGCAATTCATCAGGGAACGATAAGTCGAGTCTGATAGGCCTCTCATTATTACTGGCCAACCAGGCGCTGGATGGCATCACGAATTCCACGCAAGATCAGGTATTTGCCACGTACTCATTGTCGGGTCCGAAGATGATGCTTATGATGAATGCCATCTCGACCATTCTCATGGGCACCTCTCTTATCGTCCCTGTCCCAGCAGCCCTAGGAGGCAATGGCAAAGAAGCAAGCGGCGAATTGGCGACAGCTTTGGCATTTATTCATCGACACCCAGAGATCCTGCGGGACCTCTTTGGGTATGCAGTGGCAGGCGCTCTTGGTCAGATCGCTATTTTCGAGACGCTGGAACGCTTTGGAAGTTTGACATTGGTAGCCATCACGGTGAGTAGCCTTTTTTCGTGCTTTTTTGGTGCTCACTCGATGTCTCTCATTAGGTTACGCGTAAATTGTTCACAATGCTCTTATCCATCGTTGTATACAAGCACACCTTGCGTGCATCCCAGTGGGTCGGAGTGCTGGTTGTGTTTGTAGGACTGGGCATTGAAGCACGCGAGAAACAGCGTGAAGGGCTTGCCAAACGGGTGGTTGCGGAGAAACGGGCTTCGGTGAAAGATGCATAGATTATAGAGTATAGAGTACATGGACATTGGGTTAATATTACATGTTTATTGATCATCACCGCACGCTCACAGGCGGCTCCACGGAGGGAACTTGCCCCCATTCGAATTTGTCTGCTTTAAATAAGGACAGGATCTCCGGTGGAAGACTGTCCTCAGTTGGCGCTTCGCCTGCCCACGCATCCACACTGGCCGCCTGATTTTGCATACCAAATCCCGCTGTGTTCGGATTTATGCTGGCAAAGCCTCCAAAAGCTCCAGTATTCGATGCTAGAGCATTCGCTTGCCCAAACGCAGAAGCAGTGCTTGCTTGCAATGGGCCGCCAAAGGCGTTTTCTGTTTGTTGCTGTGATTGATTAAACGCACTTGCAGCGGGTGGTTGCGATGGACCAAAAGCACTTGTAGGGGGTGGTTGCGATGAACCAAAGGCGCTCGTTGCCGGTTGCTGCGAGGAACCGAAAGCGCCTGGGGTTGATTGCTGTGGCTGACCTGTGGTCTGCTGTTGTGGTTGGCCAAAACTACTGGTTGTCCCAAATGCTTGCGTCCCAAACGCTGATGGTTTGCCAAACACAGATGTGGCGGCTGGCGTTCCAAACGCAGAGACTGGTTGTTGTGCACCGAAGGCGGAATTGCTTTGCTGCTGTGTTCCAAATCCAGAGCTTTGCCCAAAAGCCGAGGCCGATGGATTCGAAGAAGATGCACCGAAAGCTTGGGCGCCAAATGACGCTCCTGAGGTGTTGGACTGTGGGGAGCCGCCGAATCCAGAGGGTGCGCCAAAAGCTGGCTGGGAAGAGGAGCCAAATGCTCCTCCTGTTGTAGACGGTTGCCCGAAAGCTGACACGGGTGCCGAGGTCGAGCCAAAGGAAGGCTGTGCGGAGCTAGGACTTGCAAACGAGCCAAAGCCCGCAGTGCCGGATTGAGTGTTGGATCCAAATGTGCTGGCTGGTTGTCCAAAAGCACTCGTCTGCCCGGATCCCTGCTTTTGAGTGGTGGGGGCCGCTTTCCCCGTAAGATGAAATGTATTTTGGAGGGCCTGTTCGTAGGCTTGTTGGAGATTGGAAGATGCTTGAGTCACAGCTGCATCGTTCTGTTGAGCCAAGGCCACTTCTTGTTGTGCCTAGAGACTGTGTGAGAAAGGTCTGTCTCAAATATGTTCAGACTTACATATTCATCCATCTTGCCGAGACTCAACGCTTCATAAGCTCGAAGCCGCATCTCTTCCTGGCTTACATCGGAACCTGTCAAAAGATTTGGTTCATACTTGGCCGGTCCGTAGCTACTCAATTTCCAAATCGGTCGGTTCTTAGGGCCAAGATCTTCACCAATATTGGCTGCGGAGAGTGTCATTTGACCTGCAGAAACATTAGCAAGCTTCCCCGACGCTGCAGAAGGGACGGACGGTTGTTGGGAAGCACCACTTCGGAAAGTATTCTGAGGACTTCCACCAAAAGAGGACGCATTGCCGAAACCACCAGCGGAACTAAAAGCAGAGCCAGCAGGGTTTTGACCAGCGAAGGCCGACGACGATTGTGCGCCAAATGCAGACTGTTGCCCGAAGACGGAACCATTGTTGGAGCCAAAGCCAGATGGAGCGCCAAACGTACTTGTGCCTGGGTTACGATTGGGAGGGTGCTACGTGGAACGTCAGAACACAATTGGGGAGTCCAAAAGGGACGTACCTCATTTCTACAATTGTTCCCATATCTGCATTTTCCTTTCAGGAAGTATTGGCACACCACCATGGTTGTCAAGGTGATGGTGGTGTTGGAAGTGTGTCCACGTGAATGAAGCAGGCCAGCACAGACACTAGAGATGGAGGTCGCGCGCATGGACTCAACTCTCTCGCTCTCCTTCGCCTTGGACAATGCCGGCGTATCATTCAGCTTATAATGATGTTCCGGCCGACCAGGTGGCTACAATAGCCTCTGTCTCCATCCTACCCTTCCGTTCTCGCATCCGTGGACCTGCGCCTCCGCCTTTGAGTGTAACACCCGCCGAGGCCGAGGGTCTCGACATTATTGACGAAGCTATCGACCTGTTCCGGCCTAACAGCTTGTTTCGAAACTTTGAGATCAAAGGCGGCGCCGACCGTCTCCTGATCTACCTAATTCTGTTTATCTCGCAATGTCTAGGTATAATTGGTGCGAGCAGAACAGCACTAAGTCAAAATGAAGCCGTCAAGCAGCTTAGCACCACGGCCGTCGATCAATTTCATCTACCGGGCGACGCAGGATTCCCTTTGAACAATCTCTACGCCGCACCGGCAAATAGAATGGAGGCTGGTGAGTGACGGCATTCCTATGGTCTATTCATTGTACTCAATTTTTCCCCAGAGCAACTAAGAGGGTACCTGACACAGGCAAGACAAGAGACTGCGTTGCGCCTCGTCGAGAAGATCTACATCGACGGCAAGCCAAGCAAGTTCTGGATGGCATTCACGAAGAGGAAGTTGTGAGTATACCGTTTTGTGTGTAAGATTCTCGTCTGATCTGTGTTGTGTAGTATGGGCAAAAGTCTGTAGAGAGATCGTAGAGAGAGGCTACCAATACATTCTATTCCCACTGTACCATGTACGAGTGTGTTCATGTCTGAGAAAATAGCGATGTAAGAATGCTCGTATTTGTATATCTGAGAAGACGGCAACGCAAGAGTTCTCATATGTGTGAGATGACGATGTCCCGATAACCTCGACAGATAGATAGTACAAGACCCAACTACAATCATATTTCACGGCACACTTCGTACATTGTTGGAAACACATCAGTTGACCAAGGCGACATTTTGGGGGGCAGCAGGCTCGGGGAACTGAGGACAGTCTCGGGCGAGATGGTCGGTAGCTGAACAGTGGTAACATGCCTTTGGTTTGGTGGTGCGCGAACCACTCAAAGAAGCAGGTGCCTTACAATCACGGGCAAAGCTGGAAGGAGCGTGAGTGGGATATTGATGTTGCCGACAGGGACATACTGGTTGGCACCGCCGCAGTTGCGGCAACGGACAGAGTTACGAGATGAGCCTTCAGAGCAGTTGCGAGCTAGGTGGGGGCCGCCGCACGTCTAGAGCCCTGTCAGGAGAGCTCGGTATGTGGCAGAGGTACTCACGAAGCATCCCTTGGAGGATGGACTGCCAATGACGCCTGGTGCATCACGGACAATGCGCTGCGACAAATTGGGGCAGTCCGCCTTGATGTGGCCCTTGCTCAGACAGTGGTAGCAAGATTTTTGATCGGCTGTGCGTGGTGCAGAACAGGCACTCGATTCGTGGCCGCCTTTGCCACAGTTGAAGCAGAGTCTCTCATTGGAGCTACAGTTCTCTGCAAGATGGCCGACCTGTCCGCAGCTACACAGAATTGATGAACATGTCCCTGCGAGCACACCGGAGATACTCACACATAACAAGCGCGACGACGAAATGCCATGATAGGATAGTGTATAGTAGTAGTACTGGATGTCGGGATCTAGGGTGTGATGATCAGTCGATGTCGTGTGACAAACACATTTTGCTACTCACCACTTCAACTCTTCTTCAGCCGCCGCTCTGGCTTCCACAGCGCCCTCTTCGATAGACGTCGTAAAGAGATGTGTCGTTGTCGAACAAAGAGAGGTCCAGTGCCAATCTTGTGTGCGCGCACAGATGCCGTCGCGCGACATCAAGTGGGACCGCTTGACGTAGAGAAAAATATACGTTCGGCAAATTGGAAAAAGGTACGCACTACGTACATAGATACGTACGCACGCATGAACTTCTTTTTAAGTCCTCGGTGGCCTCTTCACACTTGGCACTCCGCACGACAATTTTCCATGCAATGGTATCGGAGCAATTCGCCGTGAAGAGAGAAACGGACCCCAAAAAAACCAACACGAGTACAGGCAGACCGTGCGGCTTATTGCGACGCACACGCAAACAATTTCGTACAAAGACCTGCTGCAAAATCAATCTATTGATTTTCAAAACATGAGAGTACACCAGAAAAGCACGAGGCCGTTCCTATTTTATCTAGAGATCGGCATCTTCTTCTTCTGGCAGAGGAGCAGCTTGAGCCTCTTGAAGCTCTTGCTCGTATTGGGCCATAAGCTTGGCATCGACTTGCACTTCAGGTGGGGCAAGCGCGGGAGCAGCCGCAAACTCTAGGCTAGGGTTGCCCACCAGCTTGCGTGCGAGCCACAAGAAGGGCTTCTCGAAGTTGTAGTTGGACTTGGCAGAGATCTCAAAGTATTGCAAGTTCTTCTTGCGGTGGAAGGTGACAGCCCCCGTCTTGACCTTGCGTTCCTGTGAATAGAGACATGAGCTATGCCGAATCATCTTAGTGTTGCACTTACATTGACATCGACTTTGTTACCGCACAGAACAATCGGGATGTTCTCGCATACACGCACAAGGTCACGGTGCCAGTTGGGGACGTTCTTGTATGTGATACGGCTGGTGACATCGAACATGATGATACCACATTGTCCTTGAATGTAGTAGCCATCACGTAGACCACCGAACTTTTCTTGACCTGCTGTGTCCCAAACATTGAAGCAGATCGTACCAAAGTTGGTGTGGAATTGCAGGGGGTGCACTTCGACACCGAGGGTAGCAATGTACTTCTTTTCAAATTCACCTGTCAAGTGGCGCTGAAGACACATCAGTAAGATAATTCGGGCAGGTCTCAGATCGCATCCTGCACCACACATGGCAGCAGTTGACCTTTGCAAAGCATGTGGCAACACGAACAATGCAAGTCCGTCGCCAAAGTGTCAACACTGGCAGCACAAGCTGCTACGTAAGAGCAAATTGTGCGTCCGCTTGACGAACAATGTGCAGAAGATACACGCCCATAGTACACCAACTCACCTTGACGAATGTAGTTTTACCTGTACCACCATCGCCGACTAAGGAAACAAACACAATTCAGTCAGTGAATGGCTCTATTATGACGGCTGGGCGCCCGATTGTGGAAGCTGCTGGAAATTTTCCTACTTACCGAGGACAAGCTTGAATGTAGGGATGTTATCCTTGGACTCTGACATTATGCTACTTGTTTACTACGTCTTTCTGGGTATGCGGAAGCAAAGACGAAAGATGGTATGAGAAAAAGATTTCCTGCTGGAATCGAGACGCGTTGCGAAAGTTTGGTGGACCATTCGATGCCCAGCGAAGCATCTTGCTCACGTGCAAAGAGGAATTTTGCATGGGCCTACGAACTTTCGCCCTCTCCTGCAAACCATCCACGAAGAGCATGGGTACGTCTTCGAAGCTCAGAGAAGACGCCAGGTATGATTCCTCAGATAATGAGAGCACAAGATCATCCAAGCGGAAGGGCAACAAGCATCTGGAAACGGCCGAGGACACCAAGGTCAAAGGACCCAAAGAGTCCGCTTTCCGCTACATGTATCCGATCATGGACCTTTCCATCCCCCCTTCTCTCTTCCATGACCCCCGACGTGCAGCAGGTGAACTCCTCGATACTTTGCTAATGCGGTAAGTCTCATGGCACTCTGAAAATACTCCATCTTACGCCTGCACAGATATGTCCCACAATTGGGCGGTGTCCTGATCAGTCATATGAACATCACCTTCCTTCGACCTTTGGCCACTGTAGATGCTGATGGTGCATTCTCTATTGTTCCCGTTGGCCTCACAGCCCTCGTATGGGCCCCAAAGATCGGCATGAGACTGGAGGGACAGATCAAATTGTCTACACCTTCGCACGTCTCGCTCTTGGTGCACGGTATTTTCAACGCTTCCATTACGGCAGCTCATCTACCGTCCTCTCTCGAATCAGCACAGCTGTCGAAAAAGGATCATGTGTACGACTGGCACGAATTTGGGGATGTGGATGCCATGCAGGAAGTGCATCAGGAGCAAGATAGTGATGAAGATCTTGGTGAGAAGAGTACGGGTCGCTGGGTCGATCGAAAGACGGGAAAAAGTCTTGGTGATGAAGAGGAAAAGGTTGTCTTTACTGTAGTGGGGTATGTTGAAAATTTCGTACGGTATGAACAAACTAATATACACATTTTTAGAATCACCGTGGCCAACCATATGACATTCATACATGGATCTCTTCTCAAACGACCTTTCTCCATTCCTGCTCCCACGCATATCCCTGATAGTAAACTGCAGGGCACAGAGGCCAGTGCAGACAGGAGAGTCCGTTTTCAAGATGGTCATCAAACAACCGAATTCCACCCTTATGAATCTGACTCAGACGAGGACTCTGACGAGGATGAGCAGTCTGCGCCTGTGAAAGTACGTTCCTCACAAAGCAAGAAGAAGAAAAAGAAGGCTTCGCGAGAAGGTCCCCGCTTGCCGGGAGATACAAGTGGCTCCAGCGATACGGAAAGCGAGGGCCGTCGGGAAAAAAAGAAGCACAAAAAGAGCCACAAGGCATGACCTCATGATTCTGATGTGCTCTATTGTTCAATACTCTACATCCTGTACACTAGTCATACCAATGCAATGCTTCATCACATCTCCATGGATGTATGTGCACACTTGACTCACTCCTTCTCATCTTTTTCCGTTTTGATTGGGCTCTTACGCGTGCAGCACATATGGGAAAAAAAGTTTCAAATGCACTCGAGTATCATGGCCCAAGCATACTAGGCACTATTCTAGTCTTGTAACGCCGGCCGCCCCCTTGTCAAGGCTTCCAATTTTTTTTGCGCGCGGTGCGTCAGAACTGTGTGATTTTTGTGCATGGAGTTTGCTGGAACCATCATCTCGTACTACTACTACTACGTGCTTTCTACGTGCTCCTTAGACACATACGTCGCATTTCACAGTCTCCCTCATCTCACTTGTGCAATAGAAAGCTCGGTTGTTTGTGTGCATCGTTACGACTTTAACTAGCTGGCTCGCCGAGCTTTTTGCATTTTCTCCTCCCTACAAACTTGCCGAACACAACTGTTCAGCGAACATATCTAGCGACTCGATCGTTGGAGCTGTGAGTGTCTACCATTCGTCGCGCCTGTCCATCTGACTTCTATACAGTCTCACGCAATATCAGTCTGTCTGACACCGAACATGCAAAGCCCGCTGGTCAATTTACAGATCGTTTTCCGTGTCCAAGACCAATCTCGACTTTCCATCGCTTTGCCCACATTTCCGTTTTCTACAACGATTCCACGCTTTAGTACAGCTCCGGCATATACAAGATACAAAACTTTTCTTTTTCATAGACCCGATCAGACGGGGATTGTGATTTGAATTGCCACCGTACAAGAAGCACGGCTGCACTTCACCCTTTATTCCGTGTAATCTCGTTACTGGCATTATTCATGTCAAGGGTTCTTTCTCGCACTGATACAGGTGAGTTGTTCCGCAGCGGACTGTATTGCAGCCCTCTTACCTTTGCATCCAGTCCGAACAGGGCATCTCACACCATCTAAAAGCCCCTTGAAAGCAAACGCAGCCATGGCAAAAAAGCTTGGCTCCAGTACATCTTCGCCTTCTAGACGCTCTGCGTCTGCACGACAAACACGAAGTAGCAGATCAGCAGCAAAATCTTCAACTGATGCTTCCAACGAAGTAGCAGATGGCGAGGATGAAGTGGATGATGATCATCTGTTCAATTCTCAACCAGCCTGGAAAGCGAAAGACACACGACGAGCACTACCAAGTCATCCACGTAGCGCACCTGTTTCTTCGCCGCACAGAAGACCAGAAAAAAGAAAGGAAGAGCGAAAAGCTTCTGTCCGGAAAGAAACATATGACTTAGATGACTCGGAATCCGAGTTGTCCGATGCACCCGACGAGGAAGAGGACCAGGACGATGGGTCGGACGATTTCGATGATACAGAGTCCGACAGCGATATGGCTGCCAGACTTATGGCAGCTGGTGATGGCGAGTCTCTTCTGGGTTCTGCTGCTTCCGACGGTGGCGAAACGGATGAGGAAGAAGAGCGTTTCATTATACAAGATGCAAATAGAAGGCAAGCCAAAATTTTTGCCCGTCGTCAAGGCTCGCATGCACCTGCTGAATTGAATGAAACCCACGATCAGGAAGAGAATGCACGTTCTGACGGGAGCGGATCTCTCTCTCCACACACACTTCGACAACTTGGTCTAGTGGACCTATTCGATGACGAGGACTTCGGAAGTTGTTCTGAGCCATCATTCACTGACTTTTTCGGCTCTGATAGCGGTCATGAGTCGGATGCAGGAGATGACGTTCAGCTCCGTACGCAGCCGGACGATGATCAATTGACTACGGACGACGAAGACAGCGAGGCAGATATCAGTGACTTAGATCAAGAAATGCTCAGTGCTCCGTTCATGAACGTGGGTCGTATCGCTGCAGGTGCGGGAACACAAATGGGCGCCGATTCAGAAAGTGGCCCACCTACTAATGTTCCGCTTCTTGTCATTGAGGATTTGGATGGCCGTCTGATTTATGCGCGCGCCGGGGACGGAGAAGCTGTGTTCGGCTCTGATGGCGAGTTCGAGTTCGTAGACGATAGCGATAGCGATGAGTCGGATTTGGACCTGGGCACCAGTGCTTGGGGCCATGATGGCAACTTGCGTTTGCGGCCCCCTGCTGATGATGAAACGGATGATGGCGACACAACAGATGAACTGCCAAACGAGGACATGCCTTTCCCTCGGCTTCTGGTAGGATCAGTGGCGCCTCATGGAGGACGCAATGCAAGACGGGCAAGGGCGATCGCTGCACGAGCGCGACGTGCGTCGCCAAACAGTCGGTCACGAGAATCGAGCGCCAATCGCGAGACGGGCGAGATCGTGCAAGTGTGCGGAAAAGGCGCAGGCGAGCAAGGTATCAAAAATATCGACTTTTCCATCTCCACAGAGGCTTTGGCTAGAGATCCTCAAGGGACATTGGAGAATGCTGCCCAGTCTCTAAAAATATCTGTGGATGACGTAGCAAAACTCGTTGCAGGGATTGACGGCGAGGTCACGTCTATGCCAACGCCACCTTCGCAGCAACTGGGCCTACCGCCCGTGACACCCGAGCAGAGCAGTGCTTCCAAGCCGCAAATGGGCTCTTTCATGCCGACGTCTTCGAAATCTGTTCACCGTGCTGTTATCGACGGATCTCGGCAAGCACCTTCTCCTTTCACTGCGCGACATGGTACGCAGAAACGAGGACTGGCACATCGTAGACGTCACACGGGCGAATCAACACCGTCGATGAAGAGGGCAAGAAAGATGTCCTTGAGTGACTCCAATCAACAACCTCTTTCTGCTGCGGAAGGGGCCAGCGAAAGCGGTGCATCGACATCTACCCGAAACCATTCACCATTTGCAGAGGAAGAAGTGATGGACCTTGACGATGTCATGGATGCGTCACTGCTTTGGAGGGGAAGTATTTCGTCTTCGCCTCCCCGGGACGACGACACACCCAAGAAAACAAGTCCCGTTTTGCGTGCCAGCAAACGTGCTTCAGGCACACCTGCATCGCCCAATTTAGCTGGCTTTAATTACAATGCCGTGGCACGCTGGAACCGGATCCCTATGGGCGCCTTCCGTGATGGACAAGGTTCTGCTTCGCAAACTCATCCCCTGGGCACTTATTTGTTAACTAGGTCGAGAGGGCAAAGAGAGAAGGGGCACAGTCAGCGAGGATGGACAGAGCACTCGCCTTTCCGTGGCAGGAGCCAGGGGGATACTATCCATCTGGGTCCGATTCCAGCCGCTACACGAGACTCGTTTATGGTCTCGCCAGTTCTCTGGCCAGTCCGTCCTGTTCATGGAAGCAACTATGCTCAAACATCGAGCGGGCAAGTAGCCAGAATCGAGCCGCCCAACGGGTCTGATCATCGTAAGATGACCACTCGCCGAGAGAAGCGGGAAAAACGAGCACGACGAGCGGCCATGCGGGCGGTACCGACGGACCAAGCAAACTCTGCTGCCACGTCGGGTGCACCTTCACCATCCGGAGAATCACCGTCGTCGGCATTGCCGCGATTGAGCATAACCGACCCGTCTCCTCGAGGGTCTCCTACGCCTGCGCAGAAAAGACAGGCCAGTGCACCAATCGATATAGTACGGTCAACGTCGCCGACGTATGCTTCCGTGGCGCAATCCTCCCCGCAACAAGCCAGTTCTCTATCCACTAGTCCGTCGAGCCAGCAACAACCACCCTCGTCCGTTTTTGGCATGCCATTACATTCGCCATTATTTAGCGGACTACTACACCCTCCGAATCTCGGCTTCCGAGACGATTTGGAAGAACGAGACGAAGAGGGTGTGTTAACGATCTGATTTGTGATTTGTCGACCGTGTCCTGTAATTCATAGTACATACAACCTCCGAAATCGGATCTTCTTGTCATTGTTTAGCCTGTCACATGATCTGTACTCATTCCAATCTAATTATGTACATGAGCATGGAGAGACATAGTGCTTGTTATCTTTATTAAGCTTCTAGCATGATTGTACGCTCCCTTTTCGCCGTGAAACGCAGTACACTGGTCTCCACCTCATTCTTCCCCTCGTCCCGAAGCCCCTCGCCGAAAATCGCCTAGATACACTACTTCATCTGCAGTATGCATCTATACGAGTCAGGGCATTTTTTTTGGCATGGGGTTATTGCTGACGGGTTTATGCACATGATCCCTTGACAGTTTGCTAGGCATAAAGGCGCGCGCCGCATAGATTCCGAATCGGCCGGGCTATTGCCATTTGTCTCGTGTTTTGCCTCCATCCGCCATTCGGTCTGTCTCTCGATTAAAATTTCAATTCACAGAGGTGAGTCGAGCCGATCCTAGAATTGCACTTGAAGCAAGTAGCTTCTATAGTAGTTCACATCTTGCTGCTGCTGTGTTTGGAACTCATTGCCGTTCTACACACTGCGCCACAGTACGTAATGATGTGAACTCGACGAGTTTTGTTCTTCCGCTTTGTGAGACGAGTACGCATCATCTCCGCGTTCGAGTCGAATGCACAGTACGCACACATAAACACACTACATTTGCAGTGCTGCTACTTCATTTGAGGGTAATTGGCTGTCTGCTTGGCGTGAGTTGGGTCTTGTCACAGTGTACCTAGGACCCCTTCACGCACAGGCGTGCTGCTGCTGTCCACTGCCACTGCTGATAAGATCTACATCTTGCTCCTATCATACGTGCTATCCCTCTCTGCATCGATTCATGTTTTTGGCTCTACCTGTTAGCCATCCTCTACTAAGAACGATCTTTGGTCATCATGAATGTCATACGGTGACGCTGTCCGTCGCAGCAGCATGAGAGCGATGAGGATCTCATGCTGCTCCTCAGGGGCCTCTTCCTTTCCTCCCCTTGTACTCCCTTGTACTGTGATCGTAGCGTGCGCAGCGCCTCCTTTGTCTCAGCGCTTTTGGAAGGGCAGAGCATCCTGTCTCTTGTCGTGGCTTACATGGTCCAATGATGCAAAGCGGATGTTCGTCATCACCATTGTTTGCCACAGGCCCCGATGGTGACAGGAGCTCCAGGGTGTCCGCAGATGACGCCGGCTCTTCCTGGCAATGCGCTGCGTCTAAAGATATGGCGAAGCTCCTTCGAAGCTGGTCTATGTCATTTCTCTCGCTCGTTAACGCTTGTTGCGTCGAGGTTCGTCTGGCCGTCTCTCTCCACACCATCTCCATCCATCCATTCACCCGTCGCGCGTCCATCCATCTATACACTCGTCAGCCAATCGCAAAATGGGACACCGCCGTGATTCTGGCGCGCAATTTCCGTATTAGCCGAGATGCGTGTGCGCGGCACTTGGTCTGTGTCTCTTGGACGCGTAGCAATTTCTTTGCACCTCTGGGGATACGTGCCACTTGCCCCCCGCTACCACCATTTCTTTTCTCTTGCCAAGTGCCTGTGTGTCTTAGACCCCAGTGCGGCGCACAGCTCCCTTATTCGCGGTACATTGTACCTCATCCCTTTCTGCCCCGTCACTGCGCCCCAGGACTTCCTAGGCACACGCTCACTCTCTCTATTCCATAGCCACCCCGACACGGCGCGTACTCTACCATCACGCGTCGCGTACGACGAGCAACACATCAACAGAAGATCAACACTTGGTTGATTGGACGACTCACCATACCTGTACAATAGCAATTATCAGCGTGAGTAGGGATGGACTGCCTTGTTTTGTATGGTAACATGTTCCCAGTTATATAGACACTATGTTCAGTCAAAATCCCAATAATCACCAGTACGCCGGCGCTCAGGGATACGGTGGAAGTGTCAGTGGCGGTGGACACCATGCCTACCAGCAGATGTACGGATACGGCCAGCATGGAAATCACATTCCACAAGGACATCAGTCGGCCTCGCCTCATCAGCACTATTCCCATGTTCCTGGCTCTTCGGTCGGTCTGGGAAGCGGCCAATTTACGGGCGCCGGCGGCCCGATGATGGGTGGCGCTGATTACGGCCTGCACAGTAGTCATCCTTCCTACACGCACATGCATCCTGGTCATGCTGGATACGGAACCCACTTCCAAATGCCTGGAGGGATGCAACACTTGCAACAGGGGCAGGCAGGGCTGATGATGCCAGGTGCTCATGGGATGCCACCGACAATGGGACAAAGCCCTGTCGCCCTCCACGCTGGCGTCGGTGCAGGCCCACTGGGCGGTGCGCCAGGAGCGGGTCGCGGGTCTGGCAAGAAGGATGCGGCAGGGAATCTCATTCCAGGCTCAGGACGAGGACGCAAATCCAAAAAGACTCTCGAGGCCGAGGCAGCCGCGGCAAAAGGGTTAGGCTTCCCCGGAAAACCGGGCAAGGGTAAACCTGGTGACAGAATGCACCCTTACGGCTTGGACGGAAGCAAACAGAGGAAGAAGGAAAAGGATGTTCCGAAGCCTGTGCTCCGCTCCCATCTTAAACCTCCCAAACAGGCACCGTCTGCGTGGCAAGTGTACTTTACAGAGGAGTTGCAGAAGATGAAGGCGGAACAACCTGGCGAACGTCTTAATGTTGCCCACGTTGCCAAAGATGCAGGTCAACGCTATGCGGCTCTGCCGGAAGAGAAGAAGAAGGAATTCCAACGCAAGAGTCAAGAAGCCAAAGCAGAATGGGAACGTGAGATGGCAGCATGGCGAGCAACGCTGACGCCGGAAGACATCAAGCAGGAGAACATGTTCCGCACAGCCCAACGCAAAGCTGGCAAATCCCGTAAGGGCAACTTAAAGGATCCAAATGCACCAAAGAAGCCTCTTAGTGCTTACTTCCTCTTTTTGCGAGCCATTCGAGCTGACCCTGCACTGACAGAGAGTGTCTTCGAGGGCGAGCAAGAGACAACCAAACAAAGTGTTCTTGCCGCCAGTAAATGGCGTGCTCTTCCCGAAGCCGAAAAGCAGCCGTACCTCGAAAAGGCTGAGGCCGACAAGGCTGAGTACGAACGTCTTCGACGCGAGTACGAAGCAACACATGGTACACGAGGACGAGGAAACGAAAGTGATGAAGGTGTAGATGATGATCCCACACAACATTTCAAAATGGATGCTCCTTTCCATGATGACCACTTTATCGGTGCAGGGTCCCTGGACGAGCATTTCGGAACCAATCCCGACGGATCATCATTGAAACCTGAAGACCTTTTGTGAGCAACTCGTTTGGTCTCCTTCCAGGGACATTTGATCCCCTTTCTTGTACTCTACTGTACTCGTATACTTGTCTTTTCCGACACTGAACACGTCCGGACTACGCAAGATTCCCTGTTCTCGTCCCGATTTCCAGTTCAATATGTCTCCCTTCCAGGAGCTTATTTCCCGCATCGCTTTCACTCTCTATAGTATATCTCTACGCTCTATGCGTCTATTCGTTGTCTCATTCTTGTTCTTACTTATCGTTGTGGATTGTGGTATTGTTTGAATCATGATTATATGAAAACACATGTATCGCGTATGTTACAAATGCTGATCGACCCACGCATCTCGCATTCCAAACCGTTTATGTTCGATGAGCCAACATTTCCCCTGCTGCTTGAGAGAATCCTTTGCACGGTGGGATTTACTTGCATCACCCCGATACATATCCAAAACAACGGACTCTTCAGGCAATTGATCATGGGCCTCTGGCGCACAGATGCCGAGTCGATAGTGGCTTCCCGAGCTGGTAATGGCGACCAGCTCAAACGGGTTGGTGGCTTGGGCGATTTGTGTTTCGACTTGGGCATCTGGCTCATCCGAACTTTGTCTTCGATTGTCATCGCAAGGAATCCATGTCAGCCATATACGTTCCTCTGTTGTTCGTTCTCCACGCTGAATGTCTTTGATACGCGTACGCATCGTATCCCAACCGCCTTCGAGCCTCTCAGGTGGGATGGGAAGAATAGCATCTCCGACCGGACTTTGCTTTTCCTTCTCCCTTTCTTTGCCATGGCGAGGAGCATGCTCTTGAAATCGTGGGCCCCCCTCTGTCGCACGATAAGTAAAAATCTGGAGTGGGATACGGTACTGAGCAAAACTCCATTGCGATTGAAGATAATGGGGCACCATAGAGGCAGGAATGGACCGTGTGACTTCTTGGAAAGCGGAGGGAAGGTACTTGGATACCTGCTTACCGAAGATCGAAGAAGTGCTTGCCGAGGGCATATTTGCGGCATGCTGTTCTGCCCCTTTGCCCTGTATCCTTGCCTGATACACGAGATCTAGATCGAACAAATGAATAGTTCCCTTGTCACTAGCAGCAGCAAGTATTCGGCTGTCAGGATCAATTGCGACGCTCAAAATAGTGGCAGGCTGTGTTCCTCGACGTAATTCACCGACCAAATGTGCTTGCAGTGAGGAATGAGCCAATCGTTTGGCATTACTCCCTGTCTGTGTTCCCAGCTTCATAGACCAAATGCGCAGCAATGTGCCCTGCTCCGAAGCGCTGCATAAAGTCTTTGCATCGTCGGACAAGGTGATGCTCGCGATGGCACTGGAGTGTGCAGCAATAATACTTGATGCCCCTGCTATGGATGAGTCTAAGGAGGTATGTCTTGTATGAGAAAGCGCGAGCGACAACAGCAGTATGTGACCTTTCTGCCTGCCAGGCAACGCAAGCAGAACACATGATGTCTCTGGGATTCTCACCAACGATGGCCGACAATTTGCTGATCCCGGATGGATATCTATGACCATTCTTTGTAGTACACCCCAAGACTCATGTTCTGCACTAGGAATGTGCGATCCAAGCTCAAAGATCACCACACGTTGTTGCAGTGTAATCACAAGCAGCGAAGCTTTCTCTACCACAGAGCCATCCTTCTCGGGAAGCACGAACGTGGCCACATGCACGTTTCGTACTGCCTCCGCAAACTCTAGCTCGGCGACAACCGCACCACGCCTTTCTTTGGAAGGACGCACGTCCAGCAGATGGCTTTCCCGTGCCTCATGATGAGATGGAGGAATCGTAGGCGCTGGTGTACCTTGATATTGAGATGAGGATGAAAAAGAAGGTATGGGTGCGTCTTGCTCCAGAAGAGAGGTATGTGCTTCCAAGGCCTCTTCTTGCGAGCTGTCCATAGTAGGGATGGAACGTTGTGCCGTCGAAGTAGCTACGTGATCCTTGTCCTGGTTCCTATCACGCTCGCTCTCTGATGTTAAACTTTGTCCCACCTTTTCTTCCTTCTCTTCTTCTCTAGACATAGAGAATAGCGTCGATGTGTCAGGAGACACGCTTTGTATACTGTCACCGTCTTCATCACTGTTCGTGCCGACTGGAATAGGGGATTGATATAGATCTTCATCCCATAAAATGACCTTGTTCGGTGCAAATCGTGGAACTCTTCCTCCCCCTACAAGAACTAGCATGGATGTATCATCTATCAGAACCGCATGTGCCAATCCTCCTTGGGTAGAAGGAAAGTCGCGGCGTGCTCGTATACGCAGTGGATCAGTTTGCGCAACAAAGAACCCTTGACGAGTAGCGCAGGCAACCATGCTCACCGAAGCAAAGCCTGGATCCTGTTGAGAACTTGTTGGATTACTGTTTCGAGTTCTGGATGAGGTCGACGGAGCCGCAGCAGAGTGTCGTTGGACGCTCTTGGAATCAGTGGAGGAGAAACGTGCTCGGACATTGTCTTTCTTTGGTACTTGATCCGCTTGGTGACCTTCAGATCCGAGAGGAATAGGCCTGGATGTATATTGAGAGGTATCACCACTTGTACTCTTCAGTGGGCCAGGTCCTGCGTAGCCATGCGCGGTAACATTGGCGAAATGTGCGTTGGCAAATGTCGGCTCCGGTCCATGCGAAGTGAGAGTATGGCGAGGAAGGTTCATTGTAGTTCGGAAGATGTTCCTCGAGACGAAGCAAATTCCTTACACACTTAGAAGCCCATCAGTTCCCTAGCAGTATACGGCATGCCAGAAGCGGTTCTTGATCAGGGACACATGCCTTGCCACCAGCCTGACACTTCAATGACAGTGAGTAGTAGCCCAAGGATACGTGTGACTAAGACGCACGGACCGAGTGGATTAGAGGTCTCGAGACACACAACATACAGACGTGACTCAAGGTGATTGAATATAGGAAGAATTACATTCTAAGAGCATGATAAAAGACATAAAAGAAGAGAGTATAATAGTAAGGGAAAATAGTGGTGATGCTACAACAATTAAAGTGAAATATTTTTGCCGATAAATAGCGAGAGCGCTTAGCGTCTTCCATTACTGTACCCCAGGAGAGCATAGAAACTTTGACAGGAAAGAGAAAAGAGCTTCACCCACACAAGTTGCATGGAATCCGCGGAGAAAGAGAGGGCTCAGTCCACATTTGGGTAGTGAATCGGAGGTAAGGTGATATTTTCGGTAGCCGGCGCATTTCGCGTAGGAGGAGGGTGAGCATCGCCCATTTCTGTGTGTGTACGGGCTGTTGTGGTGCGATCGGAGGAACACGGTACCTTGCTACCCTGCGTAGGGATCGGCAGTCGCAGATCGATTGTACTCGCGCGAGTCCGAGATCCCGAAGGAGGTGAGGATCCTTGTGTAGAGCTTATGGATCCCCTCTTGGAGAAGTTTTCAGGTGATATGGGCGTTTTCTCCATAGATTTCGGCGAGGTGGCCGCCGAGGATAGTAACGTGAGACCACCTAGTCGTTCATCCGAGACTGCAGGCTGATAAGGTTCGAACGCAGCTGAGCGCACACGACGATGTCCTTGCCAGTGCGGCGCCATCCGCGAAGGATAATTATGCCCAGCACGGCCATTGCTTTGCGCCGCTTCGTAGGCAACTGGTACCGGGTGCGATGCGGGGTATGGCGTCTGCGAAGGGAAGTGTTTCCGTGATTCCATATTCTCAACCAACGGTGGTCGATCATACATTCTGTCGTCCATTGGATAGGTGTGATCATGCGGCGGGATCGGATACGACTCAGGATGACCTGAGTGCAGCACATGTGAAGCATACCCTGCGGGATGTGCATGATAGCGATGGAAATCCATCGCGGTTTGATGGTCACCGTTGGGGTAAGAGTGTGGGTTTGAATTACTTCCCGGGTACATCAGGGGCGTCGAGTATGAATGGTTGGGCGTCACCGTAGGCGGATAGGGAACCATTTTGGATGGAAAGGCTTGCGCGCTATACTGCGATGGTCGGCTGTCATCTACTGCAAGGTGATGTGGAGCATGCATATCCCACTCATGAGAATGAGACGATGAACCGTTATCATAAATAGAATGGCGCCGACCACTCTTTGGCTGACCAACCATGCGCTGGACGGCCTCGCCTCTGCGACCTTTCTCGTCCACGTACTCTTGCACCACAGCAATTGCTGTTCCGTCTTCCAAGGCTCGTCGTCCAATTTGCACACCAGGAATCGTATTTGGATGGTATGCACGCAATTCACTTTCGATCAGTGCTGCTTCGGCCGGATCTGCACCATTGGCACTCCGACTTTTGGGATGAAGAACATGCGTACGATAGTGCTGGAGAGAATTATCCTGCCGTGAAAAACTGGCGTTGCAGCCCGGAAATGTACATCTGTAGGGCTTGGAGCCTGTATGGATCCTGTTGTGACGAGCTGCATGTCCGCTTGTCGAGAATGTCTTGCCACATCCCGGATGTGTACACGGGTATCTCTTCTTTCCATCGATGATCTGCGGCTGCCCGCTGCTTTTTCTTCCGGTAGCATCTTTTGCTTTGTCTGATTCAACCACTTGACTCTCATGCTCTTCTCCCTCATTCGGAGCGCTTCCGTACACGGTGGTATGTCTACCCACATCTGCATTCGCTTTGTGTGTGGCATCGTGCATACTCATCGGCACGTTCGAAGGCTTTTCCGGGCTAGCGGACCCGAATGGCTTGGGCGAGCGTGCGAGATTCGTGGTAGACAAAATTTTGTGCGAAGGACTTGACTCACGATGCTTTTCATCATTCTCCTCGTCGATACAGTCATGGTTGCGCTTCAGCCCGTTTCGTCGGTCTGTCTGAATTGAATCACCGTGGACAGCATTATTTTCAGTTGCGCCGCCGTCGGAATGAACTTTTTCACAGTCATCAGACGCTTGAATCTGCTTTGTGGACTCAATACTATCGTCGCGCGAAGATGAGCCCGATGAAGGTTGAATGGATGTCATGGAACCGCCACTATCTGTAGCATTAGGGCCAACACTGTTGCTGAGTGGAGACAAATCATTTGGGCTGTTACTGGAAATCGTTGAAGACCCTGTTGACCTATGAGAATCCGGCATGAGCATGGGTTGTGACAACGTTTCTGTGCCTTGAGTAGATGAGTTTCCACTTCTAGTGTGCGACGTTTTTTCTGCATCGTTCAACAACGACACAACTCCACTTGCAGATGGTAGGGAGAATGTCCCTTGTCCAGGAGTCTTCTCCTCTTCAGCTTTCTTTGTTTGCATGACTACTGGTTAACAGCTAGGATTGTGGATAGCGATTCGTGTATCTTCGCTAATCCAAGTGTCCTAGCTGAGAACACAGAGTGAAGTGTCCGTAGACCTGTATAGAGGTTTGAGGCGAATGAATTTGGAACTAGAAGCGAGCCCCAGTGAACGAGTATATCACAACACTGGGGTATTACGACGACCTATGCTTGAAATTCGCAACGGTATAGAGACGGATCGTTTAATAAGATACGACTGCGAACATTAAACGCATTGGGTGCGTGGTGGAGCGTTGTAGAATTGAAGACGATGGTCAAACGAAAGGGAGACTATCCTAGGATACCCAAAGCGTTGTTCGGTTGGGATTTGACTAGTGGAAATAGAATTATTGTTTCAGGGTAGAGAGACACCCGTCGAAATATTAATGAGCAGGTATCAAAGATGGAGGGACAGGAAGGGACCAAGACCCTGGGGACGCGCAATCAGAGGAAGAGTGTGAGTCTGAGGTTGGCGATCCGCCAACTGGAATTGTGGCGGCTTTTGTGCAGGGTTTTGAATCGGTCCACAACAATGGCACGCCCTTCTGGGCAAGTGTTATGATGGTATCCTTACCAATGATATCAACAAATGCTCAGGGTTGATCTCATTGTGCGCCGCCGATGGCGAGAGGACTTATGCAAAATTCTAATGCTGGGCCCCGCGAATACGCTATCCTTCTGATCATGTGGAGATTCACAGGCGAAGTGCCGGACGTGTTCACTTTCGCCCGCGATCGAACGATTTCCAGGGCTGGAATTGGCGATCGGAGCAAATTTTTTATTTATTACTCCGCGCTACTGTCAAATTGAAAAAGAAAGCCTAGGCCTGCTGTCCACTTAGACAGTATGCTGCTAACGAAGGCATGCGTGCATCGTCGGAGGATGAAATTTGTGCTGGAATCCAGATAAACTACTATTGCACAGGACTACACATACACTGTAAAATGTCCAAGGCACCATTCCCGGTGCCTTCCCCGTATGCTAACAGCCTTTCCCCCTACTCACCCTCGTTGTATGTTGCATTCGCGGGGCATGAATCGCGTGAACTCTCGCCCTGGACCCTGTCTGCGTGGTGTTGTATAGTGTCCACTGCAATGGACCAATTCACCGTGAGAATAACCGATGCACACCGGTCGTTGCTCTTTTACATGGCACGTATTCATATACAATTGATGTTCACGAGAAAGATGGCGTTCTATGGCGTGCTTCCAAACTTCTTCCCGTGAACACAACACATCTCACAATGCTCCCTTGCAAAGCTTGCGAACGTTGCCTCTCCCTTGTTGTTTTGGAAGCACCTACCTTTACTCTATACAATCTTGTACTTGCTCAGCACATTGCTCTATACGATCACATGACAGGACTTGGATCTTGTTTCCCGACTGTACAGGATTCATCATTGCAACAAAACTTGACTATCTTTCACTTGGAGATCTACAATTATTCTTGACATTTGTGTGAAAGCTCGGAGAAAGGTGCTTTGTCACGTAAAAATTGCCTTCTGTCAAGAGAGGGGTCAATAGGCAACTGCCCACCGAACATCTTAATCGTCACGGCGGCGACGAGGGGGGGAACGATCGTCGTAACGATCGTCGTCTCGCGCGCGCCTCGGTGGCGGGCTTCGACTGTAAGAGCGATCACGGCGGCGTCTCGACGGACTGACGGAGCGCTCGCGTCTTCGCCAGTTTTCGTCTGCGTCGGGTCCTCGACGAGGAGGACGATCATCTCGGGGAGGCCGATCGTATCCGCCGCGGGGAGGACGGTCGTACCCGCGAGGCGGACGGTCATACGGATCCCAGCCACGGGGCGGCGGTGGGTAATAGCCACGCGGTGGCGGACCATACGCATCGTAGGGGGGACGACCGCCTCCGTACCAAGGGGGTGGTGGGCCCCATCCGGGAGGTGGTGGTGGGCCACGTCGAGGGTCTCCTGAGCGTCCGTCTGTGCGACGTGCCTCACCACGGTATTCCCCTGGTGTGGGCTCATGGGGCTTCTTGGTCACCGAATAGTCCACACGTAGTTTTCGTCCGTGAAGCTCCTGGATAAGTGCGTGAGCACTACTATCATGAAAAATACTTTAATTACATACAATACCGTTCAGAGCCTTGATGGCTGCCGCGGCGGAGTCGGTATCCTTCATGGTAATGAAACCGAATCCACGAGAACGTTGGGTCTAAATGGGACGCATCAGAGTACTTGACATGACTGTCACCGAACTTACTCGAGCATCATACACAATGATGACCTTTTCCACAGGGCCTACGCGGGAAAACTCATCTTCCAAATCTCTTTCGACCGTGCGAACAGAAAGACCAAATACACCCACAATGTTGGAAGGGTCTGGGTCCTCTGGAGCATGTCGGGGGCGTGGTACAGGGGGAGATGCACGCGGTCTATTGGAGGATGTGAGTGACGACGCATTTGTGTCCGAGAATAGAGACGCACTTTTCGTCACCGTTGCTTTCTTTGGGCGTCAACGAACGATCCCTGGCCATGGGACTACGCTCAAGGCTACGCTCTGGACTACGCTCTATCTCTGCGGTATCAGCCTACAATATGATCAGGTGTCAGCAAGTGAAAAATGTGTGTATACATATGTACGAACCATGATGATCAGATTTGTGATGGAAAGTTGGTGGCGCGCTGCTCTGTAGTATCTACAGTTTGAGTGCATGGGCCAGTAGGAGCGCGCAACACGTGTCGCGCAGTGCATTGGGCCTAGCACACTGCGGTTTTCCTTCGGCCGACAGGCAAGGACGCGAGCGACAAGAATCGAAACTGTACGCAAGTCCCTCTCCCTTTTCTTCATACCCCTGGTTGCAAGTCATTGGTCAAGATGGTGAGTAGCCGAAGAGCGTGTATGTTGGAATAAGGGTGGTAGAGGTGTGCGATGGGACGTGGTGGGGATGGATATGGATCGTACCCACAATTCATTTATTCGACTTTCGTTGGACCGTCACTGATCCCTTCTTCCTAGGGTATCGACATTGAAAAGCACCACGTCAAAAAGGGCAACCGTACCGCTCCCAAGAGCGAGGACCCCTACTTGCTCCTCCTGGTCAAGGTACGTATACTTATTATGATGTGGATGCCGCGCTCATCTTTTTCAGCTCTATCGTTTCTTGGCCCGCCGTACCGACTCCAACTTCAACAAGGTGATCCTGCGCCGCTTGTATATGTCGAAGATCAACCGCCCTCCCGTCAGTGTATCCCGCTTGGTGTACCTGTCCCGTAACCGTGGTGGTGTAGCCACCGGCAGCGAAACACCCAAGACTGTCGTTGTTGTCGGCACCATCACCGACGACAACCGTTTGTTGGAATTGCCTAAGCTCTCGGTCGCTGCTCTCCGATTCACCAAGACTGCTCGTGCGCGCATCCTGGCCGCCGGTGGTGAAGTGTTGACATTGGACCAGCTTGCTCTACGTGCACCCAAGGGCAGCAACACTGTTCTCCTCCGTGGCCCCAAGAACGCACGCGAGGCCGTCAAGCACTTCGGTATGGGCCCTCACCAACACGCCAAGCCGTACGTTCGCTCCAAGGGACGCAAATTCGAGCGTGCTCGTGGTCGCAGAAAGTCTCGCGCATTCAAGGTCTAAACAGCCTAGGAGGATGTTGTCATTGTGTTGGATTTATAGCATCGTCTTTTGTAGTACGACCTTGCCAGGGTCCAACAGCTCCCCTCGGAGCCAAGACTGTACACACTTCCCTTGTTCATCATGTGTTTCACTATCCATTGACGCCCAAAATGATGAATTTCATCTCATTTCGCATCGTTTGCCTTTCTTTTTGTGACACGTGACTACCCACGCGTGAGACGCCTGATCCTGGTTGGCTCGCCGTCTCAGACAATCCACGACGGCCATCATGAGCGGAGGTACGTAGTGTACGAAGGGGCTGTTGTCCATACTGACGCCACATTGTCTCTGTAGTGGAATTCAAACAGTGTGTAGCTGAGCTAGCGGCTGTCATTTACCGCATCTGACGTTTACTTCTACAGAGACGTCGCGCCCCAAGGGGGGTATGAACCTATTCGCTACAAGCGCAACCTGCCTGCACGAGGACCCGGCGGTCTGGCGATCTTCGGTGGGGTGATAGCCGTCTGTGCATATGGATTCTGGAGACTGGGTCAAGGGAATTACGAGCAGCGGTATGTTGTTGTGCTTCACACCTTTCTCCTCTTACGCAAGAAACCTTCTAGTGAGCTCAAGCGCGAGAAGGCGTGGTCACGCATTCATCTCGTGCCCTTGCTTTTGGCAGAGTCCGACAGAGATACATACCGCAGAGAACAAGCCATGCTTGCCCGTGAGAAGGAGATCATGAAGGATGTACCGAACTGGAAGGTGAGTCTGGCTACATCCGTTGTTGGCGTGCCTCATTCTTTCCCCACAGCCCGGGCAGAGTGTGTACAACACACAGCGTTACACGCCGCAGAATTTTGTTGTCCTATGATATTTCTTTGTGCAGAACTCTACCCTGACGTAGATACGCGGCCGAGAGTGCCAGAGTACGCCAAATTGTTAGCACGCACAGTAGACAGACAATCAGCAGATGCAATATCATTTTTCCAAACGCAAACTCGGATTGTGAGCAAGGACTCTTGCCATTACCATCATGACGTTGGATGACAATGCGGAAAAGTTGGCAGGACATTGAAAGAGCAGAGTATGATTGATCACAATTGAGAGCGTAACGTGCGATTGATCCCAATAGAAAGAGTGAAACGCGAACGCGACTGAGTGATCAACAGAATGCCTTGCGACGGTCAAATGGCAGAGCGGTGCGAGTCACGCACTTTACCAACATATACAAGAGATCCCATCTTTGCATTCACAATTCAGTACAGTAAGCAATACATTCAAGGCTTCTTGCCCTTCTGAGCTACAGACTCTTCACTGCGATTGCGGATTTGCCAAGTAAGCGCGTAGGTCTTGACAGCATCTTCATAGGAAGAAAGGATGGGCGCCGATCCTTGTCCGTTCTCGATGTTGTCAATCAAGTTCGATACTTCTGAGAAGAACGGGTCGTCGCTTTGGTAGCGCACCACCTCTTCGTGGTCGTCGCCCGGTCGACGGAAGTACAAGACAGGAGCATTGTATGGGTCCACGAGTCTCAAGCTGTAGCCATCGGCATAGACGTCCAACTCAGTCGAGTAGTTGAATCCGTGCAGAGCCACGGCATGGGTTAAGGACCCCACGGCACCCGACTCGTACTTCCATGTAGCGCAGGTGATTCGAGGAATGCGGTTCTCCGGGGGGATCTTCTCCTCAGGTACAGGAATACGACGAAGATGACCGGCCGGTTCAAAGTGCTCCAGCGAGTGCGCCAGGACAGAAGAGAGATCCACTTCCCCGCCAAAGTAGCGTGACAGGTCACAAAAATGCGTGGCTTGCTCCACGATGGGACCACATGTCTGCGATTTGTCCCACCAGTCGAGCTTGGCAGTGTGCTCGTAGGCCATAATGTAGCGAGCATTGGTCGCCATGACCTTGAGATTGTTCTCTTCAAGGATCTGCTTCATCTTTTGCACGACTTTCAGGTACCGAAGCATGTACCCAACAGACACTACGTTGCCTGCCTTCTTCAAGCGCTCGGCAATCTCAAAGGCCTGTGACACAGGGCCAGTCGACACGGGCTTCTCGATAAAGATCCCTGTATCAGGGAATGCTTCGATCAACGCCTTCTCCAAATCACGGCCGGATTCCTCACGACCCCGGAACGCGGGGGGTGAGCCCACCCAGATGGCGTGCGGTGGCTTACTCTGATCTCTATTACGGACATAGTCCTCGAAGGTGGGGTAGACAATTGTATCTTTGTAGGCACTCAATACGAATGATTTGCGCTTCACGTCCAGCACACGTGCTGCTCTCTCCGCAGAGGGGTCGATGAGCGCCACAACTTTGAGTCTTGGGCCAAGCTTGTGTTCCAGGCGGAAAGAGTGATTCCAGGGGCCTTCGTCGGAGCCAAAGTTGATGTTCCCTGCACCCACGATGACAACATTGAAGTCGGCCCCAGGCTCGGGAGGAACCTGTTTGTCCATCGCCGTCACTGCATTGGGATCAAAGTCCGAACCAACTTGAGTGCCTGGAGCACTCGAGGCGTTGGTGCGATAGATGGTATTCTGATGGACATTGGGGGATGTGATTGTTGTGGGTCGAGGATGCACGGAGGAGGCGCCCAGACGCAAAAGGTTCTGCGGTGCCGACAGAGGCGGGAGCGCCCGACGCAGAGGAAGCGTAGAGCGAAGCATGGTGGATGAAGGAGCCGAAAGCGTCGACCGATGGAAGACAAGCAAATGATACAGGTATGTCCATGCGCGCACGCATTTAGTTCGACCGACAGCTATGTCCACTAGGCCTAAATTTCTTTCTACATCTCGTTTAATCTGCCTCCGTACTCCACGCCAGCAGGACATATGCGCGCTTGGGCCACCATGGGGTCGCTGCCGCGGGGAAACGATATTGGGCACGTGGTGTTTATCTCGCCTCTGCTCGGCGTCTGCCACTAAAGCTCTTTCGGGCGGCAGGAGTACTACGCGTGCAGAGATTGGTGGTTGTTTCCTTGTTGATCTTGGGTTAAGCCAAACCGGCTATGGGCAGGGGCCCTGAGAGAGGAATAATTCGGGTTGGTGTTGTGGCGCGCAGAATTGCTTTCCGGTCGGAGTGTGGGACATATCACTGTCACAATTGTTTAGAGGTTGCCATGCATGCAAGGCTGTTGGCACCAAGCAAAGATCACACAACAAAAAGGAAAGACTGTGACGATGTGCCTGAGCTGAAACTTCTTCCTTGGTTATAGGTGGGAATCGTACGCCGCACTGCATCTGTACAGTTATTAGGCTACCCCAATTATGCGATACATTGTTGTGATATGCAGACCTCCTTTCCTTTCGGAGCTGTCATAGAAGAATGCAATCGATGTCGCTTTGCCGACAAACCACGTCTAGAACCGCCCTACTCTTCGAGTCAGCGCTTGGACCCCACGAGATACAAGCTGCAAAGCTCTAAATGTGGGCAAGTGGCGTATGAGAACGGTTTTTCTATCTTCTAAGAGACCAAGGCTGTCCTTCGAACGCAAGTGCTTTTGTTCGGAGTAAAGCGATCATATACCAGCGCGGTTTCGAGTCCGCCCGATCCACTTCATTTCTCACCCAATTACCTTTTCATTACCTGCAAGGAAGTCCTCGTGCTTTTTGTGCAAGGGGGGTGTCGAGAAGCCATCGACAAATTACCTTCCTCTTCACATTCATACACGGCATTGCCACAGCTTTTCATTCATATCAAACTACCTCACCGCACACGGATATACTTTGTATCCTCCGAGACTTTCTCTCTCGTTCTCATCACTCGAGTACCATTTCGTAGTGAGTATGAACATTCTTACAGATACTCATGCGCATGAGTCTGTCCAAAGCCTTTGGCACACCTGCTGAACACACATTACTCACCTCCTCTTTAGCATCTCTGCATTCTTGTGCCCCGTCTAATACCCTGCAATCTTGGCAGATTCCTTGTCGAGGCAAGCAATTCTCCACAAGTGTTTCTTGAAACCATGTCTCCGGAAGACTATCACGATGCGCAAATCCCTCTGGAACACCCGCAAAGATATGACTTTGTTGACCAGAAATCTAGCAACGAAACCCTACCGTCGCCAGGTGGCACTGCATCGAGCTTTTTCAGCCCCTGGAGGCCTCCCTCGCTAGCCAACAGCTATCCACTTTCACATTCCATGAGCAGTGGAATCGATAGTACCCTCAGCCATTGGTCGCTCTCCCCTCCCAAACACACCGATGACTCAATCGCACCCTCGTGGTCCAGTAATGGTCTAGGCCCCCTGGATTTCCAATCGCACGATCCTCATGCTGCCCCTCCAGGTCCCCTGGATAATGCGTCGGATATCCGTAGCGGGCCATTCGATGCACACAAGGAGGATCCGTTCCTTCATGTGAACACGAAAAGTCTGTCAGCTCGACTCCCCCATACGGAAGGTAATGAGTCGCCCTTTCCTCCTTCGGTAGGTTTAACGGATCATCGAGACAATAGATTGTACCTCGACATACGTTCACGGGATGGAGAACAAGCAAATACGGACGTATTCCGAACATTTCAAACGCCTTCACAGAGTACATCCACTCCCTATCTCAGTCCGGACTCGCAATTGAGCCAGTCGAATTCGTTCGAGAATGGCCTCGCAGCAACAATGCAGAGTTCTATGCCGGAGTACAGCATCTTTGTTGGGGATTTGTGCCCTGAGCTACGCGATGAAGACCTGGTGGCCTCGTTTCTTCATCCGCCTCACTGGCCTGCTTCGCATCCTTTTGCCATTGCTCATGCTCACGCCCAACAGGCGCAAGGGATCTACAGCACGCCGCCCAAGGTTGCCCCAGCACCTTTTACATCCACGAAATCGGCCACAATCATGACAGATCCTATCACGGGGGCGTCACGAGGATTCGGATTTGTTCGTTTCTCCTCTGAGGCAGATTGCTCACGAGCCTTGATCGAGATGCAAGGCATTGTCATCTCTCCCTCCAGTGGTCAAGGCGGCAGGCCACTACGAGTATGCCCTGCGTTGCCTAAGAACCGCTCCTCAAGCATGACTGCTTCGACAGCGGCTGGTCCGATGAGCGACAAGACAATAGGTCATGCATCGCACTATCCGAATGTGAAAATCGGTGGGACATACACACCTTCGCCGGGGATTTCGACGCCTGCTGAGCAACCCATGGCCACGCCATTCCCATCGAGTGCCAAGGATCCGAATAACACCACAGTCTTCGTAGGCGGTTTGTCATCGCTAATCTCGGAAGAAACACTGCGCACGTTCTTTGTCCCATTTGGAGAGATTAAGTACGTCAAGATACCCCCTGGCAAAGGATGTGGTTTCGTTCAATTTGTGCGAAAAGCCGATGCAGAGCGCGCTATTGAGAGGATGCAGGGCTTTCCTATAGGCGGCGGTCGCATACGCCTCAGTTGGGGACGCAGCCAGGGCGACAAGGCCGCTGCCGCCGCCGCTCAAGCTGCCGCACAGGCTGCGCACATGGACCACTTGGCTGCCTTAGCTCACATACCTGTCCAGAATACTAGCCAATTCTCCGCCTACCAGATCTCTCCGAACGGACTAAGTGCCCATGACACGAATCCAGTGTTGAGGGGAGCAGGGCCTGCCGACTACTTTGATCTAGATAAGAAGCCAGCGCACACTTACGATGTAGTAGACCATGAGCACCTCCGTCCCTATGAATACAACGGGTATCGGCCGTCTCCTTCGTATCATCTTTCTCACACGCCGCCGAACGTACACGGATCTCATGCTTTACGGGGTTCCTCTCTGATAAACTCCCTTGCTCCACCATTACCTTCGTCTTGGCCCGATTACAGCTCCACGTCGAAAGGATCTCCTGTGCAAGGTGGAAGTTCGCTCGCTACTTTACTCGCATCGATGAATATCAATCCACAGCCTAGCGACCACTCCGCTCTGCGAGAGAGAAGCCAGACGTTCACCGTTGGCTCCAGAGCAAGCTATGGAAATGCAGTGATGGACAACACTGCTGGAGCAGCATCTTCCAGCTTTCCTGGATACTCCTTCCACCAAGTTGCATCGAAAGGTGCGCTGGACGCGGAACGCAAGGATGGCCCGGACTCCTTTAGGCGCTCGACGATTGGCTCACTCCCTGCGAAGTCCGAGACGGAAACATACAAGCATACGTCGTCTTTACAACCTTTTAATCCTTTCTCGAATTTAGACACTTCATCTCTCACAATACCATCGCCAGGTGCAACACCCTCAAGTGCCTTCTTGGAAGACAAGGCAAGCAAAAATTACTCGCCTAGATTGGGTAATCATCATTGGCAGGAATAAGTACGGTGGTGCGAGCACCATACGGAATCCAGCGAACGTTGCACCTCATCATTTGAATCGAACTTCTCATCTCATCGTATACCGCACTGTTTCATAACCTTCGTACCCGTACAAGTCCTATGCAAGATTGCAGAATGTACGTATGTCGGATGCACTTTTCTCTCTATACAAGTCTTTGTTTGTGCACCTTGCATTCATTTTGTCCTTTCATGTAGCCCGCCTTATTCAATTACCCGACCAGATAGTAAACACAATTCATTTCTTTATTCATCAAAATGTGCAGTGAATATACAGTGCTTTTCTGGCTGGAAGAAATCACTTGCCCGTCTTGGCTGTAAGCTTAGCCCTCTCGATGGCTTGAGCCGAATTCTTCATGAGCAGCTTCTTGTAGTCTGCAATACCGATATCTTCCTTAGACAGATTGACGATCTTCTTGTCCTTCACCTCCCACAGTTCTTGTGCCACTTGTGAGATGAGACGGAAGTCGTGCGAGACAATCACCACACCACCTTCGAATTCGCGGATAGCGTTGGCCAAGGCATCAATTGAGTTCATGTCCAAGTGGTTTGTCGGCTCATCAAGAAGCAGCACATGCGGGTTCTCCATGGCTAATTGTGAGAAGACGACACGGTTTCGCAGTCCATCAGACAGAGTACGGATTGCACTCGTTTGGTGGGAACCACTCAGACCGAAGCGGCCGAGTTGTTGGCGCCAGAATTGCATATCTTTACCCGGGTATTTCTGTGCGTACCTGCTTTCCATGTACTCAATAGGACTCTTATCATACGGCAATTGGTCGGCAGAATGTTGGCTATACTTGCCCAGCTTGAGACCAACGTGTCGTTGAACACTACCCTTGACGGCTTGGATTTGGCCAGTGATTAGATTCAACAGAGTCGACTTTCCCGTACCGTTCTGGCCCACAATGGCAACACGGCTGTCCATATCGATACCAAAACTTAGGTCTTGATACAAAAAGTCCTTTGCTTCTCCACTGTAGCTGAACGCCACATCGTTGAAGGCAATAATAGGGGGCGGAAGCTTGCGAATGTCCTCGAAGTTGAAACGGAGTGGACGTGGTTGCACCACAGGCTCAATGAGACCTGCAGCCTCCATCTTGTCGATGATCTTTTGCTTACTCTTGGCTTGTTTGACCAAGTTGGCATACGTACCAGCAGATGCAATGAACTTCTTGATGTGCGCGATTTCTTCTTGTTGCTTCGCATAAGCCTTCATCTGGTTCACTTCGTTCTCACTCTTTGTCCGCACGTAGATACTGTAGTTACCACCGTAGTACACCATCTTTTTGTGGATGGTCAAATCCATGATGTTTGTGCAAACACTGTCCATGAAGTCGGCAGAGTGGGATGTGAACACAAGAATGTGATTGTACGTAGACAGGTATGCTTCAAGCCATACAACGGCTTCCAAATCCAAGTGATTTGTCGGCTCGTCCAACAGCAGCAAGTGGGGCTTCACGAACAACGCACGGGCAAGACTGACTCGCATACGCCAACCACCCGAAAGATCTCTTGTGGGCTTGTTCATCATCTCTTTGGAGAATCCAAGACCGTGAAGAATGGCACCAGCCTTCGCCTCGAACGTGGAGGGATCCAAGTCTTCAAGCTCTTCCATCTTGAGGTCCATGGCAATTTCGTCCACATCATCGGCAGTGGACATGTCTTCGATCTCCTTCTCGAGACGAGCCACCTTTTCCTTGGCCGATTTGATACAGTATTCCAGAGCATTGGTATCGGAGGGCTCTGCCTCACCACGAACAAGGTAGATGTCGACATGTTCGGGAATATCGACGTCTCGGTTTGCCAAAGCTTCGAGGAATGTTGTCTTTCCTGATCCGTTTTCTCCTAAAAGACCGTATCGTTGCCCATAGTTCAGCACGATACTCGCTCCATCGACGAGCAGACGACCGTGGAAACTCATTGTGAAATTGTCAATGTGCACGTCGCGGCTTTGTCGATCGCTAATGAGAACACCAGATGCATTGCGTTCTGTAGCAAGGGCCAGCTTCTTCATGTCCAAGTTGTCCACAGAGCTGTTGGCACTGACGTTTGTTAAGGGCGTCCCTGTTGAGGAGGCTCCATTTGTCGAAGAGAGGGCCGTCTCCTTCGAAGAGCCATCCTTGTCTGCCTTGGCGGCTTGCTTCGCGGCCTTCTCGCTACAAGACATAGTTAGTTATGACTCGTCTCCATTCTCTAATGAGACTCACGCCTGGCGCTTTGCTTTCGATGCGGAAACCGGCATGTTTTCAAATCCAACTGTTGATGCGTCAAGTGTCTAGAATACAATAGACAAGAACTAGACACAACACACCTGCTCTACAACTGATATACAGTGAGCAAGCTTATTGGCTATGGTGGTCACAATGCAGAATTCCCTCCAAACTTTCCATAGGCATAATGCCAGCCAACGGGAAAGGCATTTTTTCAAAAATCCAAATCGTCAATCGTTCACGTGGTAGGCGCGCAATGAGGTCAGTGAATTTTCCGGAGTCTTCTCTGACGCTACGCCAGCCATCATGAGGCCTACGTTGAATCTGCTCAGCAAGGCATCCCGCCTTCCTTTGAACTCAAAGAAAGCCAACAAAGATTTCTACAAAGGCACAGGCACAGGAAACATCCTCGTACGGAAGCGCATTGCGGTTGCCAATCGAAGATCCGGCGAACCAATCCTTGACGAGTACGGCCGCGTGAAGACTTGGAACCTGAAAGTCAATAGGCTAGACGAAAGTCGCATCACAAGTTATGTTGTACCACCCGGTCTCTACGACACAGACGTGAGTTGAATGCACTTCTCTTTATTCCATTGTCTTACTTTCCTCCATGGCAGCTCCAACCTCTCGTGTATCGAGGAGCAAAGGAAGATGGTGGAATTCAAGGAAAGCCACTTCCCGGATACCCTGGCGCTCCCAAGATGAAGCCCACAGTTGGCATGGATGGGGAGGTGTACGAGCATCTTGCCACAGAAGTCAGGCAACGGAAGCTCGGCACCGATTGATTCCTTTATGTCTCCACCATCCCATCGAAAGCACAAATCCCTCATTTCGTGTACTTCTAGTCATCATCATGCTCTATCCATTTACAATGTCTTTTGTACAAAAATGTCTATTGCAGGTATAATCGCATGGCGAGTGCATCTTCACCATCGGCGTCTGAAATCTTTCGTCAGTTACTACGCTGCACACTTGGAGAAATTCACGTACAATATCCCTTCTCGACCTCGTGCACAGAGAATCCTAGAGTATCTCTGTAAAGTCCAATGGCCGATCGATTGGTATGTCGTACGTGAAGAGAGACAAATTTAGCTCCAAAGACGTCCCGCATGGCGGTTTCTGCGTCAAAAATGGTCAGTCCGAGCAAGTCTAATCGCGACGTACTTACGGGATTGTACCATAAGCTTCTGAGCCAGGCCCAGTCTTCTGTGAGACCGCATGACACTGATACTTGTGACATGACCGTGGGGAATTCCATCAGCAGGTTCTTCTTCCCTGTGATGGAAAGATCAGAAACGTTCTACCAAGAGGATATTGACATACATCTTCGCAAGGATATACCCAACAACACGACCACGCTCGTCCTCCGCAACGTAAGACAGTTGTGGCCAGGTCAAAGCATGGTAGAAGTCTGGATAATATCAGTATCCAATGTTTCGGCGAGATAGTATACGTACAGTAGCGCATAGTATAGTTCTCTGGAAGGTTGTGCAAGTTGCAGTTCTGCATGCCCAGCAAGTCATCGCTCTTTGAGAAAAAGGATAAGTATATTCCGTAAATGTGAAGCTTTTCCTTACCGTTGCCTCACGAATATTCATCTTGGTGCTCTGAGACGGGAGGTGCCCTGAAACAAGAAGTACTCTGAAACAAGAGTGTGGACGCCCAAGAAGATGGAAGGTCAAACAGCTCACGTGTTTGTCTGTGCGCCTGCTTCACTACACTTGCTGCATCGGGTACGGCTGCATGTATAGCGATAGATCTAAGGCCCTACGACATTTCTCGCCACCTTATGCTTGAATTTACTCCGACAATTGACCTTTGCCTGCTTCAACATAGGCATCATACGCAGCAGGAAACCACCTGAGGTTGCCCTACGTCTCTCCTATTACTGTGCGGACATTGTGGAAGCGGATGAAATCGTGACCGGTTCTAAGATCACCCTACCATTTTGAATATGTCTTCGCTCACCACCCTGCTTCTTGTGGGCCCTGAAGAATATGTGGAATTCAAGGAGAGCATGGGATCGAAGGCATTTTTAGAACACATCTGGGACCAAACCAAAAGTCCTTTGAAACCGGAAGGTGGGTAGCTTTGGCATCCATCCAAGTCGATTCTGACTGACGTTACCGACCACAGACTTGTCTACAGCAGGCACAGAACTGCACTCTGCGGGTGCACGCATCTCCTCGGATCCTCCTCCACGGGTAGAATTTCCAACAGTGTTGCGAGTTCGCGGAAAGGGAAACAAATATGTTACGTCTGGTAGATATATTAGCTGGCAAGAATTGAAAAGACGCAACCCTGCAGCGCTCAAAGAAGCACCGAGTCTCGATGAGTTCATTCAGAGAGGCTCACAAGTAGGTTCTGCAGAGGCTTTGGAACCTGGTGCTTTTTTGAAGCACGAATCTCGCGGAAAGCCCAAACACGCTCAAAGCTCCTCCGGGAACGATTCTTGGGTCGGAGGATCCTCTCAGAGTATCTACGCTCTTCCACCTAAAGGGAACGAGGTACACACCCAAACCATTACTAAAAACAATACAGTTTCATCACCATCCGCTTGTAAAGCGGATGAAGAAGGATGGTACGACATGCCCAAGCATTCCGATGCAAAAACAGCAAGCAGAAATGATCGCTATTATGCCACCAATGACACCCTCACCGCGGAATCTTTGGACATCTTAAACCGCTCAGCAAGTAATGTCAAGCTCCCTGGGAAAACGCTTCGAAAAAGCCGCTCGGGCCTCAGTCTATCTGCACGACTTGGAATACAGGAGCCTCCCAGACACCAGGGCTCACCCACACAGAGTGATACCCCGCATGCAAGCCCCATAGTCTCGCCAGACGGAAGTCCAGTGACAAGCGGCAGGATAAGACCGCCCAAGATCTCTCTACCAAAGCCGAGCTTGCCAGCTGAAGACTCTGTCATTGCATCACCCGTTTCACAGACACCCGTCGCTCGTACACCATTGAGCGCATCACATCCTCCCCCTGAGACTCCTCTCAAACACTGGCACAAAGATTCTAACGTGGAACTTGTCACTACACCTCGCACAGAACAAACTATGGCAATGAGAAACGTCGCGGGTGCGCGAGGAGGACTACTCCTGGACCCGGGAAATGGTTTGCTGCCCAAGTCGCTTCAAACTCCCCCAGCTTCGGCGGGTCCGAGCAGTGCAGCCATGACACCTTCTTCATCCGCATCTGGACGTGTCTCTGCTGCCCCTCCATCATCCAGTGCGCGCCTGCAGATCGATGATATGTTATCAAAACTACGCTCAGCTCGGACTGCTTCCAGCACTGGTAGTAGCGCTAGTATGTGGGCCATTAAGGACACCAATACGAAATCTGCAGAGAAGACAGAACCACCTCAAGAGTCGCAGGTGAATGCATCATCAGTGCAAGACGCTCATCGCGCCGATCCAAAGACAAATGAGCTCGAGTCTGATAAACGCAGAAGCATGGATCGTTCCCGCGCAGAGGAAAGAGACAGCACTTCCGTTCTAAGTGAGAGTGAGCGCGACAGTACACCTTTGCCGGGCAAAAATGAAAGAGACAACACACGTTTGCCGACGGCAAACGTGATCCCGCCCACTCAAAGTGGTGTGTCCACTGAGCGTGACATCACTGCTGATGCCCCACCTTCTATCGCACCCGACTCTTCCAGCTTTCGCGATGACAGGCGAGAGCCAGATGACCAAGCTTATAACGCAAAGCTACACGAGAATCAGCTGTATGTATCCAGCAAAATGGTGGAGCCCACATTAAACCCCGGCCTTTCGGAGGCCGAGGGGTTGGCAGCTTCTGTGGATGACTCTAGGTCGAATGTAGGAAATGAGACCATGTCAAGCATCAACTGGGCCGACGATGATGATGACGAATCGTTGCCTGAGCTCCCTGAAGAGTGGACACAGAGTAGCAGACCCATGCCTACGAGCTATACTTCTCCCTTGGATATGGAGGGCAGTACAGTCCCGCGGCCAGACATTCATCACGAACAGCAAGCCGCCCCTCCGATCGATGACAGTCACCGTACAGGCAAGCGTGGATCGCGTAATAAGAGCCAGGGCAAGCGGAACAAGCAGGACAAAACTGTACCTTCATCGGAGGGCCACAATGGAATTCAGATCGCTGGTGTAGCACAAGCTCAGAGGCGGAACAGTTGGCGTGCATCCTCTTCGCCGCCTTCCAATGCACATTTCAGGGAACCTCATGGAAAGCGGTCATCTGGTACATCCAAACAGGTGCGTGAACTCTTTCCTGATGCCCATAAAAGCGGTCCCACATCATTTGGCGCCGATCAGCAAAGGCGACAACCGCGAGATCTTCAGGGCGCAGCTGCTAAACCGCATGGCCGCCCTCGCTTGGACACGAACAACGAAGGAACATTCTCGCGAATCACTCGGGGTATATTGGCTGACAATGCTCCGCAAGAGCAGAAAGATCAGACTGCATCGTCGAGAACCGAATCGAAAGCTAAGTCAAAAGGAGGAAAACGCCCTTGGCAACGAAGAAAGCCATCATAAGGGCATTCACATTCCCATGATCGTCATCTTCCTGTACCATTCCAACATTCTGTCGTACATGTAATACCATCATTTATTTATCTTGATGTAGATTAGGCACGTATGGCATCATGTATTGCCTCGCATACCGTTTGTACCTCCTGCAAGGAATTGTAGTGAACAAAGCTTACGCGCAAAACACCGTCGTCAACATTGAGCATGCTAGGCACGCTGCTGATGAGTGCGTATGCGTACATGTGTCCCACTTGTGCTCCAATGCGACCAGACTGGACTAGGTGTTGATGAATGATCTTGCTTTTCTTGGCAGGGATGCCGTAACCACCAGAAAAGGCGAATGCTACTGTAGGTGCCCGGGTATCGTGCGCGTGAGGGTCCCCCAGAATTGCCACGCCAGGAATCGACGTCAGACGGGAGAGCAGAGCATTGCTCAGCTCGCGCTCTTGAGACGCTATGAGCCTGTAGCAGGTGTCCAGCGCTTCAGACAGTGACCCACCCTGGACCTCTTCGGCATAGTGAAGTCGAAGCGGATCTCTTTCTGATCCACGGCCAACCCAGACCAAATAACTGACGCGACGTGAGTTGTCACTTCACATGAACAGATCCGGAGAAGACTCACTCCACAACTGCCGCAATACTCGCAATAAGTTCATATTGCTCACTACTTGGCTGGAAGGGATAAGTGGATGCCTGTATGGTGTGCAGAAAGTGGTGATTGAGTTTCGTGAGGATGCCATTATGCTCGTCTTTCGCCCTATTGGACAAGTACAACGAAGCGAGATGTGGTCCAAACACCTGCAGAAGAATATTAGCAGGAATGGAGCTTAAGTATTCAACACACTTTATACCAACTCCACAGAACAAAGTCGACACCCCATTCTTCTGGGCGCAATCGCATGTGCGGAGCAAAAGCGACTGCATCAACGGCCACAAAGGCATTTCCTTGTGAGCGCTTACGGATTTCCTGCGTGATTTCACGGAGCTTTTTGTCGCTCCAATGGCTACCGAGCACATTTGAAGACCCCGTGAAGGCTACTATTCGAGTACGCTCCGTCACAAGCGAAAAGAGATCCTGGCAGTCAAGGCCGACATTGGACGATGCGGAGCTCTCTTGTCCATTCTCATTGTGCAATTCTGTAACCTGCCACACTTTGATCGTCAGTTTCAAGCGATCGGCAAGTCGTAGCCATGCACCACGATTCGTTTCATGATCGGCATTTGTGATGATTATTTCATCGTTCTCCAGCCAGGCATCAGAATTATGACTGTTTCTACGTGATACGACGGTTGCTTCTATCATGCGCGTGAGCGTCTCACACAATTGCGTGGCAGAACTATGAAGGAGACTATAAAAGGATCACGGAGAGCACTCAAATCGCTCCTCACCTGCCAAACATGATATTTTCGGTCTGTGTACCGGCAAATACTGCTGCTGCTGCCTTGCCATTCGCTACAGCAGCCGCTGCATTGTGAGAGTAAGGGTAATCTGCTGAATTGAAAAAATAAACTTTAAGGACAACATCACACGATAGTGTACTCATCACTCACACATTTGCACGTTCGATCCTACAAGATAGTCTGTAATGCGTTGCGCAACAGAGCCCAGGATTTGGCTTCCACCTGCATTGTCTGCAAACACTGTGGAGCAGAGGATAAAAACCTGTACGACATACGACACACGTCGCCGAGCACATACCAAATGTTGGATTCTGTGAGAGTGCAGGGAATTGTTTGCGTGAAGACTCAAGATTCAACTGTGCCATCGTCATGCTCTAGGAGTGAGGATGGCATCGCTTCACATGTTCCTCCTACTTGACGGCCAAAACGCCGACATGCAGCACATGCAGCGCACAGATCAGGGTTATTCGTACTCTCTGATTCCTCCACCCAACTCCGTCATGCAATGACAGACAGCCATGGTATGGATTCTCTCGTCTGTGCTTCCCTTTCTTGTTCTTATCATTGGTGTTAGCTCGGTTCAGACCACTTTCCGGCACTATGAATTGGTATCAGAAGAAGTACATTCAACGCGACTCTCCCTACAATGGAGTGTCCTCGGCCCCTTTGCGGCGGGGATGCGTGAGAGTCAGTTTGGTGCACTGGCCCCTTTAGCATTCGACAACCTGCAGCATATTTTCAGTGCATCCCGTGAATCTTGCTACGAAACTCCCTATTTATCGAGAGGTTGCGCCCAAGTCAAGACAATAGAAGCTGTCGGCTTTCAACAAGCCTCCTTGCATACACAAGAGGTCCGCATTGTATACCCCGAAGCGGACTGGGAAGGCGTAGCGAGAACAATTGGCTGGGCTGGCACACAATGGCAATCTTTATGCATGGTAGATCTGACTGTTGGATCTAGTCGATCTGAAGTGGTCCAGAACACCACATTGCGTCTGGCTGTGTCCGGAGCTGCAAGTTTTACAGTTGTGCATGAGGATGATTTGGGACACGACCATTCGCTTCGAGATTTGACATGGTACAACGGGGATTGGTATGGGTATACAAAGAGGTCAAATGGTAGCATCCTGACTCCTGCACATCACATCACTTTACCGCGTGGTCATTACAAGCTGATCGTCAAAGCTGTTCGTGAAGTCCGTATTCATGGAAATGGGGTAGGTGAGGATGGCCCCGACATCAACTTCACCGTCAATGTTGAGACGGTCGACCTGAACAAGAGCCTCATTCGCACAATCCAAAGTCCTCCGTACCTTGTCGTCCCCGACGTGGTGGATGGTCGAATAGCAGGATGGGGGATCGGATTTGGAGTTCAGAATTTGGACACGGAATGGTGGACAATTTCAACTTGCAAGATACTTGGACTGGGGAGAAAGGTAAGAAACCTTGACCTCATTTCATGTGGAGAATTGAACTAAACGGTTTCATAGTATGTAGAAATCTCTTCGTCGCTGATAAACTCCTCACTGGCACCAGGACAAGTTCGCCCACTTAAAGTACACCTTAGCCAAAAGAGACTCATTCCACGGTCTCTCAAGACTTTAGAGATCGAATTTAATGCTCATAGGTCCTCGCAAAGCGGGAAAATAGTCACTAGCAGGATGAACATTTCACTGCAACACGCTACGTTACATGTCGAGCCAAACATTCCAGTCACTTACACTTTTACATATCTTGACTTTGATGACACGCTGCAATACGCTATAGCCATGCCGCCTGCAAACGTGTCTCGCACATGTAATGGACGGCCGACGCCCATGACATTGTACCTTCACGGGGCAGGAGTAGAAATTCGGGATCGAGATTCGCACCAAGTACTGTCGAGACAGCTTGAGAGCTGGGTGATTCTACCGAGTGGGAGGACACCATGGGGATACGACTGGCAAGGATTGTCGCGCCTCTCGGTGGACTATGCCGCCCAAACATTTCAAGAAAATATGTATGGTATTGCACCAGATGAGCTTTCCAATCGTAGGGTTTGTACACCATCGGCTAAGCAAGTTATGCTTGTCGGTCATTCAAATGGCGGCCAAGGTGTCTATCACTTTGCGTCTCACTTCCCGGATCGGACATTTGGTGCAATTGTTGGTGCAGGCTACCTGCGAGTAGCAGACTACGTTCCATTTATTTGGCAACGCGGACGTCATTTTCTGGACGGATCATTTGATGAAGTACTTCGGGCAGCCTTGAACGTCTACGAGAACAATCTGCACGCTTCTAATCTAGCAGGGCTACCACTCTTTTTAAAACATGGAAGTGCAGACGATAATGTCCCCACTTGGCACTCGCGCGAAATGTATGGCCTCATTCAAGATTGGAATCGTGACAGCCTTTCGGGTGCAAATCTAGTCAAGTAAGTGAGAAATTTCAATCGAAGTACAGACAGTCTCAAACTTCGTTTACTATCAGTTTCACAGAGATTCAAAGTCGCGGGCATTTTTGGGATGAGTTCATGAAAGAAGAAGATGTCCAACAGATGCTCGACTCTCGCGTGTTGGAAACAAAGAATCCTGCCTATGAACCGCCTCTGCCCATCAGATCCTTTACGTATGTGGTGGCCAACCCAGATGAGAGTGGTAGTAAACAAGGCTGGAGCATTCTGCGCCTGGCTGTACCTGGCCGAGTTGCTACTTTGCAGGTACATTACGTGGATCAATATTCGGTGCATGTGTTCACAAATAATGTGGAAAGCTTTGCCTTACCATCGCCAAATGCGTCCTCTATGGTGACGCCAGTTCGTGTGACAATTGATGGGGAGCCGCTGACTGTCCTTCAGAAAGATGCCAAGACGGAACCTAACCGTCGTCTCGTTCTTTGCAAAAGAGATAATGTATGGGTGCCGAAGCAGCCCTCTGAGTTACTGGCCGATAGACCACTAGGCCCTATGATTCGGTTTCTGCAAACAAGCGGTCCGCTGATCCTCGTTGTACCAAGGATATTGTGCGACTCTCGAATAACAGAACATTACTTGTCGATCGCTGAACGCTTTGCCACAGATTCTTACCTATACGGCGCAATAGACAGTCGCATTCTCTTTGACGACCAAGTGCAACATTATATAGAAGCTGGCAGTGCACACTCACTCGGGAATGGCAATGTTCTTCTACTTGGAGGCCCATCCACAAATTTGGTGAGCTTCCATTCGACGGCTCAACAAGGCGTGTTCCACTTTATTGATGGGTCGGATCAATTTACTGTCAGAAACAACATTTTCAGTCAGAATGCAACTTTACTTGCTCTCGTCCCTTCTCCAATCCCCCGTTCGACAAGAACTGAAAGGAATCTCAAGAGATCAGCTTTGCTTCTGCATGGAACTGATCGACACTCTGTGGAACGCGGTGCAGCACTCTTACCACTTCTGACTGCATCAATGATACCTGAATGGATCGTTGTGAACTCTAAAGCTCAATGGAAGGGAAGTGGAGGGCTCCTGGCGGCTGGGTGAGTTTACACTTGCCTGTTATTGGCTTTCTAATGATTTTCTTAGCTGGTACAATTATAGTTGGGATTGGTCAGAAGCTATGAGCGCAGAGCAGTGAGCCATAAGCTTAGTGCAGTAAAAGATGTTGTATGACAGCAAATGGTGCGGCCCTGATGTAATACAAAGCCTGTCTATGTAATATTATATCACGCTACTAGCAACTGAAAGGTTTGTACTTTAATTGAAGGAATCAAAGGAGGTTCTTCAAAATGGAAATAGTAATCTTCTAGGATACGAAAAATACCATGTAATTCGGATTCTTTACTCTATTACTTACTTGAACACTAATAAGGATATGACAGAATCGTGTGAGCCTGGATTCTCAATTGAAAACCAAAACTCCTCTCGCTTATGCCGATGATACCATTCGACTCTTATCTGAGTGCTATAAGAAGTGTGACATAAATGTATACCCAACCGATTGTGTCGACAAACAAAACATTAAGTAATCTTAACCAGAACTCATAATGAAACTTCCATAAATCAAATTTAGCAAGACAACAAAAATAGCGATCAAATGAACTCGGATCAGTGTCATTCACAGATAACAGCATCTGCGAAAGATAAGAATTACGGGTTCGGATGTGGGCTATTATTAGTTTAAGTAAATTGTAGAAATATCGAAATATGAAAGGAGAATGATGTACTGTTGATCACATGAAAACTTATATATCCTAATCTAGAGCTTACTATTAAGAATTCAATAAGAATCGCTGGATATTTGCCCCTAAATGAAATCCGGATGCTAGACCGAGTTTAGTACTGGGTCGCAGCCACTGTTGGACATTTCTCTCGACTGGCGGAGGAAGACTTGCGCACGGGCCAGGCACTTTCCCCTCCTATATTCGTAGAGTCAGCGATGTGATAGACTGGTCCGCAAAGATGAGCAGGATCGGTCTGCTGGTGGTCGACATTCAGCATGACTTCATCGATGGATCCCGTATGTAGGAAAAGATTTCAAGCAAGAAGGGCTGATTCTGTCCTTTATAGTGGCAGTGCCAGGGGCAACAGACATACTCCCCAAGGTTGTCGAACTGATCAATACCCTTCCCTTTGACGTGATTGCTGTCAGCCAAGTGAGCCTCAAGCGTTGGTAGTATTCTATCCGTATTGATCCATTGTCTTGCGCAGGATTTTCATCCTGCAGAACACATCTCGTTTGCATCCTCGCACAACAGCCGTCCAGAACTTTTCAAACCAATCGCTCTCCCTCATCCCAATGCCGCCCGAGCCGCACGAGGTGACACAATCTCGCAGATGATGTGGCCAGAGCATTGTATACAAAATACATACGGTGCTGAGATCCATTCTGACATTCTCGAAGCAATAAAGAGCAAAGAACAGCAAGGTACACCCGTGCATACCATTCAGAAGGCAAGTTAACATGAGGATCCATGTCATAGACTTATCGTTGTCTCTAGGGTACGAACAGAGGTGTAGATGGGTACTCTGCATTTGCGTCAGTATGGTATATGCAAAAGAGACGGAGGTACTGAGACCCTTTTTCGCAGCGACAACGCATACTTGAGCTTCTCACAGCTGGCTAGAATTCTCTTCTCCGCTCATGTTGACACACTCGTTGTCGTCGGACTAGCCACGGACTACTGTGTCTTATCGTCTGCCATCGATGCAGCGAAATTCCATTTCAACACAATTGTGGTTCAAGATTGCACACGAGGTGTAGCTGCGAGCAGTACCAAAGAAGCGTACGAGGAAATGCAAGCAGCAGAAATCCACATAGTGACCAACCAAGAGGAGGCACAGGCAGTGCTCGCAAGAAGGCACACTTAGTGCGTCTTGCGAGCTGATAGATGGGGCAAAGTGCATGGATTCGAGAGCAACACAAGCGTACATTCTAGCAAGGTTCTAGCGGCGTTTGGAGTAGAGCAATTTTCTGAAAGTAGAATGCGTCAGCATGACCTTGTCATTGTCGAGTACACCTACCTTGTGACGACCTCAAAATGATCTCTGAAGTAGAACAAGAGTGCTTGGGCCAAGACAGCCTTGGTGATCTGAGCTTGCATTCCTTGATACCAGCCTGAGATGCCCTTTTCCTTGGCAATCTTGGCCAAGCAGTCTATAGCACCTGTGTAAGGTGTGTCGCGAGCTTGCAGACGGATCTTGGACAGAATGTAGGGGAATGTGACGACGGTTGCCAGTGTTTTGGACACGGCACCAACCAAGAAAGATTTCCATGGCGTCATTTTCCCGTCCGCGGATGCTGCGAGAATGATGTTCTTGACGCCTATGAGAGGATCAGTCACGTCGCCTGCTTTCTGTTGTTCTACTCACGCTCATATACACCGTATGTGATCGCAGGATTCACAGTGAGCACCAAACTGGGCTTCAAACCACGCCAAAGGCCTGTGATGCCGTCTTCGCGCAAAATGTCTTTGGCTACGCCGAGGAAGCTATCTGGATCGGTCACATCTGCTACTTTGGCCACCGCCTTTCCTGCTTTGGTGGCCGTTGCTTTGGACGAAGACGAGTCCTGCTGCTGAGCGGCTGCAGGTGCACCGCTGCTCTTGGACTCCTTGGGAGTTCCACCAAGCTGTTGACGTGTGGCGATGACACTGACGGGAATTGTGAAGATCTGAGCCAGACCACCCGCCAATGCACCTAGAAGGAGCTCCACAGCTGTGGAGAGCTGGGCAGCACCACCGCGTCCCTTTGTTGCGACACGGTTGACGTACAACGTTCGGACGATCGTGTACCAGTAGAAGTAAGCGAACTCTGCAGGAAAGGTGCGGTGAGGACGTGTGATCATCGAGATGTAGATACCTACGCGTAGAGAATGTGTTGACCATACTAGCACCAAATCCACGGTAGAGACCCAGAACACCCTCTTTGGACCGGGCGATGGTGAGAATGCCCTCGATCATTCCGGCACCCTTCCGGACGGTCACCTTCTTCTCGGTGTCATTGTTGTCTTTCTTGGAGGACGACTTCGATCCTACATCAGCTTGAATCCTCGTTTTGACACTGTACAAGTCAAATCAGCCCAGAGGAAAATGCGGGCTCAAATTCACTTACGTATCCAGAGGATAGATAACGGCATTCGAAAAGATGCCTGTGGATGGCGAAGTGAGTGTGGGGAGTGTGCGCAGACAAATCCTACATACCACCAAGAGCACCAGCCAGGGCGTTTCCAAACGGAGTCAGGGGTTCTTCAGCTGCCATTATGAGCCTGTAGCAGTGGTGAGAAGCAAACGTTTCCCGGTGTTCGTAGCGGAAGTCGTCGGGCACTGTAGGACACGACAGTTTCTACTCCGGATGGTCCGCCCGAGGTAGCGCGCATCCACTAATGATCTCGGAATTGGGCATTTGAAAGACCGGAAGCTCATCTAGCGCTCGGCCGAATGGGGCCCCAACAAAGAAAAAATTCCGCTCACGCTTAACTTTTGTCATTGTTGTTTGTAACATGAACCGGGCCATTACTGGTGCCTGGGCATCCGGTGGCGGAAGGAAAAACAAAATCAGCTTGAATCAACCAATTTCTCCTCAAAATGGCAATGGAAGCCTTCCTCCAGGGTCGGCGGCAGCGGCCGCCGCCGCAGCCGCAGCTTCCCTCGAACCACCCACCGATCCCTCCACTGCTCCCAATACGCCAGACGGGGAAGCGCAGCTGTCCGACAGCGAAGCGAAGCAACAGTCGAGCAAGCGCAAAGCACGTCTGACAGCTACGTCTGAACAACCACCAGCGGCTACCAGCAAGAGACGGAAGGCCGGTCGAAATGAACCGGGAAAAGGTGGTGCTTCTTCGTATGTGACACAACCCACCACCCGTCTGAAAGATTTGGGCGGCGTGACAAAAGCTCTGGATCAAGTATTGGAGCTTATTGCGATGCCTTTGTGTCATCCCGAAATCTATCTGCACACGGGCGTGAAGCCACCGAGAGGCGTATTGTTGCATGGTCCACCGGGATGTGGAAAAACTATGCTTGCTGGTGCACTTGCAGGCGAGTTGAATGTCCCTCTCCTCAGCATCTCGTCTCCTTCCATTGTCTCAGGAACTTCCGGCGAATCAGAGCAAACCCTGCGCAAGCTCTTCGAGGAAGCTATTCAGGTGGCCCCGTGCATCTTGTTCTTGGATGAAATTGATAGTATCACTCCCAAGAGGGAATCAGCTGGTCGGGAAATGGAGCGCCGGATCGTTGCACAGATCCTCACCCTTCTAGATGATCTCACATGGGACAAAACACAAGGGAAGCCTGTTATGGTGATCGGTGCGACAAACCGGCCCGATGCTCTTGACCCGGCGTTAAGGAGAGCAGGTCGTTTCGATCATGAAATTACACTTGGCGTGCCAGATGAAGACGGTAGGGAAGACATTCTCCGCGTTCTATGTGCCGGGCTCAAGCTGTCTGGTGATTTCGATCTTCGAGCGTTGGCGAAAGCTACACCAGGGTACGTAGGAGCGGACTTGGTTGCCCTGACAGCAGCGGCAGGAATTCGCGCTGTTAAACGGATCTTTAATGAGCTAGCAGAAAGCGCAACAGATGTCATGATGGAGGATTCCCAACCGAACACTGTGACGGATGGAGATATGCAGGCGGATCACAAAACCGAAGAAGAGACACTGGTGCAGCAGCAGCGGAAAGATGCCGGAGAAGATGAAATCAAAGTCGACCTGACAGACGACTTACCCGACGAAACGGTGACACATGCCACTCCATCTGCTACGCTGTTCGAAGCACTTCCTGCTGCGCTGCAAAATTCAGCTATTGCCAAGTTCCTTCGGAGCAATCAGACACCTCTCTCTGCAGCTCAGCTGGAACGCCTTCGAATTGGTCCAGAGGATTTTGCAGCTGCATTGCCTTCCATCCAACCATCATCAAAGCGGGAAGGGTTCGCCACGGTCCCCGAGGTGACGTGGGCCGATATCGGTGCACTGGAAGCGACACGCGAAGAGCTGGAAATGAGTATCGTGGAGCCCATTAAGAATCCAGAGCTGTTTCGGGCTGTCGGTGTATCCAACAGCGGTGGGGTGTTGTTGTGGGGGCCTCCAGGTTGCGGAAAAACGTTACTGGCGAAGGCGGTGGCTAATGAAAGCGGCGCAAACTTTATAAGTGTCAAGGGACCAGAGCTTCTGAACAAGTATGTAGGTGAAAGCGAACGAGCCGTCCGCCAGGTGTTTGCTAGAGCTCGCACGTCGTCGCCTTGTGTCATCTTCTTTGACGAGCTGGATGCGTTGGTGCCGCGTCGCGATGACAGCCTCTCCGAATCTTCTTCTAGGGTGGTAAATACCTTGCTGACGGAACTGGATGGCCTTGAAGCGCGTGTTCAGACGTATGTCATAGGTGCCACCAATCGACCTGACATGATTGATCCGGCCATGTGCCGACCGGGTCGACTAGATAAGCTGCTATATGTGGACTTGCCAGACACGGAGGAGCGCAGAAAGATTCTCTCTACATTGACCAACAAGACGCCTTTGCAAGTGGACCAAGACGGACATACAGCGTGGATTTCAGACATCGCGTGTGATGCTCGTTGCGATGGTTTCAGTGGCGCCGATCTGGCCGCACTCGTTCGTGAGGCAAGCGTCTTGGCTTTACGAGAGACTATTCAACGTCGGAAAGGCGAAAGCCGCTCAGCTGTCGCCCAAGTCACACAGCAACAACAGACTCAGTCTGGTGCCTCGTTCACTGCGTATCGAAGTGCCGAAGTGAGCGTTAAAGTCAATCGACCACACTTCCTTGCTGCTCTCGACAAAGTACAGCCAAGTGTCGGCATGGCTCAACGCAAGAAATACAACCTTTTGCGCAGCCGTTTGAGTGGACTGCCAGGCGGTCAGGGACGCTCGCATCAAGGCGACAACCAGCCAAACGACAGCGGCGTAGCCGCCTAATGTACCATAACATCCATGTACACTACTTTGCAATACATATCAAATTGCTTGTCATGTCTTTCACCAAAGCGTCATGATCAATGCTATACAAGTACATCATGTAGTAATCTGTTGTACCTTGGCGCTTGCCGCGTCGGCACCTGGGATACCAACATCGCGGGGCACGCCAGCAGCATTGTTTTGCTTCGTATCGGAGATGGTTTGCAAGATGTTGGCAATGTTCTTCTCCCATGTAGACAGCCGTGATTCGAGCAGTTTCCATTGGTCTTGACCAAATGATCGATACGCACTCTTGTAGACACGAAGCGACTGATTGATCTGTGAAAGTTTTCCGGAAACCAAGCCTGCCCGGATCACGTCGATGGCCCATACCTCGACATCATCGATGCTGATCTTGAGAGCGTCAGCAATAGAATTGTAAGGAACCTCTTTGGACACGCTCTGCGAGCAAAGATTGGCTAGATCCAGTAACCGTATTTTGCGCTCCAATTGCTCTTGGGAAAGGTTCAGCCGGGAAAGCTCTTGGGCGTTTGCTTGGCACCACTGATGCCAATCTTGCGTTGTCCCGTGTAAGAAGATCTTCAACAATTGTCCAATGGGCTCGTTCCCCAGCTTCTTTACTGCATCGATCTCCGCCAATTCTTCAAATTGGAAAACATGCGGCAGACTCAAGGCAGTAGCCACGGTTCGTTCGGCAACTTTTTTCGTATCAATGGCATCCGACCCTTGGCCAGACAGTGTCGATGTACTCAAGAAGCGAAGCAGCGTCAAGTGGAGAGTGTAAGCATCCTTTCCATTGTCTGCTGCCTGTAGCTTTGTCGCCACTGAGTCGAGCACGTCGGCCTTTGCACTGGCATCGATATCCCATTCGGAGAGCCACTTGGGAACGGCAGAAAGTGCGTCGGCGATGACTTCCAAATCGTCGTTGTTGCTTGCTAAGTTCAGGAGTGCACGGAACACGACACATCGGTTTGGAGAGGTAGCTGAAAGTGAGTTGAAGATGTTTGAAAGTCTGCAAGGGGGATTAGAGACAAGCCACTCTACGCTCAGGAAACACTTACACTCGATACCGCAAAATTGTGCGATCCGCGGCATTGGCAGATGGACCCACGAGAACTTTGCACACTTTCTCAAGAAGAGGAGTCGCACTTTTGTCATCGAAATTGGTCAAGACTATCGATGCGACCAAATTGAAAACGCCTTCCACTTCTGTAGGGAGACACAAGACATTAGCAAGCATCTTATCTTTGTACATGTACGAACCTCTATCGGTCAACTCGGGAACCAAAGCTCCGTTGAGCTCGTCCACTGTTTGTGTCACGACAGCCTTTCGTGCTTGCACATCGTCTCCAGCCTCTGTTGCCTTTTGGAGTAAGGCTTTTTTTCGTTGCTCGGCTTCTGAGCCCGCTTTGCCTATCGTATTGTACTGCGCAATGTCATGGATCTGCCAACACATTCAATGCATGCCTACATAGCTTGTACTTTGTACACATACCTGCTCTGGAAAGCTGAGCTCGTCCAAGATCGTAATGAGGTCCACCGACATCGTGGGCAGTGATGGTCGTCTTGTTGCCATTCTCGGGAAGAAAATCAAGACGATGTGCGCTGCCGTTTGCGCACGTGACCCACACGGTCCTCTACACGCGCCACAGAACGACGCGACTGTTGGATGGGATCGAATAGTTGGTCGTGATCGTGGCCGGCAGATTTCTCCCTTCAACCATCTCGTCGCTTTTGCGGAGACATGGGGGAGAGGACGCAGACAAATATCCCCCCAATAGCAATTCAAGTCCCTTCGCAAGAGTCGTACGATGTGAGTCTCAACCAAGGCCTTCGGCCGGGACAGACAAGCAGTCCTCTCCACACGTCTAGTACATCCCAACCCGATCCGCAGAATTTCACACACACTGTTGGACATTCTGTTGGTGTGATGCAGATCAGCACCGATGCCAGTAATCCTGAAGTTTCTCACATAGGGGGCATAGAAGCAATTCAGGTCGACGACGACGACGACAAAGAGGGTGAAGAGGACGCCTTGGCAACTAACACGGAAACAGATGATCACGAGGAAGATGAAGACGATGACCTCAGTAGCGATCCGCCCCCACAGAGAAGTGATGGGGAGTGGACGCGAATCAATGAGGAGATCAACGAGATGGAAGTAGGGATCCATGGAATGGATCAGTACGAAGTCATTGATAAGTTGGGGGAGGGGACTTTCTCGTCCGTCTACAAAGCTGTAGACAAGAATCACTTCCTATACGACAACTTCAGTTGGACCAACAGACCTCCAGGACCTCCCATGGTGCCGAGTAGCAAACAGCATTTGAAACCGGTGTTTGTGGCGCTGAAGCGGATCTACGTCACCAGCTCGCCTCAACGTATTCTGAATGAGCTCGAACTGATGGAAGATCTCCGCAATTGTCAAAATGTTGCCTATCTCATCACAGCATTCCGCACGGATGACCAGATCGTAGCAGTCATGCCATACAGTCGACATGCAGACTTCCGTGTAAGTGCGTGGGCGATCGATGGACAATACTGACAGGTGTTCTTCCTTCGGTCAGGAATACTATCGCATCATGCCATTGTCTGATTTACAATGTTACTTTCGCTGTCTTTTCACAGCGCTGGACGGCACGCATGCACGCCAGATCATCCATCGTGATGTCAAACCTGCGAACTTCCTGTACGATCCACGAACAGGAGACGGCGTCCTTTGTGACTTTGGTCTCGCTGAGGTACGTATACCAACCCACAGTGGCCATGACTCATCTCTTGTTGTAGCGCTTCGATGCGCAGGAATGGCGCAGCAAGTGTCACCACACCTGTCCCACGTCTACACATCCGCATGGCCGGGTCTCTGTCAATAAGAGCATCTACAGTGTACACACACAACCGGGAGGCGTTTTGCATGAAGGCAGCAAGTCCCTCACGGGAGACTCGCGCAGAAAGGCCATGGGGCCGCCCGAGCGTGTTGGTGTGCTCAAGGAAGATACGAGACCGAGCGTTCGCGCGAACCGAGCAGGTACGAGGGGCTTTCGCGCACCGGAAGTTCTGTTTAAGTGCCAAGATCAAACAACGGCTGTGGACATCTGGTCAACTGGTATCATCCTACTTGCATTCCTCACCAAGAGATTTCCGCTCTTTAATGCAAATGACGACACAGAGGCATTGCTGGAGCTGACTGTCATCTTCGGAAAGAAGCGTATGACACAAGCAGCTACTCTACACAATCGTACAATGCACTGTAATGTTCCTCTGACGAATCCCGATGGCTTCCGCATTCCAGATTTCATCAAGCGACTCAATCCTGGCATCTTGGAGCCACCCGTCAACCACCCCGATCCGAAAGAATATCGTGATCACGTATACCTGGCAATGGACCTGTGCCGCATGTGTCTTCAGGTCGATCTGACACGACGATGCACAGCCAGGGAAGCATTGCGTCATCCTTTTCTAACCAACAAGGAAGAAAAAGCGTGGCGTACCTAGTTGCCGTCCCCACTTTTCTGCATGCAATCGATATCACACCGCCGCGTCACCTGTATCACTAGATCCTTTCAAGAATTTCTTTCCAGTTCGTGCGAGTGTTTAGCGACAGACAGAATTGCATGACTTGCGAGACAAATTGCCTTTTTTAGTTCAAACTTTATGAAGAGGCTCCATGTGCCTCCACACCCTCCTCGAGACTACTTGGACATACGGTAATTTTCATAATACAATCTTCTAGCCTGAGAATAAAGTTTTCATCCAATTATTGATCCGCTGAGAACCATGGGAAACGGAAAAATGGTGATGTTAGATGAACATGGAATCCTGGGCTGTGACGCATTCGTTTGGTCTTTCTAGTGTTCGAAGTGACCCTGACAGAGTGCATGCATGAGACACCGATGGAGATTTCTATCGGTCAGCCACAGTCAAGTGGCGTATGGAGCGACTTGGACGGATAGATCTTGTCATCCCCCTTGCATGGTCTAGGTACGTGTGATTACAAAGGTACAGCCTTATTCGTTGGCCCGTCGTGTCGCAGCGGCTGAAGGATGATCTGCAAACAAACAAAAGTTGCAATTACGGACGCTTAGCGTTTTTTGTGTCAAAATACTGCGCGATCAGAACTATTTCCCATTATCACACGCGGATCCGCACATCGCATCTTCCATGGCACTGGGCAAACGTGACCTCCCGATGTCCTGAGAAGAGCTCGGCATGGATGGATACAGACTAGATTAATCCCTGCGATCGTGTCAATATGATGCTGCCGTCTTTGTCTTGCCTCGCCTTCCACATGCCAAGGCCAAAAAACAAGCAATACCCAGCGATGCGGGTCCATGTGCTTTTATCAAAAACGCGGCTCCGACTAGTTTCCTTTTTTCCACAGAGCACAAATCTAAAAAGATCAACACTTGCCTAAACGCGTGAACGCGTTCTGTCCCCATGCTGCTAGGTGAATTTTCCAGCACCCTCCTTACCCGGCTCTGTGCATGACTGTGTGCATTCTACTCACACGGGCCAAGAGTCCAGTGGCAGTGTTTGAAAAGACAAAATCAATCGTGTTGCTCTCATCCTTTGTCCTCTCTTTCGTGACATTCCCCATTGCTTGAGTTCTCCTTTGTTCACTTAGCAGACTACTACCTGTGTCTCGTCGTCCAGTACAGACGTCGTGCGTTGGTCTGCTGCGGGAGGCGGTCTCCCTTTGTTATTTTGCACGTCATCGTACCTCCCTGGCAACACGTCTTCCTCGCTGGCTTGCAAAGGCGCCTGCGTACGATCTTGTGATTCGACAATTTGGATCTCCGTCTTCCTGTTATAGCGCTCTGTTTCACATTGCCCTTGGCGTCGTCACATCATCAATATTACTCATAATTACATCAAGCCATTCCGCCGATTTCCCACTGATCAACAAGCAAATCGCTCTAGCCGGTTCGCTGGATTACCTCACTTCATTATTCTAGTCTTCCTTGCAACACGTTTTCACGCTGTCACGACGAGTCCGTATGGCCAATTTACGAACAAATAATAACGTCCCGGCTACGGCACCATCCATAGCCCCTGCTTCCGTCCCTTCATCCACATTCAACACTGAGCTTAGAGCACAAGCTCGCCGTGAGAGGGAAGCCACTCGCGAGAGAAGTCGAGAAAAACTTGTCCATCATCATAGTCAAAGCGTAAACCACCCCGTGAGTGGCAGTGCGATGCCCGGATCCAGCCGCGAGCGGAGTGCTTCTGCGACTTCGGCTCTACAACATCATTCCGAGAAGAAAATAAGTCCGAAGTTAGGCACAAAAAAGAGTGGCGATTCCAACCGAACTAACAATAATCTCTCGAACCCTCCATCGTCTACGAGAAGCTCGACGAACGCTGGTTCCAGCAAGCACGTCAAGCGCTCTTCTTCAAGTATCTCCGATGTGCATACTATGGCACACCACCAACCCATCCAAGCTAAGCCTTCCTCCCCTATGCAAAAGCTGAATAGCCCTCTGCTCGAGCAAGATGAAGCCAGCTCCAATGCCTCTTCTACCATGCCTACTGCAAGTTCAACCTACAGTGAGGGGCGCTCCAACCATCTTGAAGACATCATTGCTCGTGTACCCAGCCCGCCCAAAATGGACGAAGCACAGGTATGTCGTTGTAACCATTCTACACCTTTCGTGCTCACCCATTTCCGATAGTCGGAATCACATTACGTGCACTCGGCCATCTTTATGAAGAACTACTACGAGCTTGTAGAGAAATGTAAAAGCTGGCAACGGTACGCTACCAATATGAAGGCCAAAGTGAGCACAGTCAGAATGGTCTCGCTACGTCTAACACTCCTTGTAGGCAGACACTTATGAGATTGAAACTCGCTATCTGCGGAACGCTCATTTCAAGCGTGAGCAAGAAGTGCACGCTCTTGAACTCCAAGTCGATAATTTGAGGCAGACAATCATGCTTCTCGAAGATCGAAGGCGCTCTGATCATTGCACTGCTTGCAGTCAGTCGAAGGTACAAGACGACTCTGCCCCTCACAATAGTGTCTCTCTCCACCCTCCCACGTCCTATGCTCCGATACATTCATTTGAGACTAGCATGCCTGTTCCCTCACCACCAATCTCCTCACACACTGGGCAATTTCTTCATACACATCCTTTTTCCACTGCAATCCACGACCATCGAAATGACGGGGCTTCCAAGTCTGACGTGCATTCCTCTTCGCCAGCACCTGCTCTCTCTGCACACCATGTCCAGATGAACGATGCAACGGTGAGGAACATGAGCAACGCGTGCCATGCAGACAATTTGCCTTCACACTTAGAGGATGGATATGAAAGCCACAGACCGCCTCACGATCCAAGCAAGGATGAGCTTAATGCGCTCCATCAGCTAGACAAACTTCAGAAAAAGAATTTCACGGCAATTCGACCTCAACCATTGTCTTCGTCACATACATTTCCTCCCAGTGATGGTGTACCTTCGTCCACCTTAGACGTGATGATGCTGGGTGGCATGAAAAGGCATCACACAGAGCTGGATGCCGATGTCAGACTACAGTCTACCAATTCTGCACCTTCATTGCAGCCAAACAAGCAAGCATCAGCTCCGTCGCATTCACCTCCCTCTGGAGTGCTTCGTCCTCAAGCAAGTGATGGAAGTGGATCCATGAACTCACTGAAACGACCCGAGCTTCACGATCAAGCGCAGGTTTCTGCACATCCGTCGCTCAGCGACATGAATATACGGCAAAGGCATGCGTCCAATGGTGGAGCGCTTGTGGGCATAGACAGAGAAGACAACATTCCCGATCGCAATAGCTATCACGGAAGCTCTCAGAGTGATGGACTCACAGTCACGGAGGATTATCTACAGGGAGTAGTGCAGCACAAACGTCACTTACGAAAAGTTAGCCACAATCAGCAACAGCAGCTCCAGTATCTGCAAGCCCGCGTGCATATGAGCTCCAATCCCAGTCGATCCAGTTTGGGTAGTGCGGACGGTCACACGGAGGTGCACAATCAGCATTCTGGCACAATCAGTCGCCCAAGTTCTCGTTTGAGCACGCATGGCAGCCGGACAAAATTGCGAAGCCGGACTGGCAGCTACTCTGTACATGATAGTATCCCAATCAGCAAGGATGATGTCTTTGGCATTTGTCACAGTGAATCTACAATAAGAAGACCGTTGGGTCATCTCGATCTCAATAATGGACGCAACGGTGCAGCTTCTGCCCTTGAGCTACGACATTATGGAGAAGCGAGCAATGAAAGCGATGCAAGTGCAATAGACGAGGTTTTGGCCATGAATAGCCATTCTTCCTTATCACCTCCCGACGCTACTACACAGAACGTCGACGATGATCCGAAGGGCGCGCACCGAAGATTATATCTACGCCTGCGGAACGAGCTTTCCACCCCTGATATTGTTCGTTTCGAACGGTATGTACATCGGTATGACGCTCTGGAAATTGGCATGGAAGGCTCAAGAGGGATTATCAATCGTGTACGTAGACTTTTGCTTCCTGAAGATGTCGTCAAAAGCAAATTGTCACAGCCGGACAAGTACAAATTCCGCAAAGAACTAGCGCGAGAGTTTGAGCGCATCGTTCGAGAAGATGCCGTTCCCGTAGCAGGTGTAACAGAGACGGACAATTCTCAAGCGCAACAAAGCATGGTGCAGCACATGGGTGACACAAGTGGAGCGTCCTGGTGACAAACCTGGGGCCGACGGCTACAAGCCAATCTATGTACATATTCAGTGTCAACGTGTATCTCCTTGTCCATAGTCACCTTATTCATTGTATCCTTTTCATGCGTGGTACATGCGCGCTTCTATCCGAAAGACTCTTTCATTCAAATGTATCTATTCCAACGCACTTTGAGCGAGAAACGAGAAAAAACATCAAAATTTCATGTCAGGCATACAAGTCTAGCCGTGAAAAGAAATAAAAGTCACATAGAAACAAAAGAAATGAAGCACATAGAAACAAAGACGCACGGAGACAGACTAAGAGGAATGGATGTAACTTAGGTTGAGAAGAGATATGGAGTAGATCATCATACTCTTGAGGGAGGGAAGACACAAGATTCAGACGAAACCGTTCAGACAGGATTTTGGGGAGCAGGACTGCATGATCGCAAGGCCATACCCTACCTGACATTATGTTCGGTACGAATGGTCTATTCTTGCTATCCCATGCCTGGAACAAGGAGTTCAGCGACAATTATGGCGAACAAACGCATGTTCCAGGAATCCGTTCTGGCATTCAACGGGTTCACGTTCATCCGATCCCTGCTGGGACAAAATGCTCCGTGAACCCTGCTGTTCTCTTTAGGGATGCCATGAAGATAGCGATACCCTTGGAGAAAATCGAAAAACCAGATACGGCTGCGTCGATGCAGGCGCGGACCAACATCGACGGGCGAGGGTACTAATTTGAGAAAACGTTGACAGAGATAGAGCTTGACCTCAACTAGTGATGGTGAAAGCGTGAAAAGAAGCCTTGCTTCTTTTTGTCGTCACTTGAGCTTGAATTTTGCGTCTCGTTACGGACAACAGTCTTTCCTTTACCAGTTGCACGAAGCGGTTCACCACCAAGTTGTAAGCCACCAGCACGAATACGTCCTTGAAGAATCTCTTGTACGTCGGAAGAAACAACGAGTGGTTTCGCTTCACGGCGTGGAGGCTGTTTGGAAGCACCTTTGTCTTGACGCAGAGTATCAACAAGTGTGGTACTAGACTCAAAGCTGTCACGACGAGCTGCGTTAGTCCTCTCTTGAGGAACCGAGTGCTCTTTGGAGGGAGCTTTTGATTTGTCTCTTTGCGATGACATCATTTTGGTTGATGCACCGTCGAGGAAAACATTGGACATTTGCAATCCACTCATCCATGATGCAATTACATCGTTGGATGGGTTCATTGTGGGAGAACGAGAAGTCATCATTTTGAATAAGAGAGAAACTATGAGGGAAGGGATAAAGATCCCAATTTCGAGCCAAATTCGCCCTGCTTATAAAGGAATCAAACTATATGTCCCTCTCCCGATGACGAATTCCATCTCCAACTTCGAGTCACAGATGCATCACTCTCGCACTACCTACCCCCCTTGGTACCTGCATTCCACGCTAAGCATGCATTTGTGACTCACAGGACGCGCATCTTTATCGAATGTGTACAGCATAGCATATCTACACAGTTCTCTATCTGCTCTACTCTGCTAGTCCCGAGCGGACTTCCAATGTTCCTTCGGGCTTACGCGTAGCAAGAACCCTTGATGCCCCCTCTAAAAGACTGCGTTTGAGCGACGAGCCTTCCGTACTCAAACGTGGCGCAAAATGAGAAATTAGTTCTTTTGTCGTAGTCACCTTGCCTGAGCGCACCAGCTGAATAATTTCTCGCTCTAAATCTGTCAGGCTCGAGGCTCGTCCACCAGAGCGAGATGGAGAGGCAGAACGAGGGGAGCCCGCTGCACCTGGTGATGATGTCCTGGAAGAGATACTTTGGCCTGTACCTGTGCGAGCACGTTTACCGCTTGTCGATCCGCTTGCAGGTGTATTGGAGCCTGAAATATCTGATTTCCGCTTCAGTGTTCGTTCGGGGCTTCCTGATCTGCTTTGAGTTCGATTAGGACTCGTCGCTCGTTGTGCAAGGCTTGCATGGCCTGCACCTGGGCGATGCGTTTGCCCTGTCTTGCCTTGAGAGGACACCGGCCGTTCAGTCTTGGGCACGGGTGTTCCGGAGCGTGACGTATCTTTAGAAGGGGCTTTAGATTGTCCATTGAGCTGCTGTTGCTGTTGCTGCAACTTGGCGGCTTCCTTTGCTTCGCGTTCTTTCTCTTCACGCACTTGTCGAAGTACCTCTTCGGGGTTGGCCATCACACTTTCGTCTTCCTCGTCTGAGTCTTCACTCATGTATGGGTTCCGTTCTTCATCGTCGTCATCGTATACATCATTTCCTTCTCTCCTTGCTAAAGCTCTCATGATCTTCTTCATTTGCTTGCCGCTCCCGGTCAATACATCGTTCTCTCCGTGACCGGGTCCTTTGTCGTCGAACAAATCATCCAGGTCTCCTTCTTCGTTGTCTCTTTGCTCTTCAGCACGGGCTAGCTCTCGCTTCATTCGCTGCTCCAGTTCCTTCGTCTCCTCTTCGCCCATGGCGTAATCGTCACCTTCGTTGCGTTCTTCATCGTCGGCAAAGTCTTCTTCAAAGTCGATCTCTCCGTACGTCCCTTCCTCATCTTTAACCACAGGTCCACGTTTTCGATCTCCACTGACAGACATGAATGTGTCCCTGCGGGCAGAACTGTCTCGATTATAGATACTATCCAGACTAGGAATCGCACTTCGAGCGCCGAAACTTCCCGGCAACGAGAGTCCAGACGAACTGCCGTACACCGAAGACTCTCCATTGCCACGGCGTGCCACTGGCATATATGATCCGTCATCATTACGGGTCATCCACTTGCTAATGCCTTCGCCCATTCGAGCTTTCTGGTGTTTCTCAAATGCTTTCTCGGCCTCTTCCCAGTCGAGTTTGCTGGCGTATTTGGGTTTCTGAATGAATTTGTACATTCGGCTGACTGGCACAACACGGAAGCCACCTGCTCCACGCTCGTCGAAGACGAAGAGTGCATGAGACACAGCGCCTCCATCGGCTGTACTTCCACTTCCGTGTGCTTCTCCCTCTAGCTTTCCAATCCATGGTGCATGATTTTCATTCCGCACTTGTGGTTTGACGTCGTCCTTCTCTGGGTCCTCTTTCTTGACCCCTTGTCCACTTTCCCGAATTGCTTTCGCTGCTTGCTCCTCTTCTAAGCTGGGCAACGTCGGAAACGGATGGCCCTCATGTCGCAGTTTGAGGGCCTCTTGCAGCGCTTTTAGTCCTTTGGTACTCTCCTTCCTCCTCCCTTCCCATTCTTTTTCAGTCTCATGGTCTTCCAGGACCCATGGAAGTGCTTCCTCATTGTATGTCCTTCGCGCATCTGCCGATGATTTATGAATCTCTCGAACTCTTTTCTTGAACAGACCAGCTTTCGCTCTCGTTGCATTGTTCGATGTGTTACTGGGTCCAATCAAGCTTGCATCTGCTTGTGGGCCTCTGGGAGCCTCTAAACGGGCGATCAGCTCTTCGATTTGCGCGGGATCTTCCTGAGCCGAAGGCCACAATAACGGAGTCTTCTTTCGATCATATGCTGGGAAAGTACTCGAGTCGTTGAAATCGCTTTTCGGTGGCGGAACCAGGATTGGCCGCCCATAGCTGTCTACAACTGGATCACCCGCCCTCGGCTGTTCCTCTTTAAGACGCGGCGGAAACTTGCGGTTGAGCTTCACCGGCCATGGAAACTGTGTCGTATCAGATGGATCTACTCTGGAATGAGACGCTAGCCTCATCAGATGGTACTTCCAGTCATCAAGTGAGGTACTGTACAGAGGAATGTCTCTGTATGTGGTGGGAGGTGGTGGAGAGGTGGCAGACCTCGACGCTCCATTGGAGCCGTCAGCCCTCAGACGGTTAGAATCTGGCGAATCGACAGCATTCTCGGATTTGACGGAAGGACTAGGCGCATTACTGGCTCCTCTGCTTTTCCCTTCTGTCTTCACTACACCATTGGATGCACTGCTTCCTGATCGTTTCATCGCATTTGCATTGCTACCCTGGGGCGGTGACATTACAAGCAGGTGCTTTATCTGTGTCTGGTTGGATGAAGCAGTCTGAGGGAGCTTGGGAACAGTTGCAGGGGATGTGTTACAAGTGGATTCATTCGAGAATCGTGTCGAGATGCGTCAAGCACTATCTGGGCACGTGTAAGGTGATTGTCTCCACACACATTTCTTCGGGAGTTTTACAACAGAATCAGGCTCGTTCTGCTTCTGCAGCAGGGATATTTCTCTACATGTTATTATATGCTACGAAGGGATCTATTTGAAGTGTATAGAGCACAATGGGCGAAAATTATTTGCTTTGGGAGAGTGTTTCGTCAATGGCAGAGTTGATTCGTACCTTGCGTTCTTCTAAATTAGCGTTTGGAAAGGAAGCAATGACCGCTTCACGTACGTCTCGCTTAGATACCTTCATCAGATCAGGCTGAGAGAGAAGGTATGTCTCTACTGCGGCGACAAGCTCATTGTCGGTGGGTTGAGTACTATAATTGTTTGCAAGCTTCAAGGTCGCCGCCCCATGATCAGCATCGCTTGTAAACGGATTTGTCATACTAAGTAAAGTCGATGCTGAACCACGCGATCGATGCGTTAGAGGAGGCACGACGGCAGGCAACGGTGCTTCTGATCCAGGAGACGATTGTGCATAAGCTGGCATTCCCCAACCACTAGGCACGCCGATCATGGACTGCGAGTTGGGCATTCCATACATACTAGACAATGGTGTTGGCGGCATGCCATACATACTCGGCATGCCATAAATACTTGGCGATGGTGTATACATCGGTATAGGCGGAGTGTAGGTCATAGGTGGTACTTGCGAAGGGTCATGAGCGATGCCGCTCGCTCGAAGGCTGTAGTTTGAGGAAGGTCTGGATGGCGTATTTCCTTTGGCGAGAATATTGGTATTTTGGAAGTAGTCACTTCTTGAGCCATATTCTGATGCTGCTACCGAATTCACACCACTGCGTGTAAAAGGGGCCTGCGTCCACCCAATAGGTGTGGTACGTCCCGAAAATGATTCTGTCAGATGGCCAATCTGTCTCTGATAGTCGCTGAACTTCTTGACGGGAATCATGCTATCGTCATACGGCTCTTCATCGGTCCCTGCTACGATCTTTTTGTTGCCTTTCTCTCCGACGACGATACGCGTATTGCCCCAGGAAAAATCATCCATGTGCCAGAACGAGTAGATAGGTAAGAAAAACGACCAGATAGGGAATGCTAAAAGGTAGAATAGCAGCCACCCCATGTATTGCCACTGTCGCTTCAGCAAGAAAATGACCATCTGTAGACCGTAAACTGCACCAATCATGGCCAAGGAGATATACGGAATAGGCGCAGACGTGGTAGAGACCGTGATGATCAGATACACAAGGTACACAGTGGTGGCTGGAAGGATGATTGTCCCAAGAAGATCCAAAAAGACGATAAAGCGCATGGAGAACTACCAAGAGAAGACGAAATTTGGTCAGATTGATACTGAAAATCCCTGCAAACTCACCAGACAAAATCCACATAATTCAGGCATCATAACAAGCTCGGCCAGGTTATGAATTGTTGAGTTGATCCATCGACGGCGCTGTGATAGCAGGACGCCCCACTTGTCTGGTGCTGCGGTCTGCGCATGAGCGTCGGAAGTGAACTTTGTGCTAAACGCTGGAAAGTTTTTGAGAATGAGGGTTGTCAGGTATCGGTCTTCCCCCAGTGAGAAAAGATTTTTCTTGTGCAGTGTATCGATACGATTTTCCGAATATTCGTCAATGATCCGATTAGATATGAAAAGCGGCCTTCCCTTGTCTGCACTACGTATACGGTACATAGAAAAACATCCGGGAAGACAGGTGACGCTTCCAAACAACGACTCGAAGGCCTTGGCAAGATGGTGCGAAATGTAATACTCATACACCTGTATCATCGTCCACCACGACCCTTCTTCGTTGACTAGCTTTGTTTCTCCACAAACCGCAATGATCTTGGAATCATCAGCCGCAACAGAGACGAGCCGATTCAGTCCATCTGGCTCCACGGTTGTATCGGCATCCACCATAAGAATGAACTCGTAGAAAGCTGGGTCAATCCCGATGACGTTCTTCATTTGGTGATAAATTTCCAATTCCAACGGATACATCGGAGCATCAAAGTGTACCCGATTCAGATATCGCATCAGCAAGATCTGCGTATCTCTCTTTCCACGATTCCCTGGTCGCGATCGCTCGGATGGTCGCCCCACCTTGACTACAACGATATACGGGACAACATGGCCTTCGAATTCATATAGACCGGAGTACACCTTGCCGTAATTTAGCTGTTTCGATCCTTCCGCTACAGACTTGAACATCAGCGGCTCAGGGTCGACCTGAGGATCGACACCCAGAATATCGAGAACTATGCGTGGCGTTGGCAATTCGTTCCCATTGCCCACAATCATCCCGTCACAAATGAGGAACAGTAGCTTTCGCTTATCATCGTACGTTAATGCTGCAAGTGAGTCGATAGTCTTTCGGAGTTCCTCCTCACCTTCCGTGTAGCAAGGAACTTGGCAGATGACAAATTTGTCCTGTTGTTCCGGGTTGCGTTTCGGCGCGAGCTGCAGTGCTGCCAAAAATTTGGAGGCAATGGTCACTACCAAAATGATACTGAAAGCGAGAAGGAGGTAATTCTGCACGGTGCATCGAGCTGACTCTCTGAAGTCGACTTTGCCTGCGTAGAAAACGTTATCAAGACAATTTTGCGTTGCAGCGCGCGTGGAGTCATTGAGAGATGCCATAGCAGCATGGAAGTCTGCAGAGACATCAGAACCCGTTTCTCCGCTGAAAATTTCAGTGATACTGGACGGCAAAAACTTTGTAGCTGCGGTATTTGTCGAAAGAGAGTTTGTATAGATGTAGTCACCTAAATCATACAGTTTGCCGTCGACTATTGCCCACTGTCGATCACCTGCTTGCTTTGCGATTTCTTTTTTGGACACGACAAATGACCCCTTGTAATACTTATTCATGAAAGGTACAAATGTGTCTGGGTACCAATCAGCATTAGATAATGCCGCACTGCTTTGATCGCTAAGTGTGCCGCTTTGATGTACCGCCTGCTCAATAGTAGGTGTATAGTAGGTAGAGGATGCATTGGTTTGTAACGAAAGTGATGCGTCTGTAACGAGACCTGGACAACCGACCGTAAGGGGAACAGGGAAATATGGAGTAAGATCTTGACCGCCCAGTTGGAGCATGACCTCATTAGTTACCTGAGTTGTAGTGTCCGAATGCTGAATTTTCCAAAACTTTGTGAGGTCATATACTTTTCCACGTACGGCGACATAATAAGAATCTGATGTGGCGTGCTCGGTGAGCTGGGCCGAGTTCCAGGCCTTGTTCTGATCTGGGCAAAGGATCTTACCAAAGGCTAAGATATAAAACAGGACGAAGGCACAGGAGAAGAAAATGAGCATGCAAATAGTCACCTTTTCTCTCCAGGCCATCTGGACGTCAGGCCGTTTCATTCCTCCCAGGCCGGATAGAAAACGATTTGGAATATAGAATGTGCAAATCGAAACGAAGCGCACCCACCATACTCGTGCACGAGATGTTGATTCTTCCTCGATGGAACCCATGTCCCGTAATTCAGAGACATGGCCTCCTTTCTCCAAGACATCTACTGCATTGAAAGATGGTTGACCGTAGTAAAGCTTGCCAGTGTCTTCTTCTTCGCCCCCAAGAGAAAGTTCCTCAGCGCGATTGTGAAACGGATCGATGGTCGACATCGAAGCACGCTTGTTGAGCAGCTGGCCATTCTCTTCTTCTGGAAAGATGCTAGTGCGGCTCATAGAGAGTGGTTCAGGGCTGTTTACCAGGTTCTCAGTGTCTTGACTATGAGGGCGAGAAGCATGCGCAATCGGCAATGAAGTAGCCTCGTCAAAAGGTTCGAATCTTCTAAGACGATCTTCCAAGCGCCTCCAGGCAGGGTAGGCGAGCCAAATCTTCTCATTTCCTAGGGTGAAATCGGACTTTTCACGCCATGCATTGGCAATGACAAAAGCTTGTATCTTCTCGCGAGGCTCTGTCACGGTGGCTGCTGTGGCCGCTTGCACGAGACCACAACTGCTGTATCGCTCACAGAAATCCTCAAATGATATCCCAGAGACATATTCGTATCTTTTCCTTTCTACAAGGTCTGCGAGCAACAGTGCTCGTACTTGTGCTTTTACTTTTCGTACTTCAAACAAGTTTGGCTGCTCAATGTCGTTAGGGCGGATCGCTAAGACAGTCCACGTTGTCTCAGCTTTCGACATACACAAGAGTAACTCAGAGAGTGCAGCATTGATTTGACGTGTGGCTCCGTAAGGCTTTTGAGGGTCAAGCAATGATGCCTGCTGTGCTTCACCAGGAACTAAAGGTGACGGCTGTCTAAGAGGACGATTGGACACCTGTGTTGCTGCATCGACGCTCGAATCCAAAGGATGTGGTGTGACCGCCAACGCAGGTCCGGACAAAAGCTTAGCCACAAACGGCGATGATGAATGGCGGAGTAGATGAACATAGGACGCATCGAACATGTCGCACTCATCTGCCAAAAATTGTGATGGGTCATATGTGCAACTGCCTTGATAATGATTGATCCCAAAGGCGTTGCGAGACAATTTATTAGACGATATGTAGGAACTATGTGCCACAAAGCCGTCCATGGTGGACAGGAGAGTACTTACGTCCTTTTCGTCTACCTTGTTTGTGCGTACTTGGTGTGTTAGCTTACACAGCGCTCCGAAAATACCACCGGGCTTTCTGTCTATGCCAGAAATACCACCGATGCATGCCGACCCTCGAAGAAGTTCCATGCAAGCGGTATTCTCGCCTGTGACAGGTTCAGGCAGATGGATACCATCTGAATTCATGGCAGCTGTCAGTGGACAAGTGGAATGAAAGGCTTGCTGCTCTACCCAACTCTGTACCAGCTCACTTGCGAAATTGAACAAAAATGTTGGATGGGCAGCTAATGTGCTCGATGCAAGCGAGAAGCTTTCTCCTTTTTGCAACTGGGTTCCTGCCACGTCCAGATAGGTGATCTTTGTTGTTTGTGTGCCATCTGTCAGATTCTGCGTGAGCTTATGGTTGGCAGTCTCGACAATGTATGCAAACAGCGTCGCGTACAGGTTGCGGACGAGGGAGTCTCTCTGGTCTGATGCTGCATCAGGAGATAATAGGGTAGAGATGACTTGCTTGCCGACCAGCTTTGTTCGCGTGGTCAAAACTTGCTGTAGGTCGTCTGACTCAACCCCTAGCAAGCTTGACACAGTCTCGAGGCGCACCGGATCTGTTACTGTGGCTGATGCAGACTCTGTGTCGAATTCAATAGGTTCCAGAAATTCCAAATTTCCTAGCAACAGAAGTGCAGAAAGAATTGTGAAGATATGGCTTATTTGTTTTTGTCTAAACCCCAAAGTTCTCATTGCCGATTTCAGCTCCTCGAAAGCATGAGCATCGTCATTTTCAGGACCACCCATCAAACGATAGCATCCTGATGAGGCGAGAAGACGGTAGTCTGTGACGTCTTCGAGGTGGAACTGTTGTCTTTCGTCGCTGCTTGCGCCCGCCAAGAGCTGGTAGAAAACGTGATAAGTCCTTTCATTCGCTTGCAAAGGATAACACAATCGTTGTTTATCCAAGCCGAAGGTTAATATCTGCGTCCCCAGGAACCGGCCGGACGATGTGAAATGCAATTCTACGTACTTGTTAAAGCGGCTTGCGTTACTATTCTGAGTGGTCTTGGCGTGCCCAAATGATTCTAACAGTCGGTACATGGCATGTACTTGATGGGCTAATTGACATTCCTGATGAGTAGCTTGCGATGATACCCGAAGAATTTGAGATGTGATTGCTTGTGAGAGAAAGCTTTTTCCTGAACCGGTCGCTCCGCTAAAGACTATGGCTTGGGAAGCTTCCGTTCTCCGCATGCGATGATATATTCTTAAAGCCAGATCGAAAGGGTGTGGAGCGAGTGCTTCGGATGGGGAAGCTTTTCCATTCGTCTCCCATTGGGTATCTGAATAACATTGCTCAACGTACGTCCTAGCGCTTTTTTGTGCCATGTTCCCCAGCGTCCGTAAAGGATTGATGGCAACCATGCACGTATCGCCAAGCCGGCAATAGGGTGCATTGTTTCGAAATAGGGTTTGTAAAGTGCTAACGATGGAGTCATCTGTGGGAAAGACAGTGGAGCTGGCTTGCGAAAGAACCAGGTCCACCAAGTTGGAGCAGGCGGAAGATGGCGCCATGGTGTAGTTAGTCAGCTCGCAAGACAAGCGTGGTGGAAGGGTCTTCTTTCTGTGCCTGCGTAGATGTAAGAGTGTGTTGCGTGAATGATGAGGCTATGGCTATGAAGAAGGGGAGGGTAGGATGCTTATACACTCCGTGCGACCAGCACGATGCTCGTGGTGGTCTGTGTTAATGAAGAAAAGTACTGGACTCATGTAGATTGCGAAAGGCATATTCCTTGCTCGTTTTACTTCACTTCATGCACAAGGGCGGCCATGGAAGTGACGTAGACCAACTCATCTTGAAATTTCCATCACACCCGGCGCCACCATGCATTAGATCTGGAACCCCGTGGACCAATCAAGTCCAGGCTATATTTGACATTATCGCATTCTAGCTTGGCATTCATCTCAGACAAGCAGGGACCTCTTCATCTGCCAAACTTTGACAAGGCTCTTTCCCGTCGGAATCGCGGCGCCCCATTTCGAGGTCCAGACATTAATAGCCAGGTGCAGAATGCGTACGCTAACAAGGCACGTGAAGACGACCCCCTTGCAGCCGGAGCTACACGTGGCGCTGCGCGTTTGTGCTGAGTGCGACGAAAATCTTGTGTTTGCCCTGAACCCACGTCGAAATTCACAGACCCAGACACGCATTCGTATTGGACTTCGCTGGCGACGCGGAGTCTCGCTTGGGCCAAGGTTGGTAGTTTGAACGCGTTGTACCACTTTGCCCGTGCGTTACGAAGAGCGCGCACTTCTCACTCCCCTTTTCCACCCGTACTTATCTTTCTGACAATCACCACCGGCATTGCCCGCGAATACTTTTGTGAGTACCACGCTCAACTTGATCCGACCAATACACGGGCATATGCAGTATCGTATTCGAACAATGGACGTCACATAGACTTCTTGATTCTGATCGCATTGGGACACGGCCCTTCAATCACTGTCGCGCGTTGATGTGCTGGAAGATCGACGGACGTGATGATTCGTGTGTACGTCACGAAGGCGCGTGTGTTCGTCTTTCTGATGGATGAGTGGATAGTCGGGATAGTGTAGAGCACTTTTTTCGTTCGAGAAATCTTCTCTTGGACTGTTGAGAGTTCTCAACGACAAATGTGTACTAAGATACTTACTAACCTTCATCTTCTAGTTCACCCAATTACAACTACCGATCACTGAAAATGTCGACAGAGACTCGTGAAGACTCCGTCTACCTCGCCAAGCTCGCCGAGCAAGCTGAGCGCTATGAAGGTACGTGGCTAACTAGTGTGGCTTTGCATCTTCTTACGCTTTCCTGCAGAGATGGTTGAGAACATGAAGCGCGTTGCCTCTTCCGATCAGGAGCTTACCGTGGAAGAGCGAAACCTTCTCTCTGTTGCGTACAAGAACGTCATTGGGGCTCGCCGTGCTTCTTGGCGTATCGTTTCCTCCATTGAACAGAAGGAGGAGTCCAAGGGCAACGAGTCTCAGGTGACCATGATCAAGAAGTACCGTGAGAAGATCGAAGCCGAACTTGCTCAAATCTGCGAGGACATTCTCGACGTCCTAGACAAGCACCTCATTCCTTCTGCTGCCTCTGGTGAGAGCAAGGTCTTCTACCACAAGATGTGCGTGTAACATGGATACTTTCCTTTTCGTATCACTGACCATATCTGTTTGTAGGAAGGGTGACTACCACCGTTACCTTGCCGAGTTCGCCACTGGAGACAAGCGTAAGGACTCCGCTGACAAGTCTCTCGAGGCATACAAGGCTGCTTCGGACGTTGCCGTCACTGAGCTACCGCCCACTCACCCCATCCGCCTCGGTCTGGCACTGAACTTCAGTGTGTTCTACTACGAGATCCTCAACTCTCCCGACCGTGCTTGCCACCTTGCCAAGCAAGCATTCGATGACGCCATCGCAGAGCTCGACACACTCTCCGAGGAAAGCTACAAGGATAGCACGCTCATCATGCAACTTCTGCGAGACAACCTTACGCTTTGGACTAGCGACATGCAAGACTCAGAGGCCAAGCCTGCTGAAGGTCAAGCCGCCGAAGGTCAAGCTGCCGAGGCTAAAGGTGAAGAAGCCGCTTAAGTGTGACGAGCAACAAAGAAAGATTTTTCCACCTCTTTGTCTCTGTCTTTGTTCTCTTATAGCACCTGCAAATGCAGACATACATACACACCCATTTTCCTTTCGTGGTGGCCGATGTATTCGAGCCGTCAACTCCCTTCGTATCCATCTACTGTGATTCATTGCAGGATACAAAAGAGAATCGTAACACGTATTTTGTTCGTCTGTTGTCTGAAAGCTTTCGCGCGATGCACGCGCCATGTGAGGTTGTTAAACAAAGGCTGCATTGGCAGCATGCTCCTGTTCTAGAGGCGACGACCATCTCCAACGTGTGGATAAGACGGTGCAGTAGCCATGTCGAACCAGCAACAGACCATGCGTGGTCTCACGCAATATATTGCGGACCTCCGTGCCTGCAGGGTTCGAGAATTGGAAGAGAAACGCATTAATAAGGAGATGGCTCACATAAGACAGAAGTTCAAAGGTACGTCACCCATCCTCTGTGCTCCTCATGTCTCACATATCTCGAAGAGGGACAGCTGGACGGGTATCAACGTCGCAAGTATTTGGCCAAGATCGTCTTCACGTACATTTTAGGGTACCAAGTCGATATTGGACACATGGAGGCTGTCAATCTGATTGCCAGCTCCAAATACTCCGAGAAGCAAATTGTATGTGAAGCATGCTTAAGAAGCGATGATGCTAACGACTTCACCATGCAGGGGTATCTCGCCATCACCCTTCTCATGCATGAGAATTCCGATATCGTTCGTTTGGTCATCAATTCCATTCGCAAAGATCTGGACGAGTTTAACGAAATCAACAATTGCCTTGCTCTCCATGCCATTGCCAATATCGGCGGAAAAGAGATGGCAGAGTCTCTGGCGGAGGATGTACATCGTCTACTTATTTCTCCCACTTCACGGAGCTTCGTCAAGAAGAAAGCGGCTCTCACGCTTCTTCGATTGTACCGTAAGTACCCCGATGCTCTTCCTGCCCAGGAATGGGCGCCGCGCATTGTTTCCATTATGGACGACACAAACTTGGTAGGTAGCTTGGACAGAAAATAAAAAGTACTCACCATGCCGTGCTAGGGTGTTGCCCTCTCTGTGACGAGCCTGGTCATGACAATCGCACAGGACTTTCCGCAAGAGTACAGCATAGCCTATCCTAAAGCCGTCAACCGACTAGCAAAGCTTGTGATTGAAGAGGATTATGGCCACGAGTATCTGTACTACCATGTACCCATACCTTGGCTTCAAATTAAGTGTCTACGTCTGCTTCAGTATTATCCGCCTTCCGACGATTCCACCGTTCGGGACACTATTCACAATGTGCTGGAGACTATTGTCGACAACTCGCAGAATACAGCGCGAAATGTACAGCAAAATAACGCACAGAATTCTGTCCTGTTCGAAGCGATCAATTTGGCAATCCATCTCGACACAGAGTCTTCTGTTGTTGCAAAAGCTTCTGTCCTACTGGGCAGATTCATTCTGTCGCGCGAAACAAATGTACGGTACCTTGGTTTGGACACTATGGCCCATCTTGCGGCCTGTGCCGAGAGCCTGGAGCCAGTCAAGATGCATCAAGAGACCATCATCCTATCGCTTCGCGACAAAGACATCAGTGTGCGTAGGCGAGGTCTGGACTTATTATACAGCATGTGCGACGTGACAAACGCAAAGCGCATCGTATCCGAGCTTTTACGCTACTTGCAAGTTTCGGACTATGCTTTGCGAGAAGAGCTCGTTCTCAAGATCGCCATTCTTACAGAGAAATTTGCCACCGAGTATTCTTGGTATGTCGACACCATCTTACAGCTGATCAGTTCGGCTGGAGACCATGTGGGCGACGAGGTGTGGTACCGAGTGTGTCAAATAGTGACCAACAACGAAGAGGTGCAAGAATATGCATCGAAGAAAGTCTTTGAGCACCTTCAATCTTCTTCTTGCCATGAAAATCTCATCAAGGTAGGCGGCTATATTCTGGGTGAATTCGGCCATCTGATTGCCAATGACCCAGGGGCCAGTCCCATTGAACAATTCCACGCTCTACATTCTCGGTCACACCTGTGTTCGCAGCCTACCAGAGCTTTGCTACTCACAACATATGTCAAGTGGCTCAATTTGTTCCCCGAGATTCGCGAACAGATCCTCTACGTTCTCAACCGCTATCGGCACGTATTGGATGCCGAATTGCAACAACGTGCTTGCGAGTACGTGGCACTGGCGATGATGCCCGATGACGAACTCCTACAAGCTGTGTGTGATGAAATGCCGCCGTTCCAAGAGCGGTCATCGCTGCTTCTCAATCGATTGCAGCGCAAACATGGAGATACGGAAGACAAGCGCACTTGGATCATTGGTGGTAAGGAAGTGAACAAAGATCGCGATCAGGCACGCCAGGAAAGCCTCAAGAAAGGCCAAGTGAATGGAGGTGCCATGCCTACAGGCCCAGCGGCCAGCGTCATTGCTAATCATCAGCGTCCGGACATGGTGACTGCCGATGCGTACAAGCCAGATTCCTCTGGCGATCTTCTTGCAGGTTTGCAGGGTCTAGACATGAGTGCCGGCGCGGGCACGGCGGAAGCAGCGGAAGGAGCTGTGGGGGCTTCCCGACCCCTGATAGGCACGAATGCCGACGAAGACGAATCTCGTGGCAATGCGCCACTCGATCCGCAACATACTTCCATCTTTGGACCTTCCACAGCTACACCTGCGCCGAATTTTACGCCGGGAACGACACGTGCTTTTCACCGGTTGTGCTTTACGAGTGATGGCGTCCTATATGAGGATTCACAGCTGCAGATTGGCCTGAAATCGGAGTACCATGGGCATATGGGGCGGGTTGCCTTGTATTTTGGTAATAAGATCTCGGTGGGCTTTTCTTCATTTACTATGCAAGTGCAATCACAGGAACCCGAGAAACTAGTCACCAAATTCCCGAAAATGCCATTTACCTCCTTGAATGCCATGACTCAGGTCCAGCAGGTGATCGAGATCGAATGCCATGATGTATTTAGCAAGCCTCCGGTTCTTAAAATCTCATACCTTGCGGGATCGATGCAAGAACTTCACCTACGCCTTCCAGTTGTTCTCACAAAGTTCATCGAGCCAGTTCAACTCAATGCAGCTGACTTCTTTGAACGATGGCGACAGATCGGTGGCCCCCCACGGGAGGCGCAGCAAGTCTTCGACTTAAAGCTCAAATCCAAGAACGAAGCAGACACGTCCCGATTGAACAAGGTCATTGTCGGCTCGCGTGTCCAGGTTCTGTCTGGTGTCGATAAGAATCCTGCCAACACGGTTGGTGCAGGTGTCCTACACATGTCCCATGGTGGAAAGGTAGGGTGCTTATTGCGCAACGAACCAAACGCACAGGCCAAAGTACGTATCTCAATCTTCCCCATGGCTCTCTTCTCACTGACCTTTTGTAGCTATGTCGCTTGACGATCCGGACCACGAACGACTTGGTGTCTGCGGAAGTAATGAGATTACTCATTGCTGTAATGAGCAACGAAGGACAACCCATCTCGTCGTGAGTAGTAGGGAAGCACAAAATGCCTGTCACGATCCACCCACATGTATTATACATTTCATCACAACAAAATACGTTCACAGTGGCACTGTTCTATCATTGCATTGCGCGAATTCCGTTCATTACATTAGAAATTGCCGATGACAGCTTGAGTGAAGTCGTGAGTCTTGGCCTTTCCACCCATATCGGCTGTGCGGACAGAGCCTTCCTGGATCACCTTGTATACACTGTCGGCAATTTGGTTTGCGTGTGAATCCAAACCGAGATGACGAAGCATCATTGTTCTGCACAACTCTGTCAGTCATATGACTTTAATCAAAGGAGACACTTACGAGCTCAGGAGCAAGGCAGCAGGGTTAGCCGTTCCGAGACCCATGATGTCTTTGGCGACATGGCGACAACCTGGCTCGTAAAGAGCATAATCCCGACCAATATTGCAGCCCGGCACTGTACCTGGGCCACCGACAAGCGCAGCACCGATGTTGGTGACGATGTTACCGTACAGGTTTGGCATGACCATGACATCAAACTGTTGAGGACGGGAGACGAGCTGCATAGACGTGTTGTCGACAATCATGTCGTCGTACTCGATTCCTGTGTGTTTGTACTCTCTTTCTGCCACTTCGCGGAATGTGTTGAGGAAAAGACCGTCACCAAGCTTCATGATGTTGGCCTTGTGCACGCAAGTGACCTTTTTGCGACCATTCTTAACAGCAAAGTCAAACGCAAAGCGTGAGATACGCTCGGCCTTGGCCCGCGTTGATACTTTGAGAGACTCTACGACTCCTGGATAGGACTGGTGCTCAAGACCGCTGTATTCACCCTCGGTGTTTTCACGAATGATGGCAAAGTCTACGTCATTGTGTCTTGTGGGGAAGCCGGGAAGCGTCTTGCAAACCACAAGGGATGCGTAAATGTCCAATTGCTGACGCATGGCTACGTTCCAACTGTTGTGTGACGCAGTATCAATGGGGGTAAAAAGAATTCCTACAAGGAGATGATAAGCCGATGCCATGGCATTGCAGAGGTAATCTGCCTACCTTTGAGACCAACTTTGTTCCTTCGGAGACTCTCCATGGCTTCCTTGAACAATGACTCGCTGCCGTGTGTCTCACCAGACACATTGAATTGCTCCCACTCCACAGGAACGTTGAGTGCCTCGAAAACTTCTTTGACACTGGCGGCAATTTCGTGGCCAATACCATCTCCAGGAATCAGTGTAACAGTGTATACACCGCCGACTTTCTGAAAGAGGAGGCAATCAGTGATGAGAGAGGCTACGTGCTGGGCGAACGTACCTTGATACCACGAGCGCGAGGTGTCGAGACCGTCGAGGCATTTGCCATCAATTGGGAGCTGGAAGGCGTCAAGACGCGGGGTCTGACAATGCTAGGGGAGACCAGCTTGGGCGTGGCCAGGGCATGCCTGGACAGTGAGCGCAGTGCCGACATGATGAGCGATGTGATGGTAAAGGTGCGTAACACGTCTTCAATTCCCGTGGAAAATTATTGCGCTGGCTTTGTTCAGGGACGCGCCCAAGGTGGATTGATCGATTATGCAAATGCCACGACTACGGAAGAAATTCCATTATCCACCTGCGTTGTCGGAGGAGCCGACGTAAAAATCGAACCAAATCGGGCGTTTTATCCGAGAGAAAAATTAAGCACTCCAACATACACAGGTCAGATGCAGACCAGGGTGCAGACACCCGCTCTGCTTCTTGGCTTGTTCTTTTAGGACTTGTGCTGATCATCTATCTAGTCTTCTTCCGAACCAATCCGATATCATCGATAGCCACACAAGCATACACAAGCCAGCAAACGCGTCCTTGTGCCTCAAGCGTACTAAGAAAAAAAATCGCCAAACACGCACATCCCTCTTTCTCCATCTCACCCCCTCGTCGTCGAAATGTTGACTCCCATAGCTCGTCGATCAGCTGCGCAGCCAGGGATGCTTAGCCGATCGCTCCACACAACGCCAGTGCGAAGGCTGGCCATGCCTGTTACCAGTGCGCCCACATCCACCTATGCCAAGGAAAAGGGCGCCAATGGGAAGTACCTCGTCACGCTGATTCCCGGTGATGGTATTGGTCCCGAAGTTTCCAATAGTGTCAAGGAAATCTACCGCGCAGCCGACGTTCCGATCGAATGGGAGGAAGTCAACGTCACTCCTCTGATCCGCAACGGTAAGCAGATCATTCCCGACGAGAGCGTCGAAAGCATCAAGAAGAATACCGTCGCCCTCAAAGGTCCTCTCGCTACACCTATCGGCAAAGGCCACGTCTCTCTGAATCTGACGCTGCGAAGGACATTTAGTCTATTCGCCAACGTGCGTCCTTGCCGCTCCATAAAGGGTTACCAGACGGCATATGACAACGTCGATACCGTTCTCATTCGCGAGAACACAGAGGGTGAATACAGTGGGATCGAACACGAGGTTGTAGATGGTGTGGTGCAATCCATCAAGCTGATCACTTTAGAAGCGAGTGAGCGCGTTGCTCGCTATGCTTTCCACCATGCCGAACAAAACGGTCGTAACAAGGTTACCGCCGTCCACAAGGCAAATATTATGTGCGTACAAAGGCCGACTGTTGTGGATTGAACTGATACGGTTGTACAGGAAAATGTCTGACGGTATGTTCTTGCATGCTTGTCGTCAAGTGGCCAAGGAGTATCCCCACATCGCCTATGATGAAGACCTATTGGACCGTGCCTGCCTTCGTATTGTCCAGGACCCTGCACCTTACGCAGATCGAGTGATGGTGATGCCCAATCTCTATGGTGAGTGGTGTGCACATCGCTGCTTCTCTTCTAACATTCTGTTTACAGGTGACATTCTCTCGGACATGTGTGCTGGTCTGATTGGCGGCCTTGGTCTGACACCTTCTGGAAATATTGGCCGAGATGCCTCCTTGTTCGAAGCTGTACATGGAACTGCTCCCAACATTGCTGGCCAGGACAAAGCAAACCCAACTGCACTTCTTTTGTCCAGTATCATGAGTAAGTGCTGATCATCATAACATGCGTGCACAATCTCATTCTTGCTCTACAGTGCTTCGCCACATGTCTCTCTTTGAGCATGCTGACAAGATTGAGTCGGGTGTGTTTGCGGCCATTGCTCATGGCGAGCGCACCGGTGATCTCGGTGGAAAACTAGGCACGCGTGAATTCACCGAATCGATCATCAAGCGACTTGGTCAAAAGATTTAGACGTCTGATAGAACCAAATGTATCAAGTGCCGAAATCTGCATAGTCCCATTCGCACAATGTATAATTGGCTCATCCTTTTGTCTCCACTGCTTCACTGGTCTTCCATACAAGCAGTACATGCTTGCCCGGACGAGCGCCACACTCGTCTACAAATGAAGAACCAGAGTGCTCACATGCTTTTCCTTTCTCGATTCGACATTGGGATGCTTCAAAGGCCATTTTTTGACACTCTCACGAACGTTCAGTCCTCACGCAGCGGTATTAGTGAAATGCGTATATTTTGCGTGGAATCATGATCCCACAATGGAGTACATCACATCGAAGTGCGAGTGCCCATGGCCGTGGACATGACATACATGTGTAGAGAGCATGAGATACAATGAATTTTACAAAAGATGCATCGTGTGGCTCCTTTAGAATTTGCCAAATTGCTTCTCTTGCTTCTCAGCAGCTGAGCGGGCGATCTTCAAGAGGTTGAACTTGACCGTCTTGGAGAGAGGGCGGCATTGACCAACGACAACTTCGTCACCAATGTTCACACGGAAGGCGGGGCTCACATGAACAGGGAGGTTGGAGTGTCTGCGCTCGTATCTGTTGTACTTGGGAACGTAGTGAAGGTATTCACGACGGATGATGATGGTACGTTGCATCTTTGTAGAGATCACACGTCCAGACAAGATACGACCACGAATGGAAACAAGTCCGGTCCAGGGGCACTTCTTGTCGATGTATTGACCGTCAATGGCAGCACGGGGAGTCTTGAAGCCGAGACCGACATCCTTGTACCAACGCTTGGTTCTCGTCGACTTGCGCGCAGCCTTGGAGTTGACAAAGATGGGTTGCTGAAAACAAGTGTGTTAATATTTTCCACATAGACAAAACTGACATGGTCTCACCTTTTGGAAAGCTCTCTCAGATTGAACCACCAGCTCGTTACCGGTTGTAGCCATCTTTTCTACAGAGAGAAAAAGTGTCAGACACATGATTCAAAAACGGGTGTGCTCGCTATCCCATTTGGTTTGGGCATACTATGATATCCCATAACCATTTCACCGAGATCCCTAGCCACTATACACCGCCCAGCATGTTCGTACTCACATCCTTGAAGAGTTGTCGAAGAGGGTGGTGAACAAGCAATTCTGCCGCCTGGCTCTACACAATTCTCGTCGCGAATGCCTCGTGGACACACAGGTGAAGTGCCCGCGCGTGACAAAAGACGCGCCGCAGTGTAGAAGAAGAAGAGCACGTGATATAACTCCTGCCGCGGTGCACAAAGTGCGTCCTTCGCACGCCACACAACTTGTCCCCATAACCCTTTCTATACCTAAGCAAAGGGCTGAGATCTCTCGCTGAGCGACTCATCGAAGAAGCCCCAGAAATGTCAGACGTTGAAGAAACCCCCGTTGATGTTGCCGCCGATGTCGAAGAGACAGAGGTCGCTCCCACTGCCAAGACTGGTGGTCTGAGCATCGAAGATGCTCTTCAGGAAGTCCTCAAGAAGGCTTTGATTCACGACGGTCTTGCTCGTGGTCTCCGCGAGTGTGCCAAGGCTCTCGACCGTCGCCAAGCCCACCTCTGTGTGTTGGTCGAGACTTGCAGTGAACAAGAGTACATCAAGCTCATCGAGGCTCTCTGCACGGAGCACGAGATCAACCTTCTCAAGGTTTCGGACCCCAAGACCCTCGGAACATGGGCTGGTCTCTGCAAGATCGACCGCGAAGGCAACCCGAGAAAGGTTGTTGGCTGCTCTTGCGTTGTCGTTCGTGATTACGGTGAGGAAAGCGAAGGCCTCAACGTTCTCCTCTCCCACTTCAAGTCTCTCTAAAGATGTAAGTGTTCGAAGAATCCCTGGCTACATTCTAGGGATGACAGAACAGGACTCCCTCAACCGACCTTTTGTGAGGATATCTCCTTACCCGGAATCATTTGTTGTTGTCTGAACTGGCCATTTTCATTGTTCCACTTGGACTGACACGATTGTTTCCAGTTTCACTTGATTTGGTGTGTAATCATGTTCCAACAAAATGCAATGGCATGCTTGTCTGCCCATACCGTGTGAAGAGTCTCAATGTGTGACGCTGTGATCTTATGACTGTGTAACCGTAAACCTCGTGTGGTACATTCTGTCTGTTGCGCGTATGGTCAAAGGACAAAGCTAGAGGGTGTAGAGCTACGCCATCATTCTCGTGAAGCCACTGTGACCAATTATTATTGTGTCTCGTTTACAATGAGCGGATGCTCGTCGGTCCGCCACTTCTCCCTGTGGGGGACCTCCAAACAACCTTGGAACACTATTAGGACGCGTAGGAACATGAATTGAACTTTTTTTGGATCTTGCGTTTTTATACTACTTCCTGCATCTTGTCGATGGCACTATGGGTGCATCGCAGTCATCTCAAGATGGTGGCACAGGAAAATCGAGCAAGTCGAGGCCGCAAACGAAAGATGGGATAGATTTGCAAGACTACTACGCTCTCTTAGAGTTGCCAGATCCAGCTTCCCTTCTAAGTTCCGCGGATGACATTCGCAAGTCATACCGAAGACTGGCCCTACGGTACCATCCCGACAAAAATCCTGACGACATAGAGTCGGCTTACGAAAGATTCCGGCTTGTTCAGGCAGCGTACGAAGTACTCAGCGATGATCAAGAGCGTGCTTGGTACGATACACACAGAGACCAGATTCTGGGTGGTTTCATGGATGACGATGATGTTGATCTGGACGAGGGCTTCGACGAAGATACGTTCCAGAACTTCCGGAGCGGTAAGAGCAGACCACCCCCCGCGCCAACAGGAAGTCATCTGCCTGGTCTTACGCCAAGGCAGCTTATGCGTTTTCTCGATGCTTCACTTTGCATCGACGTAACGCGGCCTTCCTCCGATGAGACGGGTTTCTTTGGTACATTTAGAAGGCTTTTTGAACGTCTGGACGAAGAGGAGAAGGGCGCTGCACCATATCCTGGAGAAACAAGTTTCCCGCATGAGGAGATGCCGAGCTTTGCATATTCACATACTCCATATCTCCATCCCAAAGGAAGCGAGCCCACGGTTCACCAATCGCAAGTGCGTGATTTCTACGCTGCATGGGGCTCTTTTGTCACCAGAAAAGGTTTTGCTTGGCGTGACGGATACCGTACAACAGACGCACCTGATCGAAGAGTGAAAAGAGCCATGGAGAAGGAAAACAAACGGATGCGTGATGCCGCTAGAAGGGAGTACAATGATGTTGTCCGGGTAAGTGTATATGGATCAGACAAGACATGGAATTGACCACGGAGACCTACAGTCCCTTGTTGCTTTCATTCGCAAGCGTGACCCTCGCGTCAAGGCTCATATAGCATCGCAATCAAATGCAACGACTTCTGCAGAGGAACTGCGTCGTCGCCGAGAAGCGGCAGAGCGTGAAATGAAAGAGCAAGAGGCCAGAGCTCGCTCGTATCGCCAACAGGCATGGGATGCATGGGAAAACGCGGCCGAAAGTGATAGCGAGTACGATAGCGAAGGTTCGTTTGGCGAGCAGCTGCCACCAAATCATGAAGGGGTCGAAGATGCTCAAGGGGAAGATAATTCCTTTGCGATGCTAGAATGCTTTGCTTGTGAAAAAACATTCCAGTCCGAAGCTGCTTTCGCTAATCATGAAAAGAGCAATAAGCACAAGAAAGAGGTCCAGCGCTTGACGAGAGAAATGCAGCGCGAGGATCGCGATTTACACGAATCCATGCAAGGTCTGGACATCAATGATAATAAACTTTCTGAAGGCGAGAACGAAGCGGGACACGAGCAAGCGCAGGAAGAAGATCCGACAGCGGGAATGAGCAAGAAGGCTCGGCAAAAGTGGAAAAAGCGAAAGAAAGAGCAAGAAAAAGTGACCGCGACCCAGCACGAAAGCAAGCAAAATGCAAGCTTAGCACAAGAAGATTTGATACCCCCTAGTCCATTTGTGGAAGCTGAACAGACAAACCACACCTCGCCCACGTATCAGCATCTCGAAGCGATGTCTGCACCAGGTGAGAAGAAGTCACGCCGCAGTAAGAAGGCGGCTAAGGCGGATTTCAAGGCCAAAGAACGATGTAATGTCTGTTCTGTTCCCTTCGAGTCTCGATCGAAATTGTTTCTACATATCCGTGAGACGGGCCATGCGCTGGCTTCTTCTACCTCATCAAAGCGATAGATTAATAGAATTGCTCTCAATGTACCATTAAGCAACACAATACATATCCATCACCATGTTACTTCCTCGCTCCCATAAGCACGGCCTAATGAATGTCCATTTCGTCTACAAAGAATCCACATGGATCATGATTGGTATCCAAAGAAAGAAAAGAATGTCAAGTACACATAAGCTGTAACTGAGCTAATCACCGCCTTTGTCGACCTTTTCTGCGCCCGTGCGCCCTCTCCATATCCCATCGGAATCCACCTTTCCGTACAAATGGGTACTCTGGTTCCGTCGAAGGCCTCGGTCCCACTCTCCAACAATCTGCCTATCGTCGACCATGACGTTAATTTCTTGCGAATGGTACCAGGACTGCGTATCTTGGTTCCCACTGCCAATAATGGCAACTTGTCCGTCAAATTGAGCATACTTGACGTGGCAGTTCCGCTGCTTCCGAACCGCATTGAGGGGACGGGTCATGTCCTTACCTGTATACCAAAACACTTCTAGATATTTCTCATCGCCCTTGCCTTCTCGTCTCAATTGCCGATAAAGACGAGTGACGACTTGCTCGTTGGTACCTCCTTGAAACGGCATGCTCTCACTTTTGTCGTTGAAGCCCAGACCAAGCCAAAGCTCGACACGTACATGTCGACGAACCGCATGTAGAACGGCGTGCTTGATTGGCGTGGCATTGAGAGTGGGGCTCTGAATGAAAATGTGGTGTTTCGCATATCGAAAGCCGGCAAGCCACGCTGCATCTTGCGCATTCCGGATATCGGAGTGTCCCGGCGTCCCATGAGGCCTTCGATTCACGAGAGCTATGGGGACAGGAGCATGCGGAAGGTGGAAAATGTACGGATTAAAGTCCAGAATTTCTCCGGCTGCACCTTTCATGAATTCATCTGTTCCTTGTGTAGCACGATCTGTCATGGCAGCTAGTTGCTGCGCTGTAATTTCCCCCTTGACTTGCGATAAGTTGGCAAAATCCAGGGATTTCGTAATTATTGCGAGACGTTCGGTGGCGGATGCTCGGGAACGTGTTGACATCGTCCTTCGATGCCTTTGCTGATACGCACGCGATCCTGGTGCGCCTTCTTCTTCCAAATCGCCTTCTTCAACGACAACGGAGTTGGAAGGCTCTTCTCCACCCACATCACGGCTCGTTGCAGAGTCAATAGTTGCAGAGTCATTGCCCGTATTTTGACTAGATTGTGTTGCAGCACTTTGCTCATTGGCGGACGGGAAAGCTTGGGGCATCTCCACCCGTTCAGTATTATCTGTCATGTTCTGATTGGTGTGGAGCGAATCGAGTGCATTCTGATTCTCATTTTCCTGTGGTTTGCTCTGCTCAGCAAGCGCCTCGCTGGTGGCTTGATGGATAATTTGAGGTGTATCGTCCTCTGCCGCCCTCTTAGATGGACCTGCATCGTTTGACTCTTCTATCTTCTCTTCCATGACAGCCTTGGGAATATTCAAGTTTGCTTTCGCTGCTGTACGACTACGACGAGCTTCATCTGCTACATTCCGACTACTGCTTGGACCTAACCCAAATGCATCGAGAGCACCTTCTGCCCATAGATTGGGCTTGATCCCTTCTTTTTCCATCAATGCATACACAACATCAGCAAAATGACGACGGTTGTGCGGCTGAGAGCCATCAGGAGGTGAAGAAGTAGCCTGAGTGTCCGACGGAGAACCGGCAAACGCTTGGGGTAAGTAGTTGGAATTGAATCGTTCGCCGAGCACCTTTCGAGCCCACTCTGCGCCTGCATTCCGGGCTGCTCGATCCCTTTCCGAGGGATCCATCTCTCTTGCTGGCTTTTGCGAGGCACCTGGTGTTGGGTGTGTGTACGGCGTATTTTCTCGCCGTATGACGTTATCTACGACGTCCGCGAAGCTCAGGCGCCGAATTGGCTGCCGCGCAGACTTTTCATCTTCAGCTTCTTCGTCATCTTGGTGCAGACGCTGTCGAATGGAGGAAGCAATTTCCCGCAGCTTTGACGCGGTAATGTGCGGCAGAGTCGATTCATCGCCAACAGAGAAAGCACCAGGAGAGGGCTGCTCAGGTGCAGGGAAAGACAGGCATGGCAAAGGCGGTTTGAGTCGATTTCCCCAGCTAATGAGTGCATGATCGTAGACGGAGTTCACAATGTCACCTTCAAGACGGGTGCATGCTTCAATATTTGGGCGATCTTGAATATTGTTGCTGTTTATTAAAGCTACTTGTCGATCCACCAGGAGAAGCTTAGCATGGAACGTGCCCATGAGAGGTCGATGGTAGTTCCTAAGGAAGAGGGTAAGACGAGAGCGGTAGAAGCCACTGATACTTACAAGATTTCTATATTGAGGTACGGCACTTCCTCTTGAGTTGGAAGACCGTTGCTTTTCCACATGGGGGGCAGAACTGGCTTCCGTGCTCGAAAGAGGTCTGCGAGGTTTTGCGGACCTCGATCCCACATGAGCTTTACAACAATTTGGTCGTTCAGATCCACTTTGTGACTATTGGGCATCTTTCTGCCATTCTTCTTCTCATTGCCCTTGTCGTTCTTCTCACCGGTCACATTCTCGTTGCTGGAATTTGATGACTCTTCTTTTCGCTTTTGTTGACGACTGTTCAATTCTCGAAAAGCATCACTGATTCGGTCGACATTCTTGCCTAATTGCCAGTAATTTGTCAGAAGTACAACCTCTTTTTTGGCGGCCACAATACAATCATAGTAGTGTTGAATAATATCAGGGCCAGTGGAGAAAACGGAAAAGGGAACGATTCCTGTTGTCGCCAACAAAGATGGTGACACCACACCGGACAAGGGGTACCGTGGCAGGGGCAACATGGCATCAGCTAGAATCTTCAAGTAGAGTTCGCTGGGCCCGCCCTCTGACCCTGCCTTATATCCATAGCGTTCCCGTACCATCTGTAGCTCTTCAGCCCCGGGCTCTCGATTTTTATCATGGACGGCACCCTTGTGCCAGTTCCAGCCTTTGCCTCTTCCTTCCTCTAGTTGTTCCTTGATCTTGAAGCGCAGAATTGCCCTCTTCCATGCCGGTGGGTTCGGAAACAATCGACTTGCAGCCTTGAGAGGGGCAAGCTCAGGTTCCGCACACACAGCAGAGGTGATTGTCGCATCTCGAGACTGTGGGTACGATTTGGAGGAAGATGTCGAGGCTTTTTTGGCCTTTCGTCTAGTTTTGGTTGTCTTTCTCTCTGGCATACTCTGAGATCGAGATCACAGCAATCCTCATAAGGCGGATATCGTACAAAAGGACCCAACGACGGTCAGTGTTTACAAGATGGTGGAGCGTGCGAACGTTGCTCACTAGTCCGGATGTGGCTGTGGTCCGGTCGCGTCTTCTTATACGGGCAAATGCAGGGAAGGAATAGTTGCGTAGTGTACAAAATGTAGGCAGAGGGTATTCTACGGAAAGTTCCCACCGGGGCTGGGCTATTCACCAACGCCAATCGAGATTTCCTCGAAGTGTGGATCGAACACCCTTGAAAGCTTTCCCGTGAGCGTCATTGACGATTTCCAACGAGGCAATTTTGAGACCGCTAAGCGATTGGAGTGGGGACGAAAAGGTGCACGTCACGCTGTTCGAAAAGCGTGCGGGTCCGTCACTCTTCATACTTCCGGAGAGTTGAAGTGGTCGTTGCTCGTTCGACAGGCGGGGTATGCTCCAGCGAGCAATACACGTTTTGGCATCAAAGTGGAATGTGCCCTTGAGCGAGGAGACGTCTTCACTCATTACGCCAGGGTGTGCACCGCCAGAGAGTGTCGATTCTACACTGCTTCCCGTCTCTCCAGCAGCAAATGTGATCTGAATATCCTCGACAGTTGATGCACAACTCAGCGTGATCTGGAATGTGGCAGCTTCGTTCTTGCCTGATCTTTCCGTTCGCGTGGCTTGTACACTGATTGGCACATGTTTGGGAAGTGTTGAGGTGCTCTGCATGCTCAAGTTGGCAAGCACAAAACGTCCATCCGGCGGCACGAAACTAAGCACCTGCTCTTTTCGCCATTGTCGAAGCCGAACACACGGATGCAGACTTGTGTCTACAATTCTTCTTGTGCCCTCATTGAGTCGGAGAAGTAGATCAGGTGTCCCTTGCAGCTTGCATTTGCCGTCGATCTGGCAGTCTAATGAGAGCGAGCCCACCACGCTAGGCGACGGTCCACGCCCATACACGCCAGATACCGTTTCGATGAGATCAAAGTACACTTCGTTCCGAGCAGCTCGGGTGGCAGTGCCTGTTGATCGCCTCCATGGGATGGCGGGAAGTTGTGGTGCGGAAACAGCGTTTCCCAACGCCGCGTTTGAAAATCTACAAGGAAAGATTAATCACTACTCGTGGGACGTTATCAGGCGATTCAGGAAGAGCATATAAATGTTGGTCCGCACTGTGACCCTCAAAGGGTTCTCGGAAAGAACACAGCGAAATAGAGATTGTGTTCATCACAAACAATATGGGAAGATACTCACCCGGAAACAGCGCCAATTTTGCCCATCACGCTATCGAGCCAGCTAGGTTCACGCACAATTTCTCGCAGCGTGTTGTATTCCGTATTCAGGGGCTGACCGCTCTCGTCCAACATCTCCTCTATTAGTTGGTACACAATGTCGAAATTCTCTTTTATGACCTCTTCTGTAAGCGGCGAGCCAAGATATTTCTCGAGATTATCCAGCACATTCTTGAGAAATGTGAGTGGAAGTAGCGGATCCACCCGTTTGGAAAACGTCGCTACAAATCGCAAGCGATTGTGCTGGATATGGACAAGCGCGGCGCCACACTTTTCTTCCTTCTTTTCAAGTTCCGCTTCCACGGACCAAGGTTGGTCCTCTTGGGACCGGGAATCGCTCTTGTCATCATCATCGTTATCACTATCATCGTCATCGTCGCCGCTCAATTCTGGATAATGCGGGAGATTATCAATGAATACGACCGGCAGCACTTCACCCGCTGTGGCACCATACGCTGGTATGTGATGTGTTCCAGAAACGCCTTGCTCGGCAAAAGCGTAGGACGATGCACCATCATCGGCAGCATTCGCTGTAGCTTGCTCGAGCTTCGCTACGAGTTGGTCTGTATGATAGAAAGGATAATGGCTCGAAGGATGTACAAATCTCGACGTCAAAATGGGCTCATTGGTGGACGAGAGGACGATAATGCCCTCAATGGCACCCATTATGCCGTCGCAGCTTCGGATCCTTTTGGTAGGACAGAAGAAAAATGTGTTGTGCTTTGGACGCGTCCAACGAAGTCGAACATTTTTGCGTCATATGTGTTTATTTATACATTGGTACACAAGACGACCGCAATCATCGTGCCTATCTGTTTTACATGTCCTTTTCTCGAGCGCAGCTTTCTGAACGGCACCGAGAAGAATGACGAGCCGAGATCCTTCTATTTTTGCTTCGATCGGATTCGGTGGGTTGCTCGCGATCACGCTCACGCTCACTTTTGTATCGAAGCTTCCGTCCGCATCTTGAACAAAGATTCACTTTGACTAGTGCATTTTTCTGTTCCTTGGTATTGTGAGATCCTGTCTCATAATATGAAAAATTGACTTCGAAAGCTTTAAGAGCAACTGAGCTCGATTCCTTTTGTGTGTGGTGTTCGCACCGAATGTTGGCGCAGGCTAGATTTTTAAACTGGTCAATCGTGTCTTCTTTTGCCTTAAACCCTACTGACTGAATTGACCAATGCCATCTATGACATCCTCTTCGGAACGCCAGCGGAAAGCTACGTCTCCGCTTTTGTAGTGCTTCAGATCGGCAAGAACCAAGTCTTTGAATAGTGCTCGATAATATCTTTTGGCCACCTCATCGTCATATGTTGCTTGCATTTCCGTCTCTTCGTCGTCGTCTCTGAGAAACCTGTGCTGCTCCTTGAGAACATCCCAATCGTTCCTCCCTGATGTTTGGTGCACAAGATTGTGTGAGCTGTCCCCGTACGCTTGCAAATATCTACGGACATATTGTTGATGTCGCTCCCATGCCGATTGACCCTGCAGAGTATTACGGAAGATGCGCTTGGAATGCTCACTCTGTTCGGTCCTGAGTTTCCTTTCCTCCTCTTTCCTCACCTTTCGCAGAGTGCGTTCGGATGCCGCTTCCGTCACATAGCTCATGGCTTCGGGAGGCAAGAGAGGAACGTGGTCTGATCACTCTATTTCGACGTGTGGAGGATCCTTCCACCCGCCTTTAAAGCCATCACTGTCGAAAGGACCTATGGAATTCTAAACCAGGAATGCAATGAAGCGTTCCTTCAGCCTACTCCTTGCAGCCCTTGCACTGGAAGCATTTCTACTTCCATCTGCTGAAGCCATGGCTACGTCCATGTTGTTCAACAGAGATGACACTGAAGAAGGCGCGGAGCGCAATTGCAAGCTTTTGGGGCCATTTGCTCTATTTATACAAGCTATCATGGGAGTTGTGGTCGTCGGATCTCTTGTACTTAAGCGACAGAGAGAGAAGCCAAAAAGACCCTGGAAGATCTGGTATGTAGAAGACGGTGTTCTTGAACAGCCTGACATTAGCAAACAGGCTACTAGATATCTCGAAACAGATGCTGGGGCAGCTCTTCGTTCACATCCTCAACGTTGTACTGTCATGGCTCGGAAGCATCGCAAGTGCTGGTGAAGACAATCCTTGTAGCTTGTACTTCATGAATATTGCCATAGATACAACTCTCGGTACGCACTGTGTGTGTCATACAACAGGTTTGCTCACTTCTTTCCACAAGGTGTTTTATTCATATACTACAGCATGCGATATCTGACGCATTTCTTCACTGATGTTCTCGGCTGGCCAGGGTTTGTCTCCGGCCAGTATACGACCACGCCTCCTGTGCTGGGACGGAGGAGGAGAGGTGGCCCACGAGCAGTCAATTCTGCTTCCTCAGATGCAGACCAAGCACGAAATAGTCAGCAAGAGCACGAAGCGACCCATTCCAGCTCTGCATCCCCTCAAATTGGCGCACATAAGTCGCAAAGGCCACGCATCTCCTTCTTCTTCCGGCAGTTGTCGATCTACCTCTTCTCACTATTTCTCATGAAAGTCATGGTTGTGGTGGTTTTTGCGATCCTCCCTTCGCTTTCCAATATCGGGAGATGGGTTCTTGAACGTTTTGGAGACGACAGAAGGGCACAAGTATTCTTCGTCATGGCCTTGTTTCCATTAGCAATGAACACTGTACAGGTACGTGAAGCTATTCGTTCTCGTTCTTCACGATTCATCCTCCTACCATTTAGTTCTGGCTTATTGATTCAGTTTTGCGGCATAATCCACAGACTTCTCGTTATGCCAGTCAAGAAGATCTGGATGGAGCCGAGTATAGCCATGATATGGAGCGAAGCCAGGCGTCTTTCGACTGGGGTGACACGGGCCATCCTCCTTCACCATCCGGTAACGAAGATGAATCGTCTCTTTGGAGTCTTTCGTGGTGGAAAAGACTCTTGCATCTGACTCATGAGAATGACCGTGGGATGTATCATGAGATCGCAAATCAGTCTGCCCCTTTCTTGCAAGATACAGATGGGGCTGAGAGAGAGGAACAGCATATGTATCCACCACCCTCGGCATCATCTTCTGTCGCTCAGCTGGATGTTTCAAAGGCAAAAGGCAACGGTGACAGTCGGGTCAAAAACAAAGATACGGCATATGGTTCGCTACTCCGGTCTCCTCCTTTACTTCCTCAGCCGAACCAAGCTGCGACCGCCGAAAATAACGAACGCTCTGTCGAACCATCAGCTCCACATGACGATATGGATGAGGCGTGGGATGTCTGGGATGACGACAATGACAAATCACCAAGCCATGAACAATCTATGAGCACAGAAAGCTTACGAATGCACCAAAGGCAGCCAAAGTAAAACATATTATTTGCATCACATTTTCCTACATATTGTGCCAATTGCATGTGTTTACATAGTACAATGCATTCTGTCTAGAATACACACAGGCTGCGCTCGCTAATTCAGCATGTCACTACTCATCTCAGTATCTGATTCCCACTCTACGCCGTCCGGGGCGTCGTTGAGAACACTTGGCGGTAGTCCGCGGCTAGGCCATCTTTCATGATCATGCTGCAACCAAGAGGGCATAATAGCTCCGCACACCCCACAAACAAGAGCTGGAGACGAGGATACAGTCTGATCCACTTGCGAAAGATGTAGTGATTCTTGCGGCGGATCGGTTTGTGTGTCACTATTTATTTCTATGCCATACTCTGCTGCGACTTCTGCACGAATGTCTTGGGGGAGTTCCGAGAGAAATTGCATGTCGATCAGAGACGAGTGCATGGGTTGCTTCTGTTCCTCCTTGGGTGATGTCACCGCCAATGACGAACGGAAGAATCCACTGATCGAAGACGCGGGTTTCTGCATACTGAGATCAAGGGCTGCAACATTGATAAGATTCAACCCTATACCATGATCCCCTTCCACAGAGATGATTGCACGAAAGAGACCATCACACACTTGGGCAAGCACTTGTGCCCGCTTGTCTCGGCTTACATTCAAATCAAACACCTCGACTGGAAGGCGTGTTTGTCGACTAACCCGATTTGTATAGCCTTGCCGAATAGATAAGCGCAATGTTTGGGGATACCTTTGCCACAAATGTCTCCCTGCATAGATTTGTGTGTTTTTGGTGCGATCATTTTCCTGATATTCGCGAACTTGCATGGCGGCTCTGGGTTTTTGTTCGGAGTCATGAATTGGATCCCCATTGGCATCGTGAGGCTGCACTACCAGAAGAAAATCATCGACATAGTAAGGTGTCACTCCGTCCTCCCAGACAATCAGCTCTCTTTCCAGACGGCGAATGAGGTTTCTACTCAATATGACAAATTGCTTGGCTGCCTCATGGAAATTTAAGCCCTGGTATGTATCTTCAATGCTGAATTGTGCAGGGAAAGCAGGTGCGGCTACAACGTGCTCGTCATCCCTTGCGTGTAGAAGGTTGTGAAGCCGGGTGCCGTGACGGTGTCCAAAAAGCTCCCGAAGGCTTGCCAAGTCAAAAATCTGTCGGGCGAGGGATACGGTTAGGTGCTTTGAGGAGAAGGATTCCTCTGCGACTCCAAGTGAGCAAACAGCTGTGGCACACATCTTTTTCACGATTGCTGAACCAAAGCCGTTCAATTTCTGTACAGGATAGGGGTCGAGAAATTGCTGCGCTTTGGCAAAGGCATCACTCCCGCTTGCCAATGGGGCAAAGACAGTCTGACGATTCGGTTTGTGCACATTTCCTACCAGCTTAGCAAGTAGTTTCGAGGTCGCGATGCCTGCACTGGAAGTTAAACCGATATCATTTGCGATTCTCTCGCGGATTTGTGCCGCCAGCTTGGATGCCAGCAGCAAGCGGTGCGTATCAGCGTCCAGATCCGCTGGTCGTATTGGGTTCTTCCTTTCCAAGTAATTTGCCGTATCAGCAGGCATAACAATGCCTTGAGGCACCACAACACTTCTGGTTTCATGGTCTTGATGTTGCATGTGCGTCACTTGATCGGTTACATCGCAGAAAAGTTCGTCCATGCCTAATTTTTCTACTTTACCGCTTGTTACCATTCCCTGAACAAGCTTGAATATTTGCGCAGATACGTGACGAAAGTAACTGAGATCCTCACCATTGACAAGTATCAGTTCTGGGCATTGTCGCATAGCATCACGCACATTGCCTAGTTTCTGAATCCCTCGTTCCCTTGCTTCGTACGACACAGTAGCAAGGATGTGCTTCTGCTTGATGCCGACCGGCAAGCCAATCAAGCTAGGGTCTCGTTTTCTAGCAGCGGCAACATAGAAAGCATCCAGATCTATGGCAATTATGATTCGACAAGCAGCATTTTTGTCTTCTAGAAGAGCCATGAATACCCCATTCTTGCCAATGGACGTCCAACCTCCCCCGTGCAGGGCGACTTTACCTCGGGAGGTATTGGTGATGGTCCGTGCGCTTCCTCGCTGGACGGGCGAGCCGGAGATGCAACCGGTTACTCCATTTCGCGAAAATGGAGTGGATAGTTAGCGCCTACTATGCCCGAGTTACTGTCGGAACTAAGCTCGGCGGCACGAACCTTTCAAAAAATCGTGGGGAGAACTTCTGGATATTGTATCTTTCTTACTTTTGCCATTTACCGCCACCCTGTCAATCATGTCTGCACGTCTTGTTCGAGGCGGTTCTCTGACATATCAACAAATTCTCAAAACATCTTCACGCTCTGGAGCTACGCGCATCTCTTCTCCTTCTGTTTCTCTGGCATCAAGAAACTTAGGTGTCCCTTTAGGAATGAGTGTCCGCAACATAACTAATGTAGCATCAACATCTACCTATCCTACCCCTGCACCTCTGCGACTGGAACCACCAACGGCTCGTGAGGAGACTGACGACTTCAATCGTGCATGTGAAGAAGTCCAGAAATGGTGGGACAGCCCTCGCTTTGCTGGAATCAAGGTAGGTTGTTGCTATGATGGTGAGAATGGATCCAGCTGACGCCTTGCTAAGCGCCCTTATGGACCTGCGGATGTTGTGACTAAGCGTGGCTCGTTTCCTGTCATTCCTCCTCAGTCCTCTTTGACGTCGGATAAATTGTTCTCTTTGTTACGCCATCGTTTCGCAGAGGGTAAACCTGTGCACACTATGGGGGCAATTGACCCCGTGCAACAGTCGCAAATGGCGCATTTTCTGGAAGTGACATATGTCAGTGGCTGGGCTTGCAGCAGTGTGCTGACCACATGTAACAACGAGGTGGGCCCGGACCTGGCCGATTATCCTTACACGACAGTTCCCAACCAAGTCCAACGGCTCTTCAAAGCACAACTCCATCACGACCGAAAGCACTACGAGGAACGTAGCTTGCTCTCCCCAGAGCAACGTGCCAAGACCCCGTATACCGACTACATTCGGCCTATCATTGCCGATGGTGACACTGGACATGGCGGTCTCAGCTCCGTCATGCGGTTGGCCAAGCTGTTTGCCGAGCACGGAGCGGCAGCTATTCATTTGGAAGACCAGCTCCATGGAGGTAAGAAATGTGGCCACCAAGCAGGAAAAGTTCTCGTTCCCACCTCGGAGCACATCAACCGCCTCAACTCCTGCCGCCTCGCTTGGGATATCCTCGGATCATCCAATCTTGTGATTGCTCGGACAGACAGCGAGAGCGGAAAACTGATCAGCAGCAACATCGATGTGCGTGATCATGAGTTCATTAAGGGCGCATTGAACTTGCCGCCCGGCACGAAGAGCCTCGCAGAGACGCTTCAAGCTGCTGAGGCGGAAGGAAAGCGTGGCAAAGAGGTGGATGATGTAGAGAAGCAATGGATGGACAAGTGCAAGCTGGTGACATTCAACCAAGCCGTTGCTGAACACAATGCCAACAACGGTGCCGGAGTACAACAGTACAACGAACGTGTTCAGAAAGGTGTATCGAACACGGAGGCCCGTACGATCTGTGCCGAAATCTTCGGTGCCGATGGTGTGCCAACGTGGGATTGGGAAGCACCTCGAACGAAAGAAGGATACTTCCATTTCACTGGTGGCATTGATGCAGCAGTGAAGAGAGTGAACCACTTTGCTCCATATGCTGACATGCTCTGGCTCGAGACAAAGACTCCAGACGTCGATGAGGCTACTGGATTTGCTAAGCGTATCCACGCAGAGAACCCTGACAAAATGCTCGTCTACAATTTGAGCCCCAGCTTCAATTGGTCTGCTCACGGTTACGATGACCAAGCACTCCAGAACTTTATCTGGGACTTGGCAAAAAGCGGATTTGTCTTGCAATTGATTTCACTCGCTGGTCTTCACTCCACAGCACTGACCAGCAATGAACTCTCGCGAGAGTTCGCTACAAAAGGAATGGAAGCGTACGTTCGTCTGATTCAGCGACGGGAAAAAGAATTGGGTGTGGACGTGCTCACACATCAACGCTGGAGCGGTGCTGGTTATGCTGATCGCATGATCCAAGCCGTATCTAGTGGCTCCTCTGCTACAAGCGCCATGGGAGACGGTAGCACAGAACACTCATTCTAGATACGATTGTACTTTGATTCTGCGGTATGCAATACTATAGATTTGTCTGCTAGAAAATCGCTCCAAAGAGCGACGCACAGGGCATCGAGATTCGCGTCCAAGACGCTGCTTACCTTGTGCATTCATTTCCTTTCATCTCACCACAGACCTTTTATGACGTCGCAAGCAAGCACACTTGGCTCTTGGGGTGTGGACTTTGCAGCAGCAGGATCTTCCTCATCCTCCCTTTCTCAGAGGTGAGATCACTATGCCATGTAGCGCTCTAATTGATCGTAGGACCGTAGGAATCATGGAATCGCGGATCCTCCCGGATACGTTAGACCATCAGGCGCTGAATCTTCCAAGGTGCGTACTCAATAGTGACATGATGTGATCTGCTGAACTTTTTTTGAAATGCAGCGTACGAACAAAGCTTCTTCATCGCGCAAGCCGCCTTCCAGTGCAGAAGTGGACGCTCTCAGACAGAAGCGTGCGTGGGATGTTGCCTTTGCCCCGGCAAAGTCCATTCCTATGAACGCCTTCATGTTGTACATGTCTGGGTCTGGCGTACAAATCTTCAGCATGATGGTTGTTGGAATGCTTCTCACGAATCCTCTAAAAGCCATCATGACCACCAATTCCTGTAAGGAAAGACCCTTCGTTCATCGTTCCAACTGACAAAATGCGTGTAGCATTTGCGCCATACTCTACCCCAGGGAAACCCGGTGCTTTGCTTCCTCAGCAAGCTGCGTTTATTGCTTGTCAACTAGCTTGTATGGGTCTCGGGATTTACAAATGTTGGAGCATGGGCCTTCTACCTACAGCGAGTAGTGACTGGCTCGCGTGGCGTGAGCCAAGGATAGTGAGTGAACAGGAAACATGGAAACCCGTCTCTGAGTCTATTGTACGTAGCCCCTCGAGCATACACCAATCTATCCATAGAAGCAGCCCTAGTAATCCATCATAGTTAACAATGGTATTCTCTTTGCATCTTCATCGCTATCTGACGTATATGTCTACAACATCACATGGTCTCGAGACCGTTCAACAAGATACTCACTGAAGAATGTAGCCAATGGGAGTGTGTGAAAATCCAACGAGTAATGAAAGAAGAGATTTCACTGGCGATGTAATACAAGCAGAAAGATCCAGTAGCACACGACGCTCAGACCTCCAGAACTACTTGCAAGCAACACTGTTGCGAATTAGGGCATCTTTTCGAAAATTTATAAACTGTTGCGTAGTAGCTTGAGGAGAGCAATGATAGATGCCCCCCATGAATCTGCACCAAAAAAGGTAGCAAGAGATGCAACAAAAGCGTACGCTTTTGTTGCATCGTTGTGTGGGTAATGTACAGGACCCGGGATAGCAGTCTTGATGAGAGAAAAGAAACGATCTTCTGTAACAGCTTTGGTGGTGGTGAGGGAAAGTAGTCCCTCTGGACCGCCGAAGCGCTGTCCATTTCCGCTTGCCTTATTTCCTCCGAATGGAAGACCTTGATTCAGGTACGAAACAGCGAAATCATTTATGTTAACCATCCCGCTCGAAAGCTGGCTTGCAATGGCACGACAGGTATCGCGCTTGCCGCCGAATACGGAGGCACCCAGAGCGAATCGTGTACCGTTGGCTATGGACACAGCTTGTTCAAGTGTGTCAAAAGCCATGACCAAAAATATAGGCGCAAAAAGCTCCTCTTGCGCGATCTTCATCTCTGGCGTCACATTGACAAGAAGTGTAGGAGAAAAGTAATGTCCTGATTTGTGTATGGGATGCTGGAAACGCCTGCCTCCCGCGAGACAACGTGCGCCCTGCTTCTCGGCATCCATTATCAATGCTTCGAGAGTGTCAAAGCGGTTGTCACTGATCATAGCACCAACATCGATTCCACCTTCTCTACCACCTGCAGGAGAGACATCGTCCAGGAAACTGCCCTGGCGCAACGTCTTCACGAGTGGCTCCACAATGTCAATGAATTTGTCGAGAATGGAGCTTTGAACAATAAATCTTTCCGCTCCAATGCAATTTTGTCCAGCCGACCCAAATGCTGCTCGAAGCCATGTCTGCGAAAAGAAATGCAGAGAGGCATCCTCAAGGATGATCATTGGATCCTTTCCTCCTAGCTCCAGACAGCATGGCGTCATAGCTTTGGCGGCATCTTTCGCTACGTGATGAGCGACCGCTTCGCTCCCGATGAAAGTCAAATGTCCAATATCTGGGTGTGCACTCAATGCAGGTGCCGCTGAAGGAAAGCAGCACACGAGCTGAACCAAATCTGTAGGCTCATTACACGCTGCAAGGCAAGCGCGGAGACCTTTCATATAAAACTCACTGGACCATACCACCATTTCTGAGCACTGAAACGTCTACATTGAGCCTAAAGGAAGTTATGGAACTTAGCTGTTGCTCACCTTTACTACAACGGCATTCCCAGACACCAGCGCCGCCAAGATAGGACTTAGTAAATTCTGATGTGAACAAGCGTCAACTCCTCATCGATCAATCAACGCTCGCCTTACATGGCAGGGATAGTTCTGCGATCTTTCAGTAAGAATTGGTAAATGACTGCATCCATGTACATACCCAGGACACCAATGCTGTAACCACACCAAAGGGCTCATGGTACACAGTGCAGATTTTGTGCGCTAGAAGAAGGTTGTTTGCCCGTCTCTCCGGCTTCAAGACCTTTTCTCCGTTGCTAACAAGCCAGTCTATCTTTGCCAGTGTTGTCAAAATTTCCCCTAATACAGCATCAACGCATGTTTTGCCGGTATCCCGACAAGCCACTCGTGCAATTGTGTCCATGTCTTGAACCATCCACTTTTTGATTGTCCGTAGCAGCTTGCGTCGTCTAGACCAGCTGGAAGAATGCCCCCACCTTGACGACCTTTGGACTTGTAAGGCCTTTTGAACCTTTTTGTTGATAGTCTCTTCTGTGTCCGCTTGGATCTCATCCAAAACTCCCCCTGTTGCAGGGCAGTACGATATGATCAGGCGAGTAGATGCATCCAGATCATCTTTTCCGAAAATAGAAGGCTTGCTCAAAATTGTTTCTGCCTTCCATCCTATTTTGGCTTGAGGCGGGCACCTAGGAGCTACTACGGGGACTGCAGCTTCTTTGCGTCCAGCAATGACATTTGACACAATATAGCCTATGAGAAGGGCAAAAAGAAGGGAGACTGCATACAAGTGATCGCGCTGCCACCCCGTCCAAGGTGAAGAGCCTCTCGTATGAATTACCAATTCGTCCCTCGATTGGAGTAACCTCGAAAGTATTCTTGATGCGCTCATCGTTGCGGGCCGACTTTGGAGCGCGAGAAAATTAAACATTTTGGTGTTCTTCTTTCGACCTTAGCGCACAAACCATCGCGAGAAGAGGAAAAAAAGAACCTTTTGTGGGCACCGAGAATCGAACTCAGGTCGCCACAGCGCAATTTAAATGCCACAATGTGGCGTACTAACCACTATACTATGCCCACGATTTCATTACTATGACATTGACTATTGTCATACAAGTAATAGCCGTGAGTTGAGCGTCCTATATTATCACAAGGGGGACCAAAGGTCTTCTCTTTCCTGTCTATTCTTTAAGACATCTTCTTTATGGTTTTTTTCTTTTATTATTGTCTTTGCTTGGCTAGCTGGATGCTCTGAAGATATGGGTATACTTTTGAAGAATTTCAGGTGAGGATCCCGTTTCGAAGAACTAGCAAAGTGTTTGCGTGACCTTGGTTTCTTTTGTTGCTGTGCAAGAACTGGCTAAGAGGCTATATTTGTGGCATATTTGTAGTTTAGGAGGGACATACATCCCAATTATTATCAAAACTTTGATCTAACCCTTTATAATAATAACCTTGTGCCTGAGAGTGAAGGTTGAAAGTCAAAGATGAAATATGATTCATCTTACATTATGCTGAAATAAAATAACGAGGTTGTCACTAGAGCAAAAGCTATATTTGCGGAGGTCACCATAAAGCCTGCTCACCTTCTCTACTCTATTTGTCACAATCCTAACAGGGTACTCCATCCAATGATGAACTACAGTATTTAAGCTTCTAAATCAATTCCTCGTGCATAACTCAAGGCTTTTGCTCATTGCATTGACTTGAATTATGTGTAAGTCCAATTTAAGATGAATATCTCCGTGAAGGCTCAAATTCAGACAAGTGAGTGAGCGGTATCACACACCCTCCATGACATTATCACAGCTATGTTACATGGAGTGAAGGGTACATAAATTACCATCATCAACATAGTTTTCTTCTTCGTTAATATCAGTTAAACAAGACACAAGGAAGCGACAGTGACTTCTGGCGACGTCAAGGGATGCATTCAACTACTCCTCTACATACTTAAGCTTGCTACAAATTGGTCTAAAAGCTAGATATCCGAACCCTTTGTCAGGTATCGCGGCCCTTAAGAATGTGGTCTACAATGTCTTCTTGCAGCTTCCCTCATCCTAAACACCGTATTTTTGGCCTTGGGACTTCATTAGAATTGTTTACATTCGAGCTGCTTGTCGACGGATTTAACGGTAGCTGGCACGATCATAATAATAATTTCAAGGTTTTCTTTGCTTACGTCATTCTCGGGGCTCCCGGTAACGCGCTTGGCCTCCACCTGGCGTGTGATTGGCCAATAGGCAAGCGAAGTTAGCGATGCTAACCCTTCCACTCGCTACTCGCATCATGATAGGAGGTGTTACCCGTTCGTTGTATCAGTCGCAGCGCTTGGCCGTTGCCTCCAAGGTAAGTGTTGTCATCGGAACGTCCATGTAATCTCACGCCCATTGAGTAGCAAAGCATTACCAAATGCCAATCATTGCACACCTCTCCGTATGTTCAGCGTTTGACGAGCAGTAACCCCAAGCCAACAGATTCGGAAGAAAGCGTCAAGAATGATAATCACAATCATGACCCGAAAAAGCTGCAAGCGGAGGTTGCGGAGGAATCGAACAAGCAACGCGATGCTGAGAAGCCGACAATGGCAGAAGAAGATGTCCGTGCCGATAACGACCAAAGAGATCCTTTACCGGACGAGAAGAAGAAAAAGTCAAGCCACTGATGTTCTGGAAGAACTTTATTGGTGCGGCTGCTACATCCGGATGTCCTATATTGTTGACTCCCAGATGAAATGAACTCCTGTATTTACAAGGCATTTCTTGGCTGTGTCCATGCCATGTAACGCAGTGTAAGGCAGTACATGTTTCAAAGTATACATTACCGCCTCTCGAGCTTTTTCAGATGTCTGAACATTGATTACATTTACCATTCCATGAAATAAGCTATAAAATGGACAGGCCGCTCTCCTTTTTTTAGTTAACTTTTTTTAGTTAACTAAGGATGATGAAGCTGACCTATACTGCCCTCTTTGTGCTTGCCTTCCTTTGTCTCTTCCTTTCGACACTTCCGGCAACATCTGCATTGTCTGTTGTGAAAACGCAACATCTGCCTACTGTAGACGCTATCAATCTTGGACGTCGTGGAGATCGGTCCAAAGATAAAGTTCTCCAAGACATTTGGCAGCTGTATAAATCGGAAGGACAAAGTCTCGATGCATCAACTGTCCGCCAATTTTGCAAAACCTCAAGTCGCATGCGAGAATTGTTTAAAGAGCTGAAACCTTATACAGATGGTTCAGCAACCAGAGCGGAAAGCGCCATCAATGCTTATTTCACAGGAAGATTAAACAGAGGTGGAAGCAGTTCTTGAGATGGTAGAATATATGTTTTGGTCAAATATGGTGTACAAAGAAGTAATGCTTTGTCGAAGAGAGAATTGAGTTGTCGAATAGGTCTTCAATATGAATGAAGTATACGGTACGGCATTAATTTGGCTGAACGACGTTTTGTAAATGATGCAGACGTATATGCAAAATGGGCTTGCCCTTAAGGAATGTGCATGTCAGACGTATAGCGAACTCTTAAGCTCGACAAAGAATGAGATTGTCCATGCTACAAAACAGGGTGCAAAAGAGCCGGTGCTCGACATACATTGTGAATTTGGCTCCATCCCTCGTATATTTTCTTTGCATGCCCACCATCGTAATAATAACTGACATCTCGTAAAACCATTTCGTTCTTTTTATGGTATAAATCTTGACGATTGATACGTGTTGCGAGGTCTTGTGAGGGCCATACATGTGTGGTGTAAACAGGGTGAGGTACGTAAACACCTTTGAGCGGAAAGGTCCCATTGCGCAAGTTCGAATGGAACACCAAAGATGGCGGCCAACTTTCACAGTGCATGGATCTTTTGTACTCGGCATTTGCTTCATGCATCGCTTGCAAAAGCCTCTTAGAAAGCCGCACATTTCTACCAATGGAAGCACGAACAGGTGTGTCTGTAGGGAAATCTAGAATGTCGTCAGATACATCGTAGAGTGTTTTCAAGGAGGAGGATAGCTTACTTTGCACATCGTAAGTCCAATACCATCCGCTATCCTGCGGGTTAAAGATTGGATTTAATGTGATCAAGTCAGCTTCTTGATCTTCCATATGTCCACTGGTCGAATGCATTTCTTCTTTACCATTCCTAACAGTCCAATTTTGGTACGAAGACATATCTGTCGTAGGTTCGTGTCGAGCGTACTCTGAAAGCGACTTCATTTTTAGTGACTCCACCAAAATTGCGATTAACAACTTACTTTCAAGGTTTTTCAAGATATCCAAATAATCTCCTGTCGAACGTGTCTCCATCTCCCAATTCCATATGTAGTCATACTGAATGTGGTCGAATGAGAACTTTTGCAGTGGCATGTAATGAGACCGATAAGAGCTGCAAAATTATGAGAACCACATAACAAGATTAATGGCAACTGTAACTGACTTCCATGGACTCATGTGGTTCAAAAGTTTGGCTTCAAGTCCTCGATAAAATTCTCGCATTCCATCTTCGCTCCAGATTTGTACCAAATTCCAGAACTCATGAGGAATGTTTTGCACGAGTGCTTTATTTCTATCGTTTCGCGACGCTTCAAAAGCCAAATGCTTATTGCTAATTTCAAGAAGAATGTAAACATCATACCGGTCCTCAGGAAGTCGATTGAGTGCAAGCTCTGAAACAAGGGCCCGTACATTGAGGACATCATCGTTTGTCTGTCATGAGTTTTGGAATCAGACCTGTGTCAAAGATCAGTCCATCTACTTACCCAGATGTGTCCCTCGTCACAACGTATGACAAATGCCTTGTGTGCTGCTGTCGCAGTGTTGGCACGACATTCATCAACAGCCCTCTGCCAAGAATCGTACACTGTTCCTTGTGCAAGCTGATTTATTTCTGACAATACCCTTCGAGCATCTTGCCTCGAGATAGACCTATTCATGGGTATCTTATCCAAGCTAAATGATCCCCCTGTATAAGGAGCATAGCGGTCAGAGTATGTCGAGCATCTTTCCATTGAGTCAAGTGATGGGTGACCAAGTGCAGGTTTTGGGTGGTTTGAAGATGTTGCATGTTCAAATATAGTAGACGAGCCTGTTATTTGCAATTCAGGAGGTCCCTGACATCGCTCTTTCTCAAAGGATGGAAGAAGACGAGATCCATCTGTAATTGGAAAAGCATTAGCTATAGGTAGTGTCATGTGTTCATGGTTATGAGGTTTCCGTCTGTTGTTCCAATCAAGCTTAAAAGAGAAATCAGAGATGACAGAATTGGGAAGGGATGAAAAGTGATAGAGACAAAAGAGCAGCACAAAGATGACCATAAATTTTGTGAAGGGAAGAGAGGTGTTGTGGTTGTATCTCGTCAAATTTTCCTTTTTAGACGCCATCGTCGGAGATGTAGTCCAGAAGACAAGCCCGTTCCTTAATACATGTACTGCGTAGCCCTGTATGTTAGCTAACGCTTCTTTATTCAATGGCACAGACCACACAGATCTTATCGCTAGTCGCGTTCGCGTTCGTGTTCTATTCTAGATTTATTGGCTCAAACTTAGATCAGAGAGAGATTTATGGGCTCAAGATGAACTTCGTAATCACCAAAGGTTCAACAACTATCATGATGCGCCCTCCTGGTTGATCGTCTGCGAATAAATTTTACATATAGCAAGTGATGAGAGTCACACTCCTCTCCACATCAAGTTTGCATATGTACAGCTTCGCGAACCGTGTGCTTTGATGCTGCTTTATTCTCTTGGGAACTGAGGTCAGCTAGGAGCCCTAGACCCAAGTCCATTTTGGGCAATTTATTGATAATTCTTGAAGATTTCTTGGATGTGTCACAGCTCGTACAAGTGTCTTCTGCGTCATTCAGTTTGGATTTTTTTTTCATATTCCATGGTTCCGTGTCTGTATAGAGGGTTACAGGCATCTGTGGAAGCTTCAAGAGCTCTTCTTTTTGATCCCTTGATCGCTTTCGAGGACTACTTGCAGCTAGAGTATAGGTGTTACTCGTTCTACGCAAGTGTTTTGACTCTTCCCAGTCATCCAGCTCGAAATCGCTTTCGCTTTCCGTCTTCTCGCGAGCCGCAGCCTCTTCCAAAGTGGTTTCACCGTCTACGCTATGAGCACGTCCACCTGAGGGATCTTGTGCTGTAAGCAGGCCAAATTCCTCTCTTTGTGCACTCTCTGAGTTGGATCGAGAGTGCCTGTTGTTCTTTGCCCAGTGAGAATTGAGCTTGATTGGGTTGTTGCTGCCCCAATGACGCTGACATTTGGCATGACAGCGTGTCCAATTGGTGCGTGGTAAAGTTTCCTGATCGTCGTATTCTTTTGAACTTCTCTCCTCTGATAAATCACTGAAGGCTGTGACTTCACCATCCTCTTCACCTTCGAACTTTACATCTTCTTCGTGTGCATGAGAATGCGTGACATTTCTGCTTCCTGAAATGCCTGGAAGAGGTGGAGAAGAACCATACATTTGCCTGTATGAAGCGACTGTCTCCTGAAGCTCCCTAACGTAATCCACGGTATGACTAATGATACACTGACGACATATTAAGACATTTACTGGTACACACTTAGCCTGCGTACTTACAAGCTTTTCCAATACCATGCACGTCCCCACCTTCTCGGCCATGTCTTCTTCCACAATCGCTTCTATTTCTTCACTAGACTTACGGGCGTTCTTCTTGTTCGTTTGCGCTTTTGTCAGCAGATTTTCCCTTAATTCTTCTCGACATGCTGGGACGAGCTGTTGCAAAGATACAAGACCTTCATTGATCTTTTCTCTCCTTCGTCGCTCGATCAGGCTGTGCGACGTTTTCCTTTGCAAAGGTCGGGACTTTCGGTTTTGGTATGACATGTTTCTTGGTAGTCAGTGGAGAGATTACGATGCAATCAAGTATCTTGTCGCTTGACATTACCATGGTGTGATTTGCAGATATCTTCGAATGTCGGGTACCCTAACGGTGAGTACCTTGGCAGCTAGCCACTCGCGCGTCCCTCAAAGTCACTAGTTTGTCGAATCACGCCTTTTTTTGCGTGCCAGAATGTCGTCCGACATTACGGAAGCGACTCTCGATAAGCAGCGCAAGACGTCAAGGTCACAAAAAGGAAAGCTAAGGAGGCCGAGAGGCAAGAGGGGAGGCGTGAAGAACAAAGGAGCCATTGCGAAGAGGAAACCACACGCTAAACACATCGGTCAATTCCACACATTGGAGAAACAATTGGCACAAACGACCGATCCAGTTGAAAGAAAAAAGCTTCTTCAGGAACAGAAACGACTTGGGGGCATCCAAGCATATCAGGATGCAAGTCTGTTTGGGAGCGATAAGCTGCGAGGTGGTGAGACAGGCAAGTGGTGCGCAGAGAGGCTCTTAAAAATCGTGGAGAAAAAGTCCAAGGTAAGTCTATCTATAAAATCATAGGCATTCCATACCCACAGTACTTTGTAGATACGGCTTCTGGATGTTGGTTCACTGCAGGGGACTGCCTATGACAAATATTCGTGGATCGAAACGACCTGTATAGATATCAATCCTCGTAGCGAACGGGTTTTACGCTACGATTTCTTCGACTACCCTATCCCCAAACCCGGAGAAGCGTCATACAATGTTGTCGCCCTTAGCCTTGTCATCAATTTTGTTGGGGATATAGCTGCTAGAGGTCACATGCTTCTTCACGCTCATAAGTATATTCAGGATGTCTCGTCTACGGCAGGATTCCTCTTTCTCGTTCTACCAAGGGCATGTGTAGAGAACAGTCGCTACTGTACACACAATCACCTACGCGAGATTCTTACATCGTGCGGATGGGGTGATATCGTGTATCAAGATGATTCTTCCCGCCTAACACGGTGGCTTTGCCGAGAAACAAGCAAGGAATGGGATGGGACTGTATTCAAAAAGCAAGAGTTGCGAAAAGGAGTCAAGCTGAATAACTTCTGTATTGTTGTAAAGTAAGAAATTTGTACTATACAAAACATCCATTCTGAGCAACGTCGCTGCACCCACTTGCAAAATGAACTTCTCTGGCACAGTAGTGCGTGCCTAGCAGTAAAAGCTAGTTACTGAGTTCAATGCCGTACATACTTCTTTAAAAGGGGCGTGTCGGATTTTTCGCCGAGTTCGACGTGCGGGGGATGTCCGTATCTTTTTCTTCGTGAATGACACGATGTCGGACAAGTATGACTTTGGTCAGTTGACACGCGAATACGAGGAGAAAGGATATGTGATTGTCGAAGGTATCTTTTCGCCTCACGATATTCAAGAGCTTCGAGACGCTGCCCAAGAGGTTACTGATCTCACGCGGCAAGGCCAGTGGCCCCATCGTCGTATTGTTGGCAAGCAATTTCCCCCATTCGACTCAATTACTTCAGCTGATTCCTGGGGCGTTCAGCATCTGATGCACCCTAATCTTCCGAATCACGATCTATTTCGGAACTTCTACGGTTCATCACCCTTGCTGGACGTAGCTGCACATTTACTGCACACTACGGAAGATTCCATGCAATTGGAACTTTTCAATCTACTCATTGAACCAAAAGAGCATTGCTTTGCACTCGGCTGGCATCGAGATGATATAAGACCCGATGTATCTGAAAATGAGGAGCAGGAGCGTCTTGCTGCTCCTACGCATGGGATTCAATGGAACGCATGTCTCTTTGACGATGATTGTCTTTTCATTGTCCCCAAAACACATAAACGGTCGCGAACACCAGATGAAGTTAAAGCCAACAACGAGATCCCACCTTCTGCCCGAAAAGTACAGAGTGACCTAGACGATGGTTTCGATGGTGCCTGGGACATTGACCCATCCGAGACGATGCGCGTTTCTCTTAAAGGTGAGTGTTTCTACGTATCCACAAATGACTCTTATGTTCTCTTTCTCTAGCTGGGCAAACGGTATTTTATTCGCAACGTATTCTACATCGCGCTTCATACTTACCGTCTCGCAAGCGGGCCACACTGCACGGCTGCTACGGAGACGTCCAAGGTTCCAAAGACAATTCCACCGGTGAGAAGATCTCGGCTAGTGAGCGTGCAAGGAATGTTCTACAGGTAAATAGCATAGCTCTCAGCCGGTCAATTTCTGATCTAGCATTTAATAGCACGGCGTGGAATGGATGAAAGAAGCTTCCTTTGGTGCCTCGCTTCCTTCGCGACTCCAACCCCGTGAGTATCTGCCTATAAGCACACTTTTTTTGCTCACATAGATAGTCTGGCGAAACCTTATTGATATGAGCCAGCATTACAAGACCCAAGAGCTGGGGTTCAGCTTACGCGGATAATAATGATACTATACTCTTCATACATGTTCTACCATCAAAATTCCATCCATTCGCAGCGTGTGCTCGATTCGTGCAACACGTAGTAGCAGGCCTTGTTCTCTCCCGAGTATGGCGGCGCTAGCTGAATAGTGCACGCGACAAAAATTTCCCTCTTGCCTTGCCACTACGAACACTCCTCTTTCTTGAAAATGAGTTACCAAGGGGGGTCTGCTACTACCTCGTTTGGCTCTCAGCGACCTGCTGCCCCCATGGAGTACATATGCGCAGGTATGTGCCTTGCTATAGCAAACAAGTGCAAACTAATGTACCATCCACCGATAGAATGTGCGACGGTAAATGAGATCAAGCCGAGAGAACCTGTGCGCTGCCGAGATTGTGGACATCGAATCATGTACAAGAAGCGCACAAACAGAATCGTGAGTTATGTTGGTATTGCACAAAATGGTTACTGATGGGAAATAGCTGCAATTCGAAGCTCGGTGATCTATGAACAAAACTCTACCCTCTTGTACATTATCACCAATCATATTCATTAGGCTATACATAATTTGTCGAACAAGACCAGAGCTAACAAGCGCAGGGCATACCCATGCCGCAACTTCGCAGTTCATCTCTTCCGCCGCCTTCGCGAAGCATCTCTCGGATGGCATCGGAATACATGTGACGTTCAGCAACTGCCTCTTCCGAATCCATATGAGGCTGTGTGGTCTCTCGCTGTTTGACCTCTTCAGATTGCGGAGATAGAGTCATGTTCGAAAACACACACTCTTCTTCAACAAGGTGGTCTTGCCAGTGTGGTAGATCGAGTGCCTCTTCTATCCGTCGGAGGCCTTCCAACAAGGCTGTCCTTCCTAACGTAAACGTCAAGCGGAACGTGCCTAGATGTGGGTGGTGATAGTTGCTTCCTGGCGTGAGGCAGACAGCATGGTCGAGGAAGTGTGCCCACAATGCTCCCTCGCGTGAAGCACCTTCGATGGATTTCCCATCAATTTCTGAGGGGAGGAAGCTGGTGGAAATGATAAGCGTTATTGAGTCGTTGCTGCTTGACACTTACCGTTCCAGATCAATGAGTAAAAAGTGCCCTGCGTTGCAAGGAGTGTACGCAATGGTGTGGTGTTGGCACCACCGTACAACTGTGTCATAGGCTGAGGCCATACGCTTCTGATTTATGGCAATGAACTCATTGTATACCTTCTCATTGTCCACCATTGCACAGAAGAGCGCATCTGCTGGACTTGATACCATGTAAAGTTTTGCAGTGGCTTTCATGGCTCGCAAAAGTTCACTTCAGAAGCGATATGAGACGACGTGAAACAAGTCCGAGATGTACTCACGGGTTGGATTGGCTGATCAATGTTCCTACGCGGAGCCCATTCACACCGAAATCTTTTGATGCACTCCACACAACGTGAATACGGGCGGGATGACATGAAGCCTCAACTGCCCAGTCAATGGAGAGAGCGGAGTGGAATGGCTCTTGCGGCTGTTCGGTGTCGGTGGCGGAGTGAAATGTTGAGGCAGCAAAGATCTAAGAGGCAAGTCAGATGGAGTCAGGTATATCCTGGACGTCTCACCTCATCAAACACCAAGTGCAGGTCGTGTTTCTCAGCGAAACGTCCATACTCTATTAAGGCGTCGCGATCGTAACATCGACCCACGGGATTATCTACCAGAAATATGAGCCCAGAACGCTTGCTTTTGAACAAATAACTCACGGGGATTGCAAATGATGACCGCCTTCACTGCATGGTCAGAATTTTGCGTTTCCCAAATCTGCTTCGACTGTTCGAATTCTCGGAGAGCCGTTGGTCCTTCGAAGTTGATAGAAGGGCTGCCATCATCATGTGCACTCCATACAGGGACGCAGCGTACGTGGCTTCGACAAGATAAGTCGGCATCATATCCGTTATAGTATGGGGCTGCAATCAGCACACCATCCTCTGGTTCACAAAGATGCTCAAAAACTTGGTCTAATAGAGGCCCACAACCCGGTCCTGTGATTAAGTGTGAGGCCTGAAGCGGCATGACAGGGCGGAAAATGGCAGAGTTGAAGTGCTTGCAAAGCGAAGCAAAGAGGCGGTGAGATCCAAAAAGACTGGTACCGTAGGTCAGATCGGTCGGCATCATCTGCAGGTTAGACGAGAAGAAGTCGAGAAGCTCCGATTCCAGCAGATAGTTGTTGCTGATCGCCATGTTCACCGTACCTTTCGGGTTATTTTTGCTACAATACGCATTACCTATGATTCTGTCAAAGACGTCCCAGAAAGGCGTAACTTTCTTTTCATGACTCTGTCCACGAGAGGAGAGGTTGGGTGCCTTTAGCATATGCTCTGTGCGGTTTGCTCGTGCCGAGAGCAATGAGAAGGCTGACTTTTGAACCGTGGGCGGCTGCACCGAAAGGTCGCAACCAGATGGTACTGCGACGCAAGGGAAAGAGGGAAATGTAGATGGAGCACACGCCATATCTTTGGGACCTCAAAATGCAAGAGAAGAGTAGGGAGATTGGATTGATTTTACTGAACAATTTCGCATCGGCGCCCGAACCTAATGTAGCTTATTTTCCACGTAGATCCGCGGCTCCCACACCGACATCTCCGCGTCCAAGGTACGACGACAAGTAATATGCTCGAACGGGTCCGAATGGTGTTGGAAAGTAGTTTTCTTTCCATGATAGTTAGCAGACATTATTGTGATAGGCATTGCAAGCTCTGTGAGGCGTTCTATATGAGTCGAGAGAATGTTATGAAGCTTTCAATGTGAGACGAGAGAATGCCATAGAATGTACGAGCTCGTCGTTCATTGATCAAAGCACATATTCAACGAAACATGACTGTGTAAGTCATGAAATTCGACCCTCATTACATCTATGCTGTGGGTGGATCTCTGCGAAACACCCACCAAGTTGGCTGGCTGGTACCATGCGTGAACAGAGTACGTCAGTCCAGTCCGTCTTGGAGAAGAATATCACGTGCACTAGTCTCGCTCGCGCACCAGGTGCAACATCGCGTCTTCTCGCTGTTCTCACATCCACTTTGATCAGCAAACATGTCGGTACGTATTCTCATAGCAGCTCATGACTCGACTAAAATGATGATGTGCAGTTTCAACCCGTTAATCCGAAGCCATTCTTGCAGATGCAGACAGGCAAACCTGTCCTGGTCCGACTAAAATGGGGTATGGAATACAAAGGCTTTTTGGTTAGCACAGATAACTACATGAATCTCCAGGTAATGTTCTCGCGACCATCTGCTGTACCCTTCTTACAATCTTTCACTAGCTTGCGAACACAGAAGAATTCCAAAATGGGAAGTCAAACGGCATGCTAGGCGAAGTGTTCATCCGGTGTAACAATGTGTTATATTTGCAAGAACTGAAGGACGACTCATAGATCAGATTTCTCTCCGATCCTGTTCCCGATTGTAATGATAGCATCTGTTCCTCAAAACATACACCGCAATTGCTATGTCAAGCTTTCTGCGTCACTGCCCACGCCTCATTGAGCACGGTGAAGACTGCTCCACCGATCAATCGCTCTTCCAGCGTGTTGTTCTTCGGTGTTAGCTAGATGAAGAAGATAAGCTGGTGACACCTCCCACGCTAACTATACATACCTTGTCAGGGTGCAGCCTTCCAATTGCTCGCATGTAAGTCTTCTTCACCTGATTCTCCATGACCAACTCGTGCATCCCAACACGCTTCCATCCAAGTCCTGGCCACACGACGTCATGGAGACTGGCAAGTAGGGCTCGCACGTTGTTTTCTTTGCCCGTCTTCCAAGAAAGAATGCGAGAGTCTACCGAATCACGAAGCTGATCTTTGGCGTGCTCTTCTGCTTCCTGTGCTGCGTTCTCCTCACGTATTCTCTCCCTTGCCTTTGCTTCCGCCTGTGCTACAGCTTTGGTGGCCGATGCACGCACACCTCGACTTCTCGCGGTCTCACGCGGCAGGACGTCTGCTCCCTTGACCATCTTGTTGCATCTTTGTCTGCCGTCCTGGGCTGCTCGCATATTAGACACACCGCTTGATCCACTGCCCTCTTCTTTCTCGTACTTCTCTAGTAGCGCCCACACGCTCTGTGCTGTATCCCAACGTTCAAGTAGCTCCTCTGCTTGTGCTCTGCGAAAGAGTGCCTTTGCATAACCCTCTCGGAGGTTGATTTGTGCATACTCGGGCACAGGGAGAGGGCTTTCCAGAGACGGACGGTACAGAAGAAAAGGCGACGATCTTTCGTTCTCTTTGACAACAATCAACGTGAGGACTTCCATGGTGTCTTGCAGAGCAGCCCGTGCATCTCCGTTTTTGAGGCGTGTATTTGCTCGATTGTTCAGCAGTACAATGCGACGGAGAGATTTTGCGTTAGCTTGGAGGACATCTAGGCCGGCAGTGTAGGCTGCTTCTGCTTCACCATAGGCGCCTCTTTTGAATAGCTCATTACCTCGTTGCCTGTGCTGCTCTGCAGACTGCACAGCTGCGGGGTTGTCTTGGACGAGCACGCGCTTGCGTTTCTGCAATTGGTCTCCCTTTTGCTGATGAGCAACACTGCTTGTTGCTACCGCCTTCGGAGGATGTGGTGACACGGTGCCAGTTGTCGTTCTGTGGCTTGTCAAAGGGGCTGCAGGTCCTGTGCGGTAATCCTGTACGATCTCTTGCCCCTTTCGCTCTTTGTCCGCCCTCTGACTCTTTGAGCTGATTTCTTCTTGTGCAGTAGCGCGCGCTGAAGGCCTGTGAGCCTCTGGCACCTCGCTATCATTGTCGTCCTTAAAACGATTTTCTATTTTGTTGGTTGCAGCACTGTGTTGCTCACTATCCATCTCTGCATCTATCATCCACTTCGGCTTCCCTTGCCATTCTTTGCGTGCCCCATCTCTGGCAGGCACAGCCCATCGCCGACTGTGGGGTCTGTCACTAGCACTTGCAGGACTAGCACGACCACTATCCGTGGCAGGGCTGGCCCGCCCACTATGTTCATCCAAAGCTTTCTGTGCTTGTGCTTTAGCACTTGACCAAAAGGCATTGGCTCGATTGAAAACATTTGTTCCAATCTCGGATGCTTGTATGTACAGCTGATCTGCCTGTTTCTGCCAATCAGCTGGCGTTTCCGGACGAGATTGCGAGGCATTATTTGTGCGCCGCGAGGCCGCCGATCCACTTCGCGAAGGTACATACTCGGTGTCTTCTTCTTTCTGCAACCGCAGTGCCATTCTTCTATCCTGTTCCTCGCGGTCGTTGGGCTCTTTTCTACCACCTTGTTTCATGAGACTTTCTAACGCAGTTTCGACATCCTGGCCTGTTGTCGTCCTTTGTAGTGCTTCCCGGGCAGCTGAGGGCGCAAATCCCATCTCTACAAGCTGTCCTACTACATGTGGGGGAGGTGAGGAATTTCTTGACGCCTTGTGTAGTTCTGTCGGTGATTGCACATCTTTGTCTTTCGAGATCGTTTGAGACGGAGGGACGGCCGGTCTTCCGAGGGACCCCAAGATATCATCGTGACTTTCTTCATAATCCGGCACAGGGGCATCGAAAGCGTCGAACTTATAGGACGAGCTTTCTGCTTTGCTTGACCTTAGAGGGGTATTTCCGTCCAATGCTGAACTTTGCAATGCTCCAGGATCTTCAAATTCGCTGAAATCGAAAGGATCTTTATGCACTTGTGTGTGAGTCTGACCAGAGGGATTGCCGAGGTGCTGTGTTTTCTCTGGCTTCAAACTAGTATTAGACCATGTTGAAGTTGGCTTTTGCGCAGTCGATGATGGTGCATTCCAGGAGGAATTGTTACTGTCGGAAGACAAACCAGGTCAGTTTCACTCATATCTCTTACACCATCTGCAACATACTTTTCCCCTTGGTTACTCGATTGCCTCGATACATTGGTGCTGGAGGGTTTCAAAAAGTCGTCTAGACCTTCCCATGCGTCCACTTTTGAAGTGTTCTGAGTGCCAGTAAAAGACTGTGGAGCTTTCTCCTTCTGCAGCCGCTCTGCCATTGTCATAGAGCTTGTATTTGACTTGGTACCGCTTTCAGAGCTTCCAAAGGCCAATAAAGAAGAAAAAGCGTCATTGTTGTTCTTATCAGTGACATGGGGAACTGCCTTATTTCCATTGATAGAAACATTCGGGGGTGTTCTGGAGTTTGAGTTTGGTGTCGACCTGGACGGCATGGATCTCGTTAGTGCTTCAAAGTTATATGTCGATGTGGGTCCACCTGCACTACTTGCATTTTTTGCTGATGACGATTGAGAAGTATTCTTCTCCCAGTCGAGATCGAGCAAATCGTCCATCTTCTACAAACACTGTGGTTGTCGAATGTGTTATTTTTGTTGTTCCACGCTTAGTTTGGACACGCCTGACTGAGCGACCCTCTTCACAGTTCTCCACCTGCCGCGTTTCCGCGCACGAAGCATTTTTGGATTTGGGTGTTTCCGCCTCGCAACAATCATCGTCCTCTTCCCGTGGCAAATATGTCAGCTAGATCATTGTTTATCCGCAACGCAGCACCGTCTCGTCTGCTCTCTTCATCTCCTGCTAGAGCCTCATTCATCCTATCTAAATCTAGTCCTTCTTTCTCGCATTACGTGCTTCCGACGGAGTTAACAGCTACCAGACTCCCTTCATTCTCCTCTGTACGACCTTTCCACAACTCTTTCCCATCTCTCAGCAAAGATACAACATGGTCATCCAAGGGCAACATCCCGTACAGCGAAGTGAAAAAGCTCGCATCGGAGCCAACAGGGGAAGTTACTCTCATAGACGTGCGCGAACCCGACGAAGTCGCCGCAGGTATGATCCCTTCCGCTGTGAATGTGCCCCTCACCCAATTTGAGAAGGCATTTAATCCGAACGGTGGAGTGGACTTTCAGGAGAAATACGCCTTCCCTCGTCCCTCTTTTGACTCGCCTTTAGTTTTCTATTGTCGCAGTGGAAAGCGAAGTGCGCAAGCTCAGGAAATCGCCCGCCGGAACGGATGGCAGAAGTACGTCTACAGTGGAGTTGTATTTGTGTTGTACTAATACTGTATCCCCAGCTCTCGCAACTATGAAGGATCTTGGCTTGACTGGGTTTCCCACGAAGAGAAAAAATGATGTAATCAGTTACACGGGGATCATGACTCAATGAGTCTTTTATTGAGAGTGGATGGAATACAAATGTCATGAATCAATCTCGCCCAGAATCATGGTCATGTCGACCGAGCTTGAGACAACTGCAAACAATACATCGTGAGAGACCAGCAGCAAAACGTGTGTGTAACCTACTTATCGGCTCCTGAGGATGTAACGAAACAGCTGTACACGTTCCTCGATGCCCCGGTAGTTTGTACAGAATATCGCCTCCATCAATGCTAGACCTAGATCAGTATTTGTCGTTCGGTCTGGGCTTAGCACTCACTCCCATATTGTACATGTGCGATCGCTTCCGCCCGAAGCAACCTTTCGTCTATCGTTGCTCCATGCACATTTGATAAGAAGGTTCTCGTACCCACTTGTCACCCCCGTCAGCGTCCGATATAGTCGTGGATTTCCCTTGTTCTCGGGGGATGGTGCTGGTGCAAAAGGTTGTACGTCCCAGATACGCGCAGTGTTGTCAAAAGAGGTCGAAAGAAGGTGGGCTCCCGTTGGTGCAAGGGAAAGGGAGGTGATCGTATCTGTGTGCCCTCGCAGCGAGAAGACAATTTCTTTGCGAAACAGATCAAAAACCTGGATTGCGATATGAGCAAGGGAGGAATGGCATATTTCATCACTTACATGGATTGCATTATCCAGTCCTCCGACGTAGATTTGACTTCCATCATCAGAGAAAGTCACCGCCGTCACTGGATACCCGACATTGATCACATCCAGAGCATCTCTCTCATTTGGGTCCCATAGCATCACCTTCCCATCGTCGCCGCCGCTTACGAGAACTTCCCTACCGCCTCTTGCACAGGCTACGCAATTGATGATCCCCTTATGCCCTCTCAGCCTTCTCAGCTTGGCACCCGAAGATGCATCCCAAACGATTAGTGTTCCATCTGCTGACGCAGAGAACAATCGAGGGGCGGACTTTGGCGCACTGGGAGACCATGCTACAGACGTGACAGATCTGGAGTGACCGGCAAGAACACCAATATTTGCATTGTCTCCATATGTTTGCCACAAAGCTGATTCCCATCAGTTTCATTTGAAGCTACACAGACGAGTACTCACAGATGGTCTTGTCCGATGATGCTGCTGCTATCAGCTGTCCATCCGGAGAAAACTTCACGTCTAGTATTTCCATAGTATGTGCCCCAGTCAAAGAAATGATCGGGGAAGCCAGACTACTGGTTCTCTTGATGCTTCTTACAAGGCCTTTCGATTTGGATCCATCGCTGGATATAGCAACTTGCATCGATTTGTCATTCTCGTCCTGTTTTGCTCGTTTCACTAGACTGTAGCCGGAAGATCCATTGGCAGCTGGCGGGGATTTCCTTTTGTCCGCCATGTTAGGGAATCAAAAACGCTATGAGCGGCTTGAATTTCCTACGTAGCTCTGGCCAAAATCAATGGTTGCAAAGGCAGCAAAACAGTAAGGTCTGAGTGAGCGTTGGATGCAGGGAAGACACGCGCGCCAGACAAGTTTACTGTGTTTATGTAAGCAAGAAGAAAAGTGTAAAAGTAGTCAATCAATCCATCGTGGAGGTGTGTGAGCTTTGCCGATCCACAAACAACAGCAATGAGGCAACAAGATTTCGGACTGGCTTCGTCCAATGTCCGATGTGTCACACTGATGGGCCATGTTGACCATGGAAAATCATCATATGCTGACTCTCTTCTGGCCTCCAATGCAATCATCTCTGCACGACAAGCCGGTAAGCTTCGATATCTTGACTCTCGAGAGGATGAACAAGAGCGTGGTATCACAATGGAAAGTAGTGCTGTCAGTCTAGGATTTAAAGTGCGACAAATGCAAGAGGATGGACAGAGTACAATTCAGGACTTTATGATCAACCTCATCGATACACCCGGTCACGTCGACTTCTCCAGCGAAGTGTCCACAGCAAGCAGACTTTGTGATGGATCCTTAATAATCGTTGACGTTGTCGAAGGAGTATGTACACAAACAATTACTGTCCTCCGCCAGGCCTGGGATGAGAGACTAGCGCCAATCCTAGTATTAAACAAGATGGACAGGCTGATAACAGAGCTCAAACTTTCGCCAAATGAGGCCTATCATCATCTGCAACAGCTCATCGAACAAGTGAATGCGGTCATGGGATCTTTCTTTGCTGGCGAGAGGATGGAAGACGATATGAGATGGCATGAGGCGCGCGAAAAGCGACTGCAAAAGAAGCGAGAAGCGCAGGACGAACAATTCGTGAAAGGCTTGGAACGCGAGGAGAAAGAAGACGCTGAAGACCGGTACCAAGAATTGGATGATGAAGACATTTATTTTGATCCAACAAAGGGAAATGTGATCTTTGCTTCCGCCATTGATACTTGGGCTTTTCGACTCGATCGTTTCTCCCAAATGTACGCAAAGAAGCTTGGCATTCAAGAGAAACGGTTTCGAAATGTCCTTTGGGGAGACTTCTACTTTGATTCCAAAGGGAAACGGGTGATTGGACAGCGTCAGAAAGACCGTGAAGGGCGAAATTTGAAACCGTGTTTTGTTCAGTTCGTTTTGGAAAATGTTTGGGCGGTGTACGAAAGCGCGGAGAACAGGTATGTTTCTTCCAGATCGTCTGATGGCTTGACTCACAGCTTTGTACCAGAGACCAAGACAAGCTAGAAAAGATTATCAAAACTTTAGATCTCAAAGTACAACCTCGTGATCTGAAAGCAAAGGATTCTTCAGCACTCGTACAGTCCATCTTTTCTCAATGGCTTCCTTTGTCATCAAGTACATTCTCTGCCCTCGTCTCAAATGTTCCATCGCCTGGAAACGCTCAAAAGCGGAGAATTCCAAAAATGCTGCACACAGAATTGAACTTTTTCTCCTCAGCCGAACCTCGTACTGCTCTTGAACAAGACCTTTTTGCAGCGCGTGTCGGTAAGAATGCCCATCGATGTGCCTACGTGAGCAAGATGTTTGCGGTATCTAGGGGCGACCTGCCTGAGGCGAAACGTAAAGAGCTCACTGCAGACGAGATGCGTCAAAGAGGTCGCGAAGCTCGTGAGCGAGCTCAGGCTATGAGAGATGCTCTCCAAGCTACTGGTGCTTCTGTTGAATCTCATAATGGCCAATTGTTATCAGGCCCGGTCGAGGATCTGACAGACGAACAAAAGAAGGAGGAAATCATCCTTGGGTTTGCTCGACTGTACAGTGGAACGTTACGTGTAGGCGAAAGCATAAATGTAGTCATGCCAAAGTATGATACCAGCAAGAGTCCAGAACATCCCTTCAATGCAAAATATCTGAAGTCTGCCACCATAGAGTCTCTCTACATGATGATGGGGCGCGATCTCGTGTCCGTCACGGAAGTGCCCGCCGGCAACGTTTTTGCGATGCGTGGTTTGGAAGGAGTGGTGGTGAGGAATGCAACTTTATGCGGTTTGTCCTGCGAGCGGACAGACAATCTTGGGATGGATGATATCGTCAATCTTGCTGGTCTGAACAAGCTTTCCTCGCCAATTGTACGAGTTGCGTTGGAGCCAAAGAACCCTTCCAATATGCCTAAACTTGTTGAGGGGCTACGGCTGTTGAACCAAGCAGACCCATGTGTCGAAACTATGGTACAAAGTACTGGCGAGCATGTCATAGTCTGTGCGGGAGAGCTACATCTTGAGGTAAGAAGTTGTACTACATCGAATGTACCAGTTCTGACCATAATTTCAGCGTTGTCTCAAGGATCTTCGTGAAAGGTTTGCCAAGTGCGCCATTCAAGCGTCGCCTCCTCTCGTTCCATTCCGTGAAACTGCAGTCAAAGCCGCCGAAATGCCACCTCCGAAGACTGATGGGGCTATGCGGGGTACCATTACAACTTCTACCACTGGGGGCCACGTAGAGCTTACTGTTCGGGCGATCCCTTTACCTGAGCAAGTTAGTACTTTCTTGGTGGCCAACGCACGTACGATTAAACGTCTGCTGCAACGCGATCGCATGCATGTGAACCAGAATGCAGAGGCGGATGAAGACGCAGAAGGCGGAGAAGCACTGCAACAGAGTGCTGGTGAAGTCAAAGTTGATTTCTTCTGGACTAAATTGGAAGAAATTCTTGAACATTGTGGACCACAATGGCGTGACATTGTTAACAAAATTTGGTCCTTGGGTCCTCGAAAAGTCGGTCCCAATTTCTTGATAGATGCCCGTCCATCTAGTGAGGTGAAATACTCATTGAAGTTGCGCTACGAGGGCAAAGCACACGCAGAAATATCTGACACTGGCGCTGTGACCTCATCTGGCAACGTCCAAAGTCTTACAGCGCAAGTGGATGATACCCTACACATAGGTGATGAACCCAAAGAAGTTATGAATTGGGACATGACGGATGTTGAAGATGCGATCAATACGGGCTTTCAACTGGCGACACTGCAAGGGCCCATGTGTGCTGAGCCAATGCAAGGAATGGCATTCTTTGTCGAAAAGGCAAGCCTGGTGCCAAACACAGAATCACGTATCAATCACTCGCAGCTAACAAGTGCCACAATCGCTTCTGTCCGAGAAGCATGTCGAAACGGTTTGCTGGACTGGTCTCCACGCTTGATGCTCGCAATGTACTCTTGTGACATTCAGGCGTCGACAGAAGTGCTAGGAAAAGTCCATGGCGTCCTGTCACGGAGACGTGGGAGAATCACCTCAGAAGAGATCAAAGAAGGGACATCGTTTTTTACTGTTGGCTCATTGCTTCCTGTTGTAGAATCTTTTGGATTTGCTGATGAGATTCGTAAAAGAACGTCAGGCGCAGCAAGTCCTCAATTGGTTTTCAAAGGGTATGTTCAGCTGTTCGTGTTCGAAAAGCACTTATTAATCCGTTACAGCTTCGAAATCTTTGACATAGATCCTTACTGGGTGCCGCGAACGGAGGAAGAGCTTGAAGACTTAGGCGAGCATGGTGAGCGAGAGAACGTCGCAAAAAGGTATATGGATCGTGTACGAAAGCGAAAAGTATGTAGAATTGCAATGCCCATATGGATCACTGACAATTTCTTCCAAGGGGTTGTTCGTCTCGAAGAGGATCGTAGAAGGCGAGAAACAACGAACACTGAAATCGAACTGAGGCCCTCAAAAACACGAGATCTTTTCAATAATCTTCTGATTGAGTATGTGCTTGTACAAAATCAATTACCACAGAATCAATTCTCTATCTCAATCGTATAGGTGTGAGGCTGTTTTCAGCACCCAGAATCTTTAGGCTGCAGGTTCGATGACGATCTCAAATGTTTTGCCCTTCTCCAGATCATCCCCGACGGTAACTTTGACCACCGATGATGCTTCATCGACAGTGACATCCACCGCTGAGACGTCGTTGCCTTCTTTGGACGTGGCCGCAGCCTTGACACCGCCAATGTACATACGGTTCTTGTCATAAAGGATGGTGAAAGTATCCGCACCGGCAGCTGACGGTGAAGAATCATTAGTATATTCATTCATAATGGATGCTAAACATACCTGCATATTCGCCTGTCCAGCGCTTTTCACCATCTGCATCGTCGAACTTCTGTGTGACCGAAACAGTCTTATAAGGTGTTGTTCCGCGCTTGTTTTGTGGCGTGAGTTCCACGGGAGCATGCCCATTCTCGTAAAATGTATCACGGACACGACCGACACACATAGGAGTTTCAAGAGCAAGTGTCTGGACAATGGAAGTTGGAATGGAGCCATTCAAATGGACCTATGAATTGCGATGGGTAAGCATTTCAAACACTTGGATGCCAGGCTTACCTTGACGATGTACGACACTTTTGTGCCTTCCTCCACCTTTTCAGCTTGCCAAGCGCTGAGTTCCACCGTAGCACGAGTACGTGATTTCTGGTAGCTACCATTCTCCGGGAGACGTTCTTCATCTTTCACAGAAACTTGTACGACAAGCAATTTCTGGTTGTCATCGTCCCAGTATGATTCTTGGACGGCACAGATGTCACGAGCCCAAATGAAATAGGAAGGTGATTTCCTATGGATTAGGTTTAAATCAGGCTTGGCACTATGTACACGCAACTCACATGATGCTGTATAGCTGATACGAGGACTGTGAGAAGCGTCGAATGTTATGGCCTTCATCCAGACGAGGGTCCCACTTCTTGCGCATTCCTATAAGGGAGAGTGTCAGAAATGATGCGATTGATGCGTATAGTCCTGTAACGCTCACTTACCTGGTAACAACAGAACACCCATCAATTCCAATGGGGAGATCCCTTCGATGAGTGTGGAGCCACGTGTGATGGGGATTGCATAGGCGTCCTCCGTGTCTACGATCTTGGACAACTCTACCTCCTCACGAGAGGGCATGCTTTCCCATGCGTCCGAGGTAGCCAGCTCTTTCAGCAGCGAGCGGGCGTCATCAAGGGCCTTTGTAAAATCCTCAGGGCGTTCATAGTACGAGCCGTTGGACTGAACAGGGAGATCTGGGATTTGTAGCGACATAGTGGTGAATGAAGGGGAAGAATATTCTCTTCATTCGCAGAGGGTCGTAATCCCCACAATGCGCACGTAAGATACGCTAACGGTCCCAAGCTGCAACAAACAAGGAAATCGGGAAGGTTGAAAGCCAAGCTGTGGCGGTCACAAAGAAAATTTAATAGCAGATCAAATATGGCTCTCACTTTGCGATTTATTCCTCTTTGACATGTCTCAGAAGAATTGGATCGACTTTACGCAGCAGCGACATGCATTTGCAAGGTCTCCACGACCAGTGAGTGATCCGCTGCGCTTCACTGCCGGTCGCTGATCAATGGATCTTCGGCCCGACAATAGCCCGTATACTTGCGCACTGACCCGCGTCGAGTCAGAAAATTGTGAACGAGATACGGGAAGGTGGAGAGTCCAGTAGCATTGGGATCCAGAAAATTTGTGTGCTCGTCACCATGACGGATCAACACGATAGGGAACAAGTTGAACTGGAGCTGAGGACGCTTCGCTCCGACACTGGTACGAACGACAGAGTTTCTCTAAATCCACCGGACAGACAAATCATCACAGGTACCTTAGGGAGTCGTCGCCGACCTTCTTCTGTCAGCAGGCAAACAGCACCCACATTAGACCTGTTTGAAAAGCAGCGCCAGAACACTTTAGCAGATAACGATGTGTTTGAAGAAGAAGAAAGAGATCAAAATCAGGTTTCTGGCCAAGACGAGTACTTTGCAAGACAGGACGCTTCTCGCTCTAGAAATACGACTCATGTCCCAGGAACACCAAGCGAGCCAAATACAACAGCCCCTCCTACACGTGCAGCATCCCTGGATGACCTGAACCCATCACAAGGAGAGCCTGCTGCACCTATTCTCCAAAGTAGGCCAGTGGAGATTCCCAACGCAGTAGCCGAAATTCTCTTCGTACTCATTTGCTCCACAGGCCAACTCTTGTTCGGATTTTTATCAGGAGGTGTTGCCGGCCTGCAGTCTGTCCTTGTACATCGACTAGAAATCGAAGTATCCCAGACGCCATGGCTACTGGGGTCATTCTTGCTTGCCAATGGTCTTTCTGTGATTGTCTCGGGACCGCTGGCGGATCTGATGCGACCAAAGTATCTGATGTGTGGAGCATTTGGGTGGCAGGCCATTGCACATATTGTCGGCACTTTCAGCATGGGCAACAAGTACTTATTTTTCATGGTCCGAGCTGCTCAAGGACTCACTGTGGGTGTTCTTGTATCGTCGAGCATTAGCATTCTTGGACGTGTTTACAAGCCAGGGCGTCGAAAGACTCGAGTTTTCTCTGTAATGGCAGCGATGTCGCCTCTGGGCTTCTGGTTGGGGACTCTTCAAGGCGGCGCACTGAGTAAAGACCCCAAGTGGATCTTTGCATCAGATGCGATTCTTTCAGCACTCTGTTTCGCAGCCGGAGTGTATGCCATTCCCAATATTCGACCAGCATTAGAGGGATTATCTTTCCGGAGCTTCGATTATGTGGGCTCGACTTTAGCCGTATTTGGTTGTGCAATGATCGTTGCCGGTCTCACACAAGGTCCTTCTGCAGAATGGAAGCACTACACGATTGTTCTTGTCGTTCTTGGTCTGATAGCATTGGTTTCGTTCTTCTTCGTGGAGAGACGAGTACAGCGGCCCCTCCTTCCACCTGCGCTGTGGAAAATACCAGGATTCACCGCACTTATTATTGCATATTTTCTGGGATTTGGCGGATTCTTTGCCTGGCAATTTTATGCAGTCACTTTCTGGATAGAGATTCAACACACCACGCCGCTCTTCGTCGCCTTGTATCTAATTCCCAACGCTGTTTTTGGTGTGCTGGCTACATTCATCGTGTCACGCATTGCACATCTTGTTGCTGGCCATTGGATTCTGGCGACTAGCATGGTTGCCTTTGCCTTAGGGCCTGTCTTCTTTTTGCCACAAACGGCAAATACAAACTACTTTGCCTTGTCGATGCCTGGGATTGGCTTAGCGACTTTCGGTCCGGTGAGTTTTTACAATGTTAGAATAAGACGGTACACGAAGTCTTACTAGAAATAGGATCTTTCCTTTGCTGCAGCATCCATATTTGTAACTTCCAGCGTGGCTAGACATTACCAAGGGTCTGCCGGAAGCCTTTTGGTTACAGTCCAAAACCTGTCTGCTGCTATCATGACAAGTGTTTCAGACTCGATTGGAAACAAGTTTATGGATCCCGCGCGAGGCATCATCACCTTAAAAGGTCTGCACGCTATCTGGTGGTGAGTTGGAGTGTTCCCATGTTGCTTGCTATCAGTGCTTAGATACAGCCCAATAGGTTTGACTTTGCAGCGGCTATGTTGGGAGCTATCATCACTGTGACAGCAGTCCGCATCCCGAAAACTATAGAAAAGGAGCATGAATTATAATACAAGCAGCTTACAAATACGATGCAACCATACTGTCTATATGTCTATGTAGACCGATGAAAGATTCAGTTCACACGGAATGGACTGTCGATGTTACGAATGGATGTTGCGTGCGAATGAAGTGCCTCGTGAAGCAATGTGAGGTTGTGAACATGCCAAACAAATTGCTCAGGGAGGTAACCATTCGTTTCGGCCTGCTTTCTGAAATCGGGCCGCTCCGATCCATGCATTCAATGACGATTGAGTACGTGTGACCAAATCAACAAGCAGTGATTTACTGGCTTGTCGATCAGCAAGAGCGTCTTGTTGCAACTTCCATTCCCGTGTCTTTGATCGCAAAACACCACGTTCGTCTTTGAACTTCTTCAACAGATCTGCTGGAGGTTTCCCGAACGGATCTGTCTTATTTTTCTCCACCATCTGCGATGCATCGTGTACTCTGGCTTCCAGTTCAGCCAATTTGGCCGGGGTAAGTGCGATCGAATTGTCGTGCTTTTGTCCGTCCCATCGTTTGGCACGGAGAGTGCGTGCGTTTACAGACCCCATTAGGGGCCCCCTTACCCTTTTGGACGGAACGCTGAGGGAAAGTAGGACTTCTTCCGAGCGGGAACCTCGTTCGTCCGCTCCAATTTTGGCCGAAGCCCTGCGGGAACGTAGTCGCCGTGAAGCGGGTGAATCGGTTCCACCTATGCGTCGTGAGCGAATGTTAGGCTGCATCATGGTATTGGGTGACAAGTGGTGATAGCAAAGAGTGGAGAGGTTCGAGATCATCCGATGAAGAAGGGGAGAGGAGGGAGTGTTTTTCCTTTGTGACGACTGTGAACTGTTGTTGATCTGTCTGTTGCTAGCCGCAAGATATAGAAGCAAGGTATTTGCAGCGGTGCTCTCCGGTGTGTCCAAATGAGCTTCTATGTCGTCGCGAAGCATTCGTCTAACATTTTTGACAGCAGGCCTACTATGACGGACTGCATAACTCGAACACCGTAGTAAATGCCGATAGACTGCACGGCTCGAAGCCGTGGTAGACATGGTGGAGAGCAGCATGGACCATGATACACGTGAAGAAAGGGCAAAATGTCTCGAGCGTCATCTCTCCGAAGTTAGGCTACCTATCTGATCCAGCTGGTCCCACTGCTCCATCATGTCGCAAGACAAACCAACACAAAACAAACCAGAGGCTAAAAGGCCTCCCCCAAGTATGTGGACTGCGCCCCAGTCTCTCATGTATCCTACAGCGCCACAGCGTCGGAAACCGTTCGATTCCAAACGTGCTGATGTATATTTCAGAAGAGTCACACACCCACACAACCCTGAGGGGCCTCCTCCAGCTATGTGGCAAAGGTACAGCCTCCTTGCTGGTGGAGCGATCAGTGCAATGATGGGAATCTATCTTGTCGTATGGGCAGATTACAAGCAGGAAGACCACATATTCAAGGGGGTGAGCTGTCCTTCCTATCTCTCCATGGATTGTATTCACGCTCTCTTCTAGATTCGACGTGCCCTCAAGGTGGAAGCAATCAACCCTTTCGCATTATCGTCAGAAGAAAAACTGTGGCTGGAAAAGAAACGGGACTCTTCCATACAAGCCGATACAAAAAAGCACAAGGTATAATTCGATTCCAAAGCTGCAAGATGAGGACGGGTATCGGAGATCTTACAAGAGAAAGGGAAGGACTGCTTTCCGATCTTGCGGGTATTCCCCTCCTTGCCCTTGCACGCCGAACTTGGTGTGGTACCATTGGTGTCCATGTACAGCTCGCGGGAGCATGGTACAGATTTCTGCTAATACGAACAAGACCGGTGGAGTAGTGAGCAATATCGCTAAACGACCAACGTGCGAAAGAGGTGGTCCCCCGGATGATGTGGACGAAAGGGAAGTTTGACTCAGAGCAGCGACAGCAAAAGATGTCCATTCAATCCCTTGAAAAACGTTAGCGCCCACAATACATTCTTTGTCTAAACTCACATTCTGTAAAATAGTTCGGATAGCTGATGTACTTGTAAAGACCTCCATGAGGTATATAGTATTGTTGCTGTGTTGCTGAAGTGCCGTTGTTATTCTTGTTCTTTCCTTGATTGTTGCTTTTGCGCAAGTTCAGCAGCACCTCATCATGATACACGTTCAACGCAAAGCCAACTATCCAGCCTAGTACGCCAAGAAGAAAGAGAGGCTTCATCAAGGTTGCATAGCCAGCCGGGAGCAGGCCTGCATGTGCAATGGGAAGAACAGGTGAGGACGATACGCCGGTAGGGGCTGCACTAGAACGTGGAAGGACGCCTGCGAGCCAACCAAGGGACTTTCTGACAGACTTCTTTCCATGTGCAATAGCTGACTTGGACAAAAGACTTGTGGGGATGAGAAGCGAAGGGGATGTTCCACCAAGCCATGTGCCCATTGTAAAGCCATTGCAGAGCGAGAAGAGCGACGCAGAAAAGAAGACAGACATGTGAGACGAGCTTCTTGGCGGACTACGAGCAGGCTGAATGATAGCACGATACAAGTAGTGTATGAAGAAGAGCAAACCAAGCACCAAGTTGGCTGCAGGAAGCTGCCGCAGATGAGCTATGTCAGGGGTGAGTAGGGAACGCAGCCCCTTGTCGGCCAGAGTGGAATCATGAGACAAAGGCCTTGCATTCGATATGGCGAGAAGGAATGCAAAGAGCACGGGTAGCTCCATGAGAGCAAATGCGAGGCGACCAGGAAGCGAAAAGATAGATGAAGGAAGGGCGAAGCGGCCAAATGGAGCATCAATGATACTCAATATGGAGCCAGAGAGTACCGTCAATTTCAGAACCTGCTGACATACTGTATATATGTCTGCTGGAGACCATTTGCTCCAATTCAAGAGAGGAGGAAGCGATTGTGCTCCAAGCGAGGAAATGGAGACAGCAGCGATCCACTTGGATGCAACCATGACGTGGAGGTGATCGACAAGCTGTCAGCCGGAAACGGATGCACTAATACGCTTGATTCGACGCGCCTCCGGATAAATCAGATATTGATTGGATAACAGATTGGGTATGGACAATATACAATGAGACCAACGACTACGTACATGAAGTCACACAGAAGAAGCAAACATCTGGATTAATTAATGCAGCTTCTCGTTCTGATACAGTCTATATGCCCAAAACGATGGGCTACGGGATGTGGCTTATTTGCGCAGTCCAAAGCGGCCGCGTTTTCTCTCCATCTTCTCCACACCACCAGCCTTGGTAGCTTTTGCAGTGTGACCATTCAGCGCTTCATCGGCCAGTCGCTCTGCTTCTTTGGTTTCGTCATCATCCTCACCATCCTCTCGACCATCACTCTCATCGCCTTGCAGAGAGTCACCCTCACCAACAGAGGTACCTTCGTTTGACTCAGTATCAACGATGTCCGTTTCCTTACTGGCGCCATCTGGCTTGGTTTGCATGCCAGGATGCCAAGCCTGCGAATCTGTATGATGCGCTACACGGCTTTCCCCCGTTCGCCCAAGAAGCTCGGCAAATTGTGCATTGAGCTCCCGCTGGTCTTCGTTATCCTCATCTCGATTGGCACGTTTCCGCTTTTCTTCCATCTCGCGGAATGACTGAGCTCCAAGGAATGCGCCCGTCGACACCCGTCGTTGCATTCCATGACGTGGTGTCCTACTTCCCTCTGGCTCCTCGTCTTCAGCAGACATGTGCAGTGGGCTGGACGGCCGCTTGGGCGTCTTCTCCCCGCCTTCATCGTGCCCTTCTGCTTCTTCGTCCACAGATTCAACAGCTGGCTGCGAGCTCTTGGACGCCTCCTGACTAGCACTGCTACCTGACGACACTGAGCTACCTCTCCGCACTCGATTCCAGGCCTTTGCGGCGCCCTTTCGTAACTCTTGGCCTAAATCGATCTGCTCATCCCGACCTTGGATGCCAGAATGCCGCGAGTAGTTAGAACTATCATTCTTGTTTTGCTGCTGCTGCTGCCATTGTTGTTGCCAAGCGGCAGCATTGGATCCTGATCGACCTCCTCCTTGAGATTGTAGAAGCTGGCTTCGTGCTGCAACTCCGATCGTAATCGAGTTGGCTCGCTTCAGGCGGCCAGAAGTGGGCAAGGGTGCAAACTTAATGCAACACGGATTGTTTGAGCTACTTTGGTTCGACGAAACACTTTCCGAGCGTTCTGAAAAGCCAGATGTAGACACAGAATCAGATCTACCTCGCTCATGAGCAATGGCATTCCCATTGGGGACCTTGAGAAGGTCAGATGCGGAAGTGAAGCGTCCTTTCACCATTTCCATTTCGTCATCAGTACTTGAGCCTGATGGTGAGAAGATAATCCCATCTCCTACGCTTGCTTTTCTACCTCGCGGGTCCACCTTGAGAATCTCTCCACCCTCATGACTTTGAGACAACGGTTGCTGCCTCTCGAAAGATTTTCCCAGAGGTTTTCCGTTCGTCTTCATCTGCTTTCCAGGCGTTGTCGGGATAAAAGCGGATTTCAGAGCAGATCGTATGCCACTATCTACGGCCTTGGGATTTCGCTTGGGAGCCTCATGCGCATTGGTTAGAATGCCTCGGCTGGAGTTGTTGCTACCTATGCTGCTTCCGCCACCATCACTCGATCGGCCTTGCGCATCAAGATTCCCATTCGTAACGGCTTCCGCTTTGGCTGCGCTCATCTTTCATCCAGTGGCACAACACAAGACCAAGACAAGTGGAACTTGGCTAAGAGCCAAGTTGCTGGATGTCGATAGTGGACACCCAGTGGGATGATGGCAAGATGTAACTCTAAAGAATAACGTGCACCTCAACGATCTCCTTCTGTGACATGACTTTTTATTTTCTGTGGGGCGGCGTCAGCCCCCATGGGGGTCACGCTTACCTCTCGGCCGTTTGCGTCCACCAATCAAGTATGACTTCACGCTGAGCAAAGGTGGAGGCAAACGCGCACGATGCCTACGGCTATGCATGCGAAATAAGATTATTTGGTATAGATAGAAGTACAACTTATAGATATCTAAAACTACACAATATTAGGCGTAAGAAGCATTCGATTTTCCTGATTGATTCGCCATAAAAGCAACGATGGCTATTAACCTGAATGCTTCAGAGCAACATAGCTTCTACGTCCACATCGCTCTGCGCCGTGACGCTTTCACTATCGCTATCGACGAAGGACTGCAGATCACGTTGGCGAGCTTGCTCTCGGGCACCTGCTAGTGGGAGGTCCGGTGCCCTTTTAACACCAGCCTTGGTTACTGCTTCATTTTCTTCTTGTGATTTATTGATGGCACCAGAGCCTGTGATGGAAGGATGTAGCGGAGTGGGAGAATTCAATTGACTTGATTGCGTACTACCACCTTGAGCAGCCATGCGTGCCTTGGATGCTTCCACTCTCTTAGAGCGACGACAGGCAGGAAGCTCCGCCCAAGCTTCATGGCGACATGTAGGACAGGTTACCCATTTGCCTACTGTATCTTTCGCTCCACGTTCCCCGAACGAATCCATGGGGGAAGTATACATTTCTTCGGCAGCGTCTCCATTGTAACTTTGTTCGTCGTAGTCATCATCTTCATCCGTCTCAATCGCAGCCTCTACTTGCTCTAGACGCATACTCGTGCAAAGGCAGTCAAAGTGTAGTTTGTGACGGCACGGTAAAAGCGTCACAAGCTCTACTGTCTCCGACGTCGCGGATTGATGTGGGCAAGGGTACCGCAGGAGACAGGCGGGTGAGTCACAGCGCCATCCTCGACCCCGCTCTCGTACCCGAACCTCTTCTCGTAAAGTTCTCGACCGGGCCTCTTTTTCTGCCTTTTTGATACTGTCTTCTTCCCTGGTAGGTGGAGAATGATACGAAGGTGTGATTCTCGAGTTTTCCGGGACGGCGCTCTGATCCACCTTGTTCTGATCGAGTGGGGCTCGACAAAAAGGGCATGACCATTGACTTGGAGGTACTTTGGCAAGCCACTCATACAAGCAACGGTGATGCAGAGTGTGATGTCCTGCACATGGTACACCAACTACTTCTTCATCGATACTAGCTTGCCCCCCAATCCACTCTGGACGATCCTCAGCGGCATACTCGTCTAAGCAAATACCACACCCCAATGAATCCTCGCCACTTCCCCCACCAATGTTCCCCATGCCAAGACGTGCCATTCGGTCTCGTAACTCTGCATCTGCCCGCTCTAATGATGCAACAAATCTTGAGGCACGTTCCGGATCGGGTTGCTCTGGCTGCGGGGGTGGTCCAAAATTAATGTTGAGTGCTATATGAAATGGTGGTCCTGCGACAAACTGTGGTGTATTTGGGGGAGGAGTATCAGGTGGCATCGATCCGGGAGGACCATGAGGAATGGCAGCTATGGGCCATGCAGTGTTTGTTTGGGCATCGAATAAAAAGCTAAACGGAAGGGGCGATGCTCCAAGGGGCACAAAAATAGGGGCATTAGGCAGATGAAAGCCTGAAGCTTGTCCGTTGCCATTTTCAGGTCTCGACTCGGGCGTTTGAGATTCAGTCGTAGGTCTCTCCTGTGGTGACTCTGTTCCATCTCTGCTTGGAGGAGGGACGGGGATCGGACCGGGGTTGAATGCCAAAATAGCAGATTGCCCTGCCTGTGTAGGAAGAGGCATGCGGAAAAATAATGTTCGAGGCCGATTGTTGGATGAAGGTGATGTTTCTTCCGTAGTAGATGATGTCTCTCCAGAAGGCACAGTACCTCCTGTCGCATGTGTCTCGATGTGTCCTACGTCACGGTCACTGGGATCATGCTGTTCCTGGCTTTCATCGTTTGAGGAATGCCCGTCACGCGCCAAATCTGCATTGATGGCTTGCTGTCGGGCCACAGCAGTTCGAAATCCGTTCATAAAGGAGTCCACTAGCGCAGCAAATCCACCAAGGCCGCTCCGAATCGTTGTATCACTTGTGTGCTCACTAGATGAGGGTGTAGTGGAAGTGGGATTAGCCTGCTCATTCTGCGTGGCTCTTTGCTGGGTATCTGCGTTTGTTTGGATGTCTTCCACTACACGAGTATCGCTTTGCACGAAATGCGAACCTTGGTCAACCTCACTTGGGGTGGTATGACCGGAGCTCTCCGCACTTCCGGTGTGGCTTGATCGTGGCGGATCTTGGATATCAACTTGGTTGGGTGGTGAAGCATCATCGCGAGGTGTAGGATTCATTTGTAGTCTTTGAAGACAAGAACGACGTTGTGGTCCTTTGTCAAAATGGACTTTGTCCTAAAGCGTGCCTTTCAGTCAGGGTGGCTGGCTAAATGAATGTGAGTCCAGCTCGGCGTTTAAAGCTGTGTTCTCGTAAATTCCGTGGAGGATCTAGGCTTGGCCCAAGGGTTGAGGCGCATCACGTGCAAATCATTTTTCGTGTTTCAGAATAGGCCAGCATCGAAGGCTTCTTAGACTACAACAATTCTTGCTCGGGCAAAATTCTTGTTGACTACTTACAACGGGCTTACAAGGCGAGAGACTCTTTTCGAAAAGTTGTCTCTGTCAAAAGCAGAGTATTCTACTTTCATACATACCGACAATCACCATTTTGTGTGTCCCCTTCATGCAGAGGTGATTCCACACACCAAAGGACATACTTTTTCAAAGCTTTTCGAAATATACAGCGAATTATGGCTTCACATTCAGAGGAAGCCTTCAACAAAAATCCGAATGAGAATAAGAGAGAGTCAGAAAGCGCGAGTATAGATGAAAATGGGGATAACAAGCGAGTAAAAGTGGAAGAACACGATCGAGGCGGGTCTACGAAGCCTTCGTCCTCACGAGGTCACCCCCAATCGAAGAGAGGCAGAGGCAGAGGGAAGGGCTCGAATTCGAATACTAGAGATCGCAATGGACGACGAGAAGCTGAGGACGATGACGGGGAAGACGGAGAGGGAGGTACTCGCCTGCCAAAACGCAAAGTTGCTGTCCATTTTGGGTACTGCGGAATTGGATACTCTGGTCTTCAAATGTAAGTGCAGCAAATATCGCCCCGTAAAATTTGAACTCACTTGCGTTACGTTACACAGAAACCACGATGTGAAAACGATCGAGGGGGATATATTCAGCGCTTTCTGCGAGCTGGGCGCAGTCAGCAAAGACAATGCTGTCAACCCCAATAAAGTCAGTCTGCAGCGAGCAGCACGTACTGATCGAGGTGTTCACGCAGCAGGGAATTTATTGACGCTAAAGCTCATCCTTGAACCCCCCAATATTGGTCCAGGGGAACTTGTAAAGGCAGTGAACGAAAAATTGCCTGATCTGATCCGAATTTGGGGGTTTACAAGAGTGCAAAATAGTTTCAATGCTCGCACTAGTTGTGACAGCCGACAGTACGAATATTTGCTCCCCACGTATGTCTTCCTTCCTCCTAAGCCAGGGTCATACATGTATGAGACTATGCAGAAATGGGAGGGGAGCAAGGGATCTTCACAGGAGGAAGAGGACATTAATGAGGAGTATCAACCTACGATCCAGTACATGTTACACCATCCTTTCTGGCTGAAACAAGGAGTCGACAAAACATTCGCGGAGGATACAGCCGCCAAGAAAGAGTGGCGTATCCCAGAAAAGCAATTACAGCGAGTACGCGAGGTGTTTGCACATTATGAGGGTTCGCACAATTTCCACAATTTTACTGTGGGGAAACCATTCAGAGATCGCAGTGCCCACCGACATATGATTAAGCTTGACATATCAGATCCCAAAATTATAAACGGCACAGAGTGGCTATCAATCAAGTTTCACGGACAGTCTTTCATGCTGCACCAGATTCGGAAAATGATCGGATTGCTTGTGCTAATTGGTCGCAGTGCTGCACCTCCTTCCCTTGTACCGGAGACGTTTGGACCTGCACGCATACATGTTCCAAAAGCACCCGGTCTGGGGCTTCTGCTTGAAGAACCTATCTTTGCTGGGTACAATCGACGTTTGATGGACCACATGAAACGTCAAGGAGAAGACGCAGAGAGTAGCAACAAAGGTGACGGGGGTGTCTTGAAAGAACCCGTCAAATTTGAAAACTACTTTGATGAGATGGAAAAGTTCAAGCAGGCTTGGATCTATGACCGTATCCATCAAGAGGAAGAGGAAAAACATGAGTACGTGTGTGTGTATGAATTGGCGATGTAATCTTACTATTCTTTTCCAGATACGTGAAGTTCCTGCAATATCTGGATGTACTATCAGGACCTGACTTTGAGTACTTGAATCCAAAAGGCGTGATTCCACAAGGCGCAATTCTCAAGGTCGGTGAACATGTACGCCCACAGTACACAAAGAGAGGTGCCAAGGTTGAAGGACAAGCTCATACAACAGAGGTCGATGAAGATGTTGGGGAAAGCGACGACGAAGAAGCTTTGAAAGGCAACCAGGCTGAATTAGAAGGATGATCATGATCTTACGTTCCTCCGAAATGTTCCGCATGTATTGTACAGACGTTTCAATCTATTTATCCTTTCAAACGCTTCTCCCCTCCAATCAGGGCGAACGCGGTACGGAGTGTCTAAAGATTTGTTTGACTGATGGTGCGTGCGTGCGTCATATGTCGACGTGTTCAGAATACTGGGAAATTTGATGGACAGCGAACACCATCATGAAGTTATTCGTGCTACTCGCACTCATAGCATCAGGTGCCGCTTCGACATGGGCATCGCCACGACTAGCAAAGCCTGGTTCGACTCATCCATCGTTTCCGCTCGATGCATTTGCCAAGCCTGCATACAAGCTGCTTTTTCTAGACGACGATCCCATTAGCAATCAAACAGCCATCGACATCCTCTGGAAGGCTTCAGAGCTCACAAGCGATGATTCTGGTTCAAGTAGCCTGAAAGAGTATGACACATCGGAATATGAAGGGAGTGAGAGTTACAGGCCAATTACAGCCCAGGCATTTCTTCACCGAAGTGGTCCAGACAGTCTACATGTTTGTACATTAGCTGTGCCTCAAGTTTCACAAGATATTCTCCAGCTTGATGAGCTAGAGGTACAAAGCAGAAGGCATACAGTATTGAAGAGGGCCTTGAAGCTACTGGAGCCGCTCAAAGAACAGTGTCTGTTTTACACCCTAGATTGGTTCACATATTCTCTGTGCTACGGGGATGCCATAAAGCAATTCCACGCACAGCCAGGGACCGGCGGCATTGGAAAAGCGCCGGAGATCGATCGGAACGAGAAAAGTTATGTACTTGGCCGTTGGAGGGACAGCATCAACACAGTCCGTGGAACGCCACCAGAGCGAAAGACGGTGTCGAGCGGTCAAGATGATATGCAAAGTGTGAACACTAATCAAGAAGATGGTTCAGAGCTCATGGAACTGGTTCATTTCTCTTCTCTTGATGGCAGTACCTCTGAGCAAGGCCGCGCTGAGATCGCGAATCAAGCTTCTGTTGAAGGGCACGGCAGGTACATTTCCCAACTCTGGATGGATGGGACATTGTGTGACATCAACAATGAGCAGAGAGCTACTGAAGTACAGGTAAGTGTAAAGTCGAGACTTTCGCTATAGCTCACCCCACTAAGTTCCACTGCTCTAACACTCCTGCTGGTGATCGCATATCACTGATCAAGGAGGTCACGACGTGTAACTACGTAGTCGTCGTCGAGACGCGCCGGCTATGCGAGGAGCCAGCTTTGGCACAGAAAGATGCTGGTGAGCAGAAGGTACACTGTCGCCCCGTTGTCTCGGATGCAGAGCTTGAGGAATCCAGATTACGCAAACTGGAAAAGGCGAAGACAACTCTACTCGAGAGCCATGATGATGCTTCCGAATATACCAAGAATGAAGATGCATCATCGACAAAATCTGACTCGATAACGCCAACTTCAGACACAAATGCGAAGCGACTAAGCGATGGCAACTTACCAATATCTGTGCAGACTATTCTTGAAAAGCTAGGAATGTCACACGAAGATGCAGAAGCTCAGATCGAGAAAGTAGAGCTTGTCGTTGGTTATGACGAGCAAGGCAATTTTATTATCGACCCTCAAAATGATCAACTCCCTCCCGGGTTGGCCAACTTTCTCGGTCAAAGCAAATCTTCACGAGAGCAAGAAGATCTTGAAGAATCGGAGCATATCACTACTGGTTCTGGCAGCGATACACGTGAAAAGTGGCAAAAGATCAGCGAGAAAATCCAGGAAACTCAAAACAACCATGATCAAAATGGTCGAATGCAGGGGAGTCCGAACAATGGCCAGGAACATAGGAAGGGAAAGCAGAAAGAAGAGCGTCGCATAGATCCCTCTACTCAGCGACGGAATCAAGCTCAACGCAGCAAATTAATGGTGCGAGAAGCGGAGCCGTTTGCTCAGAGAGTGGAGCGCTTCTACAAAGCCCAAGAAGGTAAAAAGAGTGATAATCGCCACAATGACAACAAGAAATCCTCTAAGAAGGATCGACACGATGAGTTGTAAGGGCAACTCCAACATGTACTTCTACTTCATTGTCTAATAATATCATTCCCCCCTTGATTCCCACTTGGATGTGCTATTTCCCCATGAACGGGAAGAAGTCCGTGCGTAAGAAGAAACTAGGGGACAAAGTCGAGTCATCATGTAACAGTTCCATTGTCCAGAGGCTACTCGTCTCTTATATGACATTCCATATCCACCCATGGGACAACCATCAGGGGAAATGCACCCGTTCTATCAGGTCGATGTCTTCTCCTCGGAGAGATACAGAGGGAATCCAGTTGCGGTCACTATTGTCTCAAATCAAGAGAGTGCATCTCGTTTTACAACAGAGTACATGGCGAATTTCGCCCGGTGGACAAACTTATCGGAAACAACCTTCATCTTGCCGCCGTCAGATTCTTCTCGGGCCGATTATCAACTGCGAATATTCACACCTGGAATGGAGCTTCCATTCGCAGGTCACCCAACCCTTGGCAGCTGTCGTGCTTGGTTGGCTCACGGTGGAAAGCCTAAGAGGGAGGGTGTCGTAGTACAAGAGTGTGGACTGGGCTTCATTGAAATACAGATAGGTCAGGGAGAAAGCGTTGACCCAGCTGACGAAAACCAGAAGCTGGCTTTCGCAGCGCCTCCACTGCGTAAATCAGGTCCGGTAGACCGCGCGAGTATACAACAGGTCTGCGAAGCAATGGGAATGGACCCTGGTGAGATTGTCACAGCGGAATGGATTGTGAATGGACCGGAATGGATTGCTTTGCAGCTCAAAGATGCACAAGCTGTATTAGATGTTGAAATCATTGACCCTTTGAAAGCTGGCACACTCTTATGGGGAGTCTTTGGTACATATGCACCGGGACAAGGCCCAGATGATGTAGATTATGAAGTTCGTACATTTGCCCCGTGTGACAACATTCTCGTAAGTAGTTTCATACAGGAAGATAGAAGTCACCTGACAGTGATCTAGGAGGACCCTGTTACCGGCAGCTTTACGTGAGTATCGAAGTAGAGAGATGGATGTGATGTTCACAGGTTTTTTCAAGCGCTGGCCTTGCTGTTTGGCACAAGTCCTTGACACCCGAAGATAAAAAAATAGCGTTTACTGTCTCTCAAGGAACTGTCCTTGGCCGTAAAGGAAGGTTGTCCGTAAAGCAACAGTCTCAGACTCTTTGGGTGGGCGGAGAAGCCCATGTGTGTATTTCGGGTGAAGTAAAGGGCCCCGCGTAGCAGCAGAGGGTTGATACATTCCGCCTCCACAATTATGGTAGACAACTGTGGCGTGTATTTGCTTCTTCCTGTCGAGAGATTTCTTAATCATAACAATCGTGCCCATCGTGCTTTGAAAGACTAAATCTGAATCATCCAAGCAAACCTGCTAGCAAATTAACTCAATGTCATGGCATCTTCTCATCGAACATCCATTTTGAACCTGCCTCTAGTTCCGCGAGGGTCAAGACTCACACAATTGCTTCTACCAGATCCAATCACACCTACTCCGAGCTCTCTTGTGTCAGTCAAAGAATCCGCTCCTTCGCTATTACGAAGGTCGCGGGGAGTCGGCGAGGGTGCTCATTTTTCCTATGCAACCCCTTTACTTCTTCCTTTTCCTTATGACCTTCCTAAAGACAATGGTGATGAAGCGGAAGGGGAATCCACACAGAATGAAGCCAAGAACATGGAGTCTCTGACACCGGAGCAGCGTCAGGAGTACAGTATGGAAAAAGCTCGCAAAGAGATGGAAAAAATAGAGCGCCTGATGAGGCCTTTCGAAGTACAGCCAGATAGCGTGGAAGCAAGTGATTCTACCGCCGGTGAAGAGAAACTAAAAGGGTATCTCCCACCTGGACGCCAATCAAACGTGTATCCATCAGCCAGGATTTTGGCCTTGTCTGAGTCGTGCAGGAAGGATTGCTTGCCTGAGCTAGATGTCGGCGATACAGTGGAGTGGATAAGATCTCATTCCGGCAAAGATGGGCCCGATAGTTACACATCGGGGCCGATGGCTCCTCCACCTCAGAACGATGCCGCTCGAGCTCGATACCAACTGAGCGACCTTCTGGGTGGACGGATGATTGGAGCCATCTTGCCAAGCGGGCTAGATTCAGAACATATCGAGCCGGGAGCAGAACGTGGGGTCGCAGAAGCCCAACACCGGCATGTTTTACGAAGAAGGAACGGCGAAAGTAACGAGGAAGAAGATCAAGAAAGCACGACTGAACGCTGGACTCGTCGTAGCAACCTATTAGAAAAACGCCAAAAGGAGTCACCACACGAATTTAGCGGATACGCCCCTTGGAGCAATGCTTATTCGGGTCATCAATTCGGAGAGTGGGCAGGTCAACTGGGGGATGGACGTGCTATCACATTGTTAGAGACGCTGAATTCAAAAGGTCAACGCTGGGAAATCCAATTGAAAGGCGCTGGTCGTACCCCATTCTCTCGGTTTGCAGACGGTTTAGCTACTCTTGCAAGTAGTGTAAGAGAATTTCTGGCAAGTGAGGCCATGCACGGGCTAAATATCCCTACCTCGCGAAGTCTCTGCGTCATTTCTCTCAAAGATCTTGCAGTTTTGCGAGAAACTCGCAATGCTGCTGCAATCGCTACACGGCTCGCCCCAATTTGGACGCGCGTAGGGTCGTTCGAGCATCATGCCGTTCGTCAAGAATGGGAAAGTGTTCGTTTGCTAGGCGAGTTTGTTTGCAGTCAGGGCTATGGTTGGCAAGATGTTCATCACGATAAAGAGAGTCCCGCTTGGGCAGAACGCTTAGTTTTTGAATGTGCCCAACGAAATGCTCGTACTGTCGCACAATGGCAGGTGTATGGATTCATGCATGGAGTCATGAATACTGATAACATCTCCTTGCTTGGAATCACCATTGATTACGGCCCTTTTGCGTTCATGGATCTATTTGACCGATATGCGATCTGCAATAAGAGCGATGGAGAAGGCCGATATGCATACCACATGCAACCAACAGCCGCTCTCTTTGTTTTGGAGAAGCTCACTGATGCGCTTGGCTTCTTGATTGGCTTTGAGAAAAGGGAAGGCCGTGCAGCAAAGCCTGGTGAGCTAGTGGCACTGAGTCAAGATGAAATCAATGAACTCGGCAAAGCTGGTCGGCAAGAAACCTGGACTCGCGTCAAAGACATGTTCATGGACACCCTTTTGAACGAATGGATTCAAGGCTGGCGAAAGCGTCTCGCGCTTACAACGTCGCAGGATGGAGATCGTGCTGAGCTTATCGATCCCCTCTTAGATATTTTCGAAGGATATGTAGACTTCACTCTATCCATGCGCAATTTGGCTCGCTTCGAAGATTACATTGATCTATCTTCGCAGGACCCTTCGGCCGGCATAGAAACTTTTAGAGATGTTTGGCTAGATTGGGATGCAGTCCCAAGCTATGTTCGTGAACAGAAACGTGCAGATGCATTGCGATGGCTTCAGGCTTACATTTCGCGCTTACGCAAGGAATCTCATTCATCTAGCCATCAGATAGCAAGCGGTTTGCGCACATCCAATCCATCCTTTATCTTACGCAACTGGGTGACTGATGACGTAGTGAAGCGCCTTGAGCAACACGATGATACATCATACCTTGAACTGGTTCTTGATATGTGCCTGAAGCCCTTTGAGCCTTGGGGTGAAGAAACACCGGGAAAAGATGCCGAACGTTTGTCAGAGGAGAAGGTTAGTTCGAACATGAAATGGTAGAAAAGTGCTGATCCATCACTTTAGCGCCTCTGCTCCTTAGGCACTCCGCTTACGTACAATATGCCAACTTGCTCGTCCTAAACACAAATATGCTTTAACAATGCTATTATTACACATATTACGTCTAATATGGGGATATGCAAAGGTTGAGTATGAATATTACTTTTCCGCAGATTGGCTTGGCTTCACGGAATGTTTGGGTGGTTGACCTTCACCTGAGATAAACCAGATAAGCTGTGGAAACGATCAGGACTGAATATATACGAGATAGCAAAATACGTACTGCTTGTACCAGCTTGAAACCAGCTGCAATAGCCATCCCGCCTCTCAGTCCCGCCTTGGAATAGATTAAACACTCTGCTACTCCAGCGCCAACACAAAGCGCAAAGATCCCGAGGACTCGACGGTCACGACCCAGTGTTCTAGGTTTGGGTATAATTGTAGATTCTCGTTGTCCTTCCAAAGACGAGCTGCGATTTCTAAAAGTTGATCTGACTTTTTCTATTGGTGCCAAAGAAATGTGGAAAAGGAAAGGGTCAGAGGCGATTTGGGTCAATGTGGCAGTAAATGCAACTGTCTAAACAAAAGGTTCAACTCCATGCTGAGAAAAGAAGTGAAGACACTCACTGTAGCAAATGCGGGTGATGAGAGTTTCTGTGCGGTGACAGACTGAAGACCCATGGACATTGCGGTGAACATGATAATGGGGGGCCAATACTGAAATGACGGTTGGACATCATCAGGCAGAGCAAGTAGAATAGCCGCTGCTCCCCACAACATCAAACTTTGCAGGAAAGCCGAAAATGACACCCAACCTCTCGTCTGATGGCCAAACTTCTGACCGATCGTCGCGCCTATAAAACTCCCAAAGATAAATGAGGTCACACTAACCGCCCTCTCCAGTGTTTCCAGAGGATAGCGCTCAGCATCAGGGAGCATATATTGTGCAATGTTCTGAGAAAATTGTACCATGTTGCCTGAAGCAGAATTTTAGATAATCATTTTCACTTTCATTGCAACATACCCGTCTGAAAACCTGTCCATATGGCACTACGGCTATATATTAAAGCATCTACCATGCCTGTAAGGAGTGCCTGCCATGCGAGTGGGTAGGTGGCTTCATCGTGCGTCAGGGTTTCCTGGCATCGTGCTTTAAACAAAGACCAAAGTCCAGGCTGAGAAGTTTTTTCAGGCGACGGAGGCTTAGAGAGGGTGAAAGAAGTTGCCCTCGAGTCGTCATTCTCATTTGTGATGGCTGAGAGCCGCATTTTTTGCATGCATCTAGTAGTAGTTTGCGATAAAGGTTTCTCAAGAATGTTTATCTCGGTGTGAGTCAAGATTTGCAGCTAGAGAAAAATGGCGCCATCGCGTAGTTCGCCTAGCCTACGCGAGAAATTGTTTGTCACATTCAGCACGGGTGAAAATGTGTTGAAGACCTACTTACTAGTCTTTCATTGAAGAATAAGATCTGGTTCTTCATAACGAAGCGTGGCTCCCTGATAGCCAAACCATGACCATATTTTGGGTTGTAGCTCCAGCTTCAATTCTGCCGATGATTGACCTACGCTCTCTTATTATTTTAGTGGGCAATGCGCCTGCCAAATGAGACGCAAACCTGAAGCCGATCGGATTCTTCGGCGTAATCACCCCATTGTAGCCTCTCATCTACACGCCAAGAGTTTGTGTTGAGCATCAAAATGCATCGTTTGCTACATCGCCGAGGTTGATGAGATTGAGCAGAGTTCATATGCTACATGTCGCTATACTCTTCCAATGTCGTTGTACTCCTCCATTTCTCTCGCATTGCATGTACAGATGTCTCTAAACTAAGTAGACTGGAAGTTTACTAAAGATGCTCATCTTACAATTGAATTGAATTTTGCGGGGACAATGGTCACGGCTTGGCACATGCATGATTATCTCTAAGATCGAGATCTCACACACATAAGGACGATACACTGTTCGACGCTAATGCACTAGACGATCAGACTTTGTTCCTAGTCTGCGAAGGATGAGAAGATTGTAAGATGTTGACAATGAATGATTGACACCGGATCCGACAAGTATGTCATGAATCCGAAGGATTTAATCAGGACATTTAGGTTAGGCTTTTCGATTAGTACCATACCCATCCCTGCGTTATAACTCTAGATGACTTCAGTTCGCCAACCACGCACTACTCCACCCAGTGCGGTGATTCCCGTAGAGCAGAGGCCATTGTCCAGCTTGTTTACTCTTCCAGATCTCACACCATGCCATGTGGAAGAAATTATTTCTGAAGACAAAAGAGAACAGCGATTGGTTGTCAGTCTGGGTACATCTCCTGTTAAAAAGGCAGACGGTACCCATTTACGATTTCCGGACACAAAAGATATCCAGACACAATCTCTAAAGGCTATTGCTGAATTTACACCTTCATCTGATAATCGAGTTGCGAGGGTCAGCCTTCACGGTGCAATAAATGATGATCGAGCAGATGTTCTTGCAGTTTGGGACATGCGCAGCCTTGTGGGTCAAATATCATACACGGATTTATGGTCTGTACTTTACGGATGTTAGTACTACTCGGTTGTTCCAGCGTAACGTAACAGCACTCATATTCTAATTTTCACAGTCTGGGTCCGTCGAGACCAACATGATCGATTTCCCATTTCAATTGACAGTTCTTTCCCGAAGAGGAACGAAGTTCTACAGTATTTTCTACAGTGCGGCCTGGGCTTCCGTGCACCTGATGCGTCAGATGATTTTCAAGTTCTTCTCGACCGTGGTGCTTTCTGGCAAGGAGCCGGAGCGCCAAATTCCCGGTCTTGGCTGCGGTCTCGGGTCCCTGCAGCAGTCCCATTTGATGACCTCCAGTCGCCAAGTTTTCCTTTGCAAATGGCATTTACCCGTAAGGAGAACCCCCCCGTTCTCACGGTACATCCTCTCCGCCCACCTAAGCCTGCACCCGGTACCATTGTATATTCACGCTATATCCATTCCGTTGGAAGTCATTTGCAGCTTACCCATATTGATCACCACAACGCAGAACACTTTAGCAAGTATTGTGCATGGCAGAATAGCGATCGTGTTAATGTAGGATGGAGAGAACGTGGACCGGAAGAGCACCACCGCAAATATCTAGAAAAGTGCTTGGCGGACCCGCATTCTATCAGCTACATTCTGAGCTGGGATGGTGAGTATGCTGGGTATGGTGAAGCATCATGGACGAAAGAAGATGGGGCAGCTGCATTCATTGGCGCATCCGGAGGACACAGTATCATCGACGATTGGACACAAGGAACACATCTTTTGATCGGCGAAGAAAAGTTTCGTGGTCGTCACCGCTTTGCACAAGCCATGATTTCTATGAAACACTTCTGCTTCTTGAGAGAGCCTCGCACTAACACTGTTATTGGAGAGCCTCGTTACGATCTGAACATCATCAGTTTGCTTGCTGCTTACCTACCCCAAGATTACCGCAAAGAGGTGGAGTTACCACATAAGAGATCTGTGCTGGTACGTATGAACTTCGAGTTGTACCCGTTTCTGATGTCTCAATATAGTTTATTCTACACCGAGATCGCTTCTTTTCCGATGCGATGTTCTACTAATGTTAGAAGGCTCCCAAGCCAACGGCATCTCTTGCCATATTGAGATCTAGGCGGAGACCATTGCCTGACCATGGGGCCTTGCGATTCGTCACACCTTCTCCGAAGAGCTCATAGCCGGGCATGTATCTGCCGTTTTCATTAACTTTCTAAAATATTCTCTTCAACCTTCCTCACCTTGTGACAAATGACTTAACTTCTTCGTCTGTCATTCCGTGCTTTCCTTGTGCTTTCATGGCATGCTCTGCTTGTAACCTCCAGTCGAAAACATTGTGTAGATTGTCTGGTTGGAGTTGAACGAAGGCCTCAATATTCTTATACCAGTCTAAATACCCTTTGAGGAAATTGTTGATCTCCTTAAGATTTTCCAACGTGTACGACAGAAAGTAGGGTTTGACTTGAAGCTGTTTGGCTTCTTCATACTTTTTCTCTAGCTCGCTATCTTCTAGTGGATAGAAACCAAGGCACCATCCCTCGAATAGAACGACATCTAAAGGGGTTTTAACTTCTATAGTTTGATTGCTTCGATCCCCTTCGCCTGAGAACTGGCTTTTGTCAAAAATTGGGAGATGAACGATTGATCCAGAGGGCTTTTCTATAATCTCTGTTAACAACGTACTACCGAGAGGCATATCGTGAGTCCCAGGCTGTCCCCTACCGTGCAAGAGAGCATTCGAGGGGTGGTCCTTCTCTAATTGTTTCAATCCTGAATGAGGGAGGTAAAGATCTGGGAAAGATGAGTCGCACATGGCTGCCCTTTTACTATTTGCTCACCATCCAAGCTAAAGACCGCTGACGTCTTCCCTTCATCATACAGTAACTTCTGAACATGATCAGTGATCGTCGTCTTTCCACTTCCCTGGGGTCCTTGCATTCCTACGATTAAGGTTCTTGCATGTGGTCCCCTATTTGATATACAGCGAAGGATATGTTGCTGAATGGTTTTGGCTTTGTATGTTGTCATATTTTCGCCCGATCCGTGGGATTGCTCTCCATTCATTTTTAAAGTTGTTGGGTTTGAGGTGCATGGTCCTTCGAGTTGCTTTGATTAGGTAGCCCGTGCACGCACGAGGAGAAAATGCGCGAATGAGAAGACCTGATCTTGCGGACAAACCATTTTCACCTTGCACACATCGCACCATCCTGTCTAGATTTCTTCGCATTCCCATCCATCCGAAAAGCCAGAAGATTGGCCCTAGACATCTGATACATTCTATGGCGACAGAAGTGTCTTCGGTAAACGGTGCAAAAAGATTCAAAGTAGATCAAGCGGCATCAATGGCTGTAAATATTGTCACCCACAACGGAACGCATCATGCAGACGAGGCACTTGCAGTTCACATGTTACGGAAGCTTCCACAATATGCCAATGTGGAATTAATTCGTACCCGTGATAAAGAAATCATCGACCGAGCCTCAATTGTTGTTGATGTTGGAGCGGAGTATGATTCCTCCCGCCATCGGTATGACCACCATCAGCGTGGCTTTGAGGAAACTTTTGACAAAACCCACAAAACTAAGCTGAGCAGCGCAGGGCTAGTCTGGAAGTAAGTGAACCAGCCACTTAACGCCTTTTTTCTGACGAATCATTTCTTTTCAGGCACTTTGGTCAAGACATTCTTGCATCTCACCTTGGTATCGACAAGGCTGATTCCCGGATCTCACTCCTCCACAACAAACTTTACGATGATTTTGTGGAAGCGATTGATGGAATTGACAACGGTATCTCACTGTATCCATCCTCTGTAGGAAAACCAGCGTACATATCTAAGACAGATCTTTCTTCACGAGTGGCACATCTGAACCCAGCATGGAATGAGGACCTACCTTCTGACCCGAAGGAGAAAGAAGCTGACTCTATGCGCCGCTTCGAAAAAGCTAGCCGGCTTGCAGGAGAGGAATTCTTCGATAGAGTCGACTACACGTGGAAATCTTGGCTCCCGGCGCGGAACGTTATTGAAAATGCACTCAACGGTCGAAAGACAGTTGCTGGTGCTGATGAACAGGGACGCATCTTGATATTTGATCAGTACGCAGCATGGAAGGTAAGTCGTGATAATATTTGGAGACATTGTCTGAATGTTGCGGTAAAATTGATCACAGAGCCATATATTTGAGTTGGAGAAAGTACTGAACATTCCGAAAGAAGAGCAAGTGCTTTACGTTGTGTATCCTGACGAATCTGGCAAGTGGAGAGTCCAGAGTGTTCCTGAAGATCCGGACAGCTTTGTTAGCCGTAAACCGCTCCCCGAGCCATGGAGGGGTATCCGGGATGCAGAACTTTCAAAGCTTAGCGGCATTGACGGATGCATTTTTGTCCATCAGAGCGGATTCATTGGTGGCAATGCAACGAAAGACGGAGCACTCAAGATGGCACACAAAGCTCTCCAATTGTAAAATAAAACTTTGGTGAAAACTGGAATGACATTATTGAATACATTCATGTAACACCATCCTCGAATATCTTATGTTTTCTTTGATATCGGTACTCGCAAGCACCACATCATTACAGGGAAGAGCTCCTCTGGCAACCCTTGCTGCACACGTTTGGAAACAATTTCAAGACCCGCTTCCCGAAAGACTCGCTCATACGCATTTGGTGTTCTAGTGATAGAATGATCTTCGTCATCATACCAAACACCTTCACTTCCATCATCCGTGTCCCTTAATACGTTCTCCTTCACAACGATGATCCCAGCTCCGTCAAGAACAGTACCATTTCCTTCTTCGCATTGAGTATCATTGCTTGGTTTAAGGCATACCTTTGAACGATTCAGGAAAGCCACCAGGTCCTTATCGGATAGGTGCTGAAGACACCACTGCCCCCATATCACGTCGTACAAAACAGGCTCAGCCTTTGAGGAGGCTTCTTCGTGGCCTAACTCTGCATTTTCTGTGTCTGATTTGGAAATCGTCGGTTCATCAAATGCCTTAAGTGCGCCTGCTTTGATTTTGTTCCGATAAGCTTGTGACGAAGAATAGGGATGGGCGGGGTCAAAATCTTGTAAGGTACTTAGATGAAAGTGGACCGCCTTTTTTGCCTGCAGCGGAGCTTTCGATGTGGGGACCTTGAGTGCAGGCCACGACGTAGATTGATTCTTGGCCTCATTGAGAAACTATCAAATCTATCTGAAATTTTTTCGGCTTTGCTCAGATCCGAACTTACACTTTCTACAGGTTCCACTAGATGTACGATATCTACGATACGACTCAAGGCGTCTCTTGTCACACGTCCCACGCCTGCGCCACAGTCCAGCGCCACAGTCTTTGCCCTACCCGGACCTCCTCTGTTTTGGATCATGAACTGAATCCACTCCTGATTCGCATCTTTTGATATACCCTTTCCACCATTGCATGAGGCTGGTGGGATCGCGCTGAGGCGTGGAAGCATCTCTAATAAAAATGCTCGCGATCCCTGAGCATCTACAACAGGCAGAGTTCCATTTCCGTAACCTCCCAAAACACCGTCTACCGTAGGGGGTACACCCTGCCAGTAGTGTACACCCTTTTCGACATGTGGCGTAGGATGAAAAGTAGGAGGGGGTTGAGATCGCATCGCGGTGAAGGAGAAAGGAAGAAATATACACTTTACAACCTTCGTACAAACGGTCCGTGCAGAGGAATGAGTTCGGATCTTTCACAAGATCAAGATTGGATTCAACCATCATGTACTGGCTGGGGGAGGTATTATCTTTTCTTCACATATCTCCAAGCACAATCGATAGGCTGCAACAAGTAGCGACTCTTCTTGTTATTCTTCTTCCTATTCCCATTCTTTCCGCATTCTTCTTTTGGTCCAGGCCAAGGCAGAGGCTCGTCCCACCGTACCGCGAACGTGTCTTGATCTTGGGGGCATCGTCAGGTGTTGGGAAGGCTTTAGCTCTAGACTATGCCTCACGCGGATGCCGTCAGATTGCCATCGTGGGGCGTCGCAAAGATGAACTCGATCGAGTAGCACAACTGTGCCGTGAGCGCAAGCATGCAGGAGAAGAGTGGGAAATGAGCCAAGAAGCACCTGGCTGGGAATCTGAACAGGGCATCACACCTGGTCGAGGTAATCCCGTCACCGGTGTTCTAGCTATCCAAGCAGATTGCTCTAATCCTGAGGATTTGATCCGTGTCCGACAGAATGTCGAAAAAGGTTTGTGACAAAGAGGACTGACCTCGAACTCTCTGACTAACCTCCACTCTGTAGCTTTCCTGGGCCTAGATACTTTACATATCTGTTTCGGAGTTTCAGCCCTCCGTCCACTTCTGGGTATTGCTGGGATTGATCCAGTCCGGCCGATGCCTCGAGCAAACATTATCAAAGATTTGCCTGCCGTTTCTGAAGGTACAATAGATGCAGATTTGGCAGGACTGGAGGTTGTGAGGGCGGCAAGTCAAAAAATCAATGAAATCAATGTCGTAGCAACCTCCTTAGTCCTGACAGCCTTCGTGAGTATGGCCCTATCTATTAATTGGTCTTATAGCTTATGCTTTCTTTCTCTGCCTAGCTTCCCATGATGCAAATTCAGTCAGTGTCTCCTAGTATTCACCTTCTTTCTAGCGTTGCGGCCGTCGTGCCTCCGCCAACGCGCGCATTGTACGGTTCTTCTAAAGCTGCACAGCTCTCCTTGTTCCAAGCCGTTGCCCTGGAAGCTCGCGCACACGCAAAACTGGCACGGTCGCCTGGCTCTCTCACTCCTCGCGCTCATGTGCGCTTTTTCGCATCTCTTCCTGGTACGATTGCAAGCGACTTCCGCCAAAGTGCCGTCGATGGTTCTCCAGAAGAAAGTAAAGCGTATGATAATAGCTGGGACCACAAGGGAAAATCAGACACCTTACGGGCAGAAGATGTTGCACAGCGTTGCATCTTGGCTATCGACCGTTTCCGAGAGGGAATTGAGGAAATGCCAGCAAAGTATTGGTTCGCCCGCCGTTTGCAGGTCTTTGTGTGAGTACATGTCAGAAAACTACTTGCATGTTCATCTCATCTCTTGAATTTTGAATTTCCAGTCCGTCTCTTGTGGGTAAGCTTGCTAGTAAAAAGTATGGATACTAAATTAAAAGAGACATTGTCAAATAATATACATTATGTTGGTACATGAGTTGTTCTAAAGAGATGTCATGAGAAATTGTACTTCGACAAACGAAGCAGTAACCCCACAGAACACTTCATTTTCACTTTTCTGTGGACTCGAGTGACATCAATCCACCGTACACATTATACATAACTCGATCAACCTGGGCTTTCACTTGATGAAAAGCATCATACCAAGAATGGCGCGCCTGACTGTTTGACCAGTCATTAGATGAAAGCAGATGAATCCACCAGCGTAGGATCCCTTGTACTTTATCGATCTCACAAGGTCGTCTGTTCTTTCCACTGTGATCAGCACTACCACCAGTGTTAGACACATCGTCACGCGGAAGACTATCCAGCATAAATCGAGAAATCCTAGAGACATCTCTCTGTCTAGGCCCAGCATCAGCAAATTGGTGGAACCAGGCCGAGATTAGTCCCCTAACTTGCTCAAGTGTGTCAAGTCCCTTAATTTTTGGCAGATGAATGCCTGTCGAGCTCATAGGTAGCGCACGCAAAGTGACATGACCTGCTCGGCTTTCAGAGTCCATCATCGCGATTTGTCGGTTGTGCAAACGTTGCTGTGCTATCGTCATATCCAGTGTATGATGTCCGCTCTTGAATCTCGCTTTTCGATTGTCTGTGTCTTCTTTCTGGTGACTGAGTATTTCTTGCTGCACATTCAATGGCAGAGCAGCAAACACTTCCGGATCAATATTCATTGCCTCGAGTTCTCTTTGATTGACTGAACGTGTGTCCACTTTGGGAGACGCATTTTTGAAATGGATGGAAGAAGCATGTTTTTCTGGTGTGCTGTTCTGACTAGGAGTTTGGCTTCGCATTGTCATACTCAGAAGCGATTGCTTTTTACGAGGGGATTCAGAATGAGACCGCAAGACCATATGGTTTCGACTCTTTTTTACCAATGGCGACGGTATCTCGGAAGATTTGAAATGTGACAAGGCATCAGAAGAACCTTTCTGCCGAAGAATTTCTTCACGAACTTCAATTGGTAATTCTTTAAGAACATTTTGATCGATTTGTGACCAAGTAGGTTCCCACTCCATCTGTCGAGCACGACATTGTGAGCCACTTGGAGTAGAGGGGACTGAGGCAGAAACTTTGTCTGATCTTTTGTGTTTCGTAGGAGTCGTATATTTCGTTGGTGTTTGAGATGCGCTTCGCATCAAAGCAAAGCTATCCACGGTCGCTCTCTTTTCTGATCGTCTAGGTGTGACGGGAAGCGATTTATCTTGAAAAGATACACGTATAGCGTCGGCGAGCGTGACATCTTCTTTGCTTGTAAGGGTTTCGTTTTGATCGTTGCAGGAAGACTTGAGAGACTGTTGATCAGCAGTCTCCGTCTTACTTGGTTCAGTATGGAGATGCCTCTTTATTTGTGCTTGAATACTAGCTGGAAGAGCGGCGACTACTTTTTGATCAAGTTGCGACGCCGAGGGTATGACATAATGCGTAGAAGACGGCACTTTCTCAGAGACATCCTTGTCAATTTTGCTCCTCTCATCAAAGTCGAGCGCAGAATACGGCGATGAAGGTGACCGATCTAAAGGATCACTTAAGGGAGAGCGTGGGCTTATCGTATGACTTTTCCGCATTGCAAAGTCTTCATCCATGTCAGTGCTATCGCCGGCAATGGCAGTATCATGCGAATTAAAATCCTCTATTTGGCCAACTTTCGTCTTTGGTCCGGTTGTGGAAAAGTCTTTAATATTTGATTCTTTTGTGTCAGCCTTACTGAAATGCAATACTTGCTGGCCAGCCTCGCGTTCAGGTGGTATTTGACCACCGTTTTTAGGTATTAACTTTTGCAAACTGACACCAATACCTCGCAATTGATCGGGAGCGACTCTAAGAGCATTAATTAATGACCAAGCTGAAGAGAAGATGGAACCAGGGTCATCTGTGGAACGCTTCAGAGGGGTGCTGCGGTTGAACGTATCGCATATACCATGGCCGAGGAATTTAGGAGCTTCGATTGGGGCATTTTGGCTACGAACCATAATGCTTACGCTGCAGATTTTTCCCAGCATGCCAATAGACTTGAGTCTCGCAGCGACTTCATCGCAGAGCTTTTCAACAAACTCTGATACCTCGGATTGAGTCTTGAAGCGGATTGCATAATTCACAGCAGCACCACAGCTTTGTCGCTGTTTGACAGCCTCAATCTTATCGCGCTCTTTACCGTGCAATTTTCCCCATAACGTGACACCATGTTTATCACCGAAATGTTGAACGAATTGAGATTGAGTTGCTAGACGCTTCAGCTGCCCAATGTTAAACGTACCAAAGACATCACGACACTTTTTTCGTATACTCCAACCAACTCCATGGAGATCATCTATGTCAAGATCATCGATAAATTTTGAAACGAAATCATCTTGAAGATGAAAAGAGCCACCTGGCTTTGCTTTCCTTGTTGCTAGGCGCGCCAAGAGGATGTTTGATCCGATACCGATGCTTGCTTCACATCCGGTTATGGTGCGAATTTCGTCTCGGAGAGCTTCTGCCAACTGAGCCTCTTCGGTCCACTCATTCCCTTGGCTGTTAAGATATCCCTTGTATGAACGCATGAGCGTACTTGAAAAGTGTTCTCCTTCTTCTTCGCCCTTCCGCATCTCGTCTAAAAGAAAGCTAACATCAATGAGAGCTTCATCAATGCTGACCGCTTCGATAGCATCCGCATGGGCAAGCAAGAAAGCATAAAACCGAGTGGCTACATCGCTGTATGCTTCGAATTTGTAGGGAATTGTACATACATTGGCGCAGAGCCGACGTGCTTGACCTAGGCTCATTCCGTTGCGGATGCCATGTGAGCGAGCGACATAATTGCAAGAGGCAACTTCTGATGTGCTGTTAAAATTGCCAGAGGCCTCTGAAGATTCAGCGTGACAGACAACCACAGGTTGTTGGAGTAAGTCTGGTCTTTCCCGCATGCCGACAGAGACAAAAAAAGCATCAAAGTCGATGTGCATAATGACTCGCTTCATCCCTTTTGGAAGATCGACGCTTCCCTGCTCCCTGTTTGCTTCTTTTAATGCCTTGCTTACCATCTCGCGCATCTCGCTCTTCCATGTACTCAAATGGTGAAGCCGACTTTTTTCAAAATACCCTTCCAAAAAATCTCCACTTGCGGCTGTGTTACGTTTCCTCCATGTCGGCGATGACATGAGCTGAGCAGCCTTCTGATTGGAAGGTCGTGAGGCATAGGGATGCGACGGATGGTGAACATCCGCTGCTAGGGCAACTGCCTCAGTTGAAGGATCAGTACTGAAAGCAACTTTTTTATGCTGCTTGGAAGGTGATTGTATAATTTGCTCTCTTGTGCTTCCGGTCTCGATTTTATTGTTAGCATTATCGTTCATTTGAATTTTCTGAAGCATATCATTTTCTTGAACTCCTGGATTTGCATGAGCTCTTATGGTTTCATTTTTCTCGAAGTCGCTTGGAGGAATAAGTGCACTTTTGATGCCACTAATGTGCGGTTCAGTCGATACTCGTTTGACAGAAGGATCCTCTTTCCTTGCCCATCCACCTAATGATTTTTGAAGGCTGGCTGCTCCCCAAGGACCGACATCTGCAGCTTTTTGCAGGTCAACGTAGGTAAAATTTTTCGTTGGTGACGCTGTTGCTTGTCTCCAATCGGTTTGTGCGGCAGCAACATGGGAACCAGCGGTGTTGGTCAAATCGGGATGTGGGTTTTCTGCAATTCCTCCTCGCCTTTGCAAAGTGCCACGTTTCAGTGCACCGGATGCATCTCCGGTGCAACGAAAGTCCCTCCAGTCGAGACGTTTAGCTTGGTTGATAGATTCCATTATCCATGACGGTAGAACTACTTTATAGTCTTTAAACTCGATTCGCTTTTTCGCAGTTAGGTTTGACGCAACGATATGCGTCACTGGCTTTTTTTGGTCAAGATATGGCATCAATTCGCCCCCATGAAGGTGGATGAGCCGTCTGAGTTCCGCATACGGAGGGACGGTATGGCCATTGATGTAGATATTTGTGCCAGTAAAGAGTTGAGGGTAGGCTTGTTCATCAGCCCCAGACGAAGTGGCCACCATCTCATCGTTGGCGATGGACTTTTCTTGGACCTTCAACTTCATGCGCTTATTCCGCATATATGTAGCAAAATCGCCAAACTCTGTTGGTTTGTACGCTTCGGATAAGAGGTATTCATCATCAGCTGGTACCTTGCGGGCATCACATTGCGCCTTTGCGTACGGGTCTCCTCTATCATACTCATATGCCTCCTCAGAAGAAGACAATTCTTCATAGTCTCTTTTCTTAGGTGTTGAGATATACATTTCATCTGTCACCATTCCCTCCTCCTCATACATAGCCACCTGCCTGTCTCTCTCTCGTAGATCGTTCTCTTTCATGCTGCTTCAATGAACATTGGAAGAACTCTTCGTCGTCCTATGCACAGCTTCGGTGTCTGCTAATCGTACTTGTCATTGGCTGTTGCGAGTGATTGAGAAATGGAAAGTATTCGAAGCATAATAATACTGATAAAAGTGGAGTAGAGTAGCAGCAGTGTCAGCAAACGCGAGTTAATCACAATACAACAACCCTTGGTGTGTTATCATAAGACTTCAAAAAAGTTGACAGAGGCAGTTTTAGCCTAGCATGAACGTGACATGAGATTCGCCGATGTCAATCTTGTACAAACCATATCAGCTTAACAATCCCTACTGTGGACAGTTGATCGCCCGATCGATTTGATTAATCTTGCCTATACAACGCTCAAATGACTTGCCGGCCGAGAAATCTGGAAAAGTCGGGCAAAAGTCCTTAGTCTCTGTTGTCAGATCGCGTATGTCATGTGGGGTTTGTGTAGGCAGGCACTCGGTTTCTGTCCTCCGGCTTACCGGTGTACAAGATCTAGTACTTATACACCCCGCCGGTCACAAAAATCCTGTCTTTAAGGACCCATCATGGCTTCTAGACTTGGGCAGATCACTTCTCATTTAGACCCTCGCACTTGGAGTGGAAAAGGTCTTTCTGCTCACTCTGTTAAGAATGATGACGACGTCGTCATTGTTGCCTCCGGTCGTACCGCTTTCTGCAAGGCGAAAAAGGGACAGCTGAAGGATACTCCGTATGTAACCAAAATAGATCGAACAATTGGAGAAAGTACTGACGAGCGTTCTATACAGTTTTGATTTTCTGGTGCGTTTAGATTACCAACATTACTCATGCTCCTAACCTTTATGGTAGTGTATGGAGACGTTCAAAGGCATTTTGGCGAAGGCTCAGGTGGATCCAAGTGTTATTGAAGAGGTAGCTGTAGGCAATGTGCGTAACTACGGCAACTCGTACGAGATAAGGGCAGCAGCTCTTGCCGCTGGGATTCCCAACTCTGCACCTACACTAGTGGGTGAGTAAGATCAAACCGAAGTTGCTGTCGTTCGGACTAATGTTGTGATAGTAAACCGTTTTTGCAGCTCCGGTTTGATGGCTATTCGTAGTGTAGCAAACCAGATTCAAGCTGGAGAGATTGATTGCGGTTTGGCAGTAGGTATCGAAAGTATGTCAAATCACGGTACTGCCCCAACAGAATTTTCACCGGAAGTTGAGGGCGCTTCAGCGGAAGCCAAGGACTGCAAGATGCCCATGGGATGGACATCAGAGAATGTTGCAGGCGACTTTCATATTTCCCGCGAGCGCATGGATCAATTTTCCGCTCGCAGTCAGCAAAGAGCTGCAGCTGCGCAACAAGCTGGCAAATTTGAGGCTGAGATCTTTCCAATCACGGTCCCCGTCAAGCAAGCTGATGGGAGCCGCACGTATGCTACCGTATCGCAAGACGACGGCATTCGCGGTAGCACCACCGCGGAAGGACTGGGCAAGATAAAACCCGCCTTTCCTCAGTGGGCACCATCGCAAACCACCGGCGGAAATGCTTCTCAGCTCACCGACGGTGGAGCTGGTGTGTTGCTGATGCGTCGTAGTCTTGCCCGCCGTCTCGGAGTGCGTATCTTGGCCAAGTATGTGGCGACTGCTGTATCAGGTCTAGAGCCTCGTATCATGGGTATTGGGCCGACCAAAGCTATTCCATCATTGCTCAATCGCACAGGCATTAGTTTGGATGAAGTGGATGTTGTCGAGATCAACGAGGCGTTTGCCAGCATGGCAGTATACTGTGAAGACTTCTTGAAACTTGATGCCAACAAGTACAACGTCAACGGTGGAGCTGTTGCCCTCGGACACCCTCTCGGTGCTGTAAGTTCAAGAATTCCTTGCTGAGAAAAGCTTACGTATTTGTTCAGACGGGAGCTCGTCTCGTGGTTACCTCATTGGCCGAATTGGAGAGACGCAAGCAACGTGTGGCTGTCGTATCGATGTGCATTGGACTGTGAGTGTAATTGTCTTGTGTGTCCATCAGATCTGAAACATGAACTAGTGGAATGGGGGCTGCCGGTCTCTTTATTCGCGAGGACTAAGTTGAAAGTGTAGTACTAGGACGTACGAGAAGATAGCACTGCAGACACTTTTTGATTCTGGGTGGCGCTGATGAAAGGCATAATGTTTCGCAACTATCTTCCAGCTTGCAAAGTGGTCGGGACACATTTTCATATGATTATATTACATTTCGCTTGCTTTACAAAATGGCATGGTCAATTTCTTTTATTTCCCAGCGGCCGATGTCTGTTCCGCTTCCTTTTTCTATAATGCAATGTCAGCGTATTTGTTTTGGTGCTATTGTGTGGACAATGTGTGAAAAGTATGTACCCTCCTGATACCTTGCACAGAAGGGCAAAGCTTATCACGTATGTATATCCAGCCACCCAGACACTCACAGCTTGCTTTTCACGAATTGCGTCTGCATCTCGTTGCTTGCGCTGAGCAGCACTCAGTCCATCTTTGGGCTTTCCTTTCCCCGCTTCTGCTTGTTTTTTAGCAGCTTTCTGCCTCGCTAGATCCCGCTGGTTACCGCCTATTAGAGTATATGAGATATCGCATAGACACACGATACTTGCACGTACGGGTCATCGCCTTTACTGATGCTATGGTGTTGGCAGGAAGAGTCGAGTTTCTTGACGGCCAGGCGAAGAAAACTCGACGCGTGCGGGGAGTGGAACGTTCGGCCGTTGCTTATCAATGAGATGAAACCAGAACATATCAAATTCACGCAAGATACAATACAAAACGGACACTCTGAAGGCGGGAAGAATACAAGATATATAAGCAACATAAAGCTAGCCCTCGAGGACTGTAGCGCTTGAAGCAGGAGACTTCGTGACAAGGACAGGATGAGCACTGCCTTTGAATCGAAATTCAGAGTCTGCGGCAGATGAGCTATTCGGCGAAAGCTCTGCTTGTGAGGTGCCGAGAACACTCTCGATTGTGGCCTCATCTGCACCGTCATCGACTAACTTACGAATGCGCTCTGTAAACATCGGTCCAAAGCGATCGATGAGATAGTGCATGAATCGAACACTGTGACTTCCAGCAAGAAAAATTGACAGACTCCCTGGAAGAAGTCGTATGCCTGAGATCATAGTTGCTTGCAATGCCTCCGTCAAGCTCGGCTCAGCTACATTGCCAGCAACCCGAGCACGCTGAGGATACGCTGATGGTTGAGATAAAATTTCCGTGATTGGATGAGCGTTGTTGAGCTCATAAGGGTGTACAGACGTCAACTCTTTCTTCATTAATGTCGGATATTCGACTTCATCATCGCTATCATCGATGACGTCTTCCTCTTCCTCCTGCAATGAGCGTCGTTCCACAAGCAACCGCATTCGTTGCTGACGCATAGTACGTGACCACACCTCATCTTGAGACCTCACACCAAGTGAAGGACGCGTCATTGCAGTTGCAGAACGTGAAGCCCTTCGCGAGTCTTCATCGATCATCAGAGGCCCTTCGTCCTTGAATAGGGATTGTAGAACTTCTTCGTCATCAACGCCAAACACCTTGCGCAGAACGGCGCCGACAAACTTTTCGCTTGCAGAACGCTTGTCAACATTTTGAGGCTGGTTAGATGAGTAAGTAGGGTACGTAGTAGCAGAGCGAGATCGGTTTCGCGAGACAGATGCTGCAGTTGTGGTCGTACTTCGGCGAGCAGAAACGCCTCGCCGACGGTGCGCCAACAGCTCATTTGTGATGGCACCACTGTTGTTGCTACGCTTACTCCCTTTTTCACTTTCTCCAATACGGCGATGACGTCTCTTTGGCACACGAGCTTTTAATCCGGCAGAATGTGCCCAGTGTGTGTTTGCCAAGGCTTCCTCGAAGGCGATTTCCTCAGCATATTTTTTACTTTCCGTGTAGAGTGGTCCACCGTTATCTCCGTCCTCGCTCTCCGAGTCCGATGTCAGTACTACAGGCACCTCGTGCTCGCGTTTCTGATCCAAGGAAGGTTTCAATCTATGTTGACTATGGGACTTCGCAGATCTGATAAATGCCCATGACGATGGTGAAATTGATGCATTGCCTCCCAAACCCCACCTTGAAGATGAAGTAGTAGACTGGAGCCTATCTCGGTGGAATTTAGAAATTTCGCTTCCACCATCGGAGAGAATAAATGAGGATGATATCTCGTCGTTGATGTCTATTTCATCCTCGCTGAAGCTTTCGAGAGTGACAGAGTCGCTTGGTGGACTGAGGTGAGTAGGCATTGATGGAGATACTTCCTCCTGACTATCATCATTCTCATGATTTTCGAGGGTAGACGAGGGCATTCCGAAGCGGCCAGTGCCATCATGCAAAGGAGGAGCTACAGCGGAGAGTTGGATCTCTACGTCGGCATGGTCAACAAATGGTGAGGGGGCAGTATTTGTCGTGGATGTGTTTAGATGTGGGGTCACTGTGTCTATGTTAGCTGTAGGCGAGGTTTGTCCTTTGCTTCTCCCAGGAAATACTATGCTCCAATCTGCATCGTGAGAATGGTCACTCGCTTGAAAAACGGTGGTAGAAGCCCTCCATTTCTCCACCGAGTCTAGCTCTGCCTCTCTGGAGCTGTGCGCCTTAGCTGCCTTGCGCGGTGGGTGTTGTATGAAAGCCATGAAGAAGCGTTCCTACTGAGAAACTAAAGGTGATGATTAATGGTGAAGATGGTCCATTAGGAAGAAAGATGTGGAAAAGCTTGAAGTTTGCAACTGCAATCAGATGAGTAATTCGGTGGCGGATGAGCAATTATTGATTAGGATATGATAACATCATACGCGGCACAGTGGTCTATGCATGCAGACCGTGTCTGGCGTGCTGCTAAAGTAGTGGCACGGACCGACACGGGCTTGCAAGAGATATCTTGCTGTCGGCCGAATGCATTGCTGGAGCTTTAGGTACCATCAGTGTATATTAAGGCATGCTAGAACATGGCCAATAAGACGAACGGGAGTGGGTCCAAGCCAAGAAGGCCCTCTGTTCGGTTTGCAGATAAGGCACAGACCATTGAAAGCGAGTGGAATGGCGCTCAAGAAGAACAACAGTTCGCATTGGGTGAAGAAGACGACCCCGATTGGTCTGGTGATTTGGCTCAAACGCATCAAAAAGTAAAAGCACACATAGGTGACAGAAATGGATTGCCTGAGCCAATTGAGGATATTAATGATAACACAGAAGCTTCCCACTCTCTCTTGTCTCACCAAAATTATGTTGAAAAGAAGAACAATCGCGCCTATGGCTTAAAGTCTACGCAATTGTCTCGTGAAGCGGAGTTCGAAGCAGATGATTCCGATCTGGAAGAGACACAGATGGGTCCCTCGCTTGGTTCCGGCGATGTAGACGAAGGTGACAATATGTCGTCTCCCACGCGCCGCTTTCATGTCCCTTTTGTGGATCGTATTCCTGCGTTACCTATCGCAGTGGATCGAGCTCGCCAGAGCATCAGCGAAGCAAGTGGACACGATCTTCGAGAAAGTCTAAGGCATGCAATGGAAAGTGAGGAGCTTCCTGAATGGCTAAGAAGAGGTGCTGGCATCCTTGATAGCACCTGGAATATGAGCAATAGTATTTTGGGAGCCGGTGTCGTGGGTAAGTATTGGGCCCGATTGTGGAATTGGTCATTCATTTTCTCTTAAAGGACTACCGTATTCGCTCAAAGCGTCTGGATGCTTGACTGGTATATCATTGATTTTGGGCATTGCACTCTTGACAGACTGGACCATCCGCCTTATCGTACTTAACGCAAAGCTTTCTGGTCGCAACACCTATATCGATATTATGGACTATTGCTTTGGTCGGAACGGTCGCTTGGCCGTATCGGTCTTCCAGGGCACTTTTGCCTTTGGTGGAATGTGTGCCTTTATTGTTGTGATTGGAGATACCATTCCGCACGTACTCAAGTCGATTGTCCCGTCCCTGGAGGGGTCCTTCTTGGCGTCCCGTGCCTTCATAATGATTGCCTGCACATTTACCATTTCTTTCCCACTTTCTCTATACCGATCCATTGAGAGCTTGAGCCGCGCAAGTGCGATTGCTCTCTTTAGCATGGTTCTGATCATTATCACTGTTATTGTCCGAGGTCCTGCTATGCCTGAACAGTTGAAAGGGGATCCCAGCCTTCGAGTAAGTAAAATACTCCCTCACACGGTCTAATTATGCTAAAATGTCCATTTTCAGTTGACAGTCATTCATCCCACCAATGTCGTACGATCCATTGCCGTGATCTCGTTCGCATTTGTGTGTCATCACAATTCTTTGCTCATCTACAGCAGCCTCAAGGAGCCTTCAATGGATCGATTTGGAAAAGTGACCCATTATTCTACGGCAATTGCTGCAACTGCGCTCGTCGCGATGAGCTTGGCAGGTTACATGACCTTTACCGACAAAACATTAGGCAATGTTCTCAATAATTTCCCTGAGGATGATAAAATGGTAAATCTTGCCCGCTTCTGCTTTGGTATGAACATGTGAGATATAAAGACCACCCCGTCTCTCTTCTAAAAAGGCTAACCAACTCTTGGCAGGCTAACTACATGGCCTCTGGAACTCTTTGTGGCGAGAGAAGTCATTGAGACATACTTCTATGGCGGTATCTATAATCGTCAAAGACACATCTTCGTTACAACGGCATTGACTGTTGTTTCTCTTTTCGTCAGTCTGCTTGCTACAGACTTGGGTGTAGTCTTAGAAGTAACTGGTGGACTAAGCGCAACTGCTCTAGCGTTTATATTTCCAAGTATTTGTTATCTCAAACTTTGTGGGCAAGGACAAAGTATGAGCTCCGCCAACACTGATCGCGAGGATGGTACACATGATGAGTATCAAGGCTTGCAAGCAGATGTAGACGATGATCTCGATGATCCTGATGCGGAAGATGATACCAATTTGCGCCGTGAGGTAAACGGTGATATCTCTGTAGACGAAGTTGAGCTCCCACTTCGTCCTGGTGCACAATTGCGTCGACGTATTTCGCCTGCGCTTGGTGGTCAACAAACCCCATGGTATTTGACAACAAAACCTTTAGCAATAGGGTGCACCGCATTCGGGTGCTTTGTTCTCGTTGTCAGTCTTTTTACTACAATAAGTGATGCTCTGTCTGGTGGTGAGGTTGAGAAGATCCCCGCAGCAACAGAAGCCTCTGGGTCGTTCAACACATTATCATCCCTTACGACTGTGTCGACTGCAGGACTGTAAAGGACAGCGGCAGACAATGTAACTCAGTAACGAGCATTGTTGCATCATTATAGAAATACATTGATTAGCAGTTTTGAAGTGCGCTGCAGCGCAAACTAAGTTTAAGGTTGCAGCGGGAGGCTTGAGGATGTCCAGCGTCCCAGACAAAGCATCGCTTAGCACCGATCCATTCTTTCTAGAATAAGCTTCTCCCATTCAGCAAGCTCATATTTTTTAGTGTCATCGTACTTTATTTGAGAGGAAGACACTGTATCTTGATTCTTGGGCCGTTTCTTCTCACTTGCCATCCTGAGAATAGCATCTTGAAATACTTGCCAAGGTATAGCTTCTCGCACAACTTGGTCTTTTTCAACATCCTTGTTCTTAGCTCCATTATCTTTTTCGCCCAGTAGGTAGTCTGGTGTGACCCACTTGCCCTGCCTTATCCTGCTCAAGCGCACCACGTGAGCAGCTGATTTCAGCTGTTGCCCTACATCATGAACTATACTTCGCACATAAGTACCGGATGAGACTGTCATATCCAACGTAAAAGCTGGGGCCTTGCTACCAGTAACTTCATCATTTGATACATTTGATACATTCAGTCCTTCTTCATCGATCGTTTCACCATCTTCGATCCCTGCCATCTTGCGAGCACGCAATGCAAGCGCTTTTTCTTCTTCAGAGCACTTTTCTTGTGGTGCTTCAAACATGTGTCTGTCGGAGGGAATCCATTCTACCAAATCCAAGTTGTGTACGTGGATCTGCCTCTTCTCAATTGGCCTCGGTAGATCTAAACCTTCTCTCGCATAGTCGAATAGACGTTTTCCGTCTATCTTGATCGCGCTATACAATGGTGGATACTGCATTCCCTTCCCCACAAAGCTTGGTAATACGGATCGCACCATCTCTTGGGTGACGTGGGCGTACGGACGGTAGTGCAACACTGGATCTTGAGAGTCATAAGAAAGTGTGGAAGCTCCCAAAAGTGCTGTTGTTCGATACTCTTTGCTGCAATCTAAATATTCTTGTAGTCGCTTTGTTCCTGATCCGACCCCTACCACTAGGACTCCGTCAGCTAAGGGATCTAAGGTTCCTCCTTGTCCCAATTTCGGTGTGCTGGCATTCCCCCTACCTCCCCTTTTTCGCTTCTTTCCTCCTTGATTGTGTCCATCATCGCGGCTTCGAAAGATTTCAGAAGATGCTAAAAGGGGTTTTAGGGTGTCTAAAAGATCCATACTCGTTCGTCCAGACGGCTTTACAATTGCGAAAATACCAGAAATACCAGTCTGAGGAGGCCCATTTGCCTCTGGAATTTCTTCCCTACCCTTTTCCGCTGTTTGCATGGCTATATTTCGGAGATGAGCTCTTGTGCACAATGCTGAGTTTCGGATACTCCGCAGAAAAGGCTTAGTACCATTCATGTATTCTCCAACAGAAAATTGACGGATCACTCGCAAGTTTATGAAAGTTTCTCGGAAAGCGGACTTGCAACGTGAGAAACACGACGCGTCCCACACGCGTAAAGAGCTCCTGAAATATGCGAAATAAGATATTGTGTTGTAGCAACGCCGCCTTTCTCTTCTGTCTCAGCATAGTATCACTGTTAGGTCGTATTCCTATTGCAGACACACAATATGAGCATTAGCAGCCCACAGGAACACTGCTTTCAGTCATCTTTGATTGATGTCGCAGATCTTCCCGCTCAGAAGCGGCAGCATATTGTGGATAGGGAAGAAACACACACAAAGCAGCCCCTTTTTGGAGATAATGCAAGCCGTTCGAGAAGCTATCAAGAAGAAGCAGCTATTCCACAGGACCTTAGAAGTCAGCTTCAAAGCATAGGAATGAAAGCTCGGTTCAATGTCAACCGTGGCTATGGTTCACCACCACCTTCTCAAGTATCCTGGGAGCCAAAGTCCTCAGGCAGCCTCATTACAGAAAAGGATATCTTGCGTCAAGTTCACAGCTCCCGCAGCACTTGGGCTAGAACCAGAAGTGCCCCTTTGCATGCTCTGGAGCTGCAGCCTTTTGGTGGCGTTAACATCAGACCTAGTCTTGTTGAGCCAGAAGTAGTAAATGAAGGAGATGAAAACCACGCTCCCTCCGAGAATATCCGAGATGAGCTGATGACTGAAGAGAGCGGGATCGGCGTAACTGATTTGAAGCGTAATCGCGATGTATTTTTGGAGGAATGGGCCCGAGAGGAAGAGCAAAGCAATGCGAGGTAAGTAGATTCGACTCAAACGTTCAGTCAGATTTACCTATTTATTGCACTTAGTGTACCTGAGAAGCCAGAGGAGAGCTTCCCTAATTTACAACATACCTCTCGACCTTCAGCTTTTGGCTCAGCAAGGCCACCCTTAGGTGGTGCTGTCACCTTGCCTGTCGATTCGGGACTGGCAGAATATCTTGCTAGCGCCAACCCAAGCACATCGCAAGAGCCCTGGGCACAGCATGATTTTTCTTCTTTCTCTCGCAGAGACGATTTCTAGCACATCAGACTCATTGTATCGATACTTGCACAGCAGCATTTACACTTGACCCTTTATATTCACCCTACTATAATTTGATCATTCGATTTAATAATTGGGGAAAATTCGGGAGTGCTTAATCTTGTTTCATGACAGCCACAATTCGAAATTTTCTCCCTCAAAAACCGGAAGAAGGTTATTGCTTCATATAAAATATCTACATCTTTGATGAAATTCGAGATCAACGCTGGTCGTGAATACCCCTCTTACGATATTGTAAGAATTACTCCTCTGATCAAAGCATGCCCAACATTTCACATGTATACCCTTTCTCCCCACGTCCTCCAATGCTTGACTCGACACGCAGACGCAACCCCCCTAGTCTCCTTAAACTTGCTGCTGCATACCAGAAACAAATCCCTAGGACATATAAAAAGTATGTCATACCTAAACACCCCCTAGATAAATGCTCAGAGCAATGCCAATGTTGTTTTGGCATAGGTTCAGTCCAGACAGCTCCAGCTCGCCCTTTCATGTCGACAAGTCGATATAGTGAGAATGTGTCTGTCAGTATCGGTTGCATTCCAAGCAGAGAAATCCACTTTACAGGACACTGTGCCTGCAATTCCCACACAGATTTGCGCTCCTCTTCAAATGATAATTTCATAGACCGCGACACTAAAGTCGGATGGTCTCCAACCTCATGGCACTTAAAGACATCTACAAGCACCACAGACAGTGATGAAGGCAGTCCGATCGCAAAGCCACCGCGATGTTCACGAACGAAGAAGTATTATCCGATGTGATATCGTTTTATCTAATTTGCAAAGATAGTGTTTCAACAATCTTTTAAAAGTCTAGCTTAAATGTATTGGTAATGAAAAGGCCTTATACTCCCTCTCATCGCTAGCATGACTTCCGTCCAATGATTCTACCATTTGTGCACCATCCATTCCTAGCGAAATGTCCCTAAAAAGTCTGTTAATTGAGCTCACACGTAGATTTGATACAGACTCATCTGTACATAGGACCTCAAGACCCGGCACACAGTCTATTGCAGCAATAATAATGTAGCTTATACCAAAGCTCCATACAGCGCCGATGGTACCTTCGAACAATTGGATGAACAACTGTGCCCAATGACCATCATAAATGACACCTCCGATAATTTTAGTGGAATCATCGTACGCTGCATACTCTTTACGTCCAAATAAACCTGTGAGTATAGTCGCAAGAAATCCTCCGAAAGCGTGTGTAGCGAAGACATCTGCGGGATCTACCCATCTAAGCTCGCGGGCTTTTTGGGTAAATTTGAATTTTAGCATCAGGAAAATAGAAGAAGCACCTATCACTCCGAGGATAAATGCGTCTTTCAAAGATACAAATCCTCCGGCCGGTGTGATCATAACGAGCCCTGCTAGCATCCCTAAGGTGGCACAATCCAATGACCACTTTTTTCCGTTTTGGAAGTCTTGAGGAACGCCTTAATAAATGGTGCCTCAAAATTGATGATAACTCACAGCCAAGAATGCTCCAAGTAAGAGAACCCGATGCAGCAGCAATATTTGTGACGCAAAATGCAATAATGGCTCTGTAATTCAGTGCTAGCGCTGTTCCAGACTCGAAGGGGAGCCAGCAGCTCCAAATGAAAACCATAGCAAGTATCACTGAGATCACTGTTTATCCTGTGTTGCATGCAAAATAAGGGCTTAGCAACTCACTACTGTTGATGTTATGGGGCTTATGTAACTGTAGATGTGATGGTGTTCGCTTCGATGATTTTCGTGATCTAAACAGTGGGTTGGAAAGATAGACTGATATTGCGGTCGCAGACGATCCACTACAAATATGTACAGGAGTGCCACCTGCAAAATCCATCACACCCCTTCACATAAATAAGCCGTCTTGAACGCCTTATCAAGATGATGAAACTCACAGATTGGCCAACCACCCACTTTCACTCCAAACCATGTGTGCCAGCGGACTATTAACTCAGATATAATTATCATTTCTTTACCGTTTTGTACTTACCAGTACACAAATGAAGACCAGAACTAAAGATATTTATGAGACATATGATACTCATGGGTGTTGTTGACTTTGACTTACAAAGATGAATGGTACTAGAGCAACAATTCTTCCGCGCTCTACAGCGCCTCCAACTGACATAGCACAAACAGTTGCGCAGAAAACCATCTGGAAAAACCTAGAAACCATCTTTGATAAACATCCTCACGCTATCTTTGCGCAGTCTTACGAAAACAATATAGATGGAATGGTTCCAACTGGGTTGGCTCCAACTCCACGATGGAACAAAAATTCGAGGCTGCCAATTACTCTATTACCGTTACCAAATGCGAGTGAGTAGCCCACGCCCCACCCTAGATTTTTTGTGAAAAGGTACGCACCCACGTCAGCTGAAACTCACATTGGATAGATACACAAATAATGGCAAGAAGAGAAGGGAACAAAGATGCTAGTCTAAGAAAAATTGAGTAATTGATTGGACATCGTGAGCTAATGCATACCCATTGGTTCGAACGGAGTACCCTGAATAAGCAAAACCTATAGCTGGCACCACCAACCAACATGCTGCACTGCAGAACAAGATAAATAAAGTATCAAGTTTGTCACACTCCTCCCAGTATCTCAATTGCGTATCCTTAGTATTGTTGAAGCTCATCATGATGGAAGTTATTTGATTTCCGAGCAACGGTCATTTCTACAAGACAAGTAAATAGCCTTATCGTTATCAACGCGGGTGTAGCGCTTAATTTCTAGCATGTACGATAAAGAAGCTAACGAAGATGGGGTGGCCTTGATAAAGCCTAAAATCAGGTCATAGGGGAGAAGCCAGTCTCTAGCTGATAAAAAAAATAAGCTAGACCAGACTTTAGCTGATAGGTGAGAGAATCTCAGGTAGATGCACATTTGGCTGCTTCGTTTTAATACGTTTTGCTCGTATGTGATGAGAAGAAAAGAGTAAGTTCGAGCCACAAATTAACCGTGAACACCGAAACCACTAAATGATGTATCAAGCAGCGAACTCATTCAGATAGTTCGCTTCAACGTCTTCCATTTAATTTGCTTAATTCGTGTGACGAGAATAAGGGTCATTCATCTCAGGTAAGTCATGAGCAGGATTGAAATCAAAAAAGTTGGTCGGCTTGAGCCATATAGACAGATGTTCCACAGGCATCACCGGAAAATCTTCAGGGCGCGCTATATGGGTAATACCATATGTGATCCAGACGACAATATCTTCATCATCCACTTTGTGTTGATCCTCTGTCCAGGGCCCGATAGAGTCATGAGAGACTCCTCGACTCTGAGTGACGTATTTTCCAGCGGGCCATAATTGGTCCTCTCGGAATTGACTGATCCAAATGGGATGTGAAGCAAATTGAGCACGTTGGCCAATGTGCGATTCAGGAGGAGCGAGGAGAGGCTCCCAGTCTTTAGTATGTATTTTTAGGCCCGAAGGCAAACCTGAAGCTTTATGTAATTTTTTGTGATTCACTATGCTCCAAACTCGGTGACGAGATGCATCCCAATCGTAGCCGCCTGCTTTGTCTAAAATGGTTCTCTCTACGAGGAAACCGTTGCCTGCGTGATTCTCGGAACTACTGAGCGATGAAGGCGTAGGCACCACGTCTGACTGAATTAGAGTATTTGCGATTCCATCTATCATTGGATCAAGACGGAGACAGAAAAGATGTTGATGATGATGTGCATTGACCCCTTTTGCTACTTCAACACCATAGGGATTGGTTTCTTCCAGACCGGGTCTTTTGCAGTACAAGTTCAAAATTCCACTCAATTTTGTTTCCAGCTGAATACTTCCATCTGTGTAAAAGTTGTAGTTGAATATATACTCGTAGTTGGCAATGGTGCACGTCATCTGCACAACAAGACGTCGGCTTCGGGCAGAGCGTGTCCGACCGCCTTGACGGTAATCTGTATGCTTCCATGCAATTCCAGCATCCTCTTCGTGAATGCAAATGCAATTTGGTATGGTTACAGGGGAACCATCTAAGCTTATATAACAGCCGTCCAGGTACGCTACAGCACCCAGGCAATCGCAACCAATGCGAAGACTATTAGCGAGTGTTCCCATTCCATACTCTCCTACGTCAAAAGCAAATTTGCGAGGGTGTGGGTGCTGGGTCTCTGCATAAGGCACAACCATCTCTGCGATGCTCATGCGATAAATTAGAGGCCTCATGCATCCATTATCATTATAAGTGACCGTAGAGATTACCAACCCGTCACGAGGATGAAATCCGACATGAAATTTCCATTTCTGCCACATGATCTCATTGTTTTCTAATTGAAAACTAACTCCCTCTGGCTGCAAGATATGCAGTGGCTTCAGGTCATTCCGAATTTGTGGCATAGCGGGGTCTTTGAACATTAAATCTGGTAAGTAATCGTAGGACCTCATTGGAGGATAGATGCGTTCACGATTGGCATAGGCTCTAGCCTTTTCAGGACTAACAACAATTGGGCCTGGTCTCCCATCAACTTTCTCTCGAAGGCTTTTGCTTCTTCTATGTCGTGCGAAATCAATTGCAACTACTTGATTTGAGTTACAATCAATCACTGCAGAGAAATCCATCGGATGTGCGTATAGATTTTCGTGTTCATTCTTACGACAAAATATTAAGCACTGTTGTAGCCTCATTTCAGGGCTGAAACGATCGTCAAATCCTATTGACCACCCGTCAGCAAAAATGTTCTCAGGCTTGACTCCAACTTCCACGGCCAACTCAATTATGCGAGGATCTGACCGCAAGATTATTTCTGCACTGTTCACTTCTTCTGGTGTTAAGGCAGGTTGAATACCGCGCGAGAGTTGGGTAAACTTCACAACCCGCCCAAGTTTATGATATTGAGAATTTGGAAACGGACCATCTCGAGCCCAGATGTCACAAGCATCAGAAAAAAATTCCAAGTCTAATTCGTAAGCATGTCCTTCAATAACATCAATGATTTGGTATTCCGCCTTCCGTCCTTTAGGAATGGACAATCCAGATACATGCTCCTGCTGCTGACAGAATATTCCGAGAGTGGAAATAACGACCATTTTGGAAGGAGGTATAGCATTCGCAGAGACAAACTTTATTGCTTTTACTTTTGTTTTGCTTGCGATATACTCTCTGACTAGCAAAGAACCAATGACAATTCTGGAGGTATCATATTAGATCTCTGAGAAATATTCTACGTTCTTAAACCTACTCTGTGGAAGTAAGTGGATCCAGTGGATGTTTGCTTCCTTCCATCGTGCTTGATGACAAGTTGGTTCCATTATTTTTTTCCTTGGCTTGGCAACAATTATTATTGGTCTCGTGCAATGTTTTTAAATGCTTTTCTTTGGAAACTGTCATTTGGCTTCAGTAGCAAAGGTGACCTGAATTGATTGCTTTCTACCGGCGGGTTTTGATGAATTGCATTATTTTCTATAATACAGAGATCATTCTATGATATATACGTCAAGATATGTCTAGTGGTCTGTGCTTCATTATGATAGTAGTTAATTGATAGCGCCTAGCCGACGGCTGCGTCTGCGATTATCTATAGCCGCCTTATCTAAGGCTTGAACCTACATGCGATTTAGCGCCTTAGTCGCAAGTTCGCTCAAAAGTAAAGAGGCCCAATACCCAATACTAGTATCATGATCTTATCTACAGGTTTTTGCACTTCACAAATGCATGCAATCATGTAGACAAGAAAAAGTTGCGGGGAATACTATAAGTGTCCGCGGCCAATGCTCTCATGAAATAAAATAGACTGGATACTTTACACTTCGCCCATCTGATTTCGGTGGATCAAACAAGTTACTAGTCCATCCATCATGTTGTCAGCGAGGGCAAAGCTGAATAAGTCACAGGATGCTGCCCTAATTGCTAGTGCAGATGCAGAATTACTTGCAACTCTGGGTTACAAACAGGAATTCAAGAGAGAATTCACCAAATTTGAAGTATTTGGAATAGCCTTCTCCATAATTGGTATCACCCCAAGCATAGCAGCAACTCTTATTTACTCACTTCCCTCAGGAGGACCAATCTCTATGATTTGGGGCTGGATAAGCACATGTTTCTTCATTTCTCTTAGTGGTTTAGCTCTAGGAGACCTCGCGTCTGCAATGCCAACGTCTGGAGGTCTTTATTATTGGACGTATACGCTTTCGTCGTCAAATTATCGGAGGTTGCTATGCTGGCTTGTTGGGTATGCCAACACACTTTCTACCACCTCATCAGTGGCATCGATTGATTGGGGATGTGCGCAAATGATACTCTCTGCGTACTCCATAACCACGGATGGTAATTTCAGTGCTACTAATTGGCAGATATTCCTTACGTATCTGGCTGTTCTGTTGTCCCATGCGATAATCACCTCTTTAGGCACTAGAATACTTGCCAGATTGCAAACTTTCGCTACAGTTCTTAACGTATGCTTGGCGGTTGCACTAATCATCTCGATATGTACTGCTACACCTACAAAATTTAAGAACTCTGCAAAGTTCGCATTTGGAGGGTGGTACAACGAGACTGGATGGAATGATGGCGCTGCATTCCTCTTAAGTATGTTGATGGCTGCATGGACTGTGGCATCTTACGATTCCTGTATACACATTTCGGAAGAAGCTTCAAATGCTTCCACAGCAGTACCATTGGGCATCATTGCAGCAATTGTGTTAGCAACTATCACCGGATTTGCCATTTTGGTTGCTATTGTTTTCAATATGGGACAAGATCTTAGTTCGGTAATTAACTCGAATGTAGGACAACCTATGGCAGTCATTCTTCTAAATTCTTTAGGGAAAAAGGGCTGCATAGCCTTGTGGGCTTTTATTATCATTACGCAGTTCTTTATGGGCGCCAGTATGTCTCTAGCATCCTCCCGACAAGTTTTTGCTTTTAGTCGCGATGGAGCATTACCATTCTCAAGATGGATATATCGTATTAATGAGCGCACTTTGACACCAGTCAATCCTGCCTGGTTTAGTACAGTTATCTCAGCCTTGTTAGGCCTCCTAGGTCTTATAAACGAGGCGGCTGTTTCAGCAATTTTTGCGCTCAGTGTGATCGGAGCCTCAATTGCATACGCTATACCTGTGCTCGCTCGTCTTCTAGCACCTAAAGAACGTTTCACTCCTGGAAAGTGGTATTTGGGAAAGTTCTGGTCCCCATTAGTTGCTGGAATTTCGACTCTCTACCTAATTTTCATTTCAATAATTGTCTGTATTCCGTCATACTTACCTACAACTTCAGCAGACATGAACTATGCTTCTCTAGTGACTGGAGCGGTCTTTATTTTTTCACTTGCCTGGTATTATTTCCCAAAATACGGCGGTGTTCACTGGTTTACTGGTCCAGTGCCAAACGTGCAAGTAGAAGTCAAAAGCGGGGAGTGTCAACCTGAAGATGCTCAGTACAATCGAAAAGATGTTGACAAACATTCTCTTCATTCTAACCAAGCCGTTGAGGTGATGGATTATAATTATAATTGAATGAATCTGACAATCGAAAATTTCATGTAAAGAAAAAAGCCTTGGTCCCAGTGTTCAATATGAGGATTTAAATGAGTATCAACAAACAAGGTATAAAACTCATGAACTCGCGGTGTATTTGGGGGCTATTTACATGTTGTAACTGGCAAGGTGATGAGTTGAGGACCTCTGGTCTTTAAAAGTGATTCGCCTATATTCTCTCTGGCATTAAATATGAAACAGCTCTCTGTGTACTACGATAAAGGACCTTGTGAAGTAAAGGCACGAGTACACTTCTCATCCGAGTGGGAAAAAGATCAAAATCGTGAAAAAGAAAAGTGTTTACATCAGATTTTGTACATTGCTCAATAATAAAATCCTTAATTTGTTTCCCCACGGTCATTGCCTCTGCCAATTTCATTTTCCACTTCCTCCTGTGCATTCCATTTGCGGAATGAAATGAAAAATGCAATACCAGCAAGAAACGATGCTGCACCGATACCTGTGTATAACCAAGTAAGGTGAGGATCTTCGCTCACCGGTGTTAATGCGAATCCCAATGCCGACGATATAGCATTTGTGAATAGGAAAAGCGAAGTGACAACCGACTTGAGCCGTGCGGGAGCTTTTTGATAAGCATATTCTAGTCCAGTAACACTTGCAAATATTTCTGACAAAGCAATGAGAATATATACGGGCAACTGCACCCAAAGCGAAATAGAAGCACTTGGACAATCTTGATTCGTTGCATTATCGCTTGTCCTGCAAGGAACTTGATCGTAAACCTTCGATTGCAGTATGGCGGCGTACGCCATAGCTGATGCGGCAACCATGAAGCCAACAAAAATTCTCGTAATGGGCCTGAATGGTAAGTTCAATCTGCGAAGGGTTGGATAGATGATGCGGTCCATGATCGGAAGCAATATAACAATTGCAATCGGATTAAATGCACTGAGGATATCATTGGGAACTCCTTGAAGGTCTAAAGTAGCTGCTTGAGATACCAAATTGTTCGTCATCATGCTGCATGCTCGTGTCAAACTCTAAAAATCTTGTAATTTAAGGTACTCACGAGTAGGGCAACCAAAACAACGGAAAATAGGCAAAAATTGCACACGCACGCATCGTCCTCTTTAACTCGTCTACGAATGATGCATCCCATGTCAACCATTTGGGTCTTTGTCCATCGACAGTACTAGGTGGGCTCTCCATGATTCTGTCAGGTTTAGCGAATTCCCACACGCTTGTATATCGCCCTTCCTTAACCGACCATAACCCTTTAGTTAGATTGCGACAGAAAGTGACGGGGTTGGCTGATGCTGCTTTGCGGCATACAAGGCGAACAACACGGAAAGCCTCTAGGAGAATGGATCCTCGGGGTGGAACTTTTATGTAGTGTTTGTTCCCGACCAAGAGGACAAATGGCATCAAACATGCTAAAGAAGTGGGTAACAGAAAGGAAGCCCAGAATCCCACTTCTTTTTCTAAATATACTGTCGCGATCTACAGGAGAATTTCTCATCAATGACAAAAGGATAGAAATAATCACCAATTACCTTTAGGCAGGCACCGAGGTTGATCGCAAAATAGAATGAATTAAACAAGCGCTGCATCGTTGCATTTGGATCCACGATGACGCGCTCACCGCTTTTCATAATCTTGACGTAGGCTTTCCGTGTTTTGATTTGGTCAGCGATTAACGGTGAAACGTTTGATTTAATCCCTCCAGTTCCTATGCCCAGTAGGACGATCCCAACAATTAGTCCAGGGTAGGCGGCTCCATTGGCAATACCAGCTGGCGAACTGGAAGCTGTCAGCAAAATTTGTGCTAAGATTTTTATGACGGTAAAGAAACAAATAGCTTTGAAACGTCCTAAGTAAGAGTCCGCGACCACTGCACCAACTATAGGCATTACGTAAGCCCAGAATGAGTTGAACGTTGTTATGGCAAAAGCTACAGCCTGCCCTTTTCCAAGAGCTCCAGGAACTTTAGCGCCCTCCGTCAATTGCCCCCCATCACTTCCCGGTGGGAGAGGATTTTGGATATAATTTGTTATGGGTCCTGCGAACAACTCTCAGCATTTGTCATCGGCGACGTATGTACCCACCTGTAAGTCCATAGTAGCTCGCCCGTTCACACAACTCCAGAAAAGCGATCAATAGTGCCATAGGTGGGATACTTGCAGGAACCTTCCGAAGAGTTCTCCGCTCCTCTTCTGTTGGAGCTGGTCCTAGCATACCATCACCAAGACCGTCACCAAGACCAATGTCATCACCTTTCACGAGGTGGTCGCTGTTTTCCTCTAATGACGTTCGTTTCCCTTCATCTGCCGAAGGATCCCAGGGTGAAATGGATTCGACAACGTCACTGACTGCTATTTTTTCGTCTTTCTTGTCCATCTTGCTTTCTTATCTCAAGCACATACAATTAGAAAGATTGTAACAAGTTATACTGAGTTTTATACTCTAACTCAATGCGATTCTGAGCTCACGACAGACGATCAAATCGCTGCATTTTATCTCTGTACGACCCAATCTCGCTATCAGGCAGATAACTAGCCAAATGCACCAAGCGGCTGACCATAAACCCTTTACCTTCAAGCGTCCCTTGCCGCGAATATCTCACACCTTGCACACAGTGTGTCAATGGTCACTTTCGACGGCGTATTTTCCGGTTAAGAACCACAAAGCAATCTAGAAATAACCCTTTTTCAGTAAGGTTACGACCATTTGCTCGGTTTGGGCGGGCCAAGAACCGAAATCTATTTTTCCTTAGAGAAAATTGCCCTCATGAGGCTTGGAAGTTTGTCGCGATAAGCCACTACAATTCCGGATGCCAAGAGTCATCTAGTTCTTGGCATCTTTTTAGATCTTCAAAAGAGCATTGAAAAAAACTGATCCAGGCAGGTGAGAAATCTTGCCTTGCCCATTTTCATTATCTTTCATGGGATTATCCGCTGAAGAAACCTTCTATGCCAAGGATCAACGCCAAGCATTATGCGCGACCGACGCGACAAGCAGACCCGGCGAAAAGTGTCTGGGGCAAAGACATGCACGCCTTTTCTAGATGCGGGGCTTACGGCGCAGAGCATATGGAGATATGAGACACCTTTCTGACAACGTATTTTGGACGCTCTGCTGTCAAAATCTTGGCTCTATCATGTTCTGTTCCTGCAGTTTGATCGATTAGCAGAAGAGAAGCGGAGTGTTCTCCGCTTCTATTACATACTATGCTGAGTCTGAGAGGAGCTCCTAGATTCAAGGATGGCCCCGTGTTTCCTTTGCGGGGTGACGCACTGCAAAACCCAATCTTACTTCGCAAAAATAGACACAAAATGGGATAGACGAAAGCTCTACATAAGTATCAACTGGAACACTCGAAGATTGGTTGCATTTTATTTCTGCTGGTTGAGAGAAACCTAAGACGTCAAATTCGTTAAGATAACATCATATTATCTTAGGGTTATAATTAGTAAATTCACCTGATTTTGTGATCTATGACAACATCCCGTAGTGGTTATCGGTTTGCACTCGAATCTTCTCAATAGTGATTCAAGCTATGCAATGGGCTCTGCCCTCACAGGTTCGAATCCTGTTGTTGTCGTAATTTTTTTTCCGGTCTTCTGGATGCGCTTTTTTCACTTCATTACATTTACCCGTTTTAAGACAAATGGAATTGCTTTCGACAATCAAGTGGTTGAATGATACAATTCAACACTGCATCGATGACAAAGCGCTCAGCTCAATCTTACCTATTACAAGAGTGAATAAAGAATGCTTGTGCTCAACTGTGCGCACAAACAGCGTTCGCCCATCACGCGTTCGCAAATCCTTGTCCTAGCCCACCACACAAACTTCCATGAGCTCACAGGCAGAGTCGCGGCAGCAGAGCCGGATTCTTTTTGTCAAGAATCTGAACTATAGTGTGCAAGGTGGGTGTGTGATGCGCTCGAAGCTCTCCTGCTAACTAATATTAATACGAAGGCTCTCACCTCTATGAGCTTTTTGGACGATATGGAGCCATCCGCCAAATCCGATTGGGAACACAGTCCGGAAAGACGAAAGGCACTGCCTTTGTTGTATTCGAAGAGATGCAGGATGCCAGAAATGCACTTGATCACCTGAACGGATTTCACCTACAAGAGCGTTACATCGTTGGTAAGTGCAATTTGGCTTCGTATGGATGGAGATTCTTATTGTTGCAGTACTCTTTCACATGCCATCCAAAATGGCTGCCAAAGCTGATCTAGCCGCTCGTGAGGCAGAGCTCGATGCTTTGAAGAAGGCACACAACATCCAGGATGATTAGCATGAGCTTTTGGTTTGCTACTGCATTTCACTGTATACTAGATCAAAATTGTCCATTGGCATTTACAAACTGCAATTACAAGCTCAAAGGGATGCTGGGGATTTTTACATAAGGGGGTAGCTGCGAAAGTGATGTATCGGTTAAGAAGCATAGTAGTAATTGCTCTGCCTCCTTGGCTCATACGGATTATGTCCATAATTGTTGGAGGCGTAACCAGGAACCTGTTGCCCGTATGTCTGATAGGAGGGATATGTATATCGAGGTTGTTCCTGCGTTTCGTACACAGGCTCGCTTGGGGAGTTACTACCGTACATGTGTGATTTGGAGCCATAGCCATCACTGCTTCCACTTGCACGTCTTGTGGTCGTCGGAGCGTCCCAAACGCCAGACTCGTGTGTGGCCAACGGAATTTCATCGCCTCCTGAACCAGAATATGACTTGAGATCTTGTTCTGCTTGTCTCATTTCCTTTCCATACGAGCGTTGGACGGCACACATGTAAAGCTGAGTGAATCCTATGAGAGCAATCAGCAGTCCCATAAACCCAACTTGGACCCAAATGAACACGTTGCAGATCTTATTGCCGATATCGTCAAGCTCTACAGAGCCAACGGAGGAGCTTCCCTCCGGAGTGGAGCCATAGGCGGCAGTGCACGAGTCAAGGGCCACACTATGTCTAGCCGCAGCTACTCCAAAGAAAGCCAGTGTCACTACGATTGTCAGAAGGGTGAGAAGGAAATTAACTCGAATGTAGGCCCGATAAAGACGAGTCTTTTCCTGCTTGATGGACACCAAACCGACAATTTGCCAGACCATTGCGGCGATTCCAAGAATGCAGACAATAATCTTGGGAAATCCCGAAGGAAGAGAGCCCATTGTCGCCACGATCTGCGGAGGAGCTACTGATAATATCGTCACGCATAGTGCCACAAAGAAGAACTCGAAGCAAATCGTGTAGGCACCGGCATTGATGATGGGAATTGCCTAGGATTATGAGTGTCAATAAATAGATGCAAATACCGCTAAACATACTAGACAGCAAAAATCGATTCGGCTGGCTTTACCCATGGTTTGCAATGATGATCTTGAACCTACACAATTACAGGTCCGGCCTGTAGTTTGATGATAGGGATAAGAGGGAGGAGGGGAACGTCCGGCGCTTACGAGACTGTGGCAGTGCGCAGAGATTTCGCCGGCATTTATACACAAGTCGGTGATTTGGACGCGTCCAGTGTCAATGCTAGAAAGGGAAAGTGTTGAGGCATGTACCACGAATCTGAAGTGGAGTCACGATGCGAAATCGAGGCACAACTGGTACAAATTGACATGCAGAAGGCAGGGAAGTATCAAAATTCATTAGATGTCAGATGGTGGGTAATACTCGTGCACATTAGCAGCTTCCCGCACGTTCCCCGCATTGTTCGGCGCTTTTCATCACTCCATATTGACAACGTTCATCATTACTCCATACTGACATAGACGAATGTTAATTAATATAGTGATTCACCAATCACACGAGTCTGCAATTATTCGTACAATGGCCTCAAGGCCTTTCTCATCCTGTTCGTCGAATCCATCTTCTGCTTCGCAATCGATGTCTAAGACACCGATGATAACCTCGTCGGCTTCGCCCCGGCCCTGCCATTCGATAGGAAGTGAACTCGAATCTTTGGGAAATGTTGCGATTCTGCGTCGTGAGACAACAATGGGAACAACGATCTCTGATTTTGATGCTGAATCACAAGCAATATGTCCAGCTGAAAGAAAATATTAGCGATTAGAGGCTGAAAGGACTACAATGGCCTTACGATAATCATCCGTCCGGGCTACACGGACCGTTCGAGGGGGAAGAATGGCACTAGCGTCGGCACAAACACCTTTTCCCGGCACACTTGTTATGGCTTGACATGCTGGCAGTCCATGGAAAGGTGCAAGAAGTAAAGTAGGCCGCCTTACTGGCGCAGGTGAGGGTAGTAAAGGTGAGAGGAGATAGAAGCCTGTGACCCATAAATTACCATCGAAATACATCGCATCAATACTCACCAGCCCAATTGACTTTCTTATTGGTGCTCCATGGTGGAAAAGAGTTGAGTGTGTGAAAGATCAAGGAACTTGCGTTGGATAGGTTCGATACCCATGAGCGCTGGTCGCTCAGCAGTCCTTGAAGCTGCAAGGAAAGATGATCATATAGTTCTTGTTTTGTTTTGACGTCAGACGACAGCAGGGCAGCGTCGGCATGAACCATGGCGGAGACGTGGTTATGAGCAACAAAGGAGCAACAAGCCACATTTCAATGACGTGCTTTTCTTCGCAGGACGTGAATAAAATTACATGCAGATACATGCGTGAAGCTAGTCTTTATAATACACAATTCACTATCGTCTTTGACGTTTTTTCGATGAGTCGCGCTTGACATGGCTACTCCAACCAACGTTCCTACGATCTTGTTCCTGCGAAGGAGTCAGTATGTATGGTTGTATATAAATGGTGTCAACATACCTCTGAGAACTTGCGCTTTGCATATGCTGATGCCTGCGCATCTCGGATAAGTTCGTCTACAACGGTGCGTCCTCGTTCAGATCGAGACATCGTGGATGCTGGTTCTGTATTAGACGATATAAGGCGACCCAGCTAGATGAAAATTATTTGTCAGCAGGAGTGGAGTTCCACACAAGCATGACTTACTTGGGCATACTTGGGCATACTGAGATCGTTATTTCCGCGATAGAATCTCTTGGGATCCATGGCGTTTCTCAGTCGAATCGCTTGCACTTCGCGACGGAGCTCCTGCGATGTAGGGCCGCGAGTGGAATCCCAGTGATCAGCTTTAGCTTCCGAGCTCTCGAAAGCGGGTAGATCAAACCATCCTGCACCTGCCGTCTCTCTCTTTTTTGACTTATTCTCTGGCGTCATCGAGCCCCGCTCTAGTGTGTGGAAAGCCGAGTCAAGGTCTTGCTCTCGGATGGACCTAGCAAAAAGTTAAACGTAATCTATATTCAGAAGTATGATGACTCACCCATTCGCATCACGACCTTTGTCCTTATTTTTGGGGCGTTTCTCATTCGTAGCCGCTGTGCGAGTCGAGCTCTCCCCAAGGCGGATGACATCCGTACCATCTTGAAACACATCAGTTGATGAGGATTTTACCTCTCGAGCTTTCAGTGTTTCAAGAGAATGGGAGAAAAGGCTTTCCACCTCATTGTCTGAAATGTCGTCTAACACATCTTGGCTTTTATGTTGCCGTTGTTGACCTTTGTGTGAGGCCATCGGATTCGTTGCAGGTAGGTGGAATGCTTCGTAAGTTGGAGTAAATTTTTGTGCAGTGCCTGATAAATATCGCGCCAACATGTGACATGTCTTTATCTCCACATCCGAGAAACGTTTTCTAGCTTTACAGATCTGGCAGGCATCTAAAGTGAATTTAAAGTCCATTTTCGAGAATTTATGTTTCCTGGACAAAATGCACTACTTCATCTACGAACTCTCGGGGTTTTTCTGCTTGTACCCAGTGTCCTGTATCAAGGGTTACATGTTTGGCTCGAGGAAAGAATGAATCACAGATAGGAATATTCTTACGATTAATGTACCTGAAGTCAAGGTCGTTAACACGACAATGAGGAAGAACTTTCAGTCACACTCACTTGCTTTGTTTTCCCTTTACGAATAGTGTTCGTCCTGCCCATTCTCTAGTTAGCCGATCTTTGTCTTCGTGCGGCATAAGCTTGTTCGGGTCATTATATGGAAAGTCTCCGATGGAGCTCAAGTTATCTCGAATCGTCTTGATAGGAATTCGGAAAGTCCAGTAATCAGCGCTTGCGTCACGTTGCAAGTTGGTCAAAATAAACTGCCTGATACCAACATCGGGCTCGGTGCGAGCCAAAATCTCGTCTGCAGCTGCTCGAGACTTGCAAAGGCTGTCTTCGATTTCGACCATGGCATCCACGTACCGCTTGGAGGAGTCAGCAAAACCCATCTTTGCTCTTTCATACGCACCGCAAACTCTGGGCTCAGCGGGCCACGAGCTGGTGACATGTCCACAGAAATGAGGTGACTCAAGTAATCCTCAGGAAGGTTTGGACTGAGAGCAGTGCTTTGAACTGCTTTGCCGCCCATCGAATGACCTACCAGAGTTGCGTTTCGAATGGAATGTTTATCAAAAAACTGTAGTAGATCCGATGCCATTTCGTCGTATCGCATCGTGGTGGTGTGTGGAGAAGTCCCATGGTTTCTCAAATCCTGTCATCGTACAATGTGAATAGAAATCTATCCACGCAGCATTTATGCGTACCAAAGCGTAAACGGGTACTTCTAGTCGTTGTGACAGTGCCTTACCGAGCGACCTCCAATTCTGCTTGGATCCACTATAATGCAACTGATGAGCTTTTTCTCATTCTTGACAAACTGACTTACAAGAGCCCATGACATAATACAACGGCATTTGTATTTGCTTTGTGCGGTGCTTGTTTTGGAGGCTGATACGACTCAAAGGCTAAAGGAACAGTTTTGGCGTGTGACGTGGAAATGAAGCGAGGATAGCACAAAGAGGTACTGTGCGGCGACTTCTTAGCGATGAAGCCTAGATCGTACAGAGTTGAGCATCCTCTCAAGAGGCTCCGCATGGTGACCTGTTTGTTGGTTTTGACTTTCAATTCGATCTTCCACTCAAATTTCAACATAACAGCTTCAACACTGCACGGACCAATGACGAACGTGAAGAATGTTGTCAGAAATTTGAGCATCCCAGAGGCCAGCGATTTTGCTCCACAGCGACGTCAAAACAATTTCATCATAAGTCATGGCTTCGACACAAGAAGATGTCCTTGCAGAGGATTTATCAGATCTTAACTTGAAAGAAATACACACAAAAGAGCACCAAGGTCCTTCTAGGGGCAAAAAGCCGGCTGCAAAACGTGGACCCCGTCCACCTGACACCCCTCCAGTGCAGCTCAGCAAAGCTCTCTCCTACATTCTTCGCCATGGTGCTGCCAAGGAAGGTCTTCCTCTTCGAGCAGATGGATATGTATTGCTTGATCAAGTGCTAGGACGTCCAAGAGTGTCAAAGATTTCTATGAGCGGAGGACAAGAAGGCAAGGGTGACAAGCCTGCGGAGAATGCACCAAGTAAAGATGATGTATTGAGTATCGTCAAAGCAGACTCGAAGGGGAGATTCGAGACTAAGGAGGACGAAGAACATCGCATTTGGATTAGAGCTGTACAGGGTCACTCCATCAAAGATGTTACAGCGCTCGATCATGTGGATCTGACGCTCGACAATCTTCACATACTCGAAAGCAAAGATGCCGCACCGTTGCCCCGAGGCACACTCCCTGACGGAATTGAAATCCTTCATGGTACAACGAGAGATGCATGGGGTAAGATCGAGACGAGTGGAGGCCTATCACGGATGAAACGTAATCACATCCACCTAGCGAAAGGAAGACCCGGTGCAGCCGGTGTGATCAGTGGTGAGTCAATGAAATATGTGTCAGATGTGCATCTCAGGATCTCTAGGCATGCGGAACTCTTCCCCCCTCATCATTCACATCGACTTGATCAAGGCTTTGCAAGATGGTATTGCTTTTCATCTGGCGTCCAACGGAGCTGTGCTGACAAAGGGGAAAGGAGACACTGGGGTGCTCCCTCTGACATATATCCGAAATGTAGAAGAAAGCAAGAGCAACAACGTAATATGGCAGCGATTGGAACAGTGAGGGTATCAAGTAGTGTGTCTCGGGTGCATAGGCAGAAACTGTTAACCTAAAGCAATGCTCGACTCACCGCCTGTGCCGCCTGGTTCACTGTCAAGGACGTTAGTTACAGCTGCGAGGGCTTTGGTAGGAGACATACCGCACACGGCGTGTGGGCCGAAAGACATTCTCTGCTTTTTTTACCTCTTTCTCTACGCTTTTGGTAGGGTTACTGCTTTCGACATGGACCTGTGGTTGTACTGTACTTTCTTGCAATAGACCGCGTCTCCTTGCGCTTTCACGAGCCGCTTCTCTTGCAAACTCGTCCGTGTCTCCACTGAAGAGATCGGAAATCTGCGCGGAGCCTCCCCCGATGGGCTCACGTACGCGGCGCGAGGGACGAAAAGATTCTGTAGAAGGGCTTTGATTGTCGGCTTGCCTTTCTAGTTGACCTCCTTCCGTTCTACAAAGCAAGTGTGCTCCTTGGTTTTTTGTCTGATGGCTTTGTGTAACGAGAGGCGCTTGCACAGGACGCTCAATTGTCGTCTGTGCTTGTGTCTTGACAGGGTGCCTTCTCTTTGCCAAATCTTTTTCTTCCCCTTGTGCCAAATCTGTTTCTTTCCCTTCCTCTAACTTTGTTTCATTGGCTACCACTAGATCTGTTGGTCTTGTTTGTTCCAGACTTTTGTCATTTGATTCTCGTTGAGTATCCTTGCATTGGGAGATGTTGTCGTCACTGGCCATTCTAGCAGTACCCGATGCTTCGCCGTCCCGGAGGTGGCCCACTTGCGCGTACCTTTAGAGGACATTAGAGTATATCAAGATAATTGCCGTTGCAACTCACCTGGGAAGTTTATTCAGCTCAGTAAAATTGGGACCAACGTCAATCCCGTGTTGTTTAAGAAATGCCATCAGGGAGGCTTTTGTAAACACGATGTGTGCATCTTGCGGTAAACAAGCTGCGCAAAGCATTAGAGAATCGAGATAGCCTACCAATGTGGCTCACCAATGTGGAATGCCCAGTCACGCGGGTCTGTGTCTGAAGTCACGTCTTTACTTTGGATAAAGGTCTGCATAGTTTATGGTGAACGCAAAGTTAGGAGGCCGCCTGGAAGTGTTGTTCTTTTTACACGCGTCACCACGCGTGCCGAGACTAAAGGTTGAATTTCCTTGCACACCTCCGAGCAGACTTCTACACACAGGCTGTTTGCAAAGCTCCATGGAACATGACACTTCCCTCAGTGTAGCTACAAAAGCTGTGGGCGTTGCAGCTCTAGGCTATTATACTTTCATTTGGAGTCTATGTATCATTGGATGGCACCAAGCACGGTCCCTTTTTGGACACAACATCAAGTCCAAAACTACGCTTCCACTTCAACATGCCTCCGCTCCACTTTCTGGTTATTCGCCTGAGGACGGCGGACCGTCCACCTCTCGTGCAGGCGTCAGTATCTTGAGACCACTGTCCGGGCTCGACCATAATCTGGCCAAAAATCTAGCATCTGCATTCGAGCAAAGATACCCTCACCACTTGTATGAGGTTCTCCTCAGTGTTCGGGATGAATTTGACCAAGCGCTTCCCATTGCAAGAGATGTATGTTCTCGATACCCACACATACGCAGCCATATTATTGTGGGAGACGAGGCTTGTGGTGTGAATCCAAAGATTGCCAATCTTGTGCGCCCGTACTCAGCCGCAAGCTTCGACATTATCTGGGTGCTCGATTCGCAGGTCCACATGAGTCCAAATGCTCTCGCGCGAGCTGTGAATTCCCTTCACTCACCTGCGAGACAACCACTCCCAAAGTTTCTCCGCCGAAAGCCGCATGGTTCTCGTGTGGGGCTTGCACATCATGTTCCGCTTGGAGTGTCGCCCCACTCTACTTCTCTGGGATCTCACATCGAGGCCATTTTTTTGGGAACAAACCACGCCAAAATGTACTTGGCTATCAACTCTCTTTCTGTGGATAGCTGCGTCATGGGTAAGAGCAATCTTTATCGGAAATCGGACCTGCATTGCGTCTCCGACACATTCTTCAACGTGGGAGAAGGGGGCACTCGCGGTGAAGAAGGAGCAATCGGATCAGTCGCATTTTCTCATGCGAGCGTAACGGATCAGTCTACGCAGGTATCGAGAGGGTCTGCTAGGGCACTGGCACGTTTCGGTATATTTCTTGCGGAAGACAACATGCTAGCACTGTCACTGTGGCGGCCACCGCTACAATTGGCACATGTTCTTGTGGATAAAGACGTTGCCCAGACATCCGTCGGTGATGTGAAGAGTCTCATGGACTATTGGAAGCGAAGAGTGCGCTGGATCCGTGTGAGACGGCACATGGTTCCTGCTGCTACGTTCATTGAACCATTCACGGAGTCCATTGTCTGTGGATTGGTAGCCTTAGCAGCGCTCCTCACTTGCTGGCTCCCCTTCTTGGGTTTTCATTTGACGTCGTCTGGTCGTCTTGTGACCTCTATAATTTTCTTATCGACACACCTCACTCTCTGGCATTTAGTCGACTTTGCCGTGCTGAGCAATTTACAGAATGCCGGTTCTCATTCCAACGACGGCACGCCCTTGCTCGTCGATTTTGAAAATGCCTCTCAAACTCGCAAATTTCGATTCGCTTGGATGTGTCGCGAGCTTCTCGCTCTGCCCATCTGGGTAGCTGCGATGTGTGGAAACAAAGTCGACTGGAGGGGACGTCGGTATCGCATTCTTTCTGACGGACGAGCAGCCCATGTAGAGCTTCGACGCCCGGCGCACGCCTCAAGGGGCAGATATGAACAGCTGCCCTCACTGTGATTAGCGATAACATGTTATACTGACGTTGTTCGAGTACTCGGAAAACAGAATGCGAGTGAACGCAATATAGGTCTTAAAAAGTCCTAGCGTCGATTCCAGCTAATCACAACGACTACATGTATTATACATAGAGAAGCATCGAAATATTTTCATGGTACGAAATATCATCGATGCGTTTTCTCAAGAGAAATGTCTGTGCATCTTTCTCGTGGAGTATGCTGTCTTTCGTGAGGTAAATATCTCCAGAGAGTGCTTGAGAAAACGAAAGCGACTCGTCCAGCTCCAAGCCATTCGAAAGCTTCCTGTAGTTCGCTGACCGTCACGGTAGGCACGATCGGCATTGCTATGCTGGACACTGGAGCCAACATAAACGCGATAAACGCCGAAGTACGAACTCCACCTTCCACCATTCTTACTACGAACTTCTTAGATGGACGCTCCGCAGAGGCCGGAGGGCGTAGCCGCAGCTTTTGCACCCGCCTCAGTCTGTTCATCTGCTAAGCCAAGCAGCGACAACACTTATTCACTATTCTTCTATGGCACGTTGATTCACCCATCTATTCTGGCAAAAGTTATTGCCTCCCCTGGATCACACGTCTCTGTACAGCCAGCGATACTAGAGGAATATGTACTACACCATGTGAAGAAAGAGGACTATCCAGGACTTGTATCAGTCGAAGGGAGCTCGCAAGTAATGAACAAGCATGATTGTCCTCTCGCAGACTCTCAAGAATCCAGCTTAGTGCGAGGCACTATCGTCCGAGGATTGAAAGAGTCTGATGTTGCGAGACTCGATGCATTTGAAGGAGATGAGTATCGGAGAATATCTGTTAATGTACGGCCCGATACTCAGGTGATGGCGATTAGAAATGATTCCAGGCCGCGGGACGAAAGTATAGCGCAGATTCTTTCTTCTCTGACGCCGGAGCGTGTACGTGAGTTGCGAACAGGCACAAGCGAGCCGGCCAATGTGTATTCGTGGAACGCTCCGCTTTCGTTGCTAGAGCCAGAGATCTGGACATTTGAACGATTTACAGCAAGCGGGAAGGATCGGCGCTGGTGGGCTTAGTCTGTCCTCATTGCGAGAAATCTATGTGAAGGTATGACCTTCCTGTGTCTTATTTTACAATTTGCATATTTCATTCAGACCATGCGAGAGGTTGGTGAGGAGGTTATGTCTTGCGGAGGGGGAGATTGCTGATTATTATTGTGTGTGTCTGAGTCCTCTGGGTGGAACCCAAGATTGGACATCTCGTCCTTCTCCATCAGGCCACTAACAAAGAAAGGGTGAATGACGACAAAAACGTCGAGATGATACTCACCGATCCATGCGGCACTGTAGATAATCTTTACTCAGATGTCGGCATTTGCCGTTGTCATTTTTATTTTCCTTGATGCACTTGAGGTACTGCAGCATGACGCTTTTACACTCTCCTGTTCAATACACGAGATAAGTTCCGAGAAGAATCAACAAACATCCCACATACCATCGTGGTCCAGTGGAAACGATCCACGATCTGGAGGGGTGACACTGAATGTCGTGAAATTGGGTGGTCTACCAAACGACATGATGGCAGGGAGGGGAAGAAGAGTGAGGCACGTGTATACAAGAAAACCTCCAGAAGAAGCTTATACCAATTCTTGTAAGTGTACGGCCAGCCGACATGTCGAGGTTCTGGAGTGGAGCAGGGACATTAATTCTACTGTCTTTTGTCACTTCGAGCTCGCTCAACTACGCCAGACTAAAGCGTGAGAGGGGCGAAGAACGCCGCTTACACACATTGCAATGCGGTCTTCTCCGACAGATCCACACATATTTGCGCTCTTCTTCATCCGGAGTTACTTTCGATCAACAAAGAGAATGGGCTGCTAGGCTTCGTGCATTGAACCTAGATCCCGTATCTATTGGCATCCCATCTTCAGTTGCGTATCCCCACCAACAAGATGCCGAAAAGGCAAGAAAGATTCAGCAAGAACAAACGAGTTGGTCTACCGTTTTCTTCGGAGGCCCGGGCACCAGTAGTAAAATCCGAAAGGCGTTGAGTAATGTCGGACAAGCTCTATGGAAAGGGGAAAAGCCCACAACATCCGATGAAAGACAACAAGAGGACTTCGCTGAGCGAGCATGGATTCAAGGTAAGTGCTATTATGAATGTTGGAAGACTACTAAGCCTTTTGAAGAAATGGAGCGATTTGCAGAGGAAGACGCTCAAATTACACCCTTGAACAAAGAGCAGCGTGACGATTCTGCTTCCACTGCCCCACCAGAAAACTTTGAGCACCTTGCATCTTTGCGATCATATACCGGAAAGAACAACAAATCATGGTCTCAATGGTTGAGAGGCGAAAAGGCCAATTCTGAAGAACAGAGCAATCAGCCGCTCTCCAAGGATGGTCGACCCCTTATACGAATACAGATTTGAATTCAAAAAGTACAAGTACAATTCTATACACCCTGTATCCCAAAGAACTAGGTCACCGTGATGCTTTGAAGACTGGGAAACGGATTTTGCGCTGAGAGAACAGCAATCATGTGGGCATGGGAAATGTAGCCTCGCAAATAACCCTGCGTTGAAGCTCTGAGTTTTCCTCCAAGTAGCAAAATATGACATACCTTTGCAATTTGTGTTGCAACAAGCCATTCAGTTTCCATCACCTCCAACTTGACTCCCACAAAGCGAAGCGCACAGTGGAAATCCTGGATTGATATTCGGGAGGATTTGTCTTTGCACTGATAAACACGCTTAAGCAAACCGCGAAGACATATTTCCCTTGCTCGTTCCACCGCCAAGTATGTTCCATTCTTGACTAATGTCTTTTCAATGATAGGCATTGCTAGTCCGGTGTCGTACGACTGCACGTTTCCGCTCCGAATTGCGTCGACGAAAACATTGTAGAGCGACGCCAAACGAGGGAACTTGGAAAGTAGCACAGCTGAGGGCAGTGTTCCTCGAAGAAGGCGGCAAGGGATTAGGTATTGGAGTATCATTCTGGAGCGAAAGATTAGTAGCACGTTAGATGTCAAGAGAATGTACCCACTCTTGATTATGATGAGCAGAGTAGTGACAATGAGTGAATGCATATGTCAGGTGTGATTCAGCCTGGTTACGAATTGTTAGCAGGTTACTCAAGCAGTCTCGTGGACATACCGTTTGATATTCTTCGCTTAAGAAGGCCAGAACGCCTGTATAGTACCTGAAGGTGACTTTGTGTGCGCGAGGAAACTCTTCGAAAGGTGGAAGATCAGCCGCACCAATGGCCCTCAAGATATTGCGACAGAGACTCAAGGATTTGAGCTTGTTAGAAATTGTATAAGTTTGGTGAACAAACGTCCGAGCTCACGCACCTGAAAATACCCCCTGAAAACTAAACCAACCACCTCATATGTCCCCCACTTCCGACTATAGACGTCCTCGGTAGATCGATCGGCTACGCAAGCGCTGAACGCCTTATTGAGCTGGCGAGCGCATTCCTCCAAATGTTTCTGCGGCTGGGACGATTGCTGCGCATGCTTCTGGATAACACTGTCAGCAAGCACAGAGAGCCTCCGATAATTTGCCAGGGTCTGCATGAGTGCGGGTAATGCCCATCTTCCCTGGGTTTGAACGGCAAACCATCGCAGAATCGAGCTAGAGGTGATGTTAGCACAAAAAGGAAAGTGTGAGAACGGTACCTACTTTACGAGCGTGTTCATGGCCTCCCATGCTTCCCGTACACAGTCTTGAGCTGTTCTTCCGTTGTCGTCTATGACAAAGTCATAGCGAAAGTTTTTGTGAGCTTTGAACGTAGAATTGGACGCGATGGGCGGAAGGGGAGCTAGCCTTTGTGCGACAATCAATTGGCTTGACAAGATTTCAGTCCATGGCGACTTCAGGTAGCCTTGACATTTCTCGAGGGAAATCTGAATACGTTTCGTCTGCGTAGAAAAGATGTAAGACAATCGCAAAAAAGTCTTTTGTCACAACTTACGTTGTAATTGCGTACATGTTGACTAACAATCTCCGAAGGTGTCTGACCGTGCTTACCATGAAACGAGCTCAAAGCAAGCAGTTGTACCAGAGAAAAGCCGTCTTGTACATCCACTGCGTGAAGCACAGCATCCGCATAGGCACCAGGAGTGTAGTTCATAGTCTCGCCCACCTCGGAGAAGATGCGTGTGATGAAGAAGGAATCAACACGTCTTCAATTAGGGACGTGCACGATTAGTGAGGCAAACATCGCGGACGGACTCAAGAGGCAATGATATGGGAATCTAGTATATGAGGCAAAAAGTACAGTTATGTCCAGCCCTTTGTTAAGTGGTTGAGACTCGGTGGATCGACTGCAGGGGATGCTTCGAGGTGGCGGTACAGGGTGTCGAGACGCGCAATCGCTTTGGCTCGCATTTCTCTGTTGTCGTCGGTTTCAGGTTCTTCCGCAAGAGCGAGCGTCTCGTGTAATACGGGGGGAATCCCGTAAACATCATCAACATATGTCCCTCGCGCCAAAAGCCTTCGAACGTTGCGAACGACATTTGCGCCATCACTGTCCCGCACAGAAGCGGACGGTCTGACCACCTCGGAGGCACGCTGTCCTTCCACGGGCCCTTGCCATATCGATTGCAGTGCCTGTTCTGGTGTCGCTGCATAAACGCCTGTACGAGCAGCCTCATCGTCATCAGGAGGTTGCGTCCGCTCCTCATGATCCTTGTCTTGTTTTTCCGCTAATGCGCGATGCATGTTGTACTGATCAACTGTCAATTCACCTCGCCGTGAGGGCGAAGGTGCACGCCAGTGTGTGTTGAGCCCGTCACTCATACTAGTGGCGTTCATTGACTGTTCCATTTCGTTTACATTTGTATCTGCAGCTAGGGCAGACATGAAGTCGTTAGAATTGGCTTCAACGTTCTGAAAGCCGTTCGGCCTTTCCTGGACACCGCCGACTGCCGCATTGTGTGGGAAAGTATGGTGCATCCACTGCTCGTTGAGTGTGCTATTTGTTCCTGCTTGGCTACCAGAAACAGTCTCCATCCATGTCTTGTCGAGCCGATTCGCCTCATACGACTGCAGATGAGCATGGAAAGAGGGGTCGAGCTGCCTTGCTGTTTGGTAAGGGCCGATGCGACGAAGGTCGCCATTTTCAGTGTACCAATCACCATGTTCAGTATGTCTGTCTGGAAAACTTGAAGTGTGCAGTGATGTGTCAGCAAATTCAGCGGGCTCAACGCCATTTGCGAATGTATGGAAGTCCGTTTCGTCCCCGGCACCCCGTTGTCTAAATGAAGATTGCGCTCCTGTATAATCTGCCGAGGTCTCCGAGGACGACGCCTGTCGCACATCCCTAACGTATTCCTGGTTTATTGACGAGGGTAATCTATTAGCTGTGGGAAGTGCCTTTCCGTTTGATGATATGACAGACGCAATAGACTCAGGGTTTACGAAAGATTGTGCTGACTTAGCCAGTCCCTCAAAAAAACTTCCTCCCTGACTGCCATCATTCTCAGAGTTCCCTTTCCCCTTTCCTTTTCCTTTTACATGGTCTCTATTCTGCTTAATTTCGTCTTCTTTCGCCATCTTGTTCTATGTTTGTGGCGTCAAGGATGACATACATTAGACAGTCATAAAAGATCCGAGTTCCGTGCGCGTGAGTCGCACGCCAGAATTTTTGCTGACTTTAGAAGTTAAGAAAGAGGCGTGGAGGTAATATTGACTGACTCATCTCCGCATACCCTTCTTTTTGCCTTGTCTTCTCCGCTCACAATACAATGGCTGACATTGCCGTGATAGGTGCAGGCCCAGTTGGGTGCCTCACAGCGCTAGGATTGGCTCAAAGAGGACAAAAGGTGACTATATATGAAGGTCGAAGCGAAGAGACGTTCAAGCCAACTACCAAGAATACCAAGGCAACATGGACACGAAGTATCAACCTTGCAATAAGCGTTCGAGGGCTTACAGCCCTTTCGAAGGTAGATAAATCTCTAGCAGAAGTCGTACTGGCAAATTCTGTTCCTATGAAAGGTCGGATGATTCATCCAATGCCATCCGTTGCATGCTCAGCATCTCAAGTTCAACTAGACAGTCAACTATATAGTGTCCGAGGCGAATGCATCTACTCAGTCTCCAGAGAACTACTCAGTAAGATCCTTCTTGACCAAGTAGAAAGGCAGGGAATTGAGGTTAAGTGGTCGCATCGTTTGCGCAGCATCAACCTAGGGACAGAGAGAACGAAAACTACACTTGCTTTCGAACCTCTCCCAGACCGACAAGAGACGATCAGTGCTGACATTCTTATAGGATGCGATGGCCATCATTCTCGCGTGCGCGAAGCTATGGTAGATGCCAAAGCTATCAATGTTAGAGAGTCAGTCATTGAGTCCAAGTACCTCGAGCTCCATGTTGCCGCCAGAGAAAACATCGCCGATGACAAGATCGTGTCACATACATATGCCATGGACCCGAATCATTTGCATATATGGCCACGAGGAGATTTCATGCTAATTGCCTTACCCAACCAAGACGCTACATTTACGTCAACACTCTTTGCTCCGCAGTCCATCTATACAAACAACTTGTCTACTGCGGACAAAGCCATACAGTTCTTCCGCACGTATTTTGCTGATGCTCTAGACGTAATTGGAGAGGACAATCTGGTCGATCAAGTTGTACAACGCCGAAACAGCCCTCTTGGAATGATCGAATGCTCATCCTATCATGTTGCAGGATCCGCTCTCCTCTTGGGAGATGCAGCGCATGCAATGGTACCGTTCTACGGCCAAGGACTCAATTGCGGCCTAGAAGATGTGCGAATACTGCTGGGCACGCTGGATGAACAGTCACAGAATTCTGGGGAGACACACTCGCCATTGAACTGGCAACGTGTTTTTGCAACTTACTCTCAGACACGTCACGACGATCTTGTTGCCATATGTCAGCTGGCTATGGACAATTACGTTGAAATGAGTACCAAAGTTGTTCGTCAGGACTACTTGTTCCGAAAGCGCATCGATGGTCTGCTCGAAAAATACTTTCCGCAAAAGATTTGGGCAAGCTTATATACACTCGTAACATTTTCCAATCTTGGATACCACGCCGCACGGAGACAGGAGGCTCGACAAGCTCGAATTGTGCAGGCGGCCATCCCTGTAGCTTTTGGCAGTGCGATAGCTATAGGTTCATACGGGGCTGCCTACATAGCTTCAACATGCTTCAAGAAGTATAATAGATGAATAGATTCATGCATGTATTATTGTACACTAAAACATGAGTTTAACTCGACTTTCCGGCTGTGTAATGGTGAATTAACGTCGCATAATAGAGTACAATACTCACGAATCTCTTTGAAATTCTGAAGATTTGGCTCAGTCCATATGGCATCAATACGAGGTGGTGCCTTTCGCAAGTCAGAAAGATGCTTCCTCTGTGCACTCTGGGTACTTACATCGTCGTTCGGTTCCACTACATCTTTGCGCTCGTTTTGTGCTCGCAACCGGGATCCTGCCGCTATACTGGGAGCATTGACGAACCGTGCAAGCGTTTCCATCACAGAGACATCGATATCGTAGGCATGCGCTAGTTCTTCTAAATCCTTCCGTGACTGACATGTTTTGCGTTCGTCCAAAAGGGAGACGAGTACAGATGCACCCATTCGATTCCTAATTTGACCACTTACTCTGACACCTCCGGATGCAGCTTGTGCAGCTTGGCTCGCTTCTTGCTCGGCATCGGAGTCCCTTCGCCGTGCTTGTAAAATATTCAACATCTCGTTCGATGGTTGGAATTTGACTTTGCCACGAGGAACTTGGACCTGACCGATCCTTTGTAGATTCGCTAGAAGATGAGGGTCGCGCCCGTCATCTTTGACAGCTACAAGAATCATTAGCCCGTCGGCATACAGAGAAATGCAAGAACTATACCTTGGGTTTTTGATTCACACGCTTCTTGTCCGCGAGCTCCCGTTGTTCTCGTGTGTTGGTTCCCCTGTAGATCTCCATAAGTAGGCCTTCTTTGCGGAGGCGGAGGAGGACGAGATGACAGCTCAGAGCCCTGTCGTAGTGGAATAGATGATGTTGTCTCCTTACCCAATTTTCGAGCTGGTTTCGACGACCATGATCCCATGGTGATTATTTTCTTTGTGTCCAGGGTCTCTGACAAGGAACAATTTATCGTACGTGGAGATGGCCAGAGCGGAAGTCGGAATGAGCACGTGCATGGAGAATATCCACTCAAATCTCGAGAAGAACGTACTACTTGCTCCTGAGGCCTGCCAAAATGGAAGCAGGGCCAAGTCGTGGCAATGGGTCGCCTGAGCCCATACTATATCGCCACAGGCATACTGTGGGGCAGGATCCAAACGCCATAGAAGAGACGATCTCTATGAATCGCAGGATCGCAACGCCATTCATGTTAAACAAGTGTGAAAGAGAAGCGCCCAAAAACTGGGATATTTTCTACAAGAAACACGAAGACCGGTTTTTCAAGAACAAGAACTGGACAGAACGAGAATTCGCAGAGGAGATAGGGAAAGTATCCAATGAGAATGTTCAAGAAGATCGATCAGACCTTCAAGATGGGATCGTAGAAAAGACAGTATCAAATACAAAAGAGACCGTACTCCTCGAAGTGGGATCTGGACCTGGAAATACATTGTACCCTGTAAGAAGAATAAAATTGTACTTAGAAGATCTCTGATGGCACTATCGATAGATTCTGACTTTCAATAACGAGATCAAGGCTTACGCTTGTGACTTCTCCAAGAGAGCCATCGATATTCTCAAAGTACGTTTACCAACACATCAATCCGTCGCACTCATTTGAATACCCGCAGATGAATCCCAAATTCGACTCTGAGCGTGTCCATGCATTTGTGCATGACCTTGTCACGAATGATCCACCTCTCGAAGACGTTGTGACATCGCATCAATTCGGTGCACCCACAATTGTATCTTTGGTTTTTGTTTTGTCAGCCATTCCCCCTCAACATCACCGCTCCGTGCTCGGTAGTCTCGTAAAGACTCTCCGACCAGGGGGAACGCTTTGCTTTCGTGACTTTGCTCACGGAGATTTGGCTCAGTTGCGGTTTCACAGCAAAGCTTCTGCCGCTTGGTGCGAACCCAGTCTGCTGAGCGATGAGAGTCACTTCTATCGTCGTGGGGACAATACATTCGCATACTTCTTCACCCAGGAGGAGCTGGAAGACCACGCACGTGCCTTGGATGTGGAAGGGACCATTGAGCCAATAGAGATTCACGGTATGAACCGTAAAACAGGTGTTCATCTGCACAGAAGATTCATTCAGGCAAAGTGGAAACTGCGCTCCACGGGATCCAATTAGTAGAGCGTATCTCCATGGCACCTGGGAAAGCTGTTATTGTATACTACATGTATCTCATAGAGCATACTCTATAGATATGAAAAGACAGAAACGAAATGCCCGTTCGGCTGTGAACATCTAAAAGCTCTGAATTGGGTGGATCCTTGAGCCTGAAATGCGCTATCACGCCAAGGTTTTCTGCAAGTCTTAAAAGGGCTTATTATTGTCAAAACGTTTGTCAAAGAAGAGGCATTTAGATCTACAATTTCGCGTTTTTCACGCCATCTTGGGAATTCTGTCTATTATACGAAAATGAGAGGATATTGGCATAGCTCAAAGATCAGAATGCGTTCATATTCGACCGACTCGAAAAAATGAGGTTGAGATGGTAAAATCATCTCCGCAAGACACGCGCATTTTCACTATCCCAAATTAGATGGACATTTGCGTCATTCCGCATGTGTTAACTTGTTGTACGCGTAGATCGGAAGGAGAATTCAGGGTCCGGTGGGCATTTTCACTTGTAGATCAGCGGAAATGCTCTGCGTATGTCTCATTGCGTCAAAGCTAGGCGCAAGATGGGTGCATACTGCCTTTTGCGCAATAATGAGAAGATAATCCACTGATTTCGAGCTGAGCCTAACATTTCTTCGCTTCACACAACGGTCCGTCCTACCTGGTTCTCTGCTTGGAGCATTCTTATCTCCTCACATTTTGCTTGTTGTTCATCGTAAAAGAACCCACGCCCCTCCCCAGGTAGTCTTGTTGATTTCTGGGATCTCTCTGCACGATGAAGGGAATTCATGGATACTACTGGCTTCTGCCAATCATCACATTTGCCCTCTGGATAACGTGAGTTCACAATTAAGCTTTATAGAGATAGCTGAATGGAATGAAAGTGATATTGTGGGACTTATTGGTCTTTGGAAGGCTGATGGATTCAGTCATTATGGGAATGACAACCCCGATGTTGTCTTTATATCTGATGTCGGTGCACACCACAAGACCTTTTTCATTATCTTCTCGTCGTTGTCTGCAGCATTTTATATACTCACTACACTGGTTGAGCGCCACTTGCGTCACAAAGGCCGCATTCCAGGCAGTGTGAAGAAGCGCCAGACGGTTCTCGATGTTTTCTCTGTCATTTTCTGCATAATTGGTGGAGCGGCCTTGGTTCTTCTTTCTGTATTTGACGATGTCAAGTAAGTCATCTGACATAAAATTTCGCCGTGGCTAAAGCTTTTTTGCAGCTATCCAAATGTCCACTGGTCTATGACTGTCGTCTTCATCGTGGGTGTTGCTCTATCGGTTCTATTGCAGATCCTGCAAATTTTCAGTCTTTCCAAGTACCACGATCGTTCTTTGTGGCATCTCCGTGCTGCAGCCTGGGCCAAGTCTATCATACTCATTTTTGCCATCGTTGCTGTAATCATCTTTGTGGCTTCGTACGCGACCTGCCATGGTGAAGCACAACCAAGAGACCACCGCTGCCAAGTGGTAGTGTCTATTGCTGGAGTGGTGAGTAGGGTATCTATCAAAATGCTAGCACGCAGAGCTGACATTCCTTCCAGTGTGAATGGGTCTTGGCCTTTTTCTTGAGCTTTTTCTTCCTAACCTATGTTGTCGACTTCTTGGTAGGTAGTAGTATCCATTTTCATTCGTGTACACTGATATTGTTCCAGCCTGCCAAACGTAGTGCGGACAAGGGTCTCACAGAAACAGGTGACATGATTTACGATCCAGCTCGTGCCGAAGCCTCGGGTCATGGGCATTACCCCACTGCCCCATCTACTATTGCTCGCGACATGGGTCCCAATCACCCTCACAGTGACTACAACACAATGACGTCCAACAATCCCAGTCTAAACCAGCAGCCGATGCGTGAAGCACCAGGAGATATCGGCCAGCGTGCGTAGTTGCATGCCCTTCATAAATTAAAGCCTTTGTATAAGTTATATTTTGCTTCATGTCATAAGAATACTATCTCAGACAAGTGTTGTCAGTACCACGAGCTCGGCTCTACTTGATTCTCTCAGTGCAACTTTAAGCAAGATGTGAGAGGGTCAAGCTCTAAAAACATTGCGCTTTATTTATATACCATTACTTCATGCGACGATGAACTTACAGAGAATAAGAACAGTCACTTGCCTTTCACATCGTCGCTTCAGTACTATCACATAGATGAAGGGTGCTCGAGTCACATTAGGTGCTCAGCATATCACTACTGAGATGATGAAACCCTAATGTTTAGCCATTGAAAGGTATTATTAAAGCGTCTATTATGTACCAAAAGCCAATACAATTATTGGCCTCTTTGGAACTTCCCGTCAAACAATTTAAATTTTCCATTGCTTTGTTGCTGTAACATTCGGAGGGCTTGGGCGTTGCTGTGACGCTTGGAGACTCTTTCATTTTACAACATGAAGTGAGATCACATTGCATACCCATGTCTATGCCCATATCTGTACACATACGATATTTCCACAACATTCGGATACATCGTGAAACACTTGAGCTCATCCCTATCCCTACTCCGCCTCATAAGTATGCTTTTTACGGTCTTGATAATGTGTCATCCCTCGGCCGGCACCCACCACCCCAACTGAAGAGACAGTCAATGTGTGAATATGGTAAATGACAGGTAAAGCTACTAACCTTTTGCCAGTGGATCATCTGGTGTTTTGAACATACTACGATCTCCTTTGATCGTTCCTTTTTTCTCTGCCTTCTTCGCAAATTTTTGCCAGCTATTTTGCACAGCATTTGCCTCAGCAGATTTCACTGCGAGCTTCTCCATCTTCTTCTCGTTGCGTTTTCGTCGCCGCTCACGTTCTGCTTGCTCCGCGGGTGACAAAACAGGGTATTTCGGTTGTTTAGCTGGTTTGAGAGAACTTGCCGTGACGATTTCTGTGTTGTTGTATCCTTTGAACATGATCGTATACATGGGCTTCTGAGCTGAGCCTCCAACTGAGACCACGCGCGCTGGATACCATCTGCGATCTGCCTGTTCAAATTGTGTCAATGTGATTCAGTGAATATGAATCGAATTGCATGCCTACCTCGTATAGTGCTTGGCACTCATCCCCCGCGACAAATTGTGATTTATGCTCTTGTTGGTGCTCAGAAGTATCCAATGTACTCTCATGTATGTGGTTTTTCGAAGAGCCCTCAGACACTTGCTGCTGTTGAATCAGTTGTTTCGTGAGATCAATGAGATTTTCAAGTTCCTTCTCAAGGTTTATTAGCTCCTCATTTCCACGATCAGATTCTAAAGCACCTCTAACTTGAGCCAGTTGCTGCTCGTAGGATTTCAGCCTGAAATAAAGGGAAGTTTAGTGCTTGTTTTTTGGATGCGAATGCAAAACTCACTCAGAGGGATCCATACTGAAAATCACGATGAAGGTCGTGGTCAAAGGTGCAAAGTGGCCAGTTGACGCGTAATACTAGTGGCCAACGCATTCTCTGCCTCATTCCAGATTCCATGGAACCTCCAAGTGCGTACACAGATAGATTGAAAGAAGAATACATCATGTTGCCATGCATCTTCCTATGACTTTTCAAGGATGCATGTGCTTTTTATGAGGGATGATGATTCGCAGTTTTCTCCGGAGCTTCCGCCTAGAATGCGTAGAGAAGCATTCTCTGGCGCTTCACGGAACTAGTGACAGATCATGCACGGTTCAAATTCTCTGAGAGGCACCAGCGCTCTGTGGCGCAGAAATTGTGTGGAGAGATAACGGAACTGTTCTTGAAGGGATAAAATACAAATCTTCCGCCTTCTCTCTCGCAGTCGACATCGAAAGAGTTGAAAATGTCTACAGAAAGAACTCCTCTTTTGCAAGGTAGGCCATCCGGCCTTTCCGCATCGCGACCTCCTGTCGAGCTGACAGATGAGGAGTTGCTCGCCCAGGAATCCGCTTTCTCCGCTAGTATGTACTCTGCCCATTGAGAAACAGATGCTGATCTCTATACCTCTCTCAGTACGTGATGCTACCCAAGGTGTCGATCCTAATAGCTCTGCCTTTGCACCACCCGACCAGTCTCATTTTTCGATTAGTCCTTCTGGTTTGGGTGTGGTAGGTGAAGAAGCCTCATCAGAACCTACAAGCAGCCGTGGTGAGATACTTATCATCATGTCCTCCATGTGGATCGGTACATTCCTAGCAGCAGTGGATGGAACATGTGTTGCAAGCATTTTGGGAACCGTTGGTAGTGAATTCAAGGTGTCCAAGGAAATTCAATGGCTCGGTGTGAGTTCGAAATAAGTCACTGTCATTGAAATGCCTAACTTGTGTTTCAGACATCATACCTTCTGACACAAACCGCCTTTCAACCTCTTTATGGACGATTCAGTGATATTTTCGGACGCAAGACTGCGACTCTTTTCGCCTCTTTCACATTTGGCCTTGGCTGGTGCGTGATGGAAAGTTACTTATTCGAAGAGAATTCACCGTTTATTTTTCCAGCTTATTGTGTGGTCTTTCCAGAAACTTTTGGCAATTGTGTGCTGCACGAGCTCTTGCTGGAGTTGGCGGCGGTGGCTTGACGACCATGTCAACCATTGTGACGTCTGACTTGGTCAGCTTGAAAGCACGCGGGACTTGGCAAGGTCTAGGAAATCTTGTCTACGCAGCAGGAGCTAGCGGAGGAGCCCCTCTAGCTGGTCTTTTGGTCGATACCGGTCTTGGCTGGAGATGGGCTTTTCTAGTCCAGGTTCCCTTGTGTGTTATTCATTTCGCTGTAGTTTCATGGAAAGTCGATATTCCCGGTGGACCGGGTTCGATGATCGAAAAGCTGAAGCGCATCGACGTGTTCGGAGCTCTCACATTGGTTGGATCCGTCGCTTTGATTATCGTTGCACTCAGTCTTGGAGGAAACGAGAGACCTTGGTCGGATCCGGTGGTACTAGGAAGCTTGGTAGGAGGACTTATCATTCTTGTCGCCTTTGTCCTGGTCGAGAAACATGTGGCCAAGGAGCCCCTCATGCCAATGCAAGTTCTGTTCCGCCGTACTCCTGGCTTTGTCGCTTTGACATGCTGGTTCCTTACTATGAGTCAGTTCGGAATCATCTTCAACGTCCCCCTATACTTTAGTGCCGTGGAGCAAACGAGCAGCTCTTATGCCGGCCTGCATCTCATCCCCAATGCAGTGGTAGCTAGTGCGTGTAGCCTTTCTAGCGGCCTTCTGATGGCCCGCTTTGGAAGATACAAAGCGATGCTAACTGGTTTTGGAGTCGTTGGCTTTCTTGGATCATTCTCTATGGTTTTCTGGCATCGCAATACAACGCCGGAATGGGCTTACTGGCTCACGATGCCGTGGAATGGTGCCGCCTACGGCGGTGTGTTAACAATCACGTATGTTCGGTGTCGGAATCATGGCGATAAGGATTCTAACCTCTTTCTAGTCTGGTAGCACTGATTGCCTCGATTGAACCTACCATGATGGCGGCCGCGACGGGCGTGTATGTATCTAACACTGCACAGTAGTCGGATCCTGACATATTTCATTCTCATAGTACGTATCTCTTCCGAGCCACTGGTTCAGTTCTGGGTATATCCCTCTCCAATGCTGTTCTACAAGACCAGTTGCAGAAGAATTTGGTCAAATCCGGGCTTCCTCACAAGGTCATCAGCTCTATTCGACGCGATGTGAATGTGATCCGCACACTGCCTCACGCTAAGCGCGAGCTAGCCATCTCTGCAATGCAAGCATCTTTTCGCCAGGTATTCATAGCAATTGCTGGTGCCGCTTTCTTTGCATTCTTATGCCTTCTACCCATACAAGAATTCGCACTACCAGGGTCCAAGTCTGACACTGCCTCTACCCAGCAGCGCGAATCAGCGATCAACGAGGAAGAGGAAGAGGATGAAGGTATTTAATTCTGTCTCACACTTAACCACCCGCCAAACAATCTATGATATGAGTGATTCAATCAATCATATTTTCGGTCGCGTAGTATTCAGCTCTGGGTGGTATCCATCCAACCCGATTCCACTTTTTGTGATGTATGGCTCACAATCTTGCCCAGCTCTATCACGCAATCGCTGCTGTCTAACCAATAAATCTCTATCCATCTTTTTCAAAAACCTGTGCTGATCTCCTAGGGTTAATTTTGAGAATTCTTCTTGTGAGATGGGCCATGGATACAGAAGTGGATCATTACAAGGTGTGCAGACTTTCTGTGCGGCTAGCCGGCACCTTTCTGTTCGTTCCTTTTCTGCTGCCTTGAACTCTGCGAAGTAGCGGTGAAACACTCTTAGAGTCTCCTCGTGCTCAGTATCGTAATCTGAACTGGACATTCTTCTACCAAGACCTGTTTCTCTAGGATCATGGATGCTGGGACTGTTTCGGCGTCTTAGAGTGTGTGAGGTAGTATAACCGTACGAATGATAGAATCTTCCACCATGCACCTCGCGAGATAGTACGAGGAAGAGCATTGCTACACACAGAAGCGCACAAAGATTGTGCATCTTTGTCGCCATAAATTGTAGATGTCCAACTATATGAATATAAATTTATATAAATTTTTCGTTTACACTTAACCTGCACTGCCCCATCAACACTGCTTTCAGAACTATGTTAGACGCCATCATCAACATATGAACGAACTCTTTCCGCATGAATGTTTCAAAGGATCAAGATCCTGCTGCTGGAGGATTCACTGCAGTGCCCTGAATGCTGCGCTTGAAACCTGTTCCCATCGGATGGCCAGCTTTGGCTTTTGCTAGGACGCGCTCGATTCCATCGAGGCCACGGTCCAGCTCTTCCAATGGAGGTCCAAATGAAAGGCGGACAAATGGCTCACAAGGAGAGTTGATTATGTTACGTCGATGAGCGGGACTGCAAATGCGTTCAGATTCTGCTGCAGTATCACGCGACGATCAACCACTCACTTGACATCGAAAAAGATTCCAGGAGTAACAATGACCTGCTCTTTTAGGAGCTCTTCGAAAAAGGCTAATCCAGAATTGAGAGGAGTGGGCAGCTCATCTAGGTTTAGCCAAATGTAAAATGTTGCTATGACGATGATGAAACAGACGAAATGAGTTGTGCTTGTTTCAAGGCTGTATCACTTACCCTGAGGAGGCACGCGAACATGGAGCCCCATTTTGCTCAGACGATTAAGAACATGATCTCTCTTCATACGGAAGTGGCGCTGCAGAGCAAGTCGATCTCTGATAATGCGTTCAGGCTCCAACATTTCTAATGCGAGAACTTGCATCGGATGCGAGGCACCGCCACTACGCACGAATTAGCATAACCTTGTTGAGGAGGTACACACTCACTCTAAATAAGAGCCAGCCTGGTTTAATGCAGTGATTAGATCTTTTGGCTAACAAAAAGAGGTAAATTAGTTTGAAAATAGATAATAAAATTGACATACTCCCACGACCCAGCAGACACGCCAGCCAGGACAACGCCAGTTCTTAGTGAGGCCGTCAATCAGAATTACGGGTGTATCATTGACGTCTTCGATGTATTCTGCGGCGGAGACGGCACGTCCTTCCTCCCCTTCATGTAGGTACCTTGCATGAAATGAGCAGAAAATGGATGGGTAGTCAGAAATACGTACCACGAATAAAATTCGTCCAGGATGGTCGTAGTGTCCAATTCTTGTGCCATTTGCACCAGCGCTTTAAGCTCTTCTCCTTCAATAATTTGACCGGTCGGATTACGAGGATTGCTCAACAGAACAGCCGTCAGACCCAAACTGAGAATACATTTTCGTAGATCTTCTATCTTGAGCTTGTAATGATCGCATTCAGATAGTCTGAAGAATAAGCTAAGCGCAAACTTCACAGCAAGGTACCCACTGAGAAGGTATGGGGACCAAGTTTCGAAATGCAGCAAGTAGGGGCTCATACGCTTTAAAGTGTATCAGACCACAGCCTTGTTTGGTTGCTTAACTCACCAGCATAATCTGGAATATTGAAGCCAAGCAAGATGGGACTGATGACCGATGCAATGCGTGAGAGACCCGCTCGTCCGCCGGGTACTATGCAAATGTTCTTGACACCTTTTTAGCTAGCATGGGCGTTATAACATTGTGTAAACTTACATCGGCGGTATATTTGCTTTGCTTGCCTTGACGGAAGGTGTGGTTGTCTGAAATGCTTGTTTACTTAAATGTCCCGATGCTTAATATATTACTCACAATAAGTAGCCACCTTGGTACGAAGATCTAAATCACCTTCATTAGCTATCCCTGACAAATACTTTCGGTCTCACCTCGAATCCCAGTCGTTGGTCCGTACTCGTGTATCAAATTGCCATGCTTCTCGAGATCCAGAGATACTGGCTTTGGTGTCGACCCTGGGATAGGACCCGTTTCTGGAGCACCCTACGTATTGTCTCTCAGCAATTTGCAGCTTGTTTACTCCGCAACGCACCTGTCCAAAGTTCGACCATCCTTCAGCACCGTAACTGAAGCCATTTGCCATTGCGCGGTCCATCACGTAAATAACACCTAGAAAAGTGAGAAAAGTCGAAAGGAGAAGAATTGAGTCTCACCTACTGAGCCTGGATGCTCAATTCCTGGTACAACATGGTTACATTTCTCGGCACGACTTTGATGCCCAGGTTGCGAGCGAAAGAGTTGGTGGGCTTCCGAGTCTTTCTCATCGCTAACATGAAACGATTAGCACAGCCCATGCAAATAAAGTTACATCATGTTACTTACCGAATCTTTTGTAGGACACGGGTGCCGACGTCGAAAAATGATTGCTTTGTGGAGCTCATGGTGTTGCGTATAGAGAGAAGAGCGTAAGCAATATGGTGGACAGTCAGTTGTGTCCTCCACCCAGACAATGTGTTGTACATAGCCGCCGGCACCGAAACACGCTAGGCATATATATAAATCTCGAAGAATTGGCACTCCAGCCACGTGAAGGCTACTATCCTTCTTCGGCTTACACATCCGAGATCTTCGGAGTCCAGCTTTAATATTTGGCCGCATGGCGGGGCTATGAACTTCATGAGATTAATAGATATGGTGATCCCTTCGTGCACAAATCTCAGCCCAATAAGATCCTTTGACTTTTGTTTGGCTCGATTCTTACACTTGTCCAATTTGCATATATAAATTCTTCTAAAAAAAGAGCAGCGTCATCCGACCGACATGCCACAGACCTATCGCAAGACCCTTTCGTTGTCATTTACGACACCCTAGATACAATGCAATGTAGACACACTCGATTTGTAAACGCGATAGATTTAGAATGACAAAAAAAACCTGCTATTTAATGAAAAGTCGTTTACTAAAACGAAAACATGTTCGATGTCAAACAATGGTGGAGCAGAACTCTTCTATCGTCTCATAGAAACTATCTATCATGATACGGAACTCCATACACCGTCATTCTGAAGTTTCTTCACACGGCCAAAATGTAAGAATCGCTTTGGCAAGGTAGTATAGTCATTTCACTCACGTCGTCGGGGATCTCGACCGCCACAAGTCCTTCGCAAACCGCACGACCGCTCCAATTTTCCAAAAGGGCTACTTCGTCCGGTGTGATGAAGCCTCCCGATACCCTATTGGCAAAAACCATCTGCACAGCGCCAGTTCGAATCTTGCCGACCAGGCCGTCGCGGACACTGGCACTCACGTTGGCCGCTTCGGCAAGATGATTCAATAGGTAGGTCTCCATCTCGAAAGTCTGCATGGTCGGATATCTTTCTACTATGTTGTGAATCAGATCTTGATTTTCATCGGCAAAGAGGGACGTTTCGCGTCCTTGTGCAGAATAGAAACTAGACAAGCTGTGAGAAACACCACAAGCTGGTGTGGAGCAAGCTTACCTGTCAGCACTTGCATTGGTCGTCATTCCCAATGATTTCACTTCGTTTCCTCCGAAAAGGGCGTCCGACTTTGCTGGCTTATTTTGCTCCAATGCATGTAATAGCTTGTCGTGTACACCGCGATCGCAAGCTAGTTCGCCAGTGATGATGTACGGGGAAGATTGGGTTGCCGCCTTCGCTTCCTTGTTTCCTGTGAAGAAATCATAGTTACGAACGACACCACATGACTTGTATGGCACGACCACAGTCCCAATAGGTGCCTTTTCCGACAGAGATCCGCACGATCCAAGGCGTACAATGATCATGTCTCCATCGACGACTGCTCGACATTCTCGCACAAAAAAGTCCACGACACTGAAGCCCATTCCTATAGCGACTACACTTATGGGAATCCCGTTGTATGTTCCAGTGAGTGTCAAAAATTTGCGATGGCTCTCGTGCTCGAACAAAGGCTTGCCTCCATCAAAATGCTTGGCAATGCGGCGAGCTCGGGTATAGTCGCCGACGGTGATAATGCGGTTGGCAACTTCTCCCCTCTTTGTGCCAACATGGTACGTACAACCTTCCGCATCCCGAGGGAAGTTGGCATCCAGCATCCGATCTTTCATGATGCTAATGGACGATAAGCAACATAGGTAGGGGTCGACCTCGCATGGCGGGGAATCCGGACCGTTTTCCACTGGATCCGTGCGCCAAATCTCCAAGATTGCCAAAAAAACACCAAAAAAATTTCGACAACGGCAAGATTCGAACTTGCGCGTGCAAAACACACCTGCTTTCTCCAGGAAATCTGGATGCCTATATAGCAGGCAGGCCCGGTAGCCACTGCGGCACGTTGTCTTAACTCTTCTCTACTCTGAGATGATAACGACTATAGGCTGTCCATTTGTTAGCATTAAGCTTGTTCTTGTCTCTGTCCCTCCGATGCAGTCAATCCTGGACGTTTCGGCAGATCATCTATGTTTGTACAGAAGTTCTTTTTGAGTCATGATTTGCATGCAAATTTATAGGACACGACAATTTAGTCCTCACTTGAAGATGTACACTGCCTCGAGCACAATACATTGCACGACTTTTACAATACGTTGGGTGCCATTACAATGCCATGTCAACTAGTGTTCTGTCTGTAACTAAAATACATATCTAGCTTTTCGGTGGTCTTTTATGCCGTGCTGCTGAAGGTTGGGTTGCAGACGATCGTGGTGGTGTGGGGTATGTTTCCGGAGTCGAACCTCGATGAAGCAGAGTAACGAGAAAGGAGCCCAAAACAGAGGCAAGCTTCATAAAGAGTTATTGAGCACATGATCGTCTTCGGTTCCCACTCACGATTGTCAACAACCAATTAGGAATCGGGTCTAGAACCTTATAAATCTTTCCAAAGAACAGTGCAAGAAGAATTGTTGAGCGGTTCCTGGAAACATATGGTAAGCTCGAACAAAATGTTGTCACGGCGAGACTTACCAAGCTTCACCGGGTGCGAGACGCGAGTCCCATGGAATAATGTTGAGCCATACCCGTTCGCCAACAATATGTCTACAGTTGGAGTCAGCACGCCTTCTAAAGCTTTCACCAAACATACATGAATCTCTCTTTGCTCGGAATACTCCAGGCAATTTTCCAAAATCGCACATCGTACGGGCGGACATCTGATGTGCTGGCGGTGACAAATGCAACTATAGGAACTCTGAAAAGCGCATCAGATACATCTTTGACTTGTCAACACTGCGCTCACTTCCAAATCCACCAGCGCCATATCATTTCTGGAGTATCGTCGAAACTCAATTGAGCAAATTGGTAGTGCTGTGCGGCAACGATGGCACGATGTGTCTCATCTTCATCTGTATCGAACCCGTCACTAAATTCTTCGTTTTCCTGGTGGTCCTCGTTGCAGAGGCGCCTCGTAGCGTCAAAGTACTTCTTCGTGGCAGGGTATGATGCGGTGTCGTGCTTGGAAGTGCTGTGGAAAGTGTGAGAACAACAGGTAGCATCGTCGCAGCATTTTTACTCACATCAGAACCATCACCGTCTGCACCTCGGACAAAATTCGTGTGAGGTTCGCTTCCACAGATTGTATACTACCATCTAGCTCTAACACACACTTGGGGCGGTCAAGAGTACTCGAGGGGTTTTCTGGATAGGCGAGCTATGTATGCGAAGTCACACTATGAGATAAGGCAGTAAAAGAAAATATGAAAGCAACCTTACCTTATAGAGGGCCGCCAAAGGATTATCAGCAAATTCTCGCAGCAGAGAGTGTTCTGAGGCCTGGGAGCACAGCGGTGTGATGGCAAGTAGAGCGAAAGCCGCCCATAGATATATCACAAGGCGTGCTGGACGTCCCATTTGCGAGGTGATGGAACGAGAAGGTTGTCACCAAGTGGTCTGTGCAGCTTTTTCTAGACACAGGCAAGATGACTCGGCCGATGAAAGATCGACAAGTGGGCGTAAAACCCTCCCCGAACAGAAGACGGCTCCAATTGAGCATTACACAGACGAGCTTCCAGATGAAACTGATGGTGCGATTCTGTCGCGATCTTTAGACAAAGTTTCCTATCACACAATCCACAACTCTTTGTACAAAGACCTTTCGGAAAGATGGACCGAAATACCGCTCTGTAGTATGTCAAACTTTGAAGCTGCATGAAAACGCCTCGAAAAAAGCCGCAAACCACATTAGATTGAAGCCAGTCGAGTCTGGCTGAAAGTAGAAATTCTTCCTTGCAAATTAGGGCTAGTCTGTACCCCGAGGGATGTCTGCATCTTAACATCCTATTTTTGATTTATTATTGGAGGTCCCCGTTCACAGAATGGAAGTCTGTTTTCCATGCATCCATCAAGTGCCTAAGTGGCGTTTCTCCTCGCGAGGAAACCTTTGCTTAGCGTCGAAAATACTTTATGATTGCCCCGTCTGGTCGCGTCTAGGAACGATTGCGTAGTGTTGCAGAATTGCACAGAAATCATGCATGGGTAGTGTGCAAGCCGCAATACCTGTTGAGCGCCAAGGCTGAGTGTCTGAAAAGCAATGCATGCACTCCCAATACATTGAGTGAGACAGTGTGACTCCTGGATGCCTCTAGATGCAAGTCAGCAAAAGTCATGCATTTCTCCAGCATAGATACTGAGGCGTCTAAACTGCAGCTCTGACAGAGATTCTGATCAAATATGGCTTGATGGCCGACAAATTACTCGGGAAACGTGATGGACATGGACAGTACCGCGGATCTTCATTCCCATCTTTCATTTCCCTCAAGTAAAGGTCATTGCAGCCTGGCGAAATTCCCTTCCCTCATGTGGCCGATCTTGTCCCATCCAGGACACTGCCCTTCCAACTGCAGTCGGGACGCCGGCCCTTCCACGTATCTTTCGCGCGGAACAACAATTACAAAAGCTCACAAAGGTTGCAACACGCGGAGGACAACTCTCGTAATTGCAACGAGCCTCCTGGGAACTTGTGCTATGAAGGCATCAGCACATCAAGCGGCGTCTCCACCTCTTGCGAGGCAAGAAGCAAACAGCGGAGCGTTGCAATCCATGCTTCAACGAAGGAAGAGGTTGCTAAAGCGAGACCCGGATGCTGCCGCCCCATTTGTTGTCGGAGTGACGCCTCCCGTGACATGTGAGCCTATGTACATTACATTCAATACTAAAGGAGGCAAACCACCATACACGATCTTCATAGCTTTCGACAACTGGTATGCGACAACAGTATCTCTTCCAGAAGGATATGCCGACAACGACGTGGACATTTGGCTGTACTCCTTTAATGTGCCTGTCTTTGCTGGAGGGCCACCAAAATCGTCAACTACGCCCAGGAATATTGTTGTGGTTGGTGATAGCACGGGCGCTCTGTTGAATTCCTCCTCTTTCCAAACAGTCGAACAAAAAGATACATCATGTGAAAATGTCAAAGGCACACTGGATTTCTTCTTTTATACAGATGTGGATACTTCCGTCTGTCAAAGTGTTGGCGTACACTGGGAGCCAAACAATGTGACAAACTGGAAAGCACCCATGGACCTCTTTGTTGTTCCCGAGCGGCAACCACCTATCCACGTTCCTGTGGCCAATCCCAACGACATGACAATCAACTATACGCTAGCATTGGAGCCTGGTACTGGCTTTCTATTCACCATGACAGACCTTGGTGGGAGTGGTGGAGTAAGTGGGTGGAATGTGGCTGGTGCTAGCGAATACATTGGCAGCGAATGTTTACAGAGCAACAGTCCTTACACCAACGCCATGCCTTCTCCCACGGCTACGTTGAGCAATGTGCGCATGCCCGACTACACAGGCACTATCTCCTCCACTGTGACATCGGATGGTGTCATTTCTACTATCACTTCGATTGAGAAGGTCGAAAATGGATCGGTGGCAAGCGGAAACGATTTATCGAACGGTGGGATTGCCGGGCTTTCTATAGGCATTGCTGCATTTGCTGCCATCGTGGCTGCACTGATCTCTTGGTGTGTCTGGCGACGTCGCCATGGTCGTGGTGTAGTTTTCTGGGATCTTCCCGACGACGCTGACGGAATGTTGTCTAAAGGAGAAGCACGAGGCCCCATTGACCGTCGCTTTCTCAAGGAGCAGGGTGCTCGTCAAGCGTCGTTGCAAAGCTCTATTACAGCTCCTATGCTGCCTCTGTCACCAACGACAGATTCCAGTGAAGAGCGCGACAGGCGCATCAGTGTACTTGCTCCATCCGAGAGCTCGTACGTGGATTCTCCATTCGAGACGTTCGATGCGAATGGACAGAGGATTTCCCCGCATTCGACCCGGGGCAGCGCCAGAGCATCTGTGTGGAGTACACGCCCTCGTAGTCGCGGAGACTCAAACTATTACAGTGACAGGTCCGCTTTTGAGATGCAGTCATACACAGATCTATCCACGTCGCCGCCGTCTATGCCAGAACATAGCATGATTCGACAAGGATCGGATGCAAGTTTCCAGGATCCCTTTTCAACGGGACCCAATAGTAGTGCGCGAAGCTACGCGCCGCTGATGGGTAGTCAGACTGGCGCTGAGTCGGTTCGGAGTAACAGTGCAGGTGGAGCAAGTCAAGGACAATCCGCACCATATCCTGCGAGCCACCGGGGTAGTTCTTGGTCCAATCGTTCTGACGCTACATTTGAACGCCCGCAACGCCGGGCACCGGATATTGTTCAACATAGCGATGCAGGCTTGCTAATGGATGACTCGCTAGAGAATGAGGAAGTCCTCGATCAGATTGAGCTACCTCCCCAATACCACCAACTACCCCCGCCGGCACGCACCCGGCAGCAGTCCACCCAAGAATTGGATGTGTCCACGGGAAGTTCGTTGCAAGGCAGTGTTTCGTCACCTGTGGAGAATGGAGAAGAGGCTGAGGATGAGAGTGCCTTCTGGAGATCGCCACCTAGTCGTGATTAGACGCAGTTCTTATAGCAGTAGGCAGAGGCATATGCGAGAGATTCTCAAAAATACTTTCATATTTCCCTTGATACCCAGCTGGAACCATGCATTTCTGCTTATTTGCATACATTGATTGCTTCTGATGTACAATCTAATCTACATTACAATTGAATCATTTCTACAACCCCACGCGGCGCCCTCTTCGTGGAGTCGCACTCCCGATTGTTGCCATACGAGGCGTGTCCAGTTCGCGTCGCCTTTCTCGTAAGCGCTTCTCTTCGTCCTCCGCAGTTGCCTTGTCTCGAACAAAAGAGGCTTCAATCGCGGCTCGCTGCGAAAATTCAGCATCACGCTGTGATCGTGACTGCAGACCAGACACGTTCCGCTCACGAATACTGTAGAAGACACCGCCTAAATCGGCCAGCCAGTGAGGATCGACCGCAGTGACTGTGTGCATGTACGTCTTTGTGGTTTGAATCACTTCGTGGAACACGAGATACTGCGGCTGAACACCAGCCCCTGCTACACTCGATGTGGGATGCAGCTGGAGAGGCACGCCAGTTCGTGCGTTGACGTATTCGCCAATTCCTTTGGCACGCGCCGCTTGATGGAAGAATCCGGTCACAATACATTTGCGCACAGTATCCCACTCTGTACCACAACTGATGATAGGCAGTTTCAGAGTTTTACAAATATCTTCTAGCTGTGTGCGGACCTCTCGTGCTTTCCGAAGAATCTTGGCATGTAAGAAATGCTGGTTACACCAGGTGTCGCGGTAGTTGTTGAGCCGCCATTGGGTATAACAATGCAAAAGCGTCAAATGATCACTTTCTGCCACATAGAATTTTTCGCGTGCAGCATCCGCTTCTTCCATGCGTTCCTTTGGTCGATAGAATACAGATGGGACGGAAAGCATGGCGACAATGGAAAGCATTTCCGCACTGCAACCGTACTCGGTTGCGCTCATGATGAGGATTTTCGCGAGGCTCGGCTCCATGGGGAACTCGGACATGCGCTTTCCAACTGTGGTAAGATTGCCCATATTGTCCAGAGCAGATAAAATCCACAACTGATACATGGACGTAAGAATGTTGTCTTGGGGAGGCGGATCCATGAAGTCGAACTCAAGCAAATTTTTCACGCCCAATGATTTTAGGAGAAGAACAGTGTTGGCTAAATTGGTGCGCTGAATTTCTGGGATAGCATTGGGGAACAGCTCTTCGCGAAAGGCAAGATCCGTGTACAGCCGATATGCTGTCCCACTCCCAGTCCGTCCGGCTCGACCAGATCGCTGGTTTGCGTTTGCTTGGCTGATTGGTGTGATTTGCAAAGAGTCCATACCAACGCGAGGATTGTATACTTTTAGCTTGCTGTAGCCAGCGTCAACAACATACATGATTCCGTCCACAGTCAAGGAAGTCTCGGCGATGTTCGTAGCTACAATAACCTTTCGTTCACCATTTTCGCTTGGATTGAAGATCTTCGCCTGTAAATCCGCAGGCATTTGCGAGTAGATCGGAAGAACAAGGAGCGGAGGAGCATCTTGAAGCTGTGCCAGGCGTTCTTGCAGCACTTCGCATGTCACTTCGATGTCTTCCTGTCCCGTCATGAATACGAGAATGTCGCCCGATCCATGGGAAAGATGAATGGACAGTACTTGGCGGATCGCGCTCTCCACGTAGTCCTCACATGGGGTTTTGCTGAATAGAACATCCACAGGGAACGTGCGACCTGGGATCGTGTAACTAGGCGCATCACCATAGAAGCGTGCAAACTTCTCTGCGTTCATAGTTGCCGAGGTAACAATGAGCTTCAGATCCCGGCGTCTCATGAGGACCTTCTTCAGCAGACCCATGAGAACGTCAGTGCTGAGACTGCGCTCGTGTGCCTCATCAAGAATGATTGCACTGTATCGATCCAAATCTCCCTCATTGAGCGACTCGCGCAGTAATACACCGTCTGTCATGTATTTGATCGCTGTTTTCTCGCTTGTGCAATCTTCGAAGCGAATTGCATAGCCCACTGTAGTCCCAAGTTCGACTTCCATTTCCTCGCTCACTCGCTTTGCAACGCTCATCGCTGCGACACGTCGAGGTTGTGTACAGCCAACGAGGCCATTTTTTGTATATCCTTCCTCGTGCAAAAATTGTGTAAGCTGTGTTGTCTTGCCACTACCTGTCTCGCCGACCACGATGACGACTTGGTTCTCCCGGATGACTCTCATCAATTCATCTCGACAGGCAAAAGCAGGCAGATATTGTCGCTGTTCACGCAGTGTTTTTCCTCTTGTAAATTGCGAACCGCCCTTGTCGGACTTCTTCATATGTGTTGCGAATTGTGAGTCGCTTTTGTGATTGTAAGATGAGTCTTCATCGCCCTTGGAGTTGTCTGTATTAATTCTGTTGCCTGCACTGTCAGTCTCTTCCTCTTCTTTGACTCCCATAATATTTCCAAGACGAGTTCCCCCGACAGCTGCAGCCTTCGCTGCTGCTTTTTGACGTTCCTTCTGCTCTCTCCTCTCTTTGACCAGTCGACTTCCTTTTCGGGAGAAGACAGCCATATCTGATGTAGGATCTTTCACGGGGCTGACCGGGTCGAGCTGACGAGTAAAGACAGTCTTGCCATCGAGAAACGGTGGGCGTAGGTCATGGACAAGGAGATGAATCTGGTTTTCGCTTTCATCGTCCATACTAGCGTCAAGATCAATCATCCGCCGTGCTCCCACGCCACCTGCTCGCAGACGATCGTCCTCCCATGCATCCAGCTCTGCTTTGCGCGCAAGTTGTTTGGCCGTCATTCGAACTTTGGGCGGAGCACTTGATGCAGCTGTCTCGTCGAAGCCACTAAACGGATTGTTTTCCTCGTCTCCAGCCACTCCACCTTCCTCTTCTTGCGCATACCAGTCACGATCCAGAGCCTGTGCTTCCTCTTCGTCTGCTTCCCAGGGCCGTCCGGCCAGAGTAAGTCGTGTGTCGTCATCACGAGTGCTATGAACCCTTCGTGGCGTGGAGTCCCATGATCTCTGGGAATTCGTCGGTGTCTGACTTGCCGAGCGTCTGTCATGTCGAGGCGTGGAGTCCCATGACCGATTGGGAAGCGGTGCAGCGCTTCGTGGAGTAGCATCCCAATTCTCTCGGCGACTATACCTACTTTGTGAGCCAATGTCGTCCAATTGGCTTCTGTGGCCGTTGGTATCTCCTCTATGTCGACGATCGCGTTCATTACGATCAGAACGACCTGCGTTTCGATTCAATCGCTCGCGGAATTCTGTGAATGCCGAAGGACCATCCTTGTCAGCTTCTTTTGCTTCCTTGGAGCTCGTACTAGCTGCAGCCGCTTTGGCGGCCCGCTGCTTCCTGTACTCGTCCAGCTTTTGCCGCGCACTTTCACTCACACCTCCCGGATGCGACGGAGTTTCTTCTCCCTTATGTCTTGTCTGATGGGATAGGGTGTTGGCAGGGCGTGCAGGAACTCGAAAATGAGGCTTCTCCGGCTGGTTGGTGCTTGTATCAGGGTCATCCATTGTATCTACACGAACCTTCTTGCGAGAGTGTTGTGCTTTAGATTGGTCGCCCTCACGCTTGTCAGTTGGACGGGAGGAGGGCGCTTTGAAAATGTATCGCTGGTCGCTACTAGTCATGAGACCGGCACGTTGTGGTTCTTGGTTGGCTCTTTGTTCTTCGGCCGTCTCTTTCCATTCACTCTGCTGAGAGGAAGTACCATTGTGAAGAGAATCGTCGGTAGACTGGGATCGAACTTGATTCCGTATATCTGTTGCAAAATCATCGGAAAATTTGCCAAATGACTGTAATGCCTTGTGAAAAGCCGCCTCCGAGGGAAGGCTGCGGGCAATGTTGATGACGGTGGCTGCCAAGCGCTCATTTGGGGTGGGGAGACCAAGAGAGTCTGACAATTGCTGCGCTACAGAGGCTTCGAGGGACCCCGATGAGCCTGACATTGCGACCGCCAGAATTGTCAGCAACAAGGCTAGGAAGTGTTGTGGCAAGCATTCTACGCATCGATGCATTTTGCTTCGACACGTGAAACGCGTGCACGGATGACGTCCACGTCGACATGGAGAAGTACTCCTTCGAATCTTTTGCTGTCACCAAACAGACTGACAAGATGGCGTCCTCGTCTACAGCGGGACCACCAGCGCCTTCCGAGGAGCAAATAGCCCTGAATGACAGTCATTTTAAACCGGTACCATTGTCTATGGACCCCACTACACATGCACTCTCCTCGCCCACACATGATCTCACTGTACTGAACGCACTGATTCGATCGCTCAAAGGCCTTCCAGCCCAAATCCCGGTACCGCCCCCACCTAATGTCGTACCTCCTCAGCGTAGCATGGCCATAAATAAAGCGAAGGAGGATGGTAATACAGCTTTCCGATCCAAGAACTACGTAGAAGCAATCAAGTTGTTCACATTAGCAATTGATGTGGCTGCTTCGAGACCGTTATGGGAAAATAATCAGATGGCACGGGACGAGATGGCTTTATGCTTAGCAAATCGTAGTGCGGCCCTTGCTGCTGTAGAAGATTGGATCGGAGCTTTATGCGATGCCGATGCGTGCATTAAACTCAAGCGACCTTGGAGTAAGGCGCACTATCGGAAAGGCAAGGCATTACAAGGGCTTGGTCGTCTGGACGAAGCAAAGGAAGCATATGAACTCGGATTACAATTTGATCCGCGTAGTGTGGTAAGTGCAGTTGACAGTATGCATTCACGAGTACTGATGCCTGTGGCAGGACCTCAAGCAAGCGTACAGAGAAGTGGTCCATTCAAAATAGGCTCGGGCGTGTTCTTCTACATGTATTTTCTACACAGCGCTAAATTCTAGTTCAACTTCCGAAAGACCTGCGTATTTGTCATGTGAGAGACGAGAGGATTCCCAAGAATAATGCTGCCCAAGGGTAGTCAGGGTAAGTGCCGGGTAAATACTTCCATTGTAAAGCAAATCCCGCATCTACGTGCATTTTGTTTAAGGAGTGGGAGTAGTGGTTTGCCAGCGCATGCCAATTTCTGGGGCGGCAAGCACATAGTGGTAGTGTGTCTGTAGCGGCATATCCTCTGCCGCGTTAAACGTGTTTCGGGATGCACGCTGTTTGCATTGTTCTGCTGTAGTGCATGTTGCTGTTTTTGTATCTCGTCGATCAAGCCAGGAATAATTCCCAGACGTGAGTGGGCCAAGCTAAGAGGACATAGCCAGCGTGCATCGAAAGGAAAGACACTTTCGTAAGGTCTCTCTTCTTCTCAGCTGTTGACTACGCCCTGGTAGCATGTACACAAGTCGGAGACAAAATTACCAGTGGTCGTCTCTTTCTTAATTGGTGGTTCGTTACCTCACGTCTCAAGATACCCTCTTTCTCAGCAAGCAAGGAAAACGGACGCTGGATCCTTGCCCACCTTTTGCCTTGCTTTTATCTTTATCTTATCTTTTACTGTCGCTTTCTTCCACACAAGTCAGCTTCCCTTTCCTCACTCTTCTCACTCTATGCAACACAAAGACTTCGTCACTTCTTATAGTGCTACCCCAGAAGATCATACTGTCTCATTGGAGAGTCAACCGGCTTTAAATTTTTCAGAGGGCAAAGCTCTTCCAACACAAAAGTTAGGGTATACGGAGCAAACAGCGGCAGATTGCATGAATCATTCATCCTCCCCGAAATTCGCAGGAACAAATGCAAACCATCCTGTTGCTGCTGACATGCAAACAATGACTTCGACGAACCACGATGCACTCGCTTCGGAAGAGGTGCACACTCCCGCTCTCGACGCGATGGATTCTACTCGGTTGTCAGATTCTTTCCTTCGGAAACCTCGTTTTGCGTCTGAGAGCTATGTCACGGAAGCACAATACAATGCGCAATTAGCCAATCTCGATCCGCAGATCGCTTATCAGGGCATCCCTGCCTTCCAATCATCGAACGATTCCCCAGCCAATCAGCCACATGACTTCCACGTAACTTCTCCTACTTTCGGCGCCGCAACAGCGCGATCTTTTTCCGGAAATCTGGTTTCTTCTGCCTCAAACATTACTGGGATGCCCGCCTCTCCTTTCATCGCGCATGACTATATGGCACCAAACGCTGGTGCCAGCAGCCAAGCTACAGGGTTTACTTCTCCTTCTCATGCTCAAACTGCTGCTTTTATTAATGCACAAAACACCATGGGGCCTGTCTTCAACCCCACGTTCACACATAACCACAGTGGGATGCCAACGCACCAAGGAGGATACCCAGCGTTTCTCCCCACCATGGGAATGCTTGGTCCACCCCAGCAAAGCAATGCAACGGGTCGGACCGTGTATGTAGGAAATCTGCCCGCGGAGGCATCTGTCGATGAGCTCCTGAGTTTGGTCAAATTCGGGCCGATTGAAAATGTTCGCTTGCTCCCCGAGAAAAACTGTGCTTTCATCTCCTTCCTGGACGGAAATATGGCCGCAGCTTTTCATGCCGATGCTACCGTCAAAAAGCTCTCTCTGCATAATCAGGAACTCAAGATTGGTTGGGGCAAGCCATCAATTTGCCCTCCGCCCATACTCATGGCTGTTCAGCAAAATCAAGCCACGCGTAACGTCTATCTGGGGCAACTGGAAGACGACACTACGGAGCAGAACTTGCGTGATGACCTTGCACGCTTTGGACCCATCGACCAGGTGAAGATCGTCCGAGACAAAAATATTGGATTTGTGCATTTCCTGTCTATTGCAACGGCCATGAAGGTTATATCAGTCCTTCCTAGCGAACCTGCTTGGGCGGGGAAGCGTATTAATTACGGAAAAGACCGTTGTGCCTATGTACCTCGTAGTCAGCAACAAAATCAGGCGCACAATAGCCAGGCAGCAGCTATGGGAATGGCAGCAGCAGCGTCTTTGGGATACCCCACAGCTTTAGGCGGCCACTATGGAAATTTTACAGGCCTCACTACGACCAGTACCAGCGGTGACGAATCACGTTCGCCTGCTGCTGTTGCTTCTGTCTTTGCACCCATGGCAAACTCATCCGCTCTGCAGCAAATGGGTAACAGGACAGTATACCTTGGGAACATTCACCCAGACACGACTACCGAGGAAATATGCAACCATATACGGGGCGGAATCCTGCAGAATATTCGATTTATTCCGGAGAAGCACATTGCTTTTATCACATTTGTGGATAGCAATGCTGCACTTGCATTTTATCACTTGGCCAACTATTCCGGCGTGATGATTCATCAACGACGCCTGAAAGTGGGGTGGGGGAAGCATTCCGGGCCCTTGAATCCGGCCATTGCCATGGCAGTGCAGACAGGCGGAAGTCGAAATGTATATATTGGAAATATCGAAGACTTTCTGTTGCATACGGTCGACAAGCTTCGTCAAGATTTTAGCGAGTACGGTGAGACGGAACTTGTCAACACTCTTCGAGAAAAGAACTGTGCTTTTGTCAATTTTTGCAACATCCAAAATGCTATTAAGGCAATTGAAGCGATGAAAAATCATCCTGATTACAAGAACCAGCGTATTGGAGCAGGCAAAGACCGCTGCGGTAATCCGCCTCGCGCGGTTGCAAATTCGATCAACGCCGCTCGAAGCTCGTCACATTCTCCCAACCCTGAAGGCAGTCCTTTCGAGGCAGATGTCCCTTCGGACACACTCGACGCAAGTTTGACAGCTTCGCCAGGTGCGGATCTAGATGCCTCAGACGAACGCAGTGCAGGTTTGATACCTGGTGAAAATTAGTGATTGGACATCTTCTCCAAACTCTTTTTAATTTCTCTTCTACTTAATTATACCTTTTTGCGGACACCAACTAATTTAATTGACGGTGTTGTATTAGTCGCTCTTTTGGGTGTTCTCCCCATAATTTTCTTCTATTTCACCCTTGCCTGTCTCGATACCATCTTCAAAGCAGTACACTAGATTTCGCAAGATCATTGACTTTATAAATTAGATGAATACGTACTCTATGACGGTCTGTCTGACATGCCATGAAATAGAAGATCGCAAAGAAAGGTGTCGAGCATGGTATGTAAGGTAGAGAAGCTGACACATGAATGAAATTAAGGTTTTGGGTACATCTACAGAGATCTTGATAGCTTATACCAGGAAAGGTTGCAGGCCAGCGGCGGCGATCTTTTCTGGCGCGCTTGCGTTAATGTGAGAGGCAAAGGTCACAACTTGACCACGCAGGAGGCCACCTATCGAATCATCGCCTTGCAACTGTAGAGCATGTCGCATCACAGCCAAAATGGCGTCAATGTGCTGGATTGAATTTTGCTCATTGCCTTGCACGAGGGTCATGAGTGTGACCAGGACGGGGCTCCATTCTGCCATGTCCTTCTTGAGAGGCAATGCACCGAGGAGGACGGGGATCGCTTGGTCGAGAGGAATGGCTGACTGATTCTTGATGATCATGCGGCCTAAGCAACCACATGCATTGTCACTGGCGCGAAGCTCATCTTCCTTGTCCGAACGAGAAAGCTCAAACATCGGACGAATAGCCGTCAACAGTGCCTGGTAGTGCTGTGATAGGTCCTCTTGTGTGTGCTCAACCAAAACACCGGAAGCAAACGCAGCATTGGAACGGATGCCAGTATCCTCGTCTTGCAGACCTCGAGAGAGAAGGCTCAATATATCATTCGTGAACGGTGTGATGGCGCCCTTCATGCCTGTGATGATTTCACCCAGGCTTCCGATGGCAGTAGCACGATCAGCCGTTGAGCGACTTGGGGAGTAATACTTGAAGATCTTGGGCAATATTTGCTTCAAAGGCTCGACAAAATCGTGACCATACACATTGGCCATAGCACCGATCAAATCTGTTGCAGCCGAGATAAGGACAGATTCGTACTCTGAGATGTCTTCTACATTTTCTGCGTCATCTTCACGAGCCTCTGTATCTATCTGGCAGGCAGATTTCTGATCGAGAATGTCACAAACTAGAGCGCATGTCTGCTCTGCTTGTCCCTTGAGGATGTGAGGTCCGTTTTTGTTGAGACAGTCAGCCAGTTGTTGACAGATTTCAATCTGTGTCATTCTAGGAAAGGTGTGTCAGTATAAGACCCAACAAGAAAGAAGAAAGAATCAGATAATAGGGAACAGGTTTGTTCTCATACATGTGGTCGTTACTCCACTGTCATTGTGAGCTGAGAATCTGTGTAGCTCATCACAGTTGTGTTCGAAGGAAATAATACTTACTGATCATCTTCGTCAGCCCAAGCCTCAATGATGGCTGGGATAACAGCTTCAACTAATTTGGCGACAGCATCGGGAAGGGGAATAGGGGAGTTGTGACCCGGTTGCCAGTCTTGCGGACTGCTAAGCTCATTTAGTGTATTGACGAATGCAATCAATGCGCCGATCGCACTTTTGCGGATGCCTTGGTAGTAGTGATTCAGCAGATTGATCAGCTCTTCCACCGACTGCTCCAGGAAAGGGGTAAATCCTCCCTTAGTATATGTGAAAATCTCGCCCAGAGCATCGGCAGCCACCGCCTTCTCTACACCCACAGCTGTATTGACATTTTGTAGGTTTTCGAACACCTCGTCCAAGTCAATGAAGTCGTCTTCGTTTTCATCCTGGGCATCATTACCCGAGCCTGAGCCACCGGCTACGACAAGCTCACCCTGTTCGTTTGTGCCCACACCGGCGCCATCAAGAACACCGTTGCCGCTTGCGCCACCAGGCACTGGAAGATGCTCCGACTGCTTGAAGCTCTCAAGAAGTTTAGGAACGACAATGGGAAGGAATTGCGAGAACTCCTCGCCGAAGACACGGCACATAACAGAGAAGAAGATGAACGAGCACTCGCGTAGACGGGGACTGTCGAGGTTGACACCTTCGTAGGCCAAATTCATCAGGTCGCTGAAGTAAGGACGGAAATTTTCCTTGCCAACAGCTTCTGCAAATGTTCCTACTGTGTCGAGAGTGACACCGCGGAGGTCCTGCTCTTCGCCTTCGCCAGTCAAGCCAAGATTCGGTTGGATACGTTGCATAGTCTGTGTGAAGTAGGGCAAGAAGGACTCTTTGGAGGCATGGGCGGCGCTACCGATGGCACCAGTCACGGTTGCTTTCACGCCGAGAGGAGCCGACTCCAGTAGGCTGGAGAGACGCTCCATGATGGCAGGAAGATACTGAGCTATCTCGTCACCCATCACTTCAAGAAGAGAGTCGAGTGCCGTGCAGGCATTTTTCTGTGTTTCCGGATCGTTGACAAGATCCATGATGACGGGCAGAAGGGTGGTGTGTCGTGCAGCACATTCGACGTCTAAGCTTTCGCATAGACAACCGACGGCAATACAAGCTGCCTTGCGCACGACGACACTTTGGTCTCGAAGACCGCCTTCGACGAACGGCCACAATTCATCCATGTGGGGACGGATATACTCTGAGCAACCCTCCACGGAAACGGCAAATGCCATCATGGCTGCCTTGCGGTGATGCGGATCTTGATTGTTCATATAGGCTTGCATCTGTTCGAGCAGAGGTGGGAAGACGTGACTAGGGGGAAGTTCAGTGGCCAACCCGTCAATAACTCGCAAGGCCAACCGTGAGGGCGAATCTTCATCCGGATCTTCCGAATCTTCTTCCACGACAACGGGCATCAAGTGCTCCAGCATAGGGCGCGAGAGGTTCAAGCTCTGGATTTTGGACTTCTTGTATTGACTGAGCCAAATCAACGAGTTGTAACACATGACACGGTGATCGTCTTCCAGATCTTTGTTGGCGCCGTTCGCGAGGAAGAATTGAATCAAGTCGGCCACATGATTCGAAATAATGGGCGATTCGAGCATGCATAGAGATTCAAACACGTCCAGACAGTATCGAATGCCTTCACTGTCAGCCTCCTTGAGAGTCTGATCCAGGACTTGCACCATAAGTGGGATGGCACTCTGCACGAGTGCCAGGTCCGAGGTGGCATCGGTCTCCAGATTTTCGGCTACTTTACCGAGAGCACGGACGGTGGTGACGCGAACTTCGAGACTGTCAGGATCTTGAAGGCTTTTGCTGAACACGCTCATGATTTGAGGCAGATACTTTTCCAAGCTTTCTTCTCCGTCGACGAAAGTTTCCAACACAATAAAGAAGACGAAAATGGAAATCTGTCGATCACTGGCGTTGGGAGAACTGGCGGCTTGGAAGAGGAAGGGTAGTAATTGCTGCCATGTGCCAGCGGGAAGTTCTCGCTTGGCAATTTCGGCGATGACACGAGCAATCGCATTACGAACAAGCGGACTCTGCTCACTGACGACGATCTCCAGCAAACGACTCTTGATCCCTTCCCTGACTTGAACAGCCTGTTTTGTCCAGGCTCGACCGCCGCTTTTTGCGAGGCGTTTTCGCAGCTCAACAGAGGCTAACTGCCTGACAGCCAAGTCTGGCGATGTAGACATGATCTCGAAGAGAGCCGGGACGGAGTTTGGATCTTTAAGGAAACGGTTCTGCAGGGCATCTGTGGCCTGTCGAACAACATTTGTGTCGGGAACATTGGTTTGTTGCAACAGCTGGTGGAGCTGCTGCACAAATTCCGGTTGAAGTGACATTGTGGTGGCGTTGCCCAACGAGAAAATAGGTAGGGCTATAGGTCCAAGACCACCTGTGTGGTTGCAAGAGAACAAACAGACCCAAAATTCCAAAAATTTTCTCGTGTGCAAATCAATTTTTTCTTGCTTTAGCATTTATTACAAACCTTGGCAAGCTGAATACATTTTCTTGAGCCATTGTTGAACGCGTGCCCACACAAAGTGGTGCGGAAAGTAACACTTTCTGCCAGCAATTGCCAGTGTAATTAATAATTGATGAGTGCTGATTCTGGTTTTGGTTTCGTACAGGATCTCCCTGTTTGCCCAGCAAATCACCAGAACGTTTTAATAGGATTCTATCCAAGGATTAGATTGTCTTGCCACAACGCCGTCCACACCTTTCTCAAGACAAAGTCCTCGCTCGCTTCCGAAAGCACCAAAGGAAGGTGTGTATCTTGCCGTCGGCCGAAGAAGCGCCTCGAAAAAGGTTGCGCGCAGACGTGCGTGACTACTAGTGGCAAGAAGTTCTCAACTTGCTTTATTCTCCATTAAAGCGTCACCATGTCGCTCAAGGTGCCCAAAGCGGGCATGCCCCTCTTCAAAGAGGGATACAAGCAATACCAAGGAATAGAAGATGCAGTTCTACGGAATATTCAGGCCGTCAATGAGCTGTCGGACATGGTTCGCACATCTTTTGGTCCTAATGGTCGCAACAAGATGATCGTCAATCATCTGGAACGCTTATTTGTTACGTCAGATGCTGCCACGATTATCCGCGAGACAGAAATTGTGCATCCAGCTGCGAAGCTACTTGTGATGGCCAGTCAGCAGCAAGAAGCAGAAATGGGCGACTGCACGAATCTGGTGTTGATCTTTGCGGGAGAGCTCTTGAAGCAAGCTGAATCATTGATCTCCATGGGTCTACACCCCTCTGAGATCATTCAAGGATACGAAATTGCCCGGGACAAAGCCCTTGCCGAATTGGAATGTATGTTATCCTGTTTACTACGGTACGACGCACACTGACACTCCTGCACAGCGCTCTCGGCAGCCACATTGAGCAACCCACCAACACCAGAATCACTCGCGTTGGCCTTGCGTCCGTCTATCGCATCAAAACAATACGGCCAGGACGAAATTCTCGCGCCGCTTGTAGCGCAGGCCGTGTCACTCATCCTTCCTTCTACTTCCAAAGCTACGCAAAGCCTCAAAGAGTTCAACGTCGACAATGTGCGGGTAGTCAAGATCATGGGGGGCTCATTGTCCTCATCGCGGGTCGTGCGCGGCATGATTTTCCCTCGCGAGCCAGAAGGAAGTGTGAAGCGTCTTACAGCGGGAAAGGTGGCTGTCTTCACGTCCGGGCTTGATATCAGTCAGACGGAGACAAAAGGAACAGTATTACTGCACAACGCCAAGGAGCTCAGCACGTTCTCGGGCGGGGAGGAAAAACAACTAGAAAAGATCATCAAGGAGATCGCAGACTCGGGTGTGAAGGCTATTGTGACACAAAGCAGTGTTGGTGAACTGGCGCTACATTACTGCAATCGCTTCAACATCCTTGTGATGAAAATTCTTAGCAAGTTCGAGGTGAGGAGATTATGTCGCTTGCTCGGTGCTACTCCGTTGGCACGACTGGGTGCCCCGACGCCAGAGGAAGCAGGTTGGATTGACTCGGTAGAGACGACTGAAGTCGGTGGTGACCGTGTGACTGTGTTCCGTCAAGAAGAAGGGCAACCGGGTGGGCAGGCACGACCCAAGATGGCCACAATCGTTCTGCGCGGTGCCACGGCTAACCAGCTGGATGATCTTGAGCGCGCGATTGATGATGGTGTGAATGTGATCAAGTCACTCACGCGAGATGACCGACTGGTGCCTGGAGCAGGTGCCACAGAGATCGAGTTGGCACGCAGGGTGTTTGAGTATGGAGAAAAAACAAGCGGCTTGAACCAGCATGCAATCAAGAAGTTTGCCGAAGCTCTGGAAGTGATTCCCCGGACTTTGGCAGAAAATGCAGGCTTGGATGCCACAGAGGTTTTGGGAACGCTGGTGGCACGCCATGCTGGCGGGACATGTGCAGACATTGGCGTGGATATTGAAGGCCAGAGCAATGATGCCACGATTTCCACGACATCGGCGCAAATCTTCGACGTTCTTGCCGCAAAGCTGTGGGCGTTGCGCTATGCCACTGGTGCAGCAGTCAGCGTACTGAACATTGATTCCATCATCATGGTGAGTAGTGTCCATTGTGTCTGATGCCTTTTGTTCATGTCTTTTTTAGTCCAAACCCGCAGGTATCAAAGCACCTCAAGCTAATCCCAACTGGGATGACGACTAAAAACACCCTGTTTTCTATATGTCTTTGTGGGAAGAATTCATTCATAGAGAACAAGGCCATGCAGGAAGTAAAGTCATGAATTATACTGTGCCATGTACGAAATATGTCCTGCGTAATCTATTTTGTTTGGCATGGCCACAAATTCATTAAGGTCATCAATGTACAACATCTTCTGTTTCTACAAAACTCCCAAGCCGTCCTCGCTGAGCGCACCAATACTTTCCACACCCAGATCAAAGTTGTACGATGCGCCACGTCGGCTCCCTCGAACGCTGGCTATCTGGTTGCTCGCCGCCTCCTCACGTCGCAGCAACCCTGGAGGCGATGTATCGACAGGATCGGGGGTTTGATTCTCTTGCGGAAGATCAAGGATCGGATTGTCCAAAATGGCACTGATTCCAATTGTTCTGATTGATTCCCGCATCATACGTACCTGAGAGGCAGAGACGTGTCCTGTGTTTGTCAGAATAAAGTCCGAGAGTGGAATCTACATAACAGGGTCAATCAAGTACAGAGGGACAACGGAAAAACTCACAATGACGTCTTGCCATGCATTGCCTTTGCTTTCGTCCAAGAAGAGTCTGTGTTGGAAGAGATCACTTGTGACGGGCCCGTCTGTCTGCACATTGACAAAGAATTTGGGCCCTGGTTTGGCGGGAAGGTTGAGTCCAAGGGCGTGCATGGCGCGAACATGGACGGGTGTATTCTTGTCGAAACCAGACAGAACGCTGTGCAGAGAAGACGACGAAGTGGTGGACGAGGTGGCGGAGGGGGGTGCAGCAAGCCTGTTGCGCACACGAAGGCGCAAGAAAGGATGGGCTGTGGTGTCCCAGGTCTGGCATCCAAAAAGGGTCGTTCGAGGCTACAAGATGGTAGAGTGAGGAGGCACAGTGGGTGTGGCGAGACGACATACCATGTTTCTAAAGCCAGCATACCCACTTCGTTCGATTCTTGCGCCACGAGGAATCTCGCTACTCAGCGTGCCCCAGAAACGGCCTTTTTCCTCTTCAGGATCCAAACCGAGACGGGCACTGCTCAATCCACCAATATCTGCGTCGCACCCGGACGCCATCTGTGTGAGGTGCTGTTTAGATGCCAGTGTATAGAACAAAACCTCGCCTTGCGACGAGGAGCTTCGTGCAGTGACATCCATGCGCAGGGTCTTTGCCAGCGATAACCGAGCTTCATCAATGCTCCGCATGAATGCCGAAGACAGTGATTTTCTGTACGTCATGTTGCCTGAGTGGTGAGCGGAAGAAAAGTGCGAGGCGAGTGGAGATCTTTTTCACGCTAAGCGCGACTCATCTGATCTCCATCATCTTCCACCATGCGAGTCGTCAGCTCCGTGCACTTCTTCAGTCCCGCGGAGATTGCACAGTTGTCTTCGGCAACAGGCACCGCACAATCCTCTACATTTTCCAAGAGGCAGGCGCAGGTGCTGGGTCTCCAACAGAGCATCGGTGGCCGCATTGGTTTTCCACAACGCACCATAGCCACAGCTCAGCTGCTCTACCAGCGCTTCCATCTGTTTTTCAGTCCAAACGACTTTGTACCACATGAGGTAGCTATTGCATGCCTCTCTGTGTCTTCCAAGATCAATGATACCCCCAAAAAGGCTCGTGAGATTATCCTCAACAGTTGGGCACTTCGATACCCAGAGATGGTGCGTCCACTTCCCACTACATCCACGGCGGTCGGAGCAGGTGAAGTCGGTGTCAAGGCTGCGACTTCAAATGCAAGCTCTACACCTTCACTTTTGGGACTAGGCGTGATATCGGAAAGTGACATAGACCCTGCCATGCTAGAGAAGGAGCGGAAACGAATCGTCTCCATCGAGACGCTTCTGCTGCAGAGTATCTCATTTGACTTTAACATGCACGTAATACAAAGCTTTCGTTTGGCCATCAAAATTGCGCGGAGCTGGAAATTGGGCAAAGAGTTTGCGAAACTGTCGTGGCAGATCGCTGCGGATTGGTAAGAAATTCCACCTTTGTGTTTACCATGATACTTATAAGTTCTCTTCCTAGCCATCGCACAAAGGCTCCTTTGTGTTACCCGTCGGCCACCATTGCTCTCGCTAGTATTCATCTCAGTGCGCTTTTGTGTGGGAAGGCCCAAATGGAGCAAGACAGTCGTGACAGGGCACTGGCTCGTTTCCACAACAAGAGCGCCATAGGCGAGAACGGACCGATTGAAGAGACTTTCCCCAAAGAACATGACAGCTGGGAAAAAATGTATAAAACATCGGCAGATGATGTAGAGTGTGAGTAGATTACAGCGAGCTTTTCCATATGTTAGACTTATGGTTTCTTTACCTGACAGCGGTCGTGCACAGTGTGCTCGATCTGTACGCAGACTCTCTGGTTGTCTTTGCTTCGGCATCGGCCACAATCACGCCCATCTCTCCTGCCACACCGGCATCGCCCTCCGAGCCTCTGACGTCTGAATCGATCGATGCAAGAACATCCTCTTCGTCGTCCCACCGTAAACTCCCAGCCCATGTCTATTCACCCCCACCGTTCGGTGTCCTGTTCTGGCTTCGAACGATTGCGCCGCTTCTTTCGACAACATCCAGCGACGTCACTGCAGAAATCACGCAAATGAAGATCCAGCTACGGCAAGCCGAAGACTTGCGACGTCATCACAACCATCTCACGCCTGCGTACGAGCGCAGTCAACGCGGCCAGATGCTGCAGCGGTGCTTCGATGTCGGTGGTATTCGAGGCGACACAAGTCAGCCAGCAATTGACGAGCAAGAATTGCTGGTGGAGTGGGAGCAACGTGCACAGGATCGACAGTACGCTTCCTTGCAGCGATTCTTGTTTTAAGTGTATAGTAATTTGTATAGTATGTCGTACGGATGGAAGGGGAAAGAAAGGCAGAAACTTTTTTTTGTATCTCGAATCACAATCAAGTAAAGTGTAGAAGGGTAAAAGGTATTGATGAAAATTCATACAAAGAATATACTCTCCCATCCACATGAATGGGTGATCGACGAATCCACGCAAAGAAGGCGTTCTCACACGAATGACATACAATTCCTGCAGCCTTGTACTTATTTTTTGGCAGCTGCACCTCCGGCAGGTCCATTGACAGCACGCCACTGGGTTCTTGCGCCCAAAAGAGACGTAGCCAGACCGGCCAAGCCGAGGACGCCTTCGTCCAAATTGAGGATCTCGGCACCCGTGGCAGGAATGAGCCAGTCCAGGGAGTCCTGCGTCATCTGGAAGTAGACACCAGCTTGCTCTGTCTGGATCTGTTGTAGCTCAATCTTGCGCTCGGCCTCCTTCTCGGCAGTGGCACGGGGACGCTTGGCAGCTGCCAGGCGTTGACGCAGCACGTACGTCTTGTAGGAGCCCGACACGAGCGAGAAGGAGAGACCAGTCAACCAGAAGCGTGCAGCGTTCTTGGAAATCTTCTTGTATGTCTCTGGGCTGAACTGGTATGCCTTAGAGCCATGGAGCTAGAAAAAGAGTAAGCGGTGTGATCGTTGACGCATGAAATGTTACGTACCCATTGTAGCTGGTCAAGCACAAGGTAGGAAGCATACCCTAGTTGACGACCAATGGCCGTGTACGAGACAACAGGATCTTGAATGGCGGTAGCTTTGAGCGCTGCTTGAAGATGCTCCAAGAATTTTCCAACACGCATGACTGAAAATGAAGAGGTCAGCTGATGTACAGCGCAGTACGGTCTACGCACGCTTTCGGCTCAGGGCAAGACTGCTCTTGAGGTTAGTGAGACGCTGGACAGTCTCCTTGGTGGCACCCTTGCGGTACTCATACCAGGCCAAGAAACGTGCCAGGTACTGGACAGAACGGTAGGTCTTGTCACGACCGACGGTAGTGCTCCAGAAACGCAACTGTGGGACACTGTTCAGAATGCGTGCGAGGAAGACGAAAACAACTTACTGTTTGCGAGAGATAAGGATGCAATACTACTTGTTGAAGTGCGGACATGTCTGCCAAACGAGATGGTCGGTCTGTAGGCAAGGAGAGCAGGGATAGGAAGGAATTGGATTGGCTGAAGCGCAACGCGACCGGCTCGCATGTGAATGGCGGAGGTTCCGGGTATTATGTCGTTCAGCGATTCCGAATGTGCACGTGACGCGCACGGGCCCCGCCAGATCGCAGCGGGCCACCAACTTGGTTGATCAGATCAGTAGCACATCTCCGATCGCACAAGGCCACCATGACAACCTATAACGAGTATCCTCGTAACTCTGAGGATGTACAAGAGGATAGGCCTTTACTAAATGGAGATGAAAATTCATTCCACGAGACGGAGTACGACGATCAAGATGTTCCCTACGTATACCGTATCCTGGCACCCCTCAAGAGACCAGAGACCTTGCGTCCCTTAGAACGTCTGCTTCTCATTGTCTCTCTCGTCCTTCTCTTGCTCTTCGCTATATTTGCCGGCCTGTATGCAGGGGCTCGTGCCAAATTCAACCGTTCCCACGACAACCCGAACGCATCGGATGCCGTTTGTACCACGCCGGAATGTGTCCTTACCGCAAGTCAGCTGTTGCACTCGATCGACTCGTCCGTGAACCCATGTGATGATTTCTATTCATTCTCTGTGGGCACTTGGCTCAAAGAGCATCCCATTCCCGGAGATGCAGGCCTCTTCGGAATGGCTCAGAAGATTGGTGTGGACAACGCGCAAGTGATGCACAAGTACCTCGTCGATGACGAGGACGACCAACCCAGTATCCTTGTCCATGCATCTACCCCGGAAGAAGCGAGCAATCTCGGCAAGCTTCGAGACTTCTATCAGTCGTGCGTGGACAGCAAGGCCCAGGATAAAGCTGGTGCAGCTCCGTTAGTGGACATCGTTGCCGAGTTAAAGAGGCATTTGTTTGACCAGGCCGATGGTCGAGATACCCTGATGGGCAGCCTGACAAGGAATCTGTGGTCTGGTGATATGGAACAGCAAGGCATCTATGTGGAACAACCAGTCGTTCCTCCCAATCGGCCGCCGGCGCGTCATCCACCTAGTGAGAAGCCCACTCCCCTTCCTCCTCGCAAAGGCCGTCAGGCAGGATTGACCCGATCGTTGGCATGGGCTCACAGCCGAGGGCTACCAGCATTGTTTGATTGGTTTGTGGAAGGAGAACCGGTACACGACCCGACAAAGGGGACAGCATATTTAGGCCCAGAGGGATTGGGATTCCCCGACAAAGTGTACTATGAAGACGAGGATGAGGTGGTATTCTACAAGAAGTCAGTCACTGAAGCGCTCAGTCTTTTGGATGAGGCGGAAAAGAGTCAACACATTGCACAGGGAAACGAGGTACGAGGATCCAAGAAACAAGATATTGCTAAGCTCGCCGAACTTGTAGTGGACTTCGAGACGTACCTTGCGCGAATCACGCCCGAGGGCGAAGATCTCGAAGACCCTGTGGGAACATACAATCCCACCACCGTCACGGCCCTGACGTATCAGTTCCCATCAATCGATTGGCCAACATACCTATCTGCTTTGACGCACAAGATCCCCAAGTCGATTATTGTGCAGTCACCCCACTACATTCAGCGACTCGATGCGCTCGTTAGTCGCACCAAGACAGAGGTTCTGTCGGCCTACTTTGCCTGGACAGCTATCCGCACCTTTGGTCTGCAGCTTGGACCTAACGTAGCTCTACGAAGACCAGTCGATGCGCTCGATCGACGCGCCAAAGGGGTGGACCCCGATGCGAAAGAAGATCGTGACACAGTGTGCTTTGCAGCGACAAACGAAGCCCTGGGACTACTAGCAGGGCATTTTTACTTGAAAGATGCCTTTTCGAGCAGAGCTCGTACAATCGCATCCAATATCATTGACAGTATCATTCAGGCTTTCAAGTCGCGTCTCCCCGAACTGGCATGGCTCGATCCAAAGACGCGAAGCAAGGCTGAAGTAAAGGCAAATGCGATTCGGATTAAAGTAGGATGGCCATTGAGCCCGAACACGACAGACGCTTCGGCCATCCAAGAGTACTACAAGGATCTATCGGTAGACAAGAGTGATTACTTTGGCAATGTTGCTCGCAGCTTGGCGCGCGGAGCGAAACGAACATGGGCTTCTGTCGAGAGGCCTCTCGATACACAAACCTGGGACATGATCCCGTCGGAAGTCAATGCCTATTATAATCCGGGCGGCAACGAGATCGTCTTCCCAGCCGGCATCTTGCAGCCGCAGTACTTTTCAGAACATTGGCCATCGTACCTCCAGTATGGCGCGTTTGGCAATGTCGCTGGGCATGAACTATCACATGCTTTCGATCCTTCGGGGCGTCTGTTTGACGAAAAGGGCAGACTGTCTGATTGGTGGACGAACGAAACAGCGCAGGCTTTCAACAAGAGACGCGACTGCCTTATCGACCAGTATGAGCAGTACACGATCCCCGACGGCAAGGGAGGTCAACAACATCTTCGTTCCAAGTTTACCATAGGGGAAGATGTAGCGGATGCTGGTGGGATGGCACAAAGTTATCGAGCATGGCAAGATTCCCTGCGAACCGGCGGACAAGCGGCCCTGGATGCAAATCCGCTGCTCCCAGGTCTTCCATACACACGAGAGCAACTTTTCTTTGTCGCTTTCGGGATCGGATGGGCACGCAATATTCGCACACAGGAAGCCATCCGAAGACTACGCACCGATGAACATTCTGCGACAAAGTACCGAGTCATTGGAACCTTATCGAATAACCCTGACTTCGCGCGTGCATTTGGCTGCAAGGCAGGTATCGATCGTATGGCACGCAGCGAAGAACAGAGGTGCTCTATCTGGTAGTTGAGATGTTTCTAAAAAATTGCATATTCGTTAGAAATCACTACGTCCGAACCGATCACGCTTCCTCTTCCTTGCCAAGTGTAGAATTTCTGTTTCCTCGCCAGGCTCATGTTGGTCTGGACTGGCATTTTGCACAGGATCTTGCACGATGCGTTTAGGGAGAGGCGATATCTCCTTTTGTTGTATCGACGGCTCATTGTCAGATTCCGTTTCGCTATCGGATGCATACCCGTTCGTAACACTTTTCTGTGAGGTAGGTGAATTATGAGAAATTTTTGCCGCTGGCAAGTCTTGCTCTCGCTGGACAACGTGTGATCTCGGGGAAGTGTGCGATGTTGGAGTACCCGGTACCATTCGCGTGTGTTCGATCGGCGTGCGTGTGTGCTCACTCAAGTAAGAACCTTGCTCCGCCCGCGACGCAGTGGGCTCCTGAAGAGGATTGTCACCGAGTTCTTCGTCAGGCATAGGCCAATATTTGTCAGGATCAGTAGGTTGTGGATGAGGATTATTGTGTTTTTGCACATGTTTGTGGCGGTCATGAGGCATCGTCCGGAGCTCTTGTCGCTGTTCCTGCTGCCACTCCAACATCATGTCCCGGTTAAAAAGTTCACTTGGACGGTACAAGGTGCTTCTGATTTTTGCAGGGTGCTTGCAATAAGTAGAGACTCAGAAACTATAGTTTTCCACCGTGAATAGTCACTCACCTGACTATCAAGACCTATGAGGGTATACAGTTCGGCCTTGGCCGAGTTGGGGATCTCGCCGTGCTCTTTCACAACGCACTCCAGGACTTCCATGGCGTCTTCTTTCCTCCAGATGTCTTCGAATGTCAGACAGATCAGCTGTTGAGGCTCTTTGGAATGCTGTACACTCTCATTGTTGGACGTAGTCACCTTGACAGCACAGCATCTTGCACATTTTAATTGGGACAAGGGCCCATCTATGATCGATTGCGCCAGTTTCTCAAACACACGGTCCACAAAGTCCTTGCGTTCAAAGAACAACCACTTCCCCTTTGGGTACCTGGTGCCGAGTGAGCGGAGGCGTGTCTGGCAATCGTTTGCGGCCGCCTCACGTAGCATCTTCTTGCTGGGGCCTGAAGTTTTTGTCTTTACCTTGGGAATCTTCTCATTTTCTTCTATCTCTGTGTACCTTGTCAAAAGCTCATCCAGGATCTGTTTTCCTTCTTTGGTGATTTCTTGCAAAGCACTCTCCGCCGTAGTCTCTTTGTGAGCCACAATCCATATCCAGCCATCGTCCGATTGGCTTTCCTTTCCAGAAGGTCTAGAAGGTTTATTCTCTGCCAGAAACGTGCGTAGGTCTTCATTTGACACCCCTTTCTCCCACACGGTACGTTTCTTCTTTACTTCTTCATCTTTGTATTTCCCCCGTTCCATCTTGCTGCTTGTGGAGTGGAGCCGTTGCTTCCTACTTGCACCTTTACGCGTGCGTGCATTGCTGTGACCAAGTCGCAGCACGGTCCAGTCCAACACCATCTACCTCACAGACAGCTGGCGTCTTTCCCTTCCCTTGACATTATGAGCGCGCCAGGCAGCACGGACAAGCTCTCTTCTCTGATCAAGCGGTATGTACACATAGACAGTAAGCGCTCTCCTTCTTACAAACAGCCCGCTCTTTTAGTCTGGAAGATGCTGTCTCGAGTATTGAAGATGCTGTGGTTCAGCGAGCATTACCTGGTCTATCCACGAATGCACCTTCAGCGGCAAATGCTGCGCCAGCCGCTCCTACTAGCTCAGCACTTGATTCTCCTCCCTCTGTAGAAGCGTGGGATGAGCAAGTGGCGCCCAAACTAAAGGCATTCGCAGATTTGAGTAGTACCATTGGCGGGAACGTCATAGGACAAGTAAGTCTGCCAGCCGATAGAACCTGCCCAAACTGAACGTCACTAAGGCAACACATGCGGTCGCTGCATTTGAGGGTGTTCGCAGTCTGCTTCTGTGTGCGGGCCACAGCAAGAAACCGGAGGGATCGCCATCGTCGCCATCGCCCGTATTTCTGAAGCTTCTGGAGCCCATCCAACAGGCGCTAACAGAGGCCTCGAACGTGCGAGAGAAGAATCGTGCAGACAAGGTGCTGTTTAATCATCTGTCAGCCATCTCGGAGGGCCTTCCGGCGGTGGGCTGGGTAACAGTAGAGCCCAAGCCTGGTCCTTACATTGAGGAGATGAAGAATGCTGGTCAATTCTACTTCAACCGCGTCATAAAAGAGTTCAAAGACACAGACAAGACGCATGTAGAATGGAGTCGCTCTTTTACATCTCTGCTTGACGAGATGAAAGCGTATGTGATGAAGTTCCATACTACGGGAGTGGCCTGGAATCCCAAAGGACAAGACGCAAGCACATTCAGTGTTCCCTCTGCATCTTCGACCACTGCTGGATCGTCGGCCGCCCCTCCTGCACCAGGTCCACCACCACCGCCACCACCACCACCGCCGCCGAGCGACAGCGACGGAAAGACGAGCTCAGCTACGGGTAGTGCGCCGACAATGGACGCGGTGTTTAGCCAGATCAACCAGGGCGAAGGAATCACCAGTGGCCTTCGCAAAGTAGACAAGGAGCAAATGACGCACAAGAACCCCGCGTTACGAGCACAAAGCACACCTGCAACCAAGACGAAACCTGCTCCGCCGAAGCCGGGCACCAAACCAGGCTCGCTCAAAGCAAAGAAGCCATCGAAAACGGCATTGGAGGGCAACAAGTGGACTGTCGAGTACCATGAAAACGAAAGCGGGATTGTGATCGACGATACGTCGATTGGCCAGACTGTCAATGTTTTCGGTTGCAAGAACACCGTCATCCAGGTAAAAGGCAAGGTGAACGCCATCCAAATGGGTATGTGTTTCCTCCCTCCCTCATAGCAACTTTTCTCACGCTTTCTCCTAGTCTCTTGTCAGAAAACATCCCTCCTGCTCGATACACTTGTCTCCTCTCTAGAGCTGACAGCTTCGCCCAGCTTCACCGTCCAAGTCACAGGCTCCGTCCCCACCGTTCTCATTGACTCCTGTGACAGCGGACAGGTGTATTTGAGCAAGGACTCGCTCGGCGCAGAAGTTGTGACATCCAAGTGTAGCGCCATCAACATCAGCATCCCGGATCCCGCGGGAGAAGAGGGAGAGTTTGTCGAAATCGCATTGCCTGAGCAATTACGCCACCAAATCCAGCCAAGCACCAACGCCATCAAGAGCGAGGTAGTCGAGCATTCTGGATAGCTCTGCTGACGTTTGTCCTGCTCTGGTCTGTGCAGCTCCGCCTTGTTCGGGTCGACGGTCTGTTCGACTCGACACTTTGCTACATTTTTGCTCGTTTAGAGGCCCCGGTTGAATGTAATCTGTGTTCACACGTATGTTGTGAAAAGGATGAATTAGAGTGGTGCCAAGAATACAGGTTGGATGCTTTTATTACATTGGTCATCTGTGCACTGTTTTGTCAAGCAGATCCTAGGGCGGCAGTAGAATGAGCGAATGAATCTCATGCTTGAAATGAACGTACCTTGGCTTCATTGATCTTACTAGCAAGGTAGGGGGCGCCACCCCGGTCAGGGTGGTTGGCAATCATCATCCTGCGATGAGCTTCTTTGACCTTGTTTTTTGTGAGGGATGTCTCTCTGTGCACATGAAAAGAATGAGTAGGACAATCAGGCAAACGGGTGAAACGTACCGTAGGCCAAGAATCTGCGATGCCTCCTTCTTATCCATTTTCGATTGAAAACCGCCCTTGATCCACTTTCCACCTGCGGGACCCGATGAGCCGCTTCGCAGAAGCTGAGCAGCAATGCCTCTGGACAACAAACAATGAGTCGCGCTGCGCATCACGCACAAGTATAGTACTCACGCTCCCACCAAGCCAGCACCGACGAGAATAACAGGGGTGGCTATTGCTTGAGGCTGAGAAGCCCGCATAGCCAGGAGTTGCGTCTGACGCATACTTCTAGGCGCAGACGCCCTCATGGAGAGCACCCTTGTAGACAACATCGATGTGATGATGGTGGCCAATCTTGGAGGAGGGAGACGGACCAGAAAAAGTGCGTGCGACACGTGCCGACTAGCCTCCCACTATCAAGTCGGTGGGTGTCACTTGCCATCACGACAACATAGAGCGTCGTATTGGCATGGCAAGCTGGGGCGAAGCCGGTCACATTTACACGCAAAGTGGTGGGCTGCTGAGTGTGCCAACCAGCGCTCTCACTTTCGACACGGCCCAGGAGCTGTTGTGGTCTGGTACGGCGAACGGCAATGTAGAATCGCACTATGGCCCTGCCTTGCAAAGGTACACCAGCTGGCTGGCTCATTCACCCGCTCTGTCGAATACCCTACCGCAAGATCCCGTCGTTCAGGGCGTCAAAGGCATACTCACAGACGAGCGAGCTGTGTACTCAGTAGGCGAAGGCGGCATTAAGTCTGCTCTTCGCAGTGGACTGGGGCGGTGGAATCTATTCGCCAGTAAAACCGAGTTTCCTTCCCTCAATCTCTCGTCGCTCTGCTTCTCTCCCACAGCATCATCTGATATCATAACAGGAGGCGCGTCGTCCACAGCATCAGCCACCGGCCAACTTGGGAAAGACGATGTGATTGTCTCGCTGAACTCAGGTACCGGAGGCATAATCCGCAAAGAGCCGGCAGAAGCGCAGCTGTCACAGATTCGGAGGTCTGCAAAGTATATATGTGCAGGTAGCATCGACGGTCACATCCAGCTTCGTGATCCCCGCACCCTCCGTATCCAGCAGCGTGTGCACGCCCATCCAGGCGGCCTGATCGACATGCAAGCCGAGGGGAATCAGCTGTACTCGGTGGGGTGGACAATGCGTTTAGGCCATCCTGTTCCGGAGCCCATTGTCAAGGTACACGATTTGCGCACCATGCGTCCACTGGTTCCTATTCCATTCTCCTCGCAGGGCGGCCCAGCGTTGCTAGCTGTTCATCCCAAGAGGTCGTCTACTGTCATTGTTGCCGCACCTTCGGGTCAGTTCCAAATCGTAGACGTGAACAATTTGGGCGAAGCCACATTCCATCAAGTGAACCTATCCTCGTACCTCACCAGCATGGCCATGTCGCCTTCTGCTGATTTCTTAGCTTTCGGTGAAGCGGATGGTTCTGTGCATCTACTTGCGTCATCCAACGATGCTTCCAATTTCTCCTCCTTCTCGACCAAATCCATCGATCTTCCTGACTCTCCTGATACACCAGCCGTTGTCAATTGGACAACAGAGACCGCCTTGAGCAAGATCGGAATGCCCTACTACGACGAGGCGCTACTCTCTTCCCTTCCCTACGATCAGTACTGTACGGATGCCTCGCCGCTTTTTAATCCTCCACCGAAGCTCGATCGAGCGGTCTTGAATAATTTACGCATAGTTGACAATGTGGCCTATTCCACTGTACCCAAAAGTCTCAAAGGAAAGCGCAATTACATCCATGGAGCGGGTCCGGGTGGCATGTCAGCGGGGAGCGCGGCTCGCGCACAAGACCGGAAGAGGCCAGAGGATCGTAGACGAATCGGAGCGCCTCTGTTTCGTAGCGAGAAGGAAGCTGCCAAACGTCACGCGAATGGGAAGGAGGAGATGGATGAATCTATGGAAGTCGTAGAAGCAGAAGGAGACATGCCGAGCTACTACCAGGTGAAGACTATTCAATACAGCAAGTTCGGAGTAGAAGACTTTGACTTTGAGTATTACAATAAAACGCCCTACTCGGGCCTGGAGACTCATATAGAGAACTCATATGCAAATGGATACTTGCAAGCGTTGCATTATCTGCTCCCCTTTCGGCAGATTGCCAAGTCGCACATGCTGCAAAGTGCTCCAATCGACCCAACAGAAGGGGGATGTGTGCGTGACGACTGTCTCTTGTGTCAAGCAGGCTTCCTGTCCAAGATGCTCGAAGATGCGAAAGGTGCCAACTGCCAAGCTACAAATTTCTTACGAGCCCTGGGTTCGTCACAGAAGGCTGCCTCTCTGGGATTGATGGATAAGGAAGGGTCCCCGAGTGCAGATGTGGCATACAGCAACTTGATCCAAATCTTCAATCGATTCATGCTTAGCACAGTTGCTATGGAGTCCTTCGAGGCCTCTAAACCTCAAAGCTTCAATACGACTGTGCAACCATCCAAGGAGGCAGAGTTGATGTCCAAATTATTCACTGTCGCATACGAAACGAAGCACAGCTGCACCACCTGTGGTCATACAGTTGCGCGCGATGCCAACAGTCGAACCGTGGATCTCATCTATCCTCGCAAGGTCCTTTCCAATGAGGTACCACCGCCCTCTGACTTTGCTTCCGTTCTCAAAGCTTCTCTTCTGCGCGAGACACTGACCAAGGCGTCATGTCGCGCATGCCATGCCCCTGCTGCCATCATCCGCAGCCGTCGTACACTCTCGTCAAATGAGTGTCTCCCACAAGCCCTTAGCATCAACTGCTCTGTTCTCTCTGCAGAACAACTGCGACATTGGCTCCTCGGTACACAGGGCGCTTCTTACGTACCACCGCACATTTCCATCCGTCAGCAAGACGACAATCTCGACATACGAGAAATTCGCGAACACTCCCAGCTTGAGCAAGAAAGAGGGGAGGGAAGTACCATATACACACTGCGTTCAATTGTCGCACAAGTGCAAGCAGACAAGGACGTCCCTCATTTGATTGCCTTGGTCAAGATTCAAGATGCAGACAAGGACAAGAACAGTGAAGAGTCGTGGTATCTGTTCAATGACTTCTTGGTTCGTCCAGTTTCACAAGAGGAGGCTCTGAGTTTCCCTGGCGCCTGGAAGGTCCCAGCAGTCCTCATGTGGGAACGCATCGATCATGATATGGACATCAGTGCTCTGCCGACAGAAGCGGATCCTCGTTTGCTGGGCTTTGATTTGTGCATTGCACAAAAGCGCGATGAACGGCTGAAGCGTCATACGCCCCTTCAACCTGCCGAGTTACCGATCAAGAAAGGCACAGTTGTCGCCATCGACTCGGAATTCGTCGCTCTCAATCAAGAAGAGCTTGAACTAAGCTCAACGGGTAGTCGTCGTTTAATCCGTCCTAGTCGGCTTTCCTTAGCCAGAGTCAGTGTCGTTCGAGGCCAAGGTGACCGTGAAGGAGAAGCATTCGTAGACGACTTCATTTGGACGCAAGACGATGTTACGGACTACTTAACACAATTCTCTGGTATTCAGCGTGAGTCAAGCGATGCGTCAGTGTTCCTCTGCTAACAGACCAAAGCGGGTGATTTGAATCCATCCTCCTCGAAACATACCCTTGTCCCACAGAAGGTGGCGTATAAGAAGCTGCGCCTCCTTGTCGATTTAGGCTGTATCTTCTTGGGTCATGGGTTGAAGAAAGATTTCCGCATTATCAGTAAGTAGAGAGATGGTGCGAGTGTACACACCTTGATATTGCCAACAGACATATTTGTGCCGCCCGAGCAAGTCATAGACACCGTGGATCTCTTTCAGTCGAGCTCCCATCCACGTAAATTGTCTCTACGATTCCTGGCCTGGTTCTTACTCAAGCAAGATATTCAAGGTCCACAAGGAGACACAGCAGAGGGACATGATTCCATCGAAGACGCCCTTGCAGCCCTTCGCCTGTATCGTCTCTATCAGATTTTTGAGAGAGACAACCGCTTGGAAGATGTGCTGGAAGATCTGTACGAGTTTGGTCGCGTTCATGGGTGGAAACCACCTGTCCCCTCCAAGTGAGAGCGTATGGTTGTATATTAGTACATGTATCCCGCAAAATACCATGAATTTGCTTATGTCTTGGAAACTATACTGAACCGTTAAACTAAAAAGGACAAGCAAATAAAAAATAAAAAAATAAAAGGTCCCGGCGGGACTCGAACCCGCAACCCTTGAGGACGGATTTCTCTATGTATCACCGGATAATTAGGCACTAGTAGAAACTCAAAGCGCTAACCATTGCGCCACAGGACCATCATCGGCCGTAAGGCTCTTAGTGGAGTTTATGTTGACCCCGTAAACACTGTCGTTGCTATTCGATCACAGATCACTACACGTGTCTTGGCAGTACACCTGTTCAACTCACGCGTAGCCACCTCGATTGCAGTGGACACTCCTCACATCCATACACTGAAACCACACAGCATGGTGCAGCTTTCTACGTCAGATAACGAGGTGTTCACGGTCGAACGTGATGTGGCGGAGCGCTCGATGCTTATCAAGACCATGCTGGACGATTTGGGTGACTCAGACGCACCCATCCCTCTTGTGAATGTATCGAGCAACGTGCTGAAAAAGGTCAGTGCTATTCTAGTGCTCAATGAGTCTCTGACGTCTTCCAGGTATTGGAATATTGCTCCCATCACCGCAGCGATCCTCCGGCCCCGACCGATGAAGCGGAAGAGTCCCGAAAGCGTACCACCGAGATTGGCGATTGGGACGCCAAATTCATCAATGTCGACCAAGAAATGCTCTTTGAGATCATCTTGGCTGCCAACTATCTCGACATTAAACCTCTGTTGGACGTCGGATGCAAGACAGTGTAAGTCACATGATCTCTCGTAATTGCAGTGCGTTGACATGTACATAAAGCGCGAACATGATCAAGGGTAAAGTGCGTATCGCAGACACTTGGAGAATAGAAAGCTAACAACGCCTCACAGACACCGGAGGAAATCCGCAAGCTCTTCAATATTCAAAACGACTTCACACCGGAGGAAGAGGAGCAGATTCGCAAAGAGTGAGTAGCCTCTCCATTGTATGTGATGCAATTGCTGACATGTGTTGCAGGAACGTAAGTATTCTGAGAGTAACGGTTACCAAAGCAATCGCCGACTAACACTCTCACAGGAATGGGCCGAGGATCGCTAAGATGCGCACTGTGTCCGACCTCCGCATGATGACCTTGTGTACATTACTCGTACTTCACATACACACTGTCCTCTGATGTACAGCGGGCATGTGCCAGTGTAGAATACATGTGAAGCAGACGAATACATGGATATAACAAAATGTATGGCACTTAGTGATCACCGCGAGTACTATGAGTTTTGTCACGAAGATCATACAGACCAGCCACGCCTCCTTCGAAAGCCGTCGAGTCGCCCGCGCGTAAGTCGAGGGCTTCCATCTCCTTGGCTTGCAGCACGCCAATCTTTTTCTCCTCCAGATGACGAAGCCCTGAGGTGACCTGCGACCAAGTGGCAAAATATCCGATCAGAGTGCCTGCCGCTGATAAAGAGAGAGTCAGGGCTTAGTGATGACATTATGGGAACTCGCGACGTACTTAGGCCTGTGAATAGAGTACGATTGGGTGATTGCCGGAGGACGTTACGCATAAGAAAGGCTTATTTTACACTGTATGAGCTCTAGAACGACCGTCATTTTTCATTCTACCTACCGCTAAGTATGCCGCCCCCGATCCCTAAGGATGTGCCGCGTAACTGAGCCCTCCTGTTGATGAGACCCACCTCTGCCATGGGCAGGGCCGGGTGTTGCTGGTGTCTGGGGTTATGTACATCTGTATACTGGACAGCAGGCGGGGAATCGCTGACGAATTCACTTGCCGACATGGAAAACACTGTGCTTGATGGCAGGCAGTGACAAACAAGATGTGCCTAGAGGTGCCGAGATCGCGAGTGTCCGTGCACACCCCACAAAAATCATATAGTAGTCATGTCCATTCATTCGTTACAAGGAAACAAAAGAGGTAGCAACAAGGGCAACAAAGCAGCAAAGCTTTACGGAGACATGCAACGACGAACTTGAATCAGACCCACCGCTTGCATTTTGCTCATTGCTCGCACTGTCCGTATCATCTGAACTGTTACTGTTTGCCGAATTTTTGATCGTCTCTGGGATATCCCCTTGCGTAAGGTTTACATTGCACTGCTTCTGCGCTTCACTCTGCAAAGTGTCGACTGTGGAAGCGTTCAGTATATCTCGTGCCGCTGGAAGTAAAGTCTTGTCGACAGCATAGTTGCAGTCTGTGCATAGCAACGTCTTGTTCTGTGTCAGCTTAGTGAGCATGTCGTTCGACGAGCTGGGGGTAGCGCTAGCAATCTCGTTGAGGTAGTTGATGGAAATATTGGTTTGCGAGCTTTGCTCAACGTTTCTGTCGAAAAGTCAGTCCTGCGCGCCGCAACAAGGAATTCTCACGTACGTCAATGTCTGGACAATGCAATTTTGGTCGTTAGCCTTTGTGTCTTGTAAACATGTGGCGGTCTTGATTGGTGTATAGTCTTTGAGAAAAGCAGGCAACAGTTTCAAGATGGGGTTCTTCCCTGACTCAATGTCCGATGTACAGGATTGATACAGAGTGTCATTGGCCGAAGTCAGAGTGGATTGCTGGCAAGCATCGGCAGGGCAGAAGTCTTGGGTGAGAAAAGTATTGAGTGCGGGCACCAGTGAATCATTGGACTTGACAGCTCCAAATGTTGTAATAGCCTCATTGAGCTGCAAGCATTTGTTCAGGTCATCATTACTCAGCAGCGATGAGAGACTGAGCAAGCAAGGTGTTCCGATCCCATCGATGAGTCCTTGTGGAAGCTGCGACTGAGCACCGGCTTTGGGCGCTATGAATAGGAGAAATGCAACGGCCTGTATTGCTGCGAGGAAGAGCATCATGTACAAGAGGAGGAGTTGGGAGCAGCAAGGGTAACCATACAGGACTACACCTCTAGTCGAGCCGGGCCAAGATCTTTCACGTAACTCTCCACTTCTTCCTGTCCATTTATGCCTGCGCAGGACGACTCGTGAAGCACCCCGCAAACGACGCGCACGGTTCATTTACACGTGCTGCCAGCCACGTCGACATGCCAGAGCCAGACAATTTTGATCTTCGCCTGAGCTAAAAAAGGAATCAACACAACATTATCAATCAAGAAGAGCGGGCAGCATGAATATCTTCCGGCTCGTTGGCGACTTGTCCCACTTGGCATCCATCTTTATCCTCATAAAAAAGATACAGGAATCAAGGTCATGTCGGGGTATGTATCTTTTCCCTTTTCCTCATACCAGCCTCACCCTTTTTTTAGGGATCTCTTTCAAAACGCAACTTCTGTACTCTATAGTGTTCATGAGCAGATATCTGGTATTTGGAGAAAACAGCTTCTATCGATTCCTGATGAAGTCTTTCTTCATCGGCTCGTCGCTCTACATACTCTACCTCATGAAAGTCAGGTTTCGGTACGTACTCACACGCCCACCATACACACTCTTACCACCTTCTCTACTAAAGACCAACCCATGATCCAGCTATCGACACTATTCGACTCGAGTATCTCATTGGACCTGCCGCCTTCCTTGCGCTTATCTTCCACTACCGGGAGGAACATGGAGGCTTCTTCACCGTCATCCAAGAGATCTTTTGGGCCTTCTCCATTTACCTCGAAGCCGTCGCCATCCTTCCGCAGCTCTTTATGCTGCAGCGGACGGGCGAGGCAGAAACCATCACTACACATTATCTATTTGCGCTAGGGGCATACCGTGCACTATACATCCCCAATTGGATCTACCGGTATGTTGGTCAAATACATCAGGCGACATCCGTTCTCACTGCTTTTGTAGATATTTCACGGAAAAGATGATCGACCCAATCTCGATCCTGGCTGGTCTCGTGCAGACCGGTCTCTACCTGGACTTCTTCTACAGTGCGTTGACACACATACATTTGTGTAGAGGCTCACACTCCTCCAGTCTACTTTACGAAAGTCATGAAAGGCGAAAAGTTCGAGGTGCGTACTATCATCAGGACAGGCATCCTTGGCTCATGCTCCCTACCCTCTCCAGCTTCCTGCATAGACACTCCCAGCTTGCGAATTATGCGTTTCATGATGCAAGGCTTGTGGATGGGATGAAAGACGCCTTGACCACTTGTCAGCCGCGTGCTTCTGTGGAGTGACTCTTGTCAGGGTTGGCTTGTACAAACATTGCAAGCCATTGTCATTGTATAAGAGAATATTTTACACGTTTGCAAACGATCCACAACACATCATATGCTGCTATTCTTTCCCTTGCTCTGCTCCTTCAGGAGCTTGATCAGACCTTCTTCCTGCTTGCGTTTGGTACTCTGACTGTTAGGGGAATATTTGCCATCGGCGTCTCGGGTGTGTCTTACAGGCGTGGTGGGCGACACAAGCGGGATGCGTTGCGATGGTCTGCTACGAGGTGTGGAGTGTGGCATAGCGGTCTGACTAGTAGCCCTGTCGGAACCGCCCATACTGAGGGACAGGCGCTTGGTTGGTACAAGCGGTGAGGCGACGCTTGAAGGCGGTTTGGCTGGGATGGACAGGGAGCGCGAGCGTCGAGATACTGTGTAAGGCAGCACGCTGCGTAAAGGGGAGATTATGCGACGCAGCGGAGACTCATACAAAGCTTGTACGTCTCGTACCCTCTTAGGAGACACCACATCTCGCCCCGATTCGGCCATTCTCTGTCGACTGAGTGCTTCCTTCTCCTGCTCTTTCTTTTGCTTCGCTTCTTCTGCTTGTCTTCGTTCACTTTCTCGCTCTTCCTCTTGAAAGCTGAGGAGCTTCTTTTCTTTCGCTGTCTCGTATTCCTTCTCGGTCAAGAATCGCTCTACAAGGACTGGCACCTTGAGCTTTGCATCCGGATGTCGAGAGTCTTTTGGCTAGACGAGTCTCAGCGAAAGCGAGAGGATTTGGATCTGGATCACTCACCATAGTAGGATACTTGAGTCGCATTTCCACCACCAAGGCCTCACGAAGCAGTTCGCCGTCTTCGCCCATACGCCAGCGGAGACCATTCAAATCTGTCCATTCTTCCCCTACCTCATGATCCTCGCTGTCATCCACCGTTCGCTTACCCTTGGCCTTGGTGCCCGAGGGTGATGTAATGAAAGGATCGTCGATTCCTTTGACCCGCCGCTTCCGCCTAGAAGGAGAATCCACAGAATGAACTTTGGCCACCTTGCCCTTTGCCGCTGGACGCCCTGATGATTTCCTCGTCTCAAAATCTTTCTCTGTCTCGGATTCCGAGTCTCTACATTCTGTGCTTTCCACATCCGCTTGCGCTGAGCTGTCGTCGACGAGCGTGTTTCCACGTTTGCGAGAGATCTTCATTGCTTCCCTGCGCGCCGGGGATGCAGCGGGATCCAAGGACATGTCGCTTAAGACAGTCTCATCGTCTCGTATTCGCTTCGCATCGCGAGACACGGAGGATGCTGGACGAGCATGCTTTGTGCCCCGCTCCGCCATCGTTGATCGAAGTTCGGAGTCAAGCCTCACTTCAGCGCTCAAGCACAGACCACTCGCACGACTTCTTCTCAGCTCTGCTCTTCGAAGGAAGATGAGCCCTCCGTCCGCTGCACAAGTGTCGATCCGGCAGGCAAAGCGGTCCTTGCGAAGAGAGATGAAGGCCGTGCTTTCCTCTCTGGATCCTTCCAACGTCTCATCTCAGTCCAACCAAGTCCTACTTCAAGTCCTTCAACATCCAGCGTTTACACGGGCACAAAACGTCAGTATCTATGTAAGTATGGACGCAGGCGAAGTGAAGACAGAGTCGCTCTGTCAAAAGGCATTGGAATTGGGGAAAAGTCTGTATGTCCCTCGGTTTGCCGCCAAGGACACTTCTTTTGACCAAGACATGCGAATGCTTCGCGTGAACAACTGGCAAGATTTTCAAGACATGGTTCTCAACAAATGGGGTATTCGTGAACCAGCAGAAGAGTACAGAACAACTAGACGGCAGGATGGTATGTATTTCTCTGTACATGAATGGGTTTTCTTACTTTGGCAAAGCACTGGAGAAGAGCACGGGCGGAAGCGGCTTAGACCTCATTCTGGCGCCTGGTATGTGAATGAGATTTTTAGTGCCGTTCCATACTGAAATTTAAAATGTAGGTGTCGCTTTCGACACCCGAGGGGGCCGATTAGGGCACGGAAAAGGATATTATGATCGATATGTTTCTCAGGCAAAACAGTTTGCAAAAGAACACAATGGCCAAATGCCAATTACGAGTAAGCATGCACCTCGGGATAATAGATTTTGGTCGGCTGACATGCGTGGCTTGCCTTACTTACTCCTTTCCGCACATTGATTCATGGCTTCATAGTTGCTCTTGCATTGGAGGAACAAGTGCTTCACCCTCCGAGCAGGGTACCGACAGATGCGAATGATCTGCCATTAGATGACATCTTGTCAGCTCACGGATCAATTATACAGCACGAGAATGAAGGTTGAGGAAAGAACAATGGCTCATTGTGAATTTTACGTTCTCGGAACCGCAACGAACTCTTTTGTTCTCTTTGCATTAATTTAATACATTGAAAGGACGTGCTTTTCTTTTGTTATGCTCGAGTGACTTTGAAATAACTTATTGCGTTTGTCATCTCCATACTCTTTTGGTTTCGGTAAACTTATTGACATTAGTCTCTACGCTCTGCTTGCATCACCTAATGTCTCTCGATCCGTGTCCTCGATCTTCGCGTCCATTCGGGCGGAGATCTTCTTTATTTGAATGGCAATTCCGACGCCATTACTAACTCTTTTTTTGGAAACGCTGCTCTATAATTCATGCTCGCCAGTGCTGCGGGTGATGTCCAATGTGACGAGTTTATTCTGTTTACTTCTACCCAAAAACGTGACAAATGTGCGAGAGGTCCATAATTTCTACTACATCTCCCTCTGAACATTTGCCTTTCTTCCCATGTTATGATGATTTCCGCAGCAGTCACTGTCAAAAATGAGTGCGAGCCTGACAGCATGGATGAAGACACGCACACTAACAATCGTGAGCATCATCAACCCTTCCCAGTAGAAACAATCCCTTGTACCACCATGAAAAAGAAAGTCGCACGTTTGGAGAAACATGAATCGCCAATGAACTTAGCAGATGTACCCACACAGTTGTCCATAGAGTCCATAGAAGCGTGCAAGCCAGAAGAGGCGCAACAAAACACTTGGATAGACATCAAATGCGAGGAAATTGATCAGCACCACGATACCTGTCTTACAGACTCACAAGCGAAGGAGCTGCATGACACTGTAGTAGAAGCTCGCTCCTCTCCACATCATGAGGACGTTCATTGGGAAATTACCATGCAGTCCGGACGAATTTCAATGTCAGGCGACCGCTTCAACGCATGTATCCCGTGTCGAAAACGAAAAATCCGGTGTGTCCCTACAAGGACGTCTCATCTATTTGATGCGCAAGGAAATAACAGTGGGGAGTGTGCAACATGTATTAAAAGACGGAAAGCATGCACATGGCCGCATGCCAGGGATGCAAAATGTACCGCTGACAGCACCAGTATCAATCGTCCACCGAGAAGTCGACGCAAGAGCAATGCTTGGCCTCGCAACAGGAAAGGTCTTAAGAAGAACTCCAATATCAATTTCGAAAGTCATCCGTCGAAAAGACAGAGAGGTGTACAAAGCCTGTTGGCAATTGGTGATGTTGAAGAAGGTACTGTGGCAGAGATAGATATTCCTTGCGTACCATCCACTGGATATCATCTAGCTCCTTCACTTCTATACCTCTCAGGCGTAAGTCTTGCAGATTCTGACAGGATCCAGCTTTTCTCGCGCACATCTTCGTTTACTTCGCAGCTCGACTGCCAGTCAAATTTCTTTGATTCCTCCCAATCATCTCAATCTGAGTCATCACCTCCAAGCTCCATTCCGCAAGAGATGCTCCGCAATGGCCAATTACGAACAGATAGCAGCCGTTATTCGTTCAATACGGGAACTGTCGATATCCGCAACGACCGCACTTCGCTCGAGGAGACGTCCTTTCTAAATTCTATATCGCATCTCCCGCAAAGGTCTTGGATCACGACATCAGCGCACCAAACCGACCATTCTCCTTCGACCGTAGCGTGGGTTAGCGAAGCAGAAACCCTCGACCCAACGCGGGTTTGCGACCCTCCTCACCAGTGGTGGTGCAGCTTACAGCGGCCCGCAAAAATTCTGTCGCAAGATATACTGAAATCTCCGAGCATATTTTTCGATTTCATACCGTCCTCAACACAGACTTGAGAGGAACGGCAACTGCACGTTAAGACAAGCAAGCCATACACATCAACGCTATACCCCTTCCTCAAAGCATATCAGGTCTCGGTCACTCACTATTATTACACCACATTCATCTACATCGTAATCTACATCTTAAATCATTGTCATGATCACTGCGTGAGAGTACGCAAGAAATGTCTTCATAGATTCCAGCCAGGCAGATAAAGCTCATAGAGCGGCTTGCCATCCTAGCGCGCTAGATATCAACTAGTCATCCTTCGCATTATCTCCATACTCACCGTGAAAAATCGTGGCTAAATTCGCGTCATCCATTGCCCTTGTCATTAGGTCGTTGACAGTGTACTCGACGCTAAGCTGTGATGAAAGTTTGCTGATTACCGAGTTGATCGCTCGCTCAGCCATTAATTCTGTCACCTGCTTGCCTTCCTGTGCTGTACTGAGGCGTGAAGGGGGAATCCGAGGTATACTCTCCGCAGAAGGGTTGTACGACTCATCGGTAGCTTGCGCTCGAATCACTTTGACGGGATTTTGTGTCCAGTCGTAGAGCGGATCATATCTGAACACTTCCAGAACTGTCTTGATCACCTCAACATCCAGTCGAAGTACGCGCAGCGTTTCCTCGCAACCTCGGCGGAACACTCCTTCTATTCCATGAAGCCCCATTCCATCCACGATATCCCGCGTCAAGCGAAACGGAACAAGTTCTGGAATAGGCAGCAAACGTCCTTGATCAAATGCGACGCCAAAATCGATGTGTACGACTTCTCCAGTTTGCTGATCAAGCAAAATATTAGATGCATGCCGGTCGCCAAGACCTAACATGTGTCCAACAATGCTCGTTGTAGCAACGCTTCGTGTAAAATTGAGTCGATTCAAGAGGAGTGTTAGAGGGTCTTTGCTCCGCTCCAAAAAGTAAAAGCGAAATACAGGCGGCATTCTCGCGCAAACAGAGCGATAAACTTCTTCCTTCTCTGCCGTTGATTTCGCCTGCGTGGCTGCAAGCTGTCTTCTTGCGTCCGACGGGCTCAAATGACTCTTGCCTTTATAACGGGCATGCAGGTCAAGCAAAGGCGACAAAATGGGCGTCGTGTTGTCAACAAACTCTAGGAGGCCGTGTTGTGGCCCAAGTGGAACAACCATGTAGGTGCGAACTTTCAAGGAGCGCTGTTTTGCTCTACGATCTTTCATCAGAAGGTTGTTGACGAGCTGAAACACCTGTTGCATGACCGCATCTTGCCGAAGATCATCTTTGTCCTTGAAAAGTTGACGATACACACGTCCATCCGTGCCGATACAGTCCGTAATCTTTGGCAGATGGATCCCTCCCGCTGTTGTAAAGCGCTCGCTATATTTTGCTATTCCGACAACATCCTTGTACTGACATGTTGGGTCAATTGCTAGGTTACGTGTGATCACTGGCACCTTGACACTGCGAAGTTTCAGAATGGACAGATGAGATGGTATTTTGATGCGTTCGTTTTTCTTTCGCTCCGTAGCCTTGCGTCCATATATTTGTGGCATTACGGTCGGCAAATCTACCTGAGACCATTCCACGCATGCATCACATACCCTCTGCCACTCTTGTAGACGATTTTTGTCAATAGCATTTGCTTTGACTCGATCGATTATCTTTGTAGCAATATTCTCCCGATTATTTTGCAGCGCTACGCTATTATTGGATCTCCTAGTCACAGCTTGACCCTCTGCATTCCCACGAGACAATGCGTACAGAGCATAAAGCGCATGAAAAGGATGATCACTGCACATTCGAAACACAATGTCATTGATAATGCTGCGAAATGATGAAGACGTCTGCATAGCGTGAGTGCTTCCAGAAGTCGTGCTAGAGACTCGTGAAGAGATCTGTGCCGTTAAGCTTAGAAACTTTCTTGATGGTATACGTGAGAGATATGCGTGTACTTCTTTGGCAAATCTTTCCGAGTTGGCGTTCTCAAAGAGTAGTGATACAAGCCGAGTGATTGCGTTCTCATCATGAGGCCCATCAGCATTGGAAAGTTCGAGTGCGAAAAGACGCCCAGCGTCCGCACGAAATTGATCGCGTGTCTTTTCGTGTTCAGCAAGCTTCGCCTTGTCCATCGCCAACATCTTTCTGGCGGTATCCAAAGCCTTGACCACGTTTCTTGTCGGATTAGAGCGACTGTTTTGCTTCAATCCTTCCAATTGCTTTATTTCCTCCTCACGATGTCCAATGAAGGCCTCTAAACTACCTACTTCTTCAGAAGCACGAAGAGCTCGATATTGGGATTCAGCAAAGGAAGCATACCTATGACACACCTCGGCAAGTTCAGTTGATTGCCCATCGCGTTTGAGCATCTCCAAAGCAGGCCTGAAACAATCCGCAACAATAGTGGTGGGATGATTTGAGCGAGCCGTTGCACGCCATTGTCCCAATTGTGTTAGTGTCACACCCAAAAACCGTAGATTCTTCTTCTTCTTGCGGTCAATAGTATCGACGATGCTGGCAAGTGCGTCAATAGCTATAGAGTGATGCCCTTGAGCCCAAAGTATTGTTGCAAATTCTGCTTCGACCTCAGGTGACTTGTGCATCAATATACCTTGGGCCTGAGTGACAGACTTCATTGCGATCTGTAGTTCGCCTTCGCTACGCGCTCGTTTACTCAGGTCAAGCATCAAGCTTACCTTCGCTTGTTCCAGATCATCCAAGGCCTCTAACCCTGCATCGTTTGCTAAAGAAGCTTGGTTGCGTACTTTAGTCGCCTGTAGTAGCGAAAAACGAACAGACGATATGTACTCAAAATGTCGAAATTTCATTTGTCCACTCGAATCCAACCAATCCATGCGTCCTTGAGAATCGTACAAATTTTGCACCTCTCGCACTCCAAGGAGGCTGGAAAGCATCCTTGAGGCATCCTTGCTTGCTTCCGCGTTTGTCATGATCAAATTCTGTAGCTGTTCTTCAAGAGCGATCTCGACGCTCAAATTCACCGTTTTGGCATTCGTGTCCTGATACAGTGAACGAAGTGCAGCATAAACACTTTTCGAAGCTTCCTTGTGACCATTAATGAGAGGCACGCTCCAAATCTGTGCACGCCATGCCAATTCATAATCAATATCAGATGAGCCTTTCACTTGCATTGCAAGACGGTCGTAACGTTGCTCACTAAGCGCACGAGACAAATTGTTATCTTCACGAGAGCTCTGCTCATACTCAGCTGCTCGAAGTTCAAATACTTGATCCCAAAGCCCTTCGTGCTCCAAACGTTTTGTCAAGGAATCACGCACATTAGCATTCTGGATGCCGTAAAATAAGTCTGGATCCTCGATATTACTGTAAATTTCGTATTGTAGTCCCAAGTTGTCGGCTTTCGCATTTTCTCCATGCTCTGCAGAGAGTTCAAGGAACAGGACAGCAGAAGCAAATAAACTGCAGTCCACTGCTCTTTTTGCCAATAGCTCAAAGTCAATATTGTGAATCCAAGTGTCCGAAGAGAGGGGGGTGTCTGTCGGACTGTCGCTACGAAGGAGTATTACAGCGTCAATGATACGTTTCCATACTTGTTTATCCACGCAGTTACGCAGAAGCACAAGGAGCAAATATTGCGACATGGCTTTGCTGTGTATATCATCGTGCATGTTTTCCCGATAAAAAATGTGCAGCATTGCAGGCATCAAGCTCGATGCAATGCGGCAGTCATTTTTCACAATGGACGACACATGTGAATACGAAATATCGTGACTAGACGATCCTAGGAGCTCGCAAAGAAACGATGTAAACCAACACATCCAGATGTTAAAAGAATCTGCCTTCCTCAGGTTGCTTTTGTCCGACAGCTCGCTTATAGATCTCACTTGATGAGTATGAAGGGGTGCCGGAAACGCTGTAATTAGTCCAATGCTCTGCCAATTCTTGTCTCTGAATTTTTCCTGAACGAATGATGGTGAATCCGTAAAGATGGCCTTCAAGCACTGCTTAGAACGAAGCGCTGTAGCGAGGTTAATATTGTAGCAGCTCTTCAATATCTCGCTAACAAGGCAGCTCCGCAATACTTGCACTGAATCACCGCTTGTGTTGGTTGGATTTGATACTGTGTGAGTCGTATCATGAGCTTTGTCATAGATCGAAGGACTCAATTGTCCGGAAGACAGACTCAGTATGTCCGCTATAATGCGAGTCAACCCGCTAATGTTCTGTTTATCCCATTTCTTCTCTTCGAGAAGGGGCATCAGTTCCCAAATAGATGCGGAAAAGAATTTTCGTCGTGACACCGAATCTTGCGACTGCAGCAATTGAAGCAAACGCCTCAGCGGCTCCACACTGATTTCCTCTACGTGGTGCAGCGCATGGACAATGGTGGCAGGGGTAAACGATGGAAATTTCTCATTCCACTCCGTTTGATGAGCTAATGGCCATGCTTGGAGAGCACTGCCGACCGCGTCTTGCAAGTCGCCCCTGTCAAGCATGCTTGTCACTGTGTCCTCAAGCTCATTTTGTAGCTCTGATTCCTGCTCTTTCCCATGATGTGATACAACTGTAATGGCCTGGGCAACAGCCAGTAGATCCGATGTTAGAGTCTCGAATGGCATGTTGATCTTCTTGAGACATTCGAATACTATAGGGCGTAGCATGTCGAACAAATGGGATTCACGTAATAGTGCAACTGCGTTGTGTAAAAGATGGCCAAGAAGCGAGGGGTGAGAAGAGATCGTGTGCCATGTGATGGCAGCATACGTTTGCAGGGCGCAAACATGTCGCAATTGATCATTGACGAAGTGTTCCATGAATATCTTTGAAGTAAGGATATCTAATACGTTGTAGATTACTTGAGGCTCACTTATCGAGGGCATACAATCCGTCAGCGATCGAAGCGCCTTGACATAAGTTCTACCTGACACAGAGGGTTTACTCGGCTCTAAGTCTTTCTTCATAGATTTATAAAGAAACTTTTGAAGTATGTGTCCATACGACTGGTCCTCTTGCCTTGCTTCCTCAACAAGAAAGCGAATGTCTGTATCAAAAAATCGCATTGACAGCTCAACAACAATACTGTCAAGTTGTTTCTCGAGACAAGCTGATGCTGGCTGTTTGCAGCGGAACCTATTGAGATGCCCTGACACTAATTGTGTAGCTTTTCCAATGGCATTGTTTGAGGTCGCTCCGTCATCCAGGAGCAGTGTCAGCTCAGAGATAAACGTAAAAGGGACGCATTGGATGACACCGTCCTCGTGCGACTTTTGAGCTAAGTGACAAAGAGAAATAAAAGCTCTCTTTGATTTTTCCGTGTTCATAGCGAGAAATATTGATGCTGCTGGCTGAAATGAGTCTTGTGCAAAAGCAAGACGAGAAGCGTAACCAAGGACGGTATACGGCAGCTGCTCAAGGTCGTATCTCGTTTCAAAGACTGCCCACGTCAGCTGGGTAGCAAAAGACTTCCACAGGTCTGAAGCTTCAGAAAAACCGAGAGAAGTAGAGGCCTCTTGTAGCATAACGTTCATATGGACATTGTATGATTTGGTGATTAACGTTAGCTCCAACAGATGGAAGAGTGCTTTCTGACGAACAGATCCACAAGCAATTAGGATATTTGTAAGGGTAAGAATGCGTGACAGCATCATCTCTAAATTGTCCACATCTACGGGAAGGTGCTGCAGAATTGCATCGTATATGGCCAAAGAATCCTTTACAGAGTCCTGGATGTCCAGAGCACCGTACAAGTCTGAAATAACTCTTGCTGCACAGCATCGAACAAAAATATGCTCCTTATTTGCAAGAAGGAAAATGCTGGGTGCCACTTTTTCTGTTTCTATATGATCATGTTGTCCTTCACTAGCCTTCTCTGTATGTTGCCAGGTCTTGAAAAGTAGCGGTGCCATATAAATCTCTACAGTCCAATGCAAATAATCTTTTTCCATTAGTCGTTGAAAATGTTGAATAAGCTCAACCGCATCCTCCTGTAACACTGTGTTTCCTTTCCAATTAGGAACTGTGAGATTGAGAAAGCGTAAAGCAAGTGTGTGAACATCTATGTCTCGCTCAAAATTGTATGCCATAAGTAGATCAGAGCCGACCTTTTGCACTATTGACTCTTTCTGGGTGCCGGAAATATCGAATTCTTCATCCTCCAGATGATCTAACATGGCGTTAGTGCTATCGACGAACGAATGGAGGTCAGTCATTGACACAAGGTTTGAGAGGAAATTGTTTATCGTTTGGAGCTTCAAATATGGTACCATAGTGAGTGATAATGTTGTACACGCAATATGGAATTTCCTGATGACTACAACCTGCCGAGGTGGGGTGTCGTAGACATTCACAAGTTCGGAAGATGAAAGCTCCCACTCATTGTCATTTGCAGATTCGCTTTCTACCAAAGATCTATTAGATGTTTCATTGTTGAGATGAGCAAGCTGTTCTAAGGCTAAGAATACTTGAACGAGGGAATGTTGATCCATAGTTGACCACAAGTCCGATAACGAGAAGAATGGATGACGTGCATTATGATTATCCGATTTCGAAGCTTTCAAAGGGACATCAGAACCTCGTCCTGGTGAAACGACCTGGAATGATAATGTCTGTGTGCTGGGTGGGTTGCACAAGGACATCATTGGTTTAATAACATCACTGCGATCAGCATGCGTCCATTGGTGACCTCTAAGGATGTTAAGAACGTTTGAAATGTGAGATTCGAGACGGGTAGAACGATTTGCAGGTGGGCTCCCTTCATGTCGCACAAAGAATTGGAAGAGAAGAATTGCCATACAAATATTCAACATGTTGCGGAGTATGACTTTACCCTTGACAATAGAATGAAGGTCATTCGCTTTCCATAAGTTCTCTAAGGCGACCGAAAGAAATTCTAAAAGTCTTTTCTCGATGATTTGCGAGCCCCCCGTTCTCTTCTCCAAGAATCGCGAATCAGGACCAAAGTGCAACTTTCGCCTATTGTTCGGAACGGTTAGCTTGGCGTGCAGAAGAAACTGTTGTGCTGCTTCTGTATGAAATTCTACTTCCATCCACTCGAGCATTGGAGAATCGAAAGGGCTTAGCAGAGGCCCCCGAGCAAACTCAAGTCCTTTAGAGTGACATATCGCTGCCAAGAGCCGAGAAAGATCGTATGGCGTCATCGTTTCAAAGAGGCTTTTTGTTCCCGATACGAACATGTCGTCACTCATGCAATTACGAAGCCAAATGAAGGCAACGTTGGACAATTCTTCGGGTTTAAAAGTCATGGTACTTTCGGCAAATTCTAGTGCGTTAGTAAAGAATTGACATAGACCATCGTTGATGGAAACATTGCTTTGTACGTGCAAGTCGTCAAACTTTTTCCTCAGCTCTTGTGTGATTTGCTCTTTTGTGATGCATTCACAGAAAATTATATTTGAGGCTGCGAATGCAGCTGCACGGCACAGATGAGGCCGGCTAATCATGCTGCATGCTGTCTGCCAAAAGGGCAACAGATGATGAGAATTGGTGTCGCCGTTGACCATGCTTGAAAGAGCAATTAGAGTCCAATTTTGCAAGTCTTCGTTATTTGAGGACAAAAGACTCAGCAGCTTGCTTTGAATTTGGCGTCTCTGGGGAATATCCAAATCGAAACCATGCCTAGCGAAAAAGAATACCATGACTTGCATACTCCATACAGCTTGTAAAACATTTGCGTCCGGTCCTATGGCCCACAAATTGAACAAAGGCTCTGAGTTGTTTTCCAGCGAGATTTCTCCATCCGTTCTGCGTCTTTTGGAAGCACGGATCTCCCCTTTTGTAGATTTCGTGCTTGTATCTTTCGTGTACAAAAGAAATAATGTATCTGCACCAAGTTCAAGGACGGCCCAGGCCAAACAGTCTGCAGGAGAAAAAAGAGCGGCTGCACGCATGAAGTGGTATTGAAATGCCCTCCTATGCAGGTTCGAGTCCAAAGCAACGCTGCTAAGAGAAATGGGATGAACTGAGCTTCTCGTATCGACCTCTCTGATTATGCATTCATAAAGTTGCTCGAGCATATTCCAAGCATCCTTCTCCAGATTGGCGTACGATAGCAAGATCTTGAAAGAAATTACCACTTGCTCTTTGACAGAACGACTTCTTGAGCCCCATAAGAGGATAAGATCCGGCCAATTGAGTGAGGCGAACTCTCTCAGATCATGTGACTTGTTAAGATACAGTTCTCGAAGGACTCGATTTACACTCCGTAGCAGTGGAAGATGAATGGACCTATCCGAAGGAAAGACGGTAAAGAGATGAGAGAAGAACCCAAGCAGCTGATAAGCAACGCCATTCACACCTAGCAGAGGTGCATATGGACTGTGTAGGAGGCTTGAGAGGCAAGACATGGCCTCGACTTGCTGTGACCGGTTGGATACATGCTTTGAATTGGTCCCCCGCCCTTGCTGATGTTTGTATTCTTCCAATGACTTTGCCTCTTTCCACGGATCATGATCTAAATCATCATGCAATACTACTGCAGCACAGAGTTGAGCAACATCTTTCCATTGTTGCTCCTTTAGATGATCTAAGTGAGGGCTGTGTGCGAAGAGACAGCGGAGAGCCTTTAGGTACGGAAGTGCAACAGGCGTGAAGACCTCTGCTCGAAAGTTGATCATTTGCGTTATATGGTTCACGAGAGGGGCAACAACTGGCTTGGAGAGAAGAGGGGATACTCTCTCGATGAGCCAGAAAAGTAATTGTGCGCTCTCTTCGAGCCTGCGTACCGACAATGTTGGCGCATCCTTCCAAGAACCTCGCTTGACACAAGCTAATTTGTCATTCAGAACACATGTGAAGAGAGACTGAAAAACAGGAAGCCAGCGAAAGTCTTGCTGTTGACCATTTTTTATCCTTTCCAGAATGTCGCTTTCTCCAAAAATGAGCCTGTATTGCGATATGCCATCAGTCCGTTCTTTGACTTTCTCACTCGAGATGAGCCGCACAGCCTCGTGTAGCGCTGTCATGCTGGAAGAAGAATAGACAAAGTTTATGCATACCTATTTGATGTCATTGGGTGTAAAAATATCGAAATATGTGTGTTCCTTCGAGTCCAAGCTGACTTTGGACAATGCAGTTGAGCTTTCTCAGAATGTGGTCATTGCTTACAAGTGTTGTACTTGAGAAGAATGCAACAACGCGTTTTCATTTGAGATCACGCTAAGCGTTCGCCTTCTTTTGTCTCTACACCCACCCACCCGGGAAAATGGCTGGCTTGGTCGACAGGAAGACTGAGCAATGTCTCAACGACGCTTCGCCTGACACTTGGGAAGATGTGGTGGACAAAAACAGTATACAGATAGGTATTATAGGTATGGGAGACATGGGGAGACTGTACGCCCACAAATTCTCAGAGGCGGGTTTTGCCAAGTATGTAGAGCCAAACGTCACACCGCATCTCGCTGATCAATAGTTATCTAGTGTCAATGTTTGCGATCGCACAGAAAACTACGAAAAGCTGAAAGAGGAGTTAAAATGTGAGAGGTGCTGTCGCTAGTTCGCATTCTTTCTTACGCTCCTGCAGCAACGAGTTTGAATGTTCTGCCAAATGGACACTATGTCTCGAGATTAAGCGATATTATTATCTACTCAGTCGAAGCAGCAGCTATTGATCATGTCGTAGCTCAATATGGTCCATGTGAGTGTTCTAATACTGCCAGCTGTATCAAAATCCGGCAGTGCCACTGACACTCTTTCAGCCTCCAAGATTGGCTCGATTGTTTCTGGTCAAACGTCCGTCAAGGCGCCGGAGAAAGCAGCATTCGAAAAGCATTTGCCCAAAGATGTGTTTGTGATTTCATGTCACTCCCTTCATGGGCCAAGAGTTGACACAGCAGGTCAGCCGCTTGTTTTGATCCAACATCATGCACCAGACGAAAAGATGGCACTGATGAAGAGCGTATTTTCGTGCTTTCGTTCACGATTCGTGTATCTGAGTTATGAAGACCATGACGTTGTCACTGCCAATACACAGGCGGTAACGCATGCTGCTTTCTTAACGTGAGTATGAACACAGTATCTGTGAACTCTTCTGACTCTGGTGACAGCATGGGTACAGCTTGGCACTGTTCACAAGACTATCCATGGGAGACGGGACGGTATCCAGGTGGTATTGAGACTGTGAAGATCAACATCATGTTACGGATTTATTCGGCCAAATGGCATGTGTACGCGGGACTTGCCCTGCTCAATCCCTCAGCAAGGGAGCAGGTCACCCAATATGCTGATAGTGCCACAGATCTATACAAGCTCATGGTAGCTGGTAATGAGCAAGGGCTTGCATCGCGCGTGTTTGCTGCGCGGCGTGATGTGTTCGGGTGGGCTGATGACGAAGAAGGCACCGGTGGAGCACGCACTCGTGTGGAAGGCGCCAAAAGCCGTGAACGCAAGCCAATTCTGATGAGCGACACATTACTGAACCAATTCCACATGGCGGCAAGGAAAGTACACGACGGCAAGAAGACCGAGCTCTCTCCATCGCGACCTAACTCACACCTGGCACTGCTTTCCATCGTCGATTGCTGGCAGAGACTTCACATTGATCCGTACGCACATCTGGATCTAGCTGCTACGCCCATCTTCCGATTATGGATTGGGGTGTGTGAGTATCTTTTCCGCTCGCCTGCGCGTCTGCGCGAGGCCGTGCATGCCGCCATTCATGTCCACGACTTCCGCTCCGACGACACTGAATTTGTCATTGCGGCGCGGGGCTGGGCACAAGCTGTGCAGTATGGAGACTTTGGTCTGTACCGATGGCGATTCGAGAACACAAGTCAGTTCTTTGCCCCTCGATTCGAGGAGGCCAATAAGATTGGTGCAGAAATGCTCAAAGTGGTGGCCAAGACCGACTGAAGGAGTCCGACCCGATGTAGTCTAGAGATTGTGTACAATATGGTCTATAATGACAATGATTGTGAGTACTTGTACAGTCAGTGCTCGGGGTAGGGTATGAGACACTATGATCTATCCTTCAAGCGCCCCTTTGGTCAGCTCGTATGCTGTGAAGGTAGCGGCGGCGGCTGGAATCGCTCGCAACAGCGTCGGAGACAGACCTCGAACGAGTGCCCGTGCGCCTTGTTGCTGCACAATGTCACGCATCTCGGTGAATATGTACGCCGGCCCGAGTTTATTGGAGGAGAGCTGCACTCGGGATTTGACCACATCTAGTTAAGGTGTGAGCAGGTGCTATGTGCTAGCACAAGTACATACCCAAGGGATAACATGCAAGCCAGTTGCAGATACCACCGACAGACCCACTTGCCATGAGGCACCAGATGGGGACATTTTGGTGGGGGGCCAAGTCCGGATACAGTGTGGAACGGAACAGGTCTTTGGACACGGTAAACCCGCCGTAGAATCCTGCGTATGCTGGTGTTTCACGAGCCATGGTGACCTTAGTAGAATTAGATTGCGCTCGTATCAATCTTCTCCGTACATACCCAGAAGCCTCTCATTACACCATGACGAAATCCATGTTGAGACCAGAGATCAGCAGCGACCTGTCGTAATTTGCGATCACCTTGCCCTCCGTATTGTGATTGCATTCGGATTTTGAGCAGTTCAATGGGCGAAGCCATTACGGAGTTAATAGCACCTGCCATCGCGCCTGCTGCTACGGTCTGGTTCATAGACAGATTGGGGGTATCGGAGACGAACCTCTTAGACAATTGAAAGGCAGTGAAAAGCAGACTGTTCTGTGCAGCAATTCCCATCAAAGGAGATGCCATACCTGTGCCAAGGGAGGGACATCAGCTTCACATACATGCAATGCTATGGTACAAACCTTTGTAAAGTGCGAGAATACCCTCTTTGCGTACCGTCTGCGTCAATATATCCATCGGGCCTTTGAACATGCCATGTGGAGATGTCTGGGCTCTCGTCTTAATTGTATCTAGAGGCTGTCCGACAATCACCTGTGCAGCACCTGCCACGCTTCCGGCTACAAGATCCACTGTTGGGATCTGAAGTGGCGGCCATTTGTCTATTTGGTTGCTGCTCATGGCGGGCGTGTGGAGAGGAAGAATGAGCACATCACGCTTGCATGATCGGTGCCATTCACGTGTCCTACGATCTTCTTAATTTGCTAGCCCCTACTTCCCTATCAACGACGCGTTAGCGTAAACCTGGATATACGTGCAAATAAGCTCTTGGGCGGGGAAAACGCAAGTGGCCAGCAAAATACAAGCGAGGGCACAAAGGCAGTCTGAAGAACACAAACTTGTTCCACGGCGTCATCATCTTCATTGATCCCTCGTTCGTTTTCCTTCACGCCAAGCAGTCTAGGCAGTTCTCGAAAGAGAACTTGCGAGGCAGCACAGGCTATAGAATTAGCTAGACGTATTCTTTCCCATCCTTTCTGTGATTCGATCCTTGGTCACAAGCACTCTCACGACGCTGGACGTCCAAAATGGCCACAATTTCCAGCTCGGACAAGCTGGCCGCCTACGTGCCAGGTACACGAGCTTGGTTTCCGGACAAAGATGCCGGCTGGGTCAGTGCTACTTTGGCTAGTCCTGTCGAAGTGTCTGCCAGTGGCGATGTGAGCCTGAAATTCACCATGGACGATACAGGCGCTGAACGGCAAGTCAAGACTACCAAGAAGATCATTGACACCGAGAAAGATTCCCTGGCAACAGACGCATCTCTCCCTCCGCTACGCAATCCTCCTCTACTAGAGTCCACCGAAGACTTGACGAATCTTAGTTATTTGAATGAGCCTGCCGTTCTGCATGCCATTCTCAATCGATATTCGCAACGAATCATCTATACATTCTCCGGAATCGTCCTGATCGCCGTCAATCCTTTCTACAATCTTGGTCTCTATACACCAGAGATCATTCAGGCATACTCAGGCAAGCAGCGTGGCCAACTCGAGCCTCACCTCTTCGCCATTGCAGAAGATGCATATCGATGTATGATCCGCGATGCCAAAGACCAGACGATCGTCGTCAGTGGTGAGAGTGGTGCCGGTAAGACAGTGTCTGCAAAGTATATCATGCGTTACTTTGCCACCGTAGAGGACCCTGACAAGCCAGGCAGCCGAAAGGCAGGCAGCAAAGACAATTCCGGTATGAGTGAAACTGAGCAGCAAATCTTGGCAACCAATCCCATCATGGAAGCTTTTGGGAATGCCAAAACGACGCGCAATGACAATTCGTCGCGCTTCGGAAAGTATATTGAGATCTTGTTCGACAACACCAATGAGATTGTTGGTGCACAGATAAGGACTTATCTACTGGAGCGCTCGCGAATCGTCTTCCAACCATCAGACTCTGGTGAACGGAACTTTCATATCTTCTATCAGCTGTGTGCAGGCGCGCCCTCCTCTGAGCGGAAAGACCTTGGTCTCGGTGATGCTTCCGAATTCACTTATTTGAATCAAGGAGGGAACCCACGCATCCAAGGCGTAGATGATGCAGAAGAGTTCAAGGCTACTCAAAAGGCTCTCAGTACTGTTGGAGTGAAGATCGAGCAGCAATGGCAGATCTTCCGCCTCTTGGCAGCTCTCCTGCATTTGGGTAACGTAAAAATCTCTGCTGTCCGGAACGATGCCATGATCGGTGACGAAGAAACAAATCTGTTTGTTGCGACCAACATGCTGGGCATCGACTCGAGCGAGTTCCGCAAGTGGTGTGTCAAACGACAAATTCAAATGCGGGGCGAGAAGATCGTCTCCAATCTTACGCAGGCCCAAGCTACTGTGGTGCGTGATTCAGTGACAAAATACATCTACTCCTCCTTGTTCGACTGGCTCGTGGAGCAGATGAACAACCAGTTGGCTTTGGGCAACATTGAGAAACGCAACCAAATGATTGGTGTTTTGGACATCTACGGATTCGAGCGCTTCAAGGTGAACTCGTACGAACAGTTCTGCATCAATTATGCCAACGAGCGTTTACAAAATGAGTTCAACCAGCATGTGTTCAAACTGGAACAGGAAGAGTACTTGCAAGAAAAGATCAAGTGGACCTTCATAGACTTCGCTGACAATCAACCGACGATCGACATGATTGAAGGACGGCTCGGAATCTTGTCCCTTCTGGACGAAGAGTCGCGCTTACCCTCTGGCTCTGATGCAAGCTTCTTACAGAAGCTGTACACTCAGATCGAGAAGAAGCCGGAGTACAAAGAAAGCTTCAAGAAGCCCCGTTTCGGACAAAGCAGTTTCACCGTTTGTCACTATGCACTTGATGTCACTTACGAGAGCGAAGGCTTCCTAGAGAAGAATCGCGACACTGTCCCCGACGAGCACTTGACTTTATTGAACAGTACGACCAATGTTTTCCTTCAGGAAGTTCTTGAAACGGCAACGCGGAGTGCCAACGAACCTAAAGAGGCCCCCAAAGGGGAAGGCGAGAAGGCCGAAAAGAAACCTACTCCACGAAAGTTGGCTGGAGGAGGTATGATCCGCAAACCAACGCTTGGGTCACAATTCAAATCCAGCCTTGTGGCACTGATGCAGACAATCGATTCCACCAACGTGCACTACATCCGCTGCATCAAGCCCAACGAGGCAAAGAAGGCCTGGGAAGTAGAGCCACAGAATGTTCTAGGTCAGCTGCGCGCATGTGGTGTGCTAGAGACGATCAGGATTAGCTGTGCTGGATATCCATCGAGATGGACATTCGATGATTTCGGCAGTCGGTACTACCTTCTGACTCATTCTTCCAACTGGAACAAGTCAAGTCGCGATTTAACGCAGCTTCTTCTAGAGTCACTGGTTAAAGAGCAGGACAAGTACCAGATCGGTCTGACGAAGATTTTCTTCCGAGCCGGTATGCTGGCAGCTTTCGAGCAACGTCGGACTAGCCGTCTGAATGAGCTAGTGACAATCATGCAAAAGAACTCTCGAGCCATACATCACTCTCGCAAATTCCAGAACATGCGCAGCAACACGTTGAAGGTGCAAACTTGGTGGCGTATGATTTCAGCTCGCAAGATGGCAGACCGGATGCGAAAAGAGAAGGCAGCTACCAGTATTCAAGTAGCCGTCCGCGCATGGTCAGCTCGCTTGAAATACCAGCGTGCCATCAAGACCATTGTGGGAATTCAAAGCCATGCGCGTGGACTCAAGATTCGGTCCACCTTCGCATCAGACAAGACAGCTTTTGCAGCTACCCAACTTCAAAGTCTTCTTCGTGGAGTTTTGGTCCGACGTCAGTATCGATTGGACCGGCATGGCGTTGTTCACCTCCAAAGCTGTTGGCGACGGAAATTGGCTAAACGGGAACTTGTGGCGCGTCGTCAAGAAGCCAAATCAGCAACGCATTACCGTGAAGTGACATACAAGCTGGAGAACAAGGTTGTGGAGCTCACGCAAAACCTACAAGCACGCACAAAGCACAATAAAGAGCTGGCGAACAAAGTTCGCGCTTTAGAAGGGCAAGTAGTTTCTTGGCAGAATAAGCATGAGGAGGTCGACCAACGTTCTCGTGGCTTGGAAGAGGAGCTTGCCAAGCCGTCTGTACCGCGCGCTGAATTCGAGGCATTGATCGCAGCCAAGCAAGCAGTGGATGCAGATGTTGCACACTCACTCAAGAAGATCAAAGAGCACGAAGCACGTATTACCGATCTAGAGAGAGAGCTTCGTGAACAGGCAGAAGAACTGGAGGCACGCGAGATGGCATTGAATAGCGCCAAGAACGCATCAGAAGAAGATGCTAGTGCGCTTTCGGCACTTCGTACAGAGGTCAACAGTCTGCGTGAACAACTCAATCGAGCGAATGCTCTCAACACACTCACAAAGAACAACCAACGGATCGAAAATGCCCAACCACCAACATTCAACATGGCCACAGGGAAGGAGATGGCGCCACAAAACAAACGGCGCCCCCGACGACATTCGGAAGTGGGCGCTGCATTGGATGGACCCTCGCGCGACAGTGATGAAGAAGCCATGTTTGCTGCGAAGCGAAGCGCTGCGAATGCGAATCGGCATGTTTCTGTGGCTGCATTTGATCAAATTCCTGGGCTGCCACGACCTGGAGAGTATGGAGAAGACTGGGATGCAGACGAGCAAAGTGAAGAGGTCATTCGGATCCTGGAGAATGAGGAGCAGCTCGATGAAGATGTTCTCAATGGCTTGATTCGATACCTAAAGATCCCTGCACCGAGTCTCCAAAATCCTCCTTCACCAAAAGAGGTACTCTTCCCTGCACATCTGATCTCTTTGTGCACCAATGAGTTCTGGAAGTATGGCATGGTACGCGAGAGTGAGCGGTTCCTGGCCAATGTAATGCAGACCATACAGCAGCACATCATGAGCTTTACGGGAGACGAGACGATCGTGCCAGGATTCTTTTGGTTGTCGAATGTCCATGAGATATTCAGCTTCGTCTGCATCGCCGAAAGCGATATGTTGCAAGGAATCGGCCCGGGTGTCGACGGTTCCGATCGCGAAATGGTGTTTTCTGAATACGAACGACTGGTCACTATCGTCAAGCATGATCTGGAATCGCTGAGTTACAATCTTTTCCACACCACTATCTCGGAGATCAAGAAGCGTCTGCATAAAATGGTGATCCCTGCTCTTGTAGAGAGTCAATCGCTCCCAGGATTTGTTACCAACGAAACGGGCGGCCGTTTGTTCAATCGTCTCCTTGCAGGAAATTCGGCCCCCGCATTCCAAATGGACGATATCTTGGGAATTCTCAACAAGGTGTCCAAGGCACTCAAGAGTTATTACGTCGAGCCTTCTGTTACACAGCAAGTGATAACAGAGCTGCTCAAGTTGATCGGCACCACAGCGTTCAATGACATCCTGATGCGACGCAACTTCTGTTCATGGAAACGTGCCATGCAAATCCAGTACAACATCATGCGCATTGACGAATGGTGCAAGTCACACGATATGCCGGAAGGCATGCTCCAGCTGGAGCACCTCATGCAAGCCACAAAGCTGCTGCAACTGAAGAAGGCTACGCTGTCTGACATCGACATCATCTATGATGTGTGTTGGATGTTGACACCCACTCAGATTCAAAAGCTGATCAGTCACTATTACGTTGCCGACTACGAGAATCCCATTTCGCCGGAGATTCTCAAAGCGGTCGCCGCACGCGTCGTCCCCAACGACCGCAATGACCACCTTCTTCTTCCTCCCGAGGTGGATGAAGCGGGTCCATTCGAGAGCCCCTTGCCGCGCTTGGTGACTGGCATCGAAACATACTGCCCTGCATATATCTCGGTGCCAGCACTTCGCCGACTCGCTAGCTGTGTAGCTTAGAAATGTTTTGTGGTGATTCAAATATATGTACACCTATGCTTCTAGAACTGCGGGGATTTGATAAAATGGTTTTCTCTCATCTTTCTTCCAACACAGCTTTTGTGTCAAGATCGGATTGTTTCATTATGCCATACATGTATGACCTTGCAATCTTAATGCTTGAACAGAAAACCGCCTTGGCGCTCCTTGACGTGGTAAAAGAGCTCAGACAACGAGTGTTTTTGCCCAGGGATCTGAAGACCTGCGGTGATTACATCGCCAGGCTTTACGGAGCCGACTCCTTTTGGAGTGCCTAAATGATACATTAGCGAGTAGAGGCCTGGCAGCAATGTACGTACCAGTGAGGAGCAGGTCGCCTTCTTCGACGGTCATGATCGATGAGACGTGCTCTAAAAGTTGCGGAATGGAAAAGATCATATCTTTTGTGTTGCCATTTTGGCGCACCTGATCGTTTGTCTGGACGGGTGATATTATGAATGCAAATGATTGTCTCACAAGAAGTACCCACCTTGAGCCACAGATTGACATTGGCATTGTCAGGGATCTGTGATGCTTCAAGAAACGGACCAATGGGACAGAATGTGTCAAATCCTTTGGCTGCAGACCAAGGCAAGCCTTTGTTCTTGACCTTTTCCTGCATATTGCGAGCGGTCATGTCAATAGCAAGGGCTGTTGAAGTATATAGGCATTATTGTGAAGCATTGAATTGACACATCATACATACCATACCCTCCGATATACGAAGCGGCCTCTGATGCACGAATATCACGCCCGGTCTTTCCCAGCACGACACCGAGCTCCACTGCGGGAAGCGTAAGAGGCGTGCTCTTTCATGTGAACGGGACATACCTTCGAAATGGCAGTCCACCCCCCGAGGAATCTCCACAGTACCCTCATTGTCCAAAAAGGACGTGGTGGGCTTGAGAAAGAAGAAGGGTTCTGTGGGAACAGCATTGCCCAATTCTTTGGCATGGTCCGCATAGTTGCGGCCAATACTATATCTCTATGAGTACAATGCAAGACACGTCCTTTTTACGTAACATACGCAATAATCTTTCGTCCTGTTGTGCGGAATGTGGATGCCATGATAGTCAATGTGAGGAGGTAGTGGATGGGGGAAGCTAATAAGCTCAAAGTGAAGCCACGCAAAGTAAGCTTCCTTCGTCTCCCCCACGCCCAGCTGACCCGTGCGGCAATATGACAAAATGGATTCTAAAGCTACACGCACATACATGAGTTAGGCAAAAAAATCATCGCTCTCCAACGTTTCTGGCTCCTCAGTGCTTGTCTTTCGTCGTTTGGATTTCGGCTCCTCACGAGTCAGATGAGGGCGTCCTTGACTCCGCTTCACAGGCTTGCTCGCAGTGCCTGCGTCTGATGCTTTTCTCTGTGAGAGCTCGATTTCGGGCTCATTGCTCAATTCCCCCTTCTCCATCGCTAACACTATGTCTTTTTGAACATGTTGCGCCCTGTATGAACTGGACGACTCATCGTGCGTTTTCTCATTGCCTTCTTTTGACAGAGGGGATGGTCCATTGTTTGGGAACAATGCAACGTACTTTTGGGCCATAGGGAAGTGCTGTGAGGGAGAGGTAAGCTTCCATCGACCAAGTATATATCGGCCCTTCATGACGTACCAATACATAATTCAGAAGAATCCGCTGTTCTTTCAACTCATCCTCCAGATTCGCCTGGGATGCATTTCCGTTATCTTTTTCGAGTTGCTTCTTGATTTTTTCAATTCTCCTTGTCAGTTTTTGCCTCTCTATTAATACATTGGCAAGCTATGAGATACCTCTTCCTTTACAATTGCCCACCTACCAAAAAACCGCACTTTGTGGTATCGAACGGCGTTCTTCCGCTCGCGAACGCTGCTTTGTCGAGACTCTAACTCATCTTCGAGAGCTACAAGTTTTCTTTCAGCCTCTTGTCGTGCAGAAGCTGATGTAGAATCCTGCAGTATAGAATCGGTCAGTGTACACAACTTCAGGTCATCTGCAATCCTCACTCTCGCCAATATTCTTTTTGTCTGTCGGATAGCTGATTTGATCTTGTTTACACCAGTACCTTCTTCCTCGTGATCTTTATCATCGTCTCTTTTCGCGTGAGGAAGCCGTCTCCTACCCTTTTTTGTGTGATTACGCTTGGAATTGCCAGCTTGTAGTGCCATGCCTTGTTCTAGAGATGATTGTCCCTCACTGAAAGGACTTCTTGAAATTTTTCTGGATGGATCGTGCACGCGTCTCTAAGAATGCCTTTTCTCCACATGCATTTCCTTCTGCCTCCCATTTGTCAACTGCTCCACAATGTCTTCGACTTCGCCAGCTGAGGCCGCCGATACTTTCGCTTTAGATTCTGTGCATCGCTTATGCGCACGTCTCGATTCCATCCATGATCGGCAACGCAAACAATATGCCACAGAAGCAAGCCAGGACATCGACACAAATACTGATGTGATCAGACAACTTGACTCTTTGGTCGGAGCTGAAGTCATTCATTCCAAGTCGTTGCCATCAGTGAAACAGCTTCAAGAGGCACTTGCCTCTATAAAGAAGCTGCAGCAGAACCAGAGGATAAGTCTCTTCCAGAGTCATCGTGGCACCACTCTTGAAGACGATGATGATATTCAGCTTTCGGAAATGATGGCCTTGGCTCGTTTAACATACGCTGCATATGGACTCATCCTAGATTCGCTGCTGAAACAAGCAGAATATGTGGGAGATCAAGCTTGGTACTGGACAGAAATTGAAGAAGACTTTTCTCATACCATGGCATATTTCATTCAGAGTAAGTAGGAAGTGTCAAATTTAAATCACACTCTGAAATAGCCACTATAGCTCTTCCAGAACGAGCATTGAATCTCATCACTGTCGTCGGAAAGAGGATCGGAGAGGGATCTGCATCGTTTTCAAGCTCTTCAACTCCCACTCACAGCCCTCGTAAACTTAGCTTGAATCGCAGTACAATCAGACAAGGCGTCCAAATTGTCCGTGACTCGCCCGCCATAGCTATTGGAGCGCTTTTTCCCTTGGCCGTCCAGTCCACCGATTCCAAGGCACAAATGAATGTGGCAAATACAAAGAGTGACCGTGTCTTGGTCGTGTCTGGTGCACGGCTACTTACGCCGCTCGGTCTTACACGGCATGAAGCTCGATCGAAACGAGTAAATCTCCTCAAGGTTCGCGATGCGATGGCTGAAAGGCTCGGAACACTCGCATTGGCATTGGAAAGGGCAGAAAAAGATACGGCGAAAGAAGGCCTGACTGCTGTTCATGAGGAAGTTTGGGAGCGGATCACAGAAATGCAGACAGCACTACTATTACCCGAGCTCAGTGGCGATGGTGAGACGGTCAAGGAAGATAAGCAGGACCTTGGATCGACCCTGAATACACTTCTTACTGTATCTCTCAAGAGGCAGCATGAGCAAGTGTCTGGATTGTTGTCGCCAGCCCCATTAGGCCTTGGAACGCCCACCAGACTCGCTCGGTTGTGGCCTATACTCATCTTGGGTCCAGTGAGCATCCTTGCGGGCACGAGAATTATAATGCGTAGCTGGGACACAATCATTGCCAAGGCAGTCGATGCTAAAGAAACAGTGAGAGGATTCGCGATCAACTGGGTGTATGAACCTTGCATCAAGTTGTTAGATACCATCCGTACAGGTGACCAGGAAGGGGTCATTATGACCCGCGAAAGCCTCAATTCTGACCTGCAAAGCCTCGAGCGTATGGTGTCCGACTTTAGTGCAGAGAAGTATGGACTGAGTGGGCCGCAGCTAGAACAAGTGGCCGCCCGCGTCCGTGAGGGCGACTTGACGAATGTGCTCAAGATTTATGAAGATGAGCTGAAGTCACCATTGCGCTCAGCGATCAGTGGGTCATTGATTCGATCCCTGTTAATCCAGATTCAGAAGGTCAAAGTAGACATCGCAGTGGCAATGCGCGGAGTGGATCAGTTGCTCAAATCTCAGCAACTTCTTTTTGGTGCGATCGGCATAGCCCCTGCTATGGGTATTATTTATGTTGTTGGGGGTGTCGTTCGTCAACGCTTGCGAATTGCATTGGGTAGTCAAGGAAAACGGCTGGGACAGAGCACCCGCTTTCGTGCATGGGAAGCGATGCGGTGAGTATGAAATGGATTTATGTTGTTCACCTCGACTCATTATTGTATTCATTCAGTCGGATTGACCGTCTCTTGGCTGACCCACAGTTATCTGTTGGACAACTACCAGCAAAAACGCAAGGTCTCTTGCTTTTGGACTTGGGTCTGCTTCGCAATCTGTCTCCTTCTCTCATTGCTCAAGTGGCTGCAGGGAAGCGAAGCGCAAAAGCCAAGCGGTTGCGCACGGAATTCCTGCGTGACGTGAGAGACTTGGAATCAAGCGGATCAGAGACGTCGACGCTGGAAGCGACGGTATCGACAGGTCTAGGATGGCATGCTCGTCGCGCAGCAGTAGACCGCATGTGGAAAAGCTGGGGTAGCATCATGAACCTTGTAGAGAGCTAAAGCCAGAGCAATAGTAGCCTTGACATCAATCGACAGATCATGTAAGACAGGCATTTAATGAACTTTAGATCACACAATTTCTAATTGCCCATAGAGGAGTGTAACGAGATACAACGACGAGATAATACAATAGGAGAAGTCTAAGAGGTGGGGCACATACTACCTAGCACGGATTACCCGGACCAGCGACTGGAATTCCGCAAGTTAAAGAAAGACCGAATCCGAGGCTTAGAAGATGAGTCTTGCACGTTGGCGGCGCCATCGTAGTTGGGATTTGGTCGAGCGTTCTCCTCAATGGCTTTGTAGTTGAAGGGCTCGTTCATGAGGAAGTCCGCACCACTGTACGCACGGTCCGGATTGCCCGTCGAGATCTCTGTCGGGGCAAGAGACTGACGCGGATCAAGCTGTGATTCACCGCGTTGGAGATTTGCGTAAGGGGACAGCGAAGGTTGACCGGTGGAAGATTGGAGCGCAGCAGCATCCATTCCACGAGCCGAAGGATTGGAATAGCCATACGAGGCACTTCCATCCCAATGCGGCGTTGGCTCATGATTGGAGAGAGACGGGCCATGATTATGACCACTGCTGACAGTATCAGGGTCATCTGCGGTAGCATAACCGCCTTCTCCTGACGTAAAACTTTCACGGCGGGGATTGAAGTGACCGTGGCTGCTAGACATCGCTACGCCGACTGCGCCGTGCTCCTCGGGGGACGAGAAGGGATCGTCAAGTGCGACTCCATCTGCATGATGCGTAGAAGCTGGTCGTGCAAGCGATACAGGCAATTGAGGTGCCTCACTGGAGGGCGCTACTTGCTGCATGTGACGCATGCCCGAGTCCGCAACACTGCTCTGATCATCGTACTGTAGTTCCCCATTCTGAATAGCATGGCGAAGAGACGTCTGGGAGTGTGCGTCTACCGAGGACAAAGCACCAACGCTGGAGGTGGAATGGCGATAGCCTACACCTCTACGGTACAGTTTGCGGCGAGCGCCAGCAAATAAAGCACCTGTACCACCTGCAGCAGCACCCTTGGCCGCTGCGTTAGACACATTTCTTTCTGGGTGCAGTTGCTTTTCCATCCATCGGCGGTGTTTTGCTAGACCTAGAGCAACCAAGAGACCGATCAAAATCACACCAACAACCACTCCTACAGGAACACCAATCTGCACACCCTTGGAAGGCCCCGAGCTGGTTTCTTCCGAACTGTTTGCGACAGCTGTAGAAGAAGGTTTGATAGACGAGGTAGTTGGTCCTAAGATTCCACTTTCCTGCACACTGGAACTGGCTACGGCTGCAAAAGGATTATCTGTTGGAACAGCGCCAATCGGAATAGTGCTTGTCGAAAGACTACCGTCGCTTGCCGTTATCACAGTGACGAGTGTTGTTTGGACGGTACTTGCTAACGGTGTTGTAGCCGGCGCTGCTGCTGTAGCGGGTGTGGCAGCCGCTGGTGTGACAGCCTCAGAGGCAGCACTTTGAGCAGAATCGGGAGCACTTCCACCAGAAGCAGAAGAACCCCCCGCAGACGATGTGTCATTTCCAGAATCCTCTTTAGAATCGCTATTAGAGTTGCTGCCACCGCGCGAAGAGCTCGATGTACCAGAGTCGCTGCCTTGAGTGGGAGAGGAATTTCCATTTCCTCGGTTCGTTGAGCCTCCGTTCTGGCTAGAACTACCGGTAGTATCATTAGGGCTGCTACTGCTGCTGCTGCCACTGCTGCCACTGCTGCTGCTGCTGCCGTTACTACTACTGCTACTACTGGCTCCATCATCTCCTATACATTTCACGGTCAGTTCGCGAGATAGATTCAAAGAGCAGATCATTCACCTTTGCCGGTCAGTCCGTCCAGAAGTCCACCCAGTAAACGTTTGTTGAATTGCGTCTCTTTGGCATGTTGAGCGCCATCGCGCAAATGATGGGCGTGGAAATGTTGGTTCGTGTGCCGTGGGACACGAATCTCACTCAATCGATCCTGGGATACCATTGTGAACGTGGAGAGATCGACCGTTACTTATACATATGCAGAGAATGTGTTATAAAAGAATGTGTTTGAGGGCAAAGCGTAGAGAAGACCTGCCCGTAAAATGTGGTGATTCGTAAAGGACGATGAGAATGGTGAGAGACAAGATGTCAGTCGTGAGCGAGACGAGACGACCTAGCCAAATCCATTCCAGCGTAAGCTCCGACGAATTTTCAGGGCTTTATGTCAGTGTATCCCCATCCCGCACTCGTCGACGAACTTCTGCAGATTCCTCTCCGCTCATGCGGTCTCGACTGAGGGGAAACAAAAGACGCGTCGGTAGGGCGTTATGCGCATGTGTGTGCCCTTCCGCAAGATACACTAGAAAACTTCACAGAAAGAATAATAGTAGTGAGGGTCAAGTCTGCAGCGCGTTGAACCCGGTGGTGTGCTTCCGGATGGACTCCATGTGCGTGCACGTGACAATATCCCATGGATCAAGCGGCTCCCTAGTATGACAAATGGTCGAGTTTCTGATTGGCCCTTCTCGATTCACGGACGATCGCGTGCGTCAAGTTGAAACATGGGCGGCCTCCACGGGCAAGCGTCGGTTGAGTGAGAGCCCGGAGAGCGCGCCCGCTTGGAGGCGCCTACTTTCTACCTTACATCCCCTATCGAAATGGCAAAAACATTCGAAGCTGACGAGGTGAAGAAACACACCAAAGGTGAGTGTCATCAAAAGAGCCACCATGTGTTCTCACAACATTTGTAGAGGACTCTGCTTGGGTCGTGGTGGATGGATCCGTATACGACGTTACCGAGTTTCTAGAGGACGTAGGTACTACTCCACGGCACCCAGTCGAATGCTGACCTTTTTGTGTAGCACCCAGGTGGCAAGAAGATCCTGTTGAAGAATTGCGGCAAGGATGCGTCGGAAGCATTCTGGACTTACCACAGCGAGAAAGTGTTGCAAAAGACAGCTGCGGAATTCAAGATCGGTGAGGGTAAGTACTGGTGCACCGCGTTGTGGAATTAATCGCTCATTGATCTCTTGTGTAGTCCAAGCCGGATCCAAACTCTAAGGCCGTTTCTGCCTACTACACTATGTATTTGTCAAATTGAATCGTTTGATCATTAGATTCCGTATCCGTTATCTAGAAAGACTCAGTGGTCTCTTCGAAGAGAGATGAGATTGGATCATGGGAAGTGACGTCTGTTTGGTGTCCATGCCTAGAGCCTCTTTTAGCAGGAACAAGATCCGCTTGGATCATTTGGCGGATTCGTTCCTCTAGTCAAGAATTCCTCCATCGGTTGACTCGATTCTTTCCCGTGCGAACAATGTGTCCCCTGCACGAGCACCACAACGAGTGGGCGTTTCGGGGAAATTGTTCCCCCACTGTTGATTTAGATTGCCGGAAAGAAGACGCGCAGACTCTTACGACATCAAGCTTGACGACAACCATTGCTACGATGGCTTCACAAAAGGTGCCATTCGACCCCTCCGAGCATACACATCGGAGATGGAACCCTCTTACGAGAACACACGTTCTATGCTCGCGTACGTACGTGCTGTAAACGCTCTTTCTGTCTAAATTTTTCCGTCCAGCTCATCGTACTAAGCGGCCTTGGCAAGGGGCACAAGAGTCGCAGGAGAGCAACGATCTACCAGTGTACGATGAAAAGTGCTACTTGTGTCCTGGAAATAAGCGGGCTGGTGGCGCATTGACCAATGAGCAATACGAAAACACCTTTGTACGTCCCCATGCTTCTCCGCATGATTTCCACTCATCTCGCATGTAGCTTTTTGAGAATGACTTTGCTGCCCTGAAGCCCGACGATGTGGAGTCGATTCCGGAGGGAACAGGTAAGGACGCAAATACACCTCGTTGACACTTTGGCTGATCTACGGCTCTAGAGGGGAATGCACACCCATTGCTGCGATCGGTTCCCGCTCGAGGACGATGCTACGTGCTTTGCTTTAATCCCGCACACAACGTGACCATCGCACAACTTACAACACCACCCTTCTCAGTAGAATCACATATCCTTCCGATCGTCAAAGCATGGGTGGACACGTATATCAGAATCCAATCAGAGAATCCATTTGTGCGATACATTCAGATTTTCGAGAACAAGGGCGCGGCAATGGGGTGCTCGAACCCTCATCCGCACGGGCAGATATGGTCTCTGGACTACATCCCTCAAGAGCCCATGTCAGAGCTCACGAGCATGCGCGACTATGCTCATGATCAAAGCAACATGGGGTGTGCAAAGGACCATCATGGACGGCCAAGCCTGCTCTTGACATACGCACAGCTGGAATTGTCACTGCCCGACCAGCCTCGAGTAATCGAGAGCAATGAGGACTTTGTAGCAGTCGTGCCTTGGTGGGCTGTATGGCCATTCGAGGTGCTATTGCTTCCGCACCGTCGCCAGATTCCTTCCTTGGTCGATATGACAGACAAGGAGAGACTCCACTTCGCCTCGCTCCTTGGCAATGTCACCTGTCGCCTGGACAACATCTTTGACTGCAGCTTCCCTTACTCGATGGGCTTGCACCAGCGTCCCACACCATCTCCGGAGCCCACGCAAGACGACGTGGGTGAGTATGCTCAATTCCACGTGCATTTCTATCCGCCGCTCCTGCGTAGTGCTTCTGTGCGCAAGTTCCTCGTCGGCTTCGAGCTTATGGGCGAGCCACAACGAGACTTGACAGCCGAGCAGGCCGCCAACCGCATACGCTCCTGTGATACTGTACACTACCTGCAACGAGCGGAGGTGGAGAAGAACGGCGACAAATTGGCCGATGTATAATGTAGCTGGAATGGATGTGTGAAGAGCCTCGTATCAGCGTAGCGCACAGTCAGCGCTAACATTTGACCTTTGCTCAATATTACTCTTTACGTGACGTCACTCAGAAACATGGCAAGAGTATGGCAATGTATAGGTCGATATATGAGAAAATTACAATGTCCAGATGAAAAGAAACGACCCGGAGAGACTTTTCGTGCACGGCGAACGAATGTGTATGCAAAGTCCGTGAGCTCACATGAGCGCCCGCTTACTGTCTGCTTCCCACTGCTGCTGTTCCCAGGGTTGTGCGTTGTTGGGGAAGAGGAAGGGCAGAATGGCAAAGATGAGCACAGTGGCACCGATTGTACCACCCAGTAGACCATAGCTAATCAGTTTGTGTACTGGCGTGGCGAACGCACGTGGGGGCGGGTTTGGATCCACAGCCGGCTCATCTTCCTTCTTCTTGTCACCCGGATTAGAGGCAACGATGTCTGGTTGTCTGGTGTCGTAGCCATCCTTGAAGAGATGTTGTAGTGTTGAGTTGGCAGAGATCATGGCATAGTCTTGATGTGATGCGTTAGCAATGAAGTTAGCCGTCTGCACACCTGTGGGGAACCCTCCTTGAAGATTGCCAAGCTGCTGAATGAAATTGCACCCACGGTCCAAGTGGTTGCCTCCCTGCATGACTGCTTCACAGTGTGTGTCACCAGGTCCATTGTCCAGCAAACCTAGACCATAGTGCACCTTACGTGTCTTATACCTAGCCACCACGGCGCTCTTGTCGGCAATGACATCTTTGCGAGCATACTTTGTGATCTTTGTCTGATTGGCGCCAATACCGTAGTGCCATTCGTCGTAGTCCGTACAAGAAGCATTCTGTGTGGGGCGAGTATCATCGAGCCAGGCCCAAGAACCGGGGTTGCCGATCCAGTAGGAGATGTTGTCATCGTACGACTTCTGCTTCTTCAGGATCGCGTAACGAGCCACGGCTTGACCGCCCATCGAGTGGCCAGCAAACGTTACACCGTTCATGTTTGGGAAGTTCGACTTGTTCATCAGCCAATCCGCGAACCAATCAAGACACTCGTACGTGGTGATGGAGTGATTCAAACTAGGCGAACGGCTGTTGCCTCCCGACTGCCATTGTGACCCATGGAAGACAAGATCGGTATTTGTGGCGGCGCCAAATTGCTGATCGTACTGATTGAGCCAGGCAGGCCCAATGACAAGAATGGATCCATTTGTCAGGCCGTACTCAGGGTGGTTGGTCAAAGCGGCGTTCATCGCATTCCGCACGAGATTCGTGTATTTCCATGAGTCCCGAGGTTTACCAGGCATGACAATAACAGCCTTCTTGATGCTATTGGCATCGTAATCTTGGGTGATGTAGAACGGAAGCGTGGCTCCGTCACGAATCACCTCGCGACGCAATTCAAACCCACCGAGTTGAGGTAATGCGGTCCAACCTTGTGCGTCTTCCCCGCCTTGACCGGGCGTGGCATCCGCGTTGGGAAGGAAAGGAACATTGTAGTTCCAAGAGTATTGATTATCTTGCGGATTTTCGGCTGATTCACTGTCACCTTGGATCAGAGTATTGTCTGCTAAATCTCCGCCGTCGGTGTTGCCCTTAATGCCATCGAGGCCCTGTGCAGCTATGGCAGCAGCAACAGGATCTGTATCCGCCAAATTCACAATGCTTTGTTGAACATCATCTGTAGCGGGTGATCGCTTGGAGGGCGGGGCATAGAGAGACTTGCTAGGACGTAGCGATCGTCTGAAATCCATGCTGTCTGAAGGTGCTCTGCGGCTGCCGTCCAAGGCCATATTGGAGGCGGAGGCGCATGACGCCAGGAGAGCAACGCCTAGAAGTGAGAGGGAGACCCGCATAGTGATTGCGACGTCCACCTGGGCTCAAAATCAGACGAAAAGGAGGTGATCGACGGCGAAGGCGGCAGTTGGTTCAGAAAAGGGTGTAGTACCGTGTTTGCCCAAGAAAGAATCAAACGCGCGCAAGATAGAAAAAGAAACAATAGTGGATTGTATTGTTGGATAGAATACAAATGTTGTACACGAAACTCAGGCACTTGGCCTGTGACAAGGCTCAGCGCCAGAGGATGCAATGCGTCCCCCTTACGCTCCGCCCAAACATTTAGTCGGAATGTTGGACAGGCACGGGACGCGGCTTGGCTTGGATGAAGCCTATTGAAGGTCGGAGGGATCTGATTGAGGAAGGTCTGGATATATTTTTGTCGAGAAAAGTAGCCATAATTTGTTGATCAAAGTCCTCATACTTTGTCAATAAATTTCACCGTACTTTGCCCGTCAAAGTCACCATACCTTGTCGAAAAAGCTCTGTTATACCCTGCTAACCGTCTATTGATAGCTCACAAAGGTACACAGCGACAGGCGGTCATCGAGGCATCGATCGCTCCTTTTTTTCCTAAGGGTTGAAAGATCATTTTCCCCACGACAATGAAATGCTCATTCTTCTATCACAATAATGGAATGCTCATTCTTTCCTCGGCGTAGCATCATCAGCTTCGTCCCTGCCAGGACATCGTCTGGCGTGAAAGTGGCGTGAATACTGTCGACGACTTGTCCGTTCAAGTAGATTCCCTTGTTGGTTATGACGCGCTTTGCCTCCCCCTTCGACTTTGTCAAGCCCACTTGAGCAACCATGCTAGGCACATCGAGGCGCAGTACATCCTCCATCTTGACCGAGTGAAGACGTGAGTCGTTGCGAAAGGCAGCCGTCACTTTCTCCGTGGTGAGACCCGTAAGATTGGTAGAAAAGAGTACCTGCGTTGCGATCTGAGCCTGCTCGAGTGCTTCGCGTCCACGGATCAGCTCTGTGACGTGATTGGCAAGAAGGTATTGTGCCTGTCGTTTAGAAGGATCTTGTTTGTGTGTGGCCATCATGGCATCGATAGCCGTAGATGGCAGCATGGTCAACGTTTTGAGGTAGACCTCAACCTCGTCGTCGCGTGCACGGTAGAAGTACTGGTAGAAATCGTAGTGGGAACATTTCGATTCTTCTAGCCAAACTGCGTTCCCCGCACTTTTGCCAAATTTGGCCCCGGAGGCTGTGGTGAGCAAAGGGAGTGTCAATCCGTACGCGGGCATTTGCTCGTCTGTTATGTCATCTGTCTCTTTCACCTCCGCTGGGTTAGCAGCCCTTTGTCGCCGAATAAGATCGACGCCAGCCATGATATTGCCCATCTGATCGGAACCGCCAAGCTGAACAGTACAGTGCCAGGGCGCTTGGTGCAGCACACTGAAATCGTATGCTTGGAGAAGCTGGTAGGAGAACTCTGTGAAGGAGAGACCAGCCGGTGCTGATGTGACAGACGTTGGCTGTAGCCGAGATTTCACACTGTCACGGGCCAGCATGGAAGATATTCGTGCGAGCTTGCCTACATCTCTCAGGAAAGCAAGAATATTCAAATCAGTGTACCAGTCTGCGTTGTTCACAACAGTGACCTTCGATGAGAGGTCCTCAGTGGAAGAAGACTCGAACAGAAAAGCAGAAGCGTTTTGGAAGAAGCCGTGAATCTGTTTCGTGATCTTTTCCACATTGTGTCGCAAAACATCTGCAGAAAGGGCCTGCCTCTCTGCGCTCCTGCCAGAAGGATCGCCTATACTTCCCGTAGCACCGCCGACCTGTTGCCAAGAGAATTGAGCATATTCCAAGATAGGCATGTGCAGAACGTACCACAATCACTGCACGATGGCCGTGCTGAACAAAATGAAGCATGGCCATGAGCGGCAGTAGGTTGCCCACATGGAGGCTGTCCGCACTGGGATCCACGCCGACATATATGCTGCGCTCTCCGCCCTCCCCGAGATGCTTCTGCAGCGAATTGGGCGCCGTCACTTGGTGCAACATGCCGCGCTCGCGTAGCGTATCAAGAATATTGTCTTGCTTGATTTGCGAGTGAAAGGGCCGGGCTTGTCGCATCACCACAAAGGGCCATCGACTTCCTTCCGCTGCCCTTGTCATGGATAAACCATGAAGGACATTGCTCGTCCGGCAGCGAATGCCCACGTACTTCCACATATGCCGGAGTGAAAGATTGTATGTGCGAGCGAAAAAGTTGAGTGGAGAAAGGAAGATGTATGTACCCACGTGGCTAGTTGGAAGAGCCGCGCGATGTCTCCTTCGTGTTGGCTGTAGCTGTGGTCTCTTCTTGCATCGATCAAGGCACAAGCGACTCTGGGCGGAAAGACAAGGCCATGCAATCAAGCAGAGACAACGTAGGCCTTGTGAGCCCGGAAAAAGGCGACAACGGACCAACTTTTGGCTCGACCAATTCTGGCCCCAACGGTGCCTTGCGCAGCGCCGCCAACTCCGGCGGGGTAGGCTCCGCCATGGGTGGCTCCCTGGCCGGTGTAGACCTAGGTCCTTCCATGCTTGGCGCCGCTGGTCCTGCTCCCTCCTCGGGGCCTGCTATCCCGGCTGGCACAGGGCCAGGTGGCACGCCAACAACGGCGCTCAGCGTTTATCACCTCATTACGCAATTGTGTCAAAGGCCAGATCCCGCTAGTAACCTTGCACAGAAACAACAACCTGGACAGGTTCCTGCGACCAATGCGACAGGAATCGAAGCGCTCCCTGGCAGCTCCACGCAGAGGGAGGCAGCGCTCCTGGAGCTCAGTAAGAAGCGGGAGCAGTACGAAGATTTGGCCCTCGTCCTCTGGCACAGCTTCGGTAGGTTGCCTAGAGCGAAAGAAGACCCTACTGACGCCCGTGGCAGGTGTGATGTCTTCACTACTACAGGAGATCATCTCTGTGTACCCCATGCTATCACCGCCGACATTGACTGCGCACGCTTCCAACAGGGTTTGTAACGCTTTGGCCTTGTTACAATGTGTTGCAAGCCATTCCGAAACGCGAAGTTTGTTTCTGAACGGTAGGTAGTGAAGTAAAGGCGGCCTGCGTATCTGACATCTTCACAGCGCACATTCCTCTCTTTCTGTACCCTTTTCTCAACACAACATCCAAGACAAGGCCGTTCGAGTATCTCCGTCTTACGTCTCTAGGCGTGATTGGCGCGCTTGTGAAGCAAAATGACAACTCGGATGTGATTGCCTTCCTCCTGTCGACGGAGATCATTCCGCTCTGCTTGCGTATCATGGAGACAGGCAGCGAATTGAGCAAGACGGTGGCGATCTTCATCGTACAGAAGATCCTCTTGGACGATATGGGCCTGGCGTACATCTGCCAGACATACGAACGCTTTTATGCTGTCGGCACTGTTCTCAACAACATGGTCACACAAATCGTCGACAGCCAGGCAGTACGCCTTCTCAAGCACGTTGTTCGGTGCTATCTCCGTCTGAGTGACAACCCAAGAGCTCGCGAAGCGTTGCGCGCATGTTTGCCAAGCCCATTGCGCGATGCAACGTTCTCCCAGCTGCTCAAGAACGACCACATAACAAAACGGTGTCTTGCAACGCTCTTGCTGAATCTCTCCGACCGTGTCGAAGGGTAATGGCGTACTATCCACACGTTCTTCTTATGCACCATTCCCTTCCGTTCACTTCCTGTACACATATGCTATGGGCCAGCATGAACATTCTCGTATATTATGGCGGCGTCAAACCCTTCTTCAACTGTACGATCAACACTGAAGCGTTTTCAATCAACTCTCTGTACTTTTCCCACCATCTCGCTGTAAAAACCTATGCGTCGTGAATCAGAATCATTACATTGGACTATATCGGCGGGAAGCCATTAGCAAAAGTAAGCGTACCATGTTGTGAAATCGGGAGGACAAATGTGGTTGGGGACGCGGGTATCTGTGCCACTGCGCCCTTCTTCCGCCAGCATACCAGATGTTGTACGATAGGCATCTGTGCAGGTGCTCGAAGAGCATTGCGCAGCTGTGCACTCTCCATTGTACTGGCGGCCTTCGAGGGTAAAGTAGAGGGGATAGTTGAAGCCGTGGTCACTGCAACCTTTAGCTAGCTTCAGCCAATCATAGAGCCACTTCACTCACAGATTGATATTGTACTGTCCGGTGGCGACGTCAAATTCACCTCGTGTTGCTACGACTGTCGAGGAATTTTCGCCGTGTGGGTTTCCATGAGGACCGCGGTGCGGATTACCGTGAGGATGGCCATGCGGGCTGTTACTATCCTCATCACCATCCCCTGCTGCTTGCACTGCATAGAACGAGCCAAAGTATGTATCGGAATGGAACTTGCGTGCATGTGATTTTTGGGGCTGGATGAGCGGCCACGCAGATGCATGTTGAGGCAGCGGGGGTTCAAAGACGGGCTGAATAGGGACCTCACATGAATTGAATATTTGGAATCGGTAGTGCGACTCAGCGTGTGCTGGAAGGTACAGAGAGAAAACGAACAAGACTGTGTAGAGGAGCATGGGATGTTCTTTAGACGAGCAGATGAGCGGTGTAAGGAGAGGCGATGATTATATAGTGCAAGGCGGATCGCTCAGATCCGATCTGGACCTAATTTTCTTAGACTTTGCATTTCCATTTCCTCTTAGGGGCCTGTCTCGTATACACTCACAACATCCGTACACACGCACACATGCACTTCTTTCCACCAACTTTCTTTCCATAAGACGTCATGGATCGTGCCCCTTTCTAGAATTTCTTCGGCGCTGCAAAGCTAGTCCGGATTTCCGTTGCCGGGCGTTTTTATCGCATTACAAAGGTGGAGAGCAAGTAAAGTTTAGCGTGGACGGGTAGAGAAGAAAAGCAGCGGAAGATTTGGTCACGCATTTGTCATGGGAAGAACAAAAGGTCCTCATCCTACACCCGTGCATGGAAGACTTATTGAAAGGCCTTCGCAATCTGGGGCTCAAGCCACCATCGTCATCCCAGATATGGGAGCTGCTGGATGACGATGAGGACGCGCAACACCGTCTGATTCGCCTTCTGGCGTTCAGCGCCTGGGAGGGACAAGACCTCATACAGGAAGCAGTATCTGCCTTGGTCAGCAACTTCCATCAATCCATCGAGAGGCAGAGGGTCAATGCACAGCAGGAGCAGAAAGTTATGGAGCACAATGCCACATCAAATGTCACCCGACGGAAAGTCAAGCTTCCGCCGCAGAAAGCCTTAGTCTCCAGACAGGAAGCGGCCATCCGAAGGATTGAGGAAGAAAGGCACTGCGCCACCCAGAACGGAGGATACCGTCCTCGACTGGTGTTCGAGGGGCTGACGTCGTTCTACTCGCATCTTCCATTGGACCATCTGCAGCCGATTTCCTGCCAAGATTTGCTCCAAGCGCCTCAACGGTACACAGGTGAGTCATCGGTCGCCATGATTCTGCATACACTTATGAACATATAGGCACATTTCTTGTGGGACGAGTACTTACGCAACTGCTGCCATACGTTGGAGTAACATTGTAAGTGGCGCTTGATGAAAATGAAGCATGGTAGCTCATGCTTGGAACCAGTATTGTGGAAGATGCGCACGGTGGCGCCATTCCTGTCTCGGTGTCCCACTTCACGAGTGACCTTCACCTCACCGTGCAACAGGCGTCCCAAGCCCTACCCATAGGGACGTCACTTGCGATTCGGGAACCATTCTTGTCTTTGGACCACCAGTCCAGGGCCGGACCATGTCTGGGAAAGTGCGACGTCGGGATCCGTGTCGACAGTCCGACAGACATTCTCGTCCTGGACGAAAGTAGCACGACCGGCTCTTCTCTAGACGCGGGCATCCCCCTTCCGCACTGGCTAGGACTGCGACATTTGCAAGGGATCCCGGGCCAAGCGCAGGACCCAATTCAGACGTCCAAGCTCCTCCTCGAATCACAGAGACCCGGCGCTGCCTACCGAGTGCTCGTCAAAGCAAAGCTCGACCGTATATTCGACCACGCACTGGAGGCTCGTGTTCTTTACGAGCTGAGAGCATGGAACGAAGCAAAAAATTTGTATAATACTATCCAAGCACCTGATATTGCCGAGAACCCCGAAGACACTGCCGCCAGCAATTTCGCCATTTCCATCGAGAAACTTTCTCCGCGGCAGGCCGCCCAGAGGTGTGCTTTACGTCAGCAGCAAGAGAAGCATGGACTCACCGTGAGCGACGTTCAATCGATTTACTTCGCCTCCTCTCGCGTCCAGAGACTGGACATCGCAGATTACATTGGGCCGATCGCTGTTGCGGACATTCCTGGTGCAGGCCGTGGGCTTGTGACGACGCGCCAAGTCGATCCAGGCGAGCTATTATTGTGCTGCAAAGCAGTGGGGGCCTCCTATCCGGATGACGACGAGAGCAACAGCTGTCCCTTGGTGCGACTCAACCTCGACAACGGACATGTGTCTGCCACGAGTCAGGTACGGGCACAGACCAATCTTATCCACCGTCTCGTTGACCGTCCAGAACTGGCTCTGTCCATACTTGGATTGACTGCAGGTCCCTCTATGGCCTACTCGCAGTATGTGTCAAAGCCCTATCCAATGCGTACGATGCCTGTACTGGATTCCGGTCAAGCGCCTCGCCTAGACATCGATGCAGCGTACGTGGACGGAGTGTTACGCTTCAATGCGTTTGGACCTGCTCAAAGACCCAAGCGAAACATAGGCACACGTTTCGACGATGAAGATGCTGGGGAGCTTTCCAAAAGCACGATGCCTCACCCTTTGCCAGCGATTCTGAACCATGCTTGTTTCCCTAATGTTTCGTCGATCTTTTTTTCCGACATCGTCACAACGCGTGCCTTGACAAGGCTGCCCAAGGGCACACAGATCATGCATCAGTACGTGCGTGGCGAGGAACTGTACCCATTGCGTGCAAATCAATTGAGCAAACATGGCTTCCAATGCGAGTGCAAACTCTGCGTATTGGACCGTGAAGACGGCAAACAAGCATGCTCGCTTCGAGCAAGAATCCTACAGGGCGAAGCTCGTCCCATTTACGAACGCAGTCGAATGCTTTTAAAGCGTGTGGATGTAGCAGGCATTGGAAGCAACAGCGACACAAACACTCATGAAGCGACGTCCGATGCTCGCCAGACGTCCCTTCGCTCGCCAGAGGATGTGGATGCACATCGCGATGTGCTGGAAGCGTTGTGGCAGCTTGTCTCCAGAGTCGACCAGACCTACGGCCCGAATCGAGGCTCGCTGCGTCCAGAGCGTCTACCGATTCTTGTCGTTCTCATCAAGCACGTTGCCCTCTTGCATGATACAGACTACACCGTGAAGGTTGTGTTGGACGGCCTATCGTCCATAGACGCACATGTCGATCCACAGCAAGACCACCCTGAGCGCGGAATCTTCGTCGAATTGCCCAGGCTTCACATGGACAGCGCCATCGAGCTAATTCTGTTCATTGCCGTCCTTCTCACAAACACCATCGGCTCCCAATTCGCACAGCGCTGGGTCACAGCTGCGTACTACGGTCACCAATGCATGATCGGTGGAGGGCGTGAAGTATTCCTGGATCGCTGGAACACGGCGGAATTTGCACCTGCGTTGCAAAGCTGGTCACACTGATCAATGTATTTTACACCCCAATTGCATTCTATTCTCTACTCTACATTTTCCAGACCCTTGGGTCGGGGCCCGAGCTTAACTGCTATGATCTTCGAGTTGACATTTCGAATGTTCTCCTTGGCACGCTCGATGCCGCCGCCGAGGGCCCTCTCATACGCCTTGACACTCTCCTCGAGCTGCTCACATGCTTCCAACACGGCACCGAGGTTGAATTGAATCTCGGCATCCTCTGGAGCAATCTGGGCCGCTTTTCTACATACACGATAAGATCATGCTCTCTTGGAATGGATCCCAACTCACTTCAGGTGATCGATGGCTAGATCTGGACGACTTGGACTGCTCATGATGTAGGCGCTAGCCAGGTTAGTGTGCGCATCGGCAGCATCGGGGGACAACCGTAGTGTGTTCTTCCATGAATCGATGGCTTTGTCGGTGTTTTCTGCCACATGTCAGCTTCAAAACGAACCGGGTGAATGTACGTACTTTCGTGATAGTGGCACACTCCAAGGTTAAAATGTGCTGCTGGTGTCTCAAATACCTGGATAGCTTTCAAGTAGGCCTCCTGAAAACAATGTGAGAATCGCCATGGCAGTACAACAGCTCACCCACCTTTGCTGTCTCCACATTGCCCGCTTCCAAAGCTGACGTTCCGATCTCCAGGTGCCGCTGTGATTCATCTTCTGCGGGATTTTTCGGAGTGGAATGTGGTGTTGTTGCCGAGGCAAAGCGTCTACTGAGAGCGGTGAAGCTTCGCTTATGTAGTGGAGCACCTAGGGATACTACCGAGAATCTCTTGTGCGAATTAGGTACAGCGTGCCCAGCCCTGCAGAGACACGTGTGTGCTTGGAGGATATTTCGAGAGCCACCCGCACGACTGAATAGGCTCAGAAATGCTCTTGATGCCATTGTGTAGAAGTGATGAGGCAGACTGCCGTGAGGGATAGAAAAAAAAAGAAAAGCTTCGCAGCGCTGAGCAACAAAACGCGTGCATAAAACGCACATACGTCTACGCGTATACAGGTGGTGTTGCTTTCTCAGCGTGGCCTTCTTCTCCCCAAATCTTCGCTCCATGACGCAGACCAACGCCCACGCGGCTACTTCAAATGGAAAGCCAGCGACATATGAGCTCCCTTGGTAAGTCCCAAGCTAGATTGTATCTCTCGTCCTCATTTGGTTCAATGACATAGGGTGGAGAAGTACAGACCGCAGAAACTCGATGATGTGGTGGGCAACACGGCGACGATCGAGCGACTCAAAGTGATCCAAGAAGATGGAAATTGCCCACATCTACTGATCTCTGTGAGTACATTCATCTGCTGCACCATCCATACAAGGATTGTCTCCTTATTTTCCTGCCCTTTCGATGTAGGGCTTGCCTGGTATTGGAAAGACCACCAGTGTCCACTGTTTGGCTCATGCGCTCTTGGGCAATGCATACAAAGAGGGTGTCTTGGAGCTCAATGCGTCTGACGAGAGGTAAGAAAGAGGATACCTGCTGGATTTCTGGCCGCTGCTGATGCACCTGCAGAGGAATCGATGTTGTCCGCAATAAGATCAAGAGCTTTGCGCAAAAGAAGGTGTCCCTGCCTCCAGGCCGCCATAAGATCATCATCCTCGACGAAGCAGACAGTATGACGGCTGGCGCCCAGCAAGCGCTGCGACGGACGATGGAGATCTATTCGAATACGACACGCTTCTGCTTTGCGTGCAATCAGAGCAGCAAGATCATCGATCCCATTCAGAGTCGTTGTGCGATTCTGCGCTATGGGAAACTTTCGGACGAAGAAGTAATGAAGCGTCTTCTGGAGATCTGTGACTACGAAAAGGTAAGTCGATTCTTGTTCGAACCAATCTTTCTCCAACACTACCTCAGGTCGAGCACAGCAAAGACGGCCTGGCTGCACTTGTTTTCACCTCGGAGGGTGACATGCGCCAAGCAATCAACAACCTCCAATCTACATGGACCGGCTTGGGATTCGTGTCTCCTGATAATGTCTTCAAAGTCTGCGATCAGCCGCATCCCATCACGATCAGAGCTATGCTCACTGCTTGCTTTCAAGGCGACATAGACAAGGCAATGGACAAGCTCGACGAGGTGTGGAGCCGGGGGTATGCTGCCGTGGATATCGTCACCACGATTTTTCGAGTGGTCAAGACGATGGATTCGATTCCCGAGGCTATTAAGGTACTTTGAATGACATGCTAGGGAGACCGGCTCAATTGACTGATTCGTTCTAGCTCGAGTTTATCAAAGAGATTGGTTGGACACACATGAGGATTCTCGAAGGCGTGTCTACGGTAGTCCAACTCGGTGGACTCTTGGCGAGGCTGTGCAAGATGGTACGTCGAACACCCTGTATAAGGATTCAAACTGACTTTCTTGACAGCAAAAAGACCCAAAGTTATTCCAGGTTGCTGTGTAAGCAGCACATCATGATCCTTTCTCCGTGTACTAGTACTTCTCTTAAGCAATGTCACTATAGTGATCGCATCTTTGTGCAGCGATCTTATCCTTGTGCAATAATCGTATCCTTGCAGTGATCGTACCTTGTACAGCTGCGTATTTTACGATCTGAATCTAATACAGACCAATCGCTGCCATTTCTGGTAAGCCATTGGAAGGTCGACGGGAGACAGTCTACAACATGTGTGCCTCACCTTCTTTTCTTTCACCACTTTAGGGCACTCCAAATAGGCACAGAAACGTGCCATTCGTGTACACAACGACCAGCAATGCATTGTTTCAAAGTATATTACAAACATAGCGAAATCTTTGACTACATAGTTGCACAAAGATCTGCCTACAACCGCACTGAGGTGAACAGCACAAGCAATTTACCTTGGTGTTAGTATTGAAGGCAACGTTTCACAAGCCTACCTCCTGCCCATCCACCACAAGAACCAAATTTTCCTTTCCTGGGGTCCAAAAGCAAACGAGTCCACGAGCATCGAACGCTTGAATGGGCTCGGGATACGCCCATGCTACATTCTCCAACGTTTCACCATTAGGCAGCGTGATGCTGTGATAGTGTGCATAACCTTTGTAAGGGCATACCGTCCGAAATCCGTTATTTGGATAGCTCTGCTTTTGAACGGAAGTGGCGGGCGAGATCGTCACCCCTGCTTTCTGGGCTACTTGCAATGCGGAAAAGGGGAGATACCACCGGATCGGATAGCCTGTCTCAAAAAGAGCCACTGGCCGTTCCTCTGGATCCAGCGATGCTGTATCTGCCAAACACACTCTCTCTGTCTTTCCCGACTTGGGAATGGCATAAACCTGTATGTGGCGTCGAGTAGGAACCATGTCTACACGGTGATACGGATTCTTGATGCCTCCAATGATGGGAGAGTCCTCTTCCCACACAGAAAAGAACTTGCTTGGTAGAACTACGACAAGCTTATCAGGAGCGGGTGCATCTTTTGTTGAGCTTGGTGTTAGAGGGGTGTCACCATTGAACGTGTACGCCACATGTTTGACGGTTGTAGATGACTCTCCAAGAAAGAGATCATAGTATGTAGCAATTAAAGGTGACGAAGACTCAGGTCGATCTTTGGATATTTTCAACCCAACATCTTTATCCGATGCCCATGCTACATCTTCCGTCAAGAAGGCTAATCCAGGATGCAAATTCAATGACTCCCATACCAAGAACGTGTGAAGGCTTTGCATGAAACTCTCGTTTCGGTTCTGCGATTCATTATCGGTAAAGATTCGATATTGCCTTGGCGAGGGCTCAATGTGCACATGGCCTTCCACGCCGGCGATTCGAGCCCGAGAATCAGATGTGCTGAAGTGAATAGGGCGTGATAGCATGTCTTTCGTGTATGTTGGGAAAAGGTGGAGTTGAGCCAGCTCGCAGTAGACGACCCTACGCTCGCTCAGATGGTCCGAGCACTCGAGAGAAGCCAGCAATAAAAACCCTTCGGACATAAATATATACTGCACTCCATCTTTGTCGTCAGCAGTCTACGCGCGACGCGACGCGTTCACGACAAACGAGTGTTACTTTCTTCTTTCCAATCCTCGACATCCTCCTTGGCAATCATGCACATTAAGGTTCGTTGTCATAGTAAAAGGGCTGAGTGAGAAGCTGACATAAGAGCAGACACTACGCATCCAGGGATTCAAGTCGTATCGCGACCAAACGGCTGTAGAGGAATTCAAGTGAGTGCTACAGTCTCCTGCTATTGGAATCCTCATGATTCTCACTTGTATAGTCCCGGACATAACGTTGTCGTTGGTCGGAACGGAAGTGGAAAGAGCAATTTCTTTGCTGGTATGTCGCCGTTTGATAGGGAGCGCTTTTTCTCACCCCTATTTCCAGCAATCCGCTTTGTTCTTTCGGATGCTTACACGTCCCTATCGAGAGAGGACCGCCAAGCCCTGTTACACGACTCATCTGCTTCTACTTCTACGACATCCACTGCCTTCGTAGAAATTGTATTCGACAACTCCGATGGACGGTTTCCTTCCAGTACAAGCAGTTCTGACTTGGTTCTGCGACGCACAATCGGTGCGAAGCGCGATGATTACTCAATCGATCACAAGAGTGCTACAAAAACCGATGTAGCAAACCTCCTCGAGGCTGCAGGGTTCAGCCGCTCCAATCCGTACTATATTGTACCCCAAGGCAGAATCACGCATTTGACCAATATGAAGGATCAGGATCGTTTGAATCTTCTGAAAGATGTTGCAGGGACAAAGGTGTACGAGAGTAAGAGAGCAGAGTCTCTACGGATCATCGAGGAGACAAAGGAGAAAAAGGAGAAAGTACGCGAATCTTTGAAATATATCCAGGAGCAGTTGGATCAGTTGGATGAGGAGCGTCAGGAGCTTCGTGAATACTATGAGAAGGATAAAGAGAGAAAGAGTCTGGAGTATGCGCTGCTTCACCAAGAGTCTCAGAACATTCTCAGCAAGCTTGACGATCTAGACCAGCGTCGTAGAGAAGAAGGCAGCGCAGCGGATGGAAATCAAAACAACTTCAACGACCGCGAGACAGTCTTGAAAGGGCTGGAGGAAGAGCTTGCTAGTTTGCAGCATCACAATGCCATACAGTCCGCCAACCGAGAAGTCCTGGTGCAAGAGCGACGAGAGCTCTCTCGGACCAAAGCAGAGCTTGAGGCAACCATTCGTGACGAAGAAGAACGCGCGGAACGTGTGAGCGGCTCCCAAGATGAACTACAAGCACGCATTAAGGTTCTGGATCAGAGTATTTCTGATGCAGAGGCCGAGCTCATGGAGGTGGTCCCTTCCTGGCAAGACTTGACAAAACAACTCGAGGAGAAGCGTGCAGATCTGTTGGACTCCAAGGCTCGTACAGACATTCTCTACAGTAAGCAAGGAAGAAGCGCCCAGTTCCGTACACAGGCGGAGCGTGACAGTGTACTCCAAGCGGAAATTCAGAGTTTGGACGCTATGAGAAAGGAGCAAATGGAACGTAAATCGGAACTGCAGGCGGAAATCGATGCGGTGCAGAAAGACAAGAGCGTGGCCGAAGAAGATCTCAAAGAGAAGGGAAATGCTCTAGAAGAAAGACAAGCTTTCATTCAGAGCGCCGCAATCAGGTGGGAGGATCTCAGGAGTAAGGAAGATCAACTGTTGGACACAAAGAAGGATCTATGGAAGGAGGAGCACAAGCTTGCGAATAGCGTCAACATAGCTCAGGAGAGGATGACCAACGCACAAAGAGCGCTCGCCAGTATGATGGACCGCCCTACTGCACTTGGATTGGCCAATCTAGATGCACTTGTCCAACGACTCGGTCTGCAGGGTGTTCACGGGCCTCTGTACAAGCTTTTCTCTGTGAGCGACAGATACAAGACGGCTGTAGAAGTCACAGCAGGTCAGAGTCTATTCCATGTGGTAGTGGACTCGGATGACATAGCAAGTCAATTGATCGATGTGATGAATCGCGAAAAGCTTGGCCGTGTAACGTTCATGCCACTCAACCGTTTGCAGCCAAAAGCTGTCGACTTTGAGGAGAAGACTGATGCTCTCATCATGTTCCGAAGGATTAATTTCGACGAACACTACAAAAAGGCTATGCAGCAAGTTTTCGGTCGAACGATCATCTGCCCTAGCCTTCCAGTGGCTGCGTCATATGTTCAGACAGATAGTGGCATCAATGGAATCACCCTTGATGGTGATAGAGTGGAGAGGAAAGGAGCTCTCACGGGAGGATACCATGATCCTAAACGGAGCCGTTTAGATGCTGTCAGAGATCTCAACAGATGGCAGGACGCCTTTACGACAGACAATACACGCCTGCATGAGATCCGCAGTCAGCTCGGTACCTTAGACCAAGAGATCACCATCCTCGCTAGTGAAAGAAGTACGCTCGAGTCCAGGAGCAAGCGAGCCCATAAGAGTCGCGAACCAATTCTGGGCGAGGTACAGTCGTTGCGCGAGACAGAAACCAGTCTGAGCAAGAGATTGGAAAAGCTCCATGCGCTCCTTGCACAGATGGACCGTGAGCTGCATACGACAGAGACGAAGCTGGGTGCATTGACGACTGAACTGCAATCACCTCTTACAACTCGGTTGGATGAGACAGAGACGCAGCAGCTGAATAGTCTGAATCACCAAATGGGCGACATTGAGCGAGAAGTGACAGATCTTTTGACGAGAGTGACGGAGCTCGGAAACCGAAAGCAAATGCTAGAGATCGAAATCAAGGACAACCTCCAGCGCGAACGTGAAGCAAATATTAGTCAGATCGAAGCTCTTCAAAGTAATGGATTTGCATCGGGCACGCAACCTCTTGGTCAGCAAGCGACCGACAGCAATGATCGAAAGCAGCGTCTTGCACATATATCGGCTCAAAGCATTGACCGCCAGCAGCAACTGGAAGCTGTGGAGCGCGAGATAGAAGAGGCATTCAGGAAGACGAAAGAGACGCAAGATCGGCTTGACGAAACAACAGCCAAGCAGATCGAAGAGGCACGAGCCATCTCAAAGCACGAGAAAGTGCTAACGAAGATCGTCGTGAAAAGACGAGAGTTGGAGAAGCGGAAAGATGAAGTAGAGCAGAAAGTGCGTGAGCTAGGCGTCTTGTCCAGTGACTCGCTGCAAAAATATGTCGACGAGGACCCTACAAGGATCCTTAAGCGGCTCCACAAGGCACAAGCACATCTCAAACAATTCTCCAGCGTCAATCGCCGTGCCATTGAGCAGTTTGACGGATTCGCCAAACAAAAGGATCAACTTCTGGAAAGGCAAGACGAGCTGGAGAGGTCCTCCGAGAGCATCCAGGAGCTTATCGAGACGCTGGATTTGCGCAAAGACGATGCCATTGACCGCACGTTTAAGCAGGTCAGTCAGAACTTCGCTCAAGTCTTCGAGAAGCTCGTCCCAGCTGGACATGGGCAACTAATTCTGGAGACGGCGCCGGAGATCGACGTGGGTAGCGACATCGAAATGGAAGATGACTCCCAGGAGCGAAGCCGTCATGGTGGCAATTACATAGGCGTTTCGATTCGCGTGTCGTTCCATTCCAAGCAGGATGAGGGCATGCTTATCCAGCAGCTGTCTGGAGGGCAGAAAAGCCTGGTTGCTTTGGCCATCGTATTTGCCATCCAAAAGTGCGATCCAGCCGCATTCTATCTGTTTGACGAGATCGATGCGAATCTGGATGCACAGTACCGAACAGCTGTGGCGGCCATGATACACGAGCAGAGCAATCATGCTCAATTTATAACAACGACGTTCCGCCCGGAGCTGATTGCGACAGCGGACAAGTGCTACGGAGGTAAGTCAATAGAAAGTGTCGTGAAATGCTTGCTCACTTTTCCTTGTAGTTTTCTTCAACAACCAGAAAGTGTCTTCGCTACGCTCCATCACACAGGACGATGCCTATCAATTTGTGGAAGAGGCCCAGCAAGCCGAATCATGACCATATCGTATCTGTCTTTCGGGAACCAAGAAGTATATGTATAGTATTATGTTTGTACAATCTATTATCATCCTCCAAAGCGTGCCAGACGTGCCCGTCTCATCTCTTCGGGTGACATTTGAGGCTCTTCATCCGAAGAATCTTCGTCCTCGCTCTGAACATTGCCTCTGAGTGTAGTGTCTTGCTGCGCGTCTTGGAGCGTGTCTTGGTGCGTCTTCTGTAGCGCTTCCGCTCGCATCCTAGCAATCCGTTCCACATCTGCCGGTGGAGGCGACGAGCGACTCGACTGCCTGCTTACCGAGGGTGCTTGGAAGCTGGCTTGTGCTTCGCGAATAGCACGCGCATCCTCTTCGTTGAGCCAACTGGCCGCACCTACCTGGTCATCAGTGTGCGGGTGGATGGAGGGATCTGAGTCGCGCATCGAGGCAGCCAGAGCTGCTTGTAGTTCGGCATCTTCATCGTCGTACCGTCGTTCTGATTGCATGAGCGTCTGACGATGCAATGCGTTGATGTCACCTTCCACAAGGCTCTCGCCGAGTTCCCCCGCTCCCCCGCTCGAGACGGAGTGGAAATCGTCATCGCTGTTGTTGCTTCCCCCCAACTGTGCAAGCACAGGGTTGAGGAATGGTGACCGAGGTGCTGATGATGCAGCTAGAATCTCTTCGTCGTCGTCGTCATCATCGGCAATGGTAATTGCGTTGCGTCGACTCGATCCCTCGTCGTCCACATTGATTGCTGCCTCGCGTGCGCCACCTGTGGGTGAGAGCCACGAGGACGAATGATCATCCTCATCCGAGTGCTGGTATTGTCGACTGGGACGTCGGCGTCCACCGCTAGCTTGGGGAAGGACAAATGTTTGCGCGGCGGATGACGAACCTTCGAATGCTAAGCCGCGAGCCCGCCTCCGACTGGGTGCAATGGCATCTACATGAGCATCTGTTTCTTCTTGATCGTCTGCCGAGTCGCCCTCCGCTGACTGGCCCATCCGCGTCCTTCTTTGGCCCGCTATGGAAGGGCTCTGCATCCGAGAGGATACGCTCCTTGCGTTGTTGTTCGGTTTGTCTTCCAGCAGGCTTGCTTGGAGCGCGGCTTGTAGATCTGCCTCTTCGTCCGTGCTGGAAGTTGTCCCGGCTGGTGCAGAGGGTCGAAGCCCAAGTGCAGCGGAGTTCGTGTCGACCGTGGTGTCCTGATCAAGGACTCCAGCCGCAGGAAGCATCGCTGCACATTCATCGGCTGGGGAGCTACGAAAGTTCCCAATAGCATGTTCAGCAGTGGCTCGAGCAACAAAGATCGAGTACCCTTCCGACTCGGCAGCTTGGAGGAGCGCACCGAGATATGATGTCCCTACCCAGCTTGGTTCGGCCAGAAAACTGTTCAGATTGAACCTGAAGACGTCATGAGTCATGCCGCGATCTCTTCACGTAGGACATACCAATAGCCGCCAGTGAAACTGCGAATAGTGAACCAGTGTGACTCCAAATTCAACACGAACGCGAGCTGTTCTTCGGGATGCGGCTGTAAATGCCTCATCTCTTCACTCCTCCAGCGAATTAGGGATATTCCCCATACCTGTAGCGCACTTTCCAGTACAGCAACACTGAAGTACCCTGTCGTCCTGGATCAGTATATACATAGGTCCGCGCTGACCACTCACCTGTATCATCCATGTTCAGGCTGGCTTCATCCCTTGCATTCCATGTGGCCTCATCAACGTTACTATGCTCTAGCTCATCCAGCCTCTTTGCAATCTCAGCAAGTTGCGACGGATCGTAATAGTTTCCCTGTAGAAGCGCGTTCAAGGCGTGCTGAGCGCATAGCATGGATCCTTGCTCTTGAAGCTCTGTTGTGAGGAGAGTGAGCACCTTTATACATGTAGAACTGATTCACGTACCATGGTGAATATGAGGAATGAGGGCAGATGCCGCTCCCGCCGCCATCGTGATGGTTCTTGTCGATTGTAGTCCAGACAAACACTCCACCCACGAAAGTGCAGTCGCGCAATAGGGACGTGCGCCGTGTCATGTGCGGGTGGCACGATAGGGAGTAATCTACGTTGAGTCGATCGAATGACAGCACCTTAGCAACTTCATCAACGCCGCCTGCCGCTAGCCGTCCCTCGGCCTCTACATATCTATACAAACCATTGCCTCTCTGCTCCTCTGTGGGTTCAGCTCTTCTCGCATCGTCCGTTTTTTGACCGCACTCGCTGCGATCTGTTCATTCCCCGGCGCAAGTAGCCAACACTTTCTTGATACACACCTCCAACTCCTTAGAAGAAGTCTCATAGTATGGATGCCATACAGAAGGAAGTCACCAGAGTTCTGGAAAAGGCACCCGGTGTAGCTACATACAAAAGCGCCCCACAACCTTCGACGTCCAAGATCGGCAAAAGCACAAGTCACAATGCCAGTGGAGGTGTCATGGACGCTCTAGATCATCTCCTGGAAGCTCTTGAAGAGGCAAAGAGCTCTTCGCTACCAGCGCAAGTTATCACAGCACAGCTACAGCAGCGGGTAGCCAAGTGCTCCAAGACGATCAACGACAAACACAAGGAGTACTATAACGCATTGGCAAAATTGGGAAAAGCCCTCGATAAGAAGTTTGTCATTGCCCTCGATGATGTGACAGATGTCAAGTTATTCCAGAGCGAAATCGCTCAAGACGCTCTCAAGCGTGTTGTGCGTGATCATTTAGAGCGCACAGGGGAGTGTGAAGTGGCCAGAATGTTTGAACAGGTAAGAGAAACATGGCAAAGAAGTCGACACTTATACTTATCTTTCCCATTAGGAGGCGCATCTGAACGTGGCCACCTCTTTCGAGGCAGGCACTTTCCAAAAGTTGAACACGATCACGAGCGCTCTTCGAGCAGGCGACCTTGGGCCTGCCATTCGATGGGCTTCACAGGAGGAGGAATTCCTTGCGTCTCGTCGAAGCCCGCTCGGCTTCTACCTTCACCGAAGTCGATTTTTGAAGATCGCTCTGGGCGAGGACCCATGGCTGCCTGGACATGACGACAATTCAGACCTGGACGCGGAGGACGGTGACAGCGACAAATTTGTCGAAGCAAGAGAGCACCACGATATGCCTTTGGACCCAGACGGAGAGAACATGGACCTGGAAGAAGCGTCAGCACAGGAGTCCAATGGGCACGCGGGATTGCATAACGCCGATGGTGAAGTGATTAGTATTTCACCCATTGAAGCCGCCTTACTCTACGGACAACGGTTTCTAAGACCTCAACAGCCTGGACAGCTCGAGGAGATTACCCGCCTGTTCACATATCTGCTCTATCTCCCTGAGCAGCCACAGTCCTTCTCCAAGCAGCTTCTCTCTGCCCGTGTCCCTGGCGTGTATCAGAATTTTCTCAATGACGACGAGATGCACGCCAGTGCTCTCGTTCCTCTCTTTCAGCGAGAATTCACAGCAAGCCAGGATATTGCACGCGAGGCACCGCTTCACCTTGCTGTCGAAGTCGGTGCAGGAGGTGCACTGAACCTCATCATCCGTGTACGAACGCTGATGAAAGCCAAAGGAAATGAATGGAGTCAGGCGGACGAGTTGCCGGTACGTTTTGTTAGTCTTAGATGATCTTTTTCTTATACGTGTCTCTCAGGTGGAAATCCCGTTGCCCCCTCATCTTCGTTTCCACAGCATATTTGCATGCCCAGTCTCCAAGGAACAAGGCACAGACGACAACCCTCCGATGATGATGGCGTGTGGTCATGTCGTTTGCCAAGAGTCCCTCACTAGACTTGGAAAGGGCACAGGGTAAGTGTCAAACACGAGCGTAATGTAGGAGAAACCACTAACCCCTCCACCAGTCGAGTCAAGTGTCCTTACTGCCCCATTGAGTCCACCACATCACAGGCTATCCGGGTGTACTTTTAGGGTGTACTCCAGTTTTCTCCTCTGTATTAGTACTTGCCAGACAGATCACATTTTTTGTACCATGAATTGATATCGTTGTTGGTGTAGTGCTTGCTTGTTTGTGTGACTGGCATATGCGTGGTATTGCTTGTACGAGTGCTAGAAACGTATCCGCTTGCTTCCTTAGCCGCCACATGTTTCGCATCGTACGTACGAGGTTGCATATCGGAGAAGGGAGAATAACATTTACAAAATGGAAGGAATTGCATCATGGAAGAGAATGCCGATGTACCATGGGTTTGCCGATATTAATAAAATGAGAGACGAAGAAACACATGCAATGCAGTGTTGGTGGCAGGTGATACGGAAATGTATAAAACATTGCAAGCTATTTTTATTGGAAAATATTAGTTCTCACGGAAGTATTTTGCGCATTGAGCCATACACATTTAATGAAATCCTTTTTTTCTCTTGAGAAGACATGATCTAGAAGCAAACACTGAAAGTTAAGAAAAAAGTGAAGACAATCAGGGCTGCACTTGGAGTGTGTCCTTCAAGGGTACATTCACGCAGTCCTGGCCATCGGTACTACCCATCCATCTTGGTACTACTTTCGTGGCCCTCGATGGTCTGTGCGACGCGTGCAATGTGTGCACGCCTTTCAACACGGTCAGACTCGGACAAATCTAGTACCCCGAGCCGCCCGGGGCTAAGTGACAGGAAGAGGGGAACAAATTCTGCCTCACTCCGTCATCATCAATTGAACCATGCACGCCACAGCACGTACACTGACGAACGCATTCGTTGTCTCTTCGAAGCGTACACCATTTGGTGCCTTCGGTGGCAAGCTGTCGGGCTTCACTGCCTCGCAATTGGGCGGTCTAGCTTCGAAAGCTGCGCTGTCGCAACTGCCAGACGGAACAAAAGTCGACGCGACAATCTTCGGCAATGTACAGGCATCTGACAACACGAGTGCATATCTAGCAAGACACGTTGGTCATTACGCTGGCTTGCCAGTCACGACACCTGCTTTGACCGTGAACAGACTGTGTGGTTCCGGCTTTCAATCGATCATCAACGCCGTCCAAGAAATCAGTGTGGGGGACTCCAATGTATTGTTGACAGGTGGTACAGAAAGCATGAGCCAAGCACCTTACACTCTACATGGCGTACGTTTTGGAAACACTCGATACGGAGTGGATCTGAAGCTTGTGGACAGCCTGGCAGCTGCGCTCACCGACATGGTCCCAACACCTACACCTATGGGTATTACTGCAGAGAATCTGGCAGAAAAGTATGGAATCACCCGCCAAGATGCAGACAACTTTGCTCTACAGACACAGCACCGCTGGCAAAAAGCGCTCGAGGAGGGCGCTTTCAAGGATGAGATTGCACCCGTCGAAGTGAAGTCTAAAAAGGTAGGTATCTCCGCCGACTTTGTCACACCATCTCACCTTCTTCATCACCAGGCTACCGAGACTGTGACTGCCGACGAGCACCCGCGTGGTGGGAAAGCTACGATCGAGTCGCTTGCCAAGCTCCCTTCTGTCTTCAAGAAGGACGGTACAGTGTCAGCAGGAAATGCCAGTGGAATCTGTGACGGAGCAGCCGCCAATGTCGTGGCCAGTGAAGAAGCTGTGAAGCAATTCGGTCTCAAGCCACTCGCCCGCATCGTGTCATACGGCGTGACTGCTTGTGAGCCCTCAATCATGGGCATTGGCCCTGTTGAGTCCATCAAGCTCGCCCTTTCTCGTGCTGGTCTCACCAAGGAGCAAATCGACCTCTGGGAGGTCAATGAGGCGTTTGCCTCCCAATGGTTGGCTGTACAGAAAGAACTCGAGTTGCCCAACGACAAGGCCAACGTGTTCGGAGGCGCTATCGGTGAGTTTCTGTCGCCTGGACTTGTTTCTTCCTTGCTCATCCTTTTCCCACGCAGCCATTGGCCACCCTCTCGGAGCATCCGGCGCCCGTATTGTGGCGAATCTTTCTCACAACCTCCACCGCTTGGACAAGAAGTATGCTGTCGGTGCAGCATGCATTGGCGGTGGTCAAGGCATTGCTGTTGTCCTGGAACGTGTATAAAAAATAGTAGTATTCTTCAATACATTCGAGAATCTTTGCACAATTGCAAGAGCCGCTTACTCTGGGATACGAGGATATTTCGACGCGCTTTCTCTGAGAAGATGGAATTAGTCCAGTCGAAACCATGAGAATCGCTTACGTACAGAGCTCTGTCTTCTGGGGGTCTGCCATGCTTGCGTCCGCCACACACTTGGACAGCGTCCGACGGGTGCCTATCGATTGTCGCTTGTGCAGCTCGGACACTTTCAAACTCCTTGGAATCCTATGAGCGTTGCGATGTCTATGCATAGCGAGACACTCACCCGACATTGTGCTGCCAAGCCCGAGGAGAGATGGATGCAATATCTTCGGCTTTGCACCTGTGCGTATGACTCCTGGTAGTTCCACCTATACTTTTCCATGAGATATCTGCCAAGTATACGTTAACACAGCAATATATATCTGAATATGAGATACCTACATAATCACAATGGCAGGCGCTCGGCTGATGCCACCATCGTCGTGTACGAGAATTCTGCCCTGTGCGCCACGATAGGATGCATGAAGAACGCTGTCTATGAGACGTGCAATGTATCCGGCGAGGCTAATCAGATTCTGCTCCGGAGTCTCCTCGACATGCAATACATGATACTGAAAGGCCTGAGGAAAGCTAGGTCTCAAGACAAAAACAGCCTCCTCAGCAGCCGATGTGACAATCAGAATGGATGTGATCCTTTTTGAATGCAGTTCAGCAAGGTTTTTGGCAGACTCGCTCGATCCCAAAAAGAGATTCGGAACAATCTCTTGTGCGGAGCGTCCTATTTCCCTGCTGAAAACGTGAGAAGAATCTTGTTGCAGGCAAAGCACGAACCTCCAGTTATCGGGCTTTCTCGCCGAGTCCAAGTGGCTGCATTGGTCGTGCAAAGGTACATTCATGGCGGAACGCATCCCCCTGCCGATTCGGCAGTGGCATGCTCGTTCGAGAGTGCGAGAGCAACACGTAAATAACACATGGATCTTACTCTTGCTACATGGAGGTGGAGAGAGGTTCGCACGTGTCAAGGAAAAGTCGCGAGGCGTTGTCTTCTCGTCCTGTCTCCTCTGTAGTCGGCCATAACATGTCCGGCACGGCTCCCTCGGATCCAGATGCTGTGCTTGGATCGACAGTGTTTGCTCGTCTCCAGCCGGCTGTGTACCTGTCACGATTTTTAGATGTCTCCATCCGTCCTGATGGTCGCTCTTTTGACGATGTAAGAGAAACAAAGCTGGCAAAAGAGACAGTCGGTGTAGCCGATGGCAGCAGCTTCGTTCGGCGTGGAAATACAATGATTGTCGCCGGCATAAGAGCCGAACTTTTGGATATCTCCGACGAAGATGTCAGCGGTGACGAGCAGATGGGCGAACCAGACTTTCGCTCCCGATCTCAAGGCATTGGACCCGTGGACAGAAGAAGAGTGGTTGTCAATATTGACATGGGACCCATGGCCGGTCCTCAATTCAAGTCCGGCCCTCCCGGAGAAGAAGCGCAGATACTGGCGAGCAGATTACAGAGGGTTTTAGAAGTGTAAGTCCAATCTGCTCCGTTTTTTCTCAGTCCTCTCATATCCTCCTGCAGTTGTCCTCCTCTAGAGTGCACCGATCTATTCATCGAGAAAACAAGTTTGTCCTGGTGTCTGTTTGTGGACCTCGTCTGCGTCTCGTACGATGGCAATATCTTTGACACATCTCTTCTGGCAATCAATGCTGCCCTCCATGATGGTACGTCATTTCTCTTTTCCAGACAATTCGCTCATTGTACCTGTAGCAAAGCTTCCACTCATGATCTACGACGAATCTAGCAGCCAGGTTGTTCAACATGAATCCAAGAAAGAATCTCTCCGTATTCAAGCATGCCCAATCTCGTGCACGTTCTCCATTGTAGACCAAAAGTACCTTCTCTCCGATGCAAACTCGTTTGAAGCGACACTGGCTTCGGGTGCCATTTCCATCACACTAGACATGTGGAACAAACAGAATGCAGATGTCAGAATTGTTGACTTGCGATGCACGGGAAGATGTTCAGCTACGATCACAAAACAAGAAGCAAGCCAAGCTGGCGTGGACCCGAGTGACTGGTTCGAAGACGAGTCGTCGGATCGTGTTTTTGTACAGGACGATGCACTGATCCGTGTGTGTATCCGGCGAGCCCAACAGCAATGCTCCATCATTCATCGACTGCTGCCAAAGCAGCAGGCCTCGTTGAAGGTGGACTGACCATCTCCTTTCGTAGACTGACGGTCTATTTGTCATTGTATTTATATGTTGTCATTGTGTTGTATGTATCACTGTGCGACACTCTCTACTCATACATGGTATACATTTGTCGCCCACTCCTACTAGTCACGCATCAGCGCATTCACAATATGCTTGACGCGAAGTTGCTTGAGATCCGTGTATGTTTGGCCTACACCAACAAAGTAGATGGGAAGGCCCGTAACGCTGGTTGCCGTGAGTGACGTACCGACCTTGTCGTCGATTGTATCGAACTTGGTCAGCAACATTCCATCCAGACCACGCGGTCGACTAACGCCACTGAAGTCTTTCAAGCTCTGGTCGAATTTGGTGAGCTGATCGACCGCTTCATTGCCCACCAATGCTTCTCCAACAAAGAGAATCTTGTCTGGGTTGTTGACAGCTACCAGCTTGGACAGAGCTCGCATGAGTGGCTCGTTGTCTTGCATTCGACCTGCCGTATCAATCAGCACAACATCATAGCCCGACTTGCGCGCGTAGGACAGGGCTTCCTTGGCGATGCCAGCCGCATCCTTGCCGTAACCCTTCTCATATAGCTCGATTTTGTTTCCTCCATCTGGTGTTCCATCCCCTACTCGTTCACCATCGACGTACAGCTGCGATAAATTCCGAACATGCACTCGCAGTTGCTCCACAGCGCCACTTCGGAATGTGTCACACGCAGCAATGAGTACGCGGAGATTATTCTGAAGCAGCCAGAAGCATACCTTGGCAAGGTTCGTCGATTTGCCCACTCCGTTCACACCAACAAAGCACAAGCTGTACGGTTCGGCATTAGGAGATGCGTCAGCATCCATTCCGCCACGGTGAGGACGTGCTTGACTCGCCAGCAGATTCGACCGTACAGACGCTTGCTTCTTTGTCGAGATCTCCAACAAAATATCCGTGCTAGTTTTCGGCGTAAGGATGCGCGTAATACTCTGTTCCAAAGATTTGCGCACTTCGCTTTTGATACTCGCAAATGAACCCAGTTGTTTCCCTACCAGACTCTTGGAAACGGCAGAACACAGTTGCGCTGCCACATCGGCTGCCACGTTCTTGGACTGCAGGTGCGACTGCATGGCTGCTAGGGGTGCTGCCAGATCAGCTTCCGTTAGAGGCGAGTTTCCTGTCAGACGCGAAAAGAGCGATCGATTCGTTTCAGAGGACGTGGGTGCGAAGCGCGACCAGAGACCGGAATGTTTCTCCGTTTCCGTGTCGGAGAGCTCTTCGTCATCGGCTTCATGATCATCTGCATCGGCGATTTCGTACAAACCATCTTTGCCTTTATGTCCCATACTCTTTTCGTCGATCCATCCGGTAAGATCTCCTTTTTCTCCATCCTGCACAACGACCTCAGCACCAGAGGAGAAATCCAAAGCTGCGACATCCTTTTGTGATACTGTGGACCCATCCCACTTCCGCATCTCCTTTGCTGGCCCTTTCTTCTTCTTTCCTCCACCACCAGGCGAGTCCGTTCCGCTCTCTGCAGGCGATTCTTTCGAGACTCCCTTGCCCTTGGCGCCTTTCTTGTTGATCTGTGTTTTTTTCAAGCGGTTCCGCAGTGCTTCAACATTCTTGGCAACATCCTGGTGATCACCTGCGTCATGTTTCTCTGCATCTTCGGCCATGTTGGTATTCTCGGCTCCGTTGGAAGTTTCCTTGGGCGTTTCAGAAACAAGAGCTGATGTGGTTTTCCCGTTCACCCCGCCTCTCCTCTTATTTGCCAAGACACTTTCCCGTTCTAAGGACCGCAAAATCTGCGTGAACGTTGCTTCCCATTCTGGTAATCGTCTGACGTAGTCTGATCTGAGTCTGTTGGTTGATTCCATCGACCCCGGTTGGCCTGTCTTTCTCGATTGTGTAGCTTGGCCAAGAGCCTGTACGAACGGACGAAAGCTGTCGAGAAATGACGCTTTGACGGAGGCAAGAAGCTGGGGAACGTAGGAAAGCTGAAGAATACGCTGATAGACTACGACAAATACGAGCTCCACATCGTTGGCAAGCGTCCACTGAAGGGTATAGCCGTCCTTGTCGTATTTGTCGGATGCAAGACGGTCTTCGAGAAATGCAGACTTGACCAGGGCATCAACGGGATGGTTATTCGTTGTACCACTCGTAGATGCTGGTATACTGGGCGTGAAGCTTTTGGACCATAGCACAAGCCCAGAGCGGGTAACAATGCTGAAGTGATCAAGCATCGTACGATTTGGTGGCAGGCAAACGCAGCGCAGCATAGCTTGTATGATTCCTGAGGACGTGGATTACGCACGTGCGCCGCCTTCCATGCCTCCACCAAGATCCACATTATGACGTACATTTGGTCATCCGCACTCCTTGGTGATTGATCCCCTCCATGGAAGAAGAGCGGCATCCAAGACCGTTCGAGGACCACGTTTACAGACCCGTACAAAATTATTCTCCAGATCAAGCAGACGACGAACCACAGAGAGACTCCAGCAGCATGGCCGATCAACGACAAGTATCACAATACCTGACCCGCGTGCAAGTGGTCACGCCCCTGTCCATCTTGCTCAATTTGGCCGCACTCACCGTTTGTTCGATCATTATCAAGCCAGGCTTGGGTGATGTAAACAAACAGCATGTTACTCAGTTTACTCCGAATCCTGCTTTCATCCTCATTTATTGGGGTGTATTATTTCTCCTCCAGATTGGCTTTACCGTCTTAGCTGTTGCTGGACAAAAGGAGTTGACCAGAGTACGTGGCATCTCGATTTGCATTCCTTCATTCTGACCTTAGAACTTGCAGAACTCGATTGCATATGGTGTGGGCATCCGTCTTGCTCTTGCAAATCTCTTTCTTGGCGGGTGGGCAATTGCTTGGGTGATCAACTCAACCTATTCCTTCTTGGCGGGGCTGGTTCTCTTATCACTCAATGGCCTGCTATTGCTCATCACTGTACTTGTACTTGCCATCAAGTATCCGTCGAGCAGATCGCGACCTTTGGACTGGCTCTTCATCCACGCGCCCGTGAAGATGTTCCTGGTCATCACGATTCAGTTGGATGTCCCCCAAATGCTTTTCATGGCCCTTGGTTGGGATTGTGAACGGTGCAAATATGAAGACAGCCTCATCTTGGGCTCGAGGCAGGACGAAGCCCGGGCATTATGGCCTTCGTTCGGAATCATTACAGGTATGGGAGCGCTCTCCGCCATTTGGATCTTTGCTGCTTCCGACTTCACATGGGCTGCGTGTGGCATCTATTTGCACTTTGCACTCTTGTATTCCAAATATCCACCGCTGCACAAGCGTCATCCCGAAATTGTGGCGGCAATCATCTTAGCAGCATTGCTTCAAGCAGTAGCATTGCTAGGCAGTCTAGTCCACCGCGCCATATCCCCTGCACATGACAATGACGAAGGTCGCATTGCTCTCGGACGCAATCCGAGGGAAGAAGCAGCGGCCGCTCGCCAGGAGGCCGAAGCGGAAGCGGCTGCAGCTGCGGCTCGAGAGCAATCTCTGTCGCAACCCGCTGTGCCCTCGGAAGACCAAGATTCGGCAAGCCAAGACCCTTCATCTTTGGAAAGAGGAGAAGCACAGCAATCCGAACAAGTCAAAGTCAGCCGGACACTTGGTTCACCCCAAGCAAAAAACAAGCCCTAGTTGGCCAGAATGTACCTTTTCCACACTTTTCTTTTGTTCTCAATTTCACAATTGCAGTAGAGTACAGAACCAGCACAGTAGTACTGATGGATGAGAATTGACCCATTGCGCTAGTGATTCTTGGGGGCATGTGGGCGATTGGGAAGCCAGATCACAGGGTGTCTTTGGTACATGGGCCAGGGTGGCACACAGAACTGGGGGAAGATAGATGAGGTATTGCTCAGTCGTAGATCGACAGTGTACTTACCACCAAAGCAACCAGAACTGATGCACCAAAAATGCTCATGCAGACAAAGAGATTGTCGAGCAGCCATCCGACCAAAAAGGCGACGATCTGCCGGCCAGTGTTAGGACAGCTCAAGGATTTCAGACAACACCTACCGCTCCTAGGACGATGCTCTCCTGATTGATACGATCTGCAAGGCGCTGACCTTGGAATGACTGATATGCGTGCAAGTTAGTGCTGTAAAGACGCTATGTGTTGTGTGTACATACGATCTTGCCCTCGAGGGCATTACGAATGTCGTCCATCGTGATGGTCAATCGAAGAAAGAATGCTTGGCTTCCACGTCGCGTCTGGCTACATACAAGAGTCTAATTTGCGGTGCGGTCAGACAACGATTGTCATCGGCGAGCGAGGTGCCTTTGGAGTAAAGTTCGTTTGCAGTATAGATGAGTGTTGCACAAAGTGTCTGGGCTTTCCAATATCAGCCCACTGGACCTAATCTTTCGCCCTGGCGAAAGCTTTCGTCCAACATGGCTACCCAACATACTGACGTCGATTCCCGTCACGCGTCTCCACTTGCGCAAGTGGTTTGCTGTCGTTGCACTTTTCTTCCATCGGTATTTCGAACATTTTGTGTTGTGGATGCCACATTGAAGAGCAACCCTACTCTGCCCATATACCGACGACGACTACCAACGCACGACCGATCAGTACTGCGAAGGCCGGTAAAATAGCTGCACGATGTCCGCACCTAACCAGGTAAGTGCCCAATTGCACCCTTCATGGAGATTGTATTCTTACACCCACTTCTGTGGAGAAGAGGAACGACAATACAAGCGAGGAGGCATACAAGGTGGCCACAAATGACCCCTCTTCCATCTCGCCCCTGATTATCGACATGGACATCTTTGGACAATTGCTCGAAATGGACGATGAAGACGATCGGGAATTCTCTCGGGAAATCGTATGGAACTACTTTGACCAGGCTGAAAGCACTTTTGAGAAGATGGACAAAGCCTTGTGTGTACATCGTTCTTCTGCTCGTGCCGCACCATTGACCTGCTTTTTCTCACAGAGTCGACAAAGATCTCTCGGAGCTGTCCACTCTCGGTCATTTCCTTAAAGGAAGCTCCGCCGCCGTTGGTGTTATCAAGGTCCGTGACAGCTGTGAGTTTATGCAGCACTATGGCAAAAAAGCGGACAAGGACGGTATCACCGAGCTCAGTGAAGAGGATGCGCTTTCCAAATTGACCAGTACTCTCAAAGACGTCAAAGAACAATATAAGGAAGCTGAGGTTGCTCTGCGACGTTTCTACAGTGATAATGATCAGGAGTAAACGCAGATTTGGACTATGATAATGTATTTGTCTGATTCCCAGGTATCCTGTTTATGCTTCTACGCTTCTACCCACTTCTAGCTCAAAATACATATGAAAGACCTTTTCCCGTCTAAAAGCCCTATTTCTCTCGTCATCTGGCTGGCTTATGAGAGATAAAGTGTACCTGATGCATGAGAACTATTGACGCTTGAGGCCTCTTGTGCGCAGCCGCAATGGGTATGCGCAGGCTACCTGTGAAAGTAGTCTGCCGTGACGACAGTGGGGTCACCGGTCTTCTAGACATTTGTCCGGCTTTCAGAACGCGACCTTGTGCCAATTTTAGGCGTCCAGAAAGCGGAGGTGTGAAACAAGCGACTTCTTCTTCACCACATTGGGCATCCATAGCAAAAATGTCTACTGATGCATCCCCAATGACGCTGAAAAGACTCATGAAGGAGGCACAGGCAGAACAGCATCCCTCCAAAACGAAAAGAGACGAAAATATTGTTCAGCTGCAGCCAAGGAATGTGCAGGGCGAGCCCAACCTGTTCGAATGGGAGGCCACACTACGGGGACCACCAACTGGCGCCTATGAAGGTATGTCGTAGGACGGAGCTCTAAGAAGATTGACTCACTGGGCTTCGCTTTCTCGTTGCAGGTGGCGTTTTTCATGTGTCCATTCATATTCCGCCCTCGTACCCGACCAAACCTCCTTCGATGAAGTTCACGACCAGGATATGGCATCCAAATATTCATTGGAAAGTAGGTCACGAACTAATGTGGTACTCCGCAAAAATCTCACGATGCTCTTCATAGACTGGCGAGGTATGTCTGGATGTTCTTAGCTCGCAATGGTCGCCAGCATGGAATCTGTCCTCTGCCTGTACAGCTGTTGTGGCGCTTCTGGATGCCCCAGAGCCGGACAGTCCTTTAAATGTGGATGCCGGTATGTTCTCTTGAAGATATTAAAGCGCAAAGCTCACCCTCCACAGCCACTGTTTTTCGAAGCGGCGATAATATTGCGTACCGTTCGATGTGCCGAATGCAGACACTCCTTTGGGCAGCAACGTAATCTCGTCCCAAGATCGAGCAGCGGATTTCTTGAGCACCAGGATCGTCTTCGCTAGACACACGGACACTATCTAGAAGACATGTGTATTCTTCTGACAGCCACATTGTATGTTCTCACTTATCATGTACCATAGTCCACTACAATGCCTATCGAGCACTATTGACATCATTGCACTTCTGGCACCGCGAGATATTTTTCGCGTCGATTCTGGACACGTTCTTCGCAAGAAACCGTCAAATCTCATGGCGATCGGAATCGGGAGCTCAGTGAGCTCGGCGTGTGATACTGGGTTCAAGGGAGATGCCCAAAAGACACGATTCCTATATTCTGCGCCAGAACAAGCCGACCGGCTCGATATTTCGAAGCCCAGATACAACCTCGACACGTTTTCCGGACGCCTGTCTCACTTCTACAGCGTCACATCTCCTCTAACATTGTTCGCGAGCAAAGCACAATTGCAGGATGCCCGAAGACTCGTTGAGGAGACAGAATTGCGACTTCCTTCGTCCAAACAAGAGGCCTTCTATGTATCCCGAGACGAAGCGGAAAGGTACTGGAAAGCAAAACAACTGGTGCAAAGTAGTGTTCATCCCGATACAGGCGAAGCCATTCCCCTGCCATTTCGAATGTCAGCCTTTGTGCCCACGAATTTGTTGGTTGTCGGTGGAATGCTCAGGCCGACGAATGGACTTACAGCCACCATTTTCTGGCAGTGGGTCAATCAAAGCTTGAATGTCTGTGTCAATTACAGGTGAGTTGGGCCTCTGTGCATGCAGTGATTTCATGCCTGAACAAAGAGCTTCCACAGCAATGCGAACAAGTCTGTCCCGATGAATATGAACGAAGTCTTGACGGCGTACGCTGGCGCTACAGCTTCGGCTGTTGCTCTCGCTGTCGGGCTGACACGCGTTGTGACACCAGGGACAATTCTAGCACGTCTTGTTCCCTTTGCCAGTGTGGCCTCAGCCGGGTGCGTCAATGTAAGTTTGATGCGATGGAAAGAGATCAAGGACGGTGTCAGCATCTATCGGCGCCGCGACGGTGATCCAGATGGCGAGCGGATCAAAGTTGGCGACAGTCCAACGGCAGGCCGTCGCGCTGTTGCCATGACGGCAGCCAGCCGGGTTATGACAAATAGTAAGTCGTCCACCAGTGTGCGGCCTCGTCCTGATTCTTTTCATAGTACCCACAATGATTCTTCCGCCTCTCGCACTCGCGTACCTGCAGAAACGTCGCATACTCCCCAAGAGCGGTCTCGCAACACAAGCAGCGGACCTCGCACTGATAGGAACCAGTCTGTTTGTCTGCTTACCCCCTGCGATTGCGTACTTCCCTCAGACGGCCGTGATTGATGCCAAGTCGCTGGAGAAGCAATTTAGTGACATCCGCGATGAAAAGGGTGCACCTGTCACACAATTCGAATACAACAAGGGACTGTAGTTCTAGAGAAGTTCTATACAATTGCAAATATCATGAAGATTACGTGGACTGAGTGGAGATGTAGTGTGCTACTTTTTGTCGATCACATAACTGTTCTGTAGAGTGCGTTTGGCAAGTTGGAGAAGTTGTTCGTGTGATAATGTTTCCGAAGCGTGGTCGTCGCCTGTTCGGAAGCGAATAGACTCCTGTTTCGGCCATATGGCAGCCGTATGCCGTAATGCTTCCGCATCATGTACACTGGATGTGTCGATATACCGCACGGCTTCTACGAGTTTCACCATATCCGCCAACTCTTCTTTCAGCTTCTCTCGCTTCTCAGCTGACGAAGGCGGCTGCAGAGCAGAAAGCCGACATAGTTTGTCGAGAAGCGCATCATCAATGGGCTGTGCAGATTGACGGGCCGCCTCGACTGCTTTCTCTTCCAATTCAATGAGAGACCATGTGGGCTCTGCCGGGATGCAGAGCTGATCATCCGTAAAAGCGGAGGGATGAGCCTGTGTGCTGTACGATCGCACCCCGTTTGGTGTCGAGGCCAAGTTGACAGTCTGTGACGAGGAAGTGGAAGGCGTGTCGTGTGAGAGGATATCGTCTTCTTCCACAGGAGCTGGCGCACTCGCTTCGAGCTGAGCAGCCATCAGACCTCGGAAGCGACTTCCCGGTCGATCAAGCTCGGAGAAGGAGCCGCTTTCCACAATACGACCCTTATCTAATACAAGGATCTTCCCTGCAGATTTGATCGTACTTAACCGATGAGCAACAATCCACACGGTAATCTGACCCTGCTTGATGATCGACTCGATGGCTTGGTTTACAAGGAACTCCGACGCAGAATCCAGTGCGCTTGTGGCCTCGTCCAGTAGCAAGATACTGGGCTTCCTCACCAGCGCGCGGGCAATGGCTATCCTTTGGCGCTGACCTCCGCTCAGCTGTCTTGCTCCAATGTAGGTGTCTAACCCGTCCTTCATGGACTGAATAAAATCCCAGCAGTTGGCTTGACGCGCAGCCTCCTCGATCTCCTCTCGGGTGGCCTGTTTGTAACCGTAAGCAATATTTTCGGCAATCGTTCCGTCAAATAAAGTTGGATCTTGCGTGACGACACCGATGAGCGATCGCAGCTTTTCCGGCTTGAGGCCTCGTACATCCTTATTGCCAAACGAAACTGTCCCGTTGTCTGGATCGTAGAACCTCAACATGAGCGCATGAACGCTGCTCTTCCCAACGCCACTACCACCGACCAGCGCGACAGACTCGCCGGGTTGAATCGTCAATGTGACACCATGTAAGATTTTCTGATTTGGGCGTGACGGATATGCAAAGTTGACATTATCAAACTTTATCACCCCGCGATTCGCAGGCGAATCCTCCCCTTGACCAAGGCGAATCTTGTCGGGTGTGCGGTCGATCAAATCAAATACCCTCGCACCGGCGCCGATTCCTCGCATGATTGTGGCGAAAAACGAAGTGAAATTCGCAAGTCCTCCACCCAGGTACGCAGTATACATGAGCAACGAGGTGAGGTCACCAACTGTGATAGTTCCTTTGGCCACCAGAGATCCTCCATAGGTCAAGAGAGTGAGAATAGCACAGTTGCCGACGAATCCCGTGCCAGCATAGAAGAATCCGCTTGCATACGCTTCTTTCGTCTGGAGATTGACAATCTCTTTCACTTTTGTTTGGAAACGAGTGCCCTCCTCTTGTTGAGTATTAAAGGCAGCAATCGTGCGGAAAGCCGGAGAAGAAAGGCGCTCTTCTGCTGTACGAGTCATGGAGCCAACTGCATCCTGCGTGCGGTTCGTAAGGTCTCGTAGGTACCGTCCATAGAAGACCGCACCGACAGCAGCGGGAGGCACGACAGCCATCATAAGAAGGGTGAGCTGCGTGGAAATGAGGAACATGGCCGAGCCAGCAAATAGAACAGTGACACCCGCACGAAGTCCATCACCTAGATCCGAAGTAATGGCATCGCCGACGATATTCGTGTCCACGCTCAGTCGGCTGACGACATCTCCAGCACCTTTGTCTGCCCATTCAACCTCTTGACGTAGAGCGCTAGAGTACGATAGCTCCCGGATACGTTGGATGACACGGATTCCAGCAAGCTCGAGCATGATGTTGCTTCCAGCTTTTGCTGCTGCACCAATGGCGAAGACAAAAAGCAGTGCGAGTGCCACACTACTGAATCCAAATCCGTAAAGTGTCGGTGAGGCATCGGTACCGTGCTCGTAAGTTGCTGTGAAGAAGTCAATCACTTTTCCAATCGCAAGCGGTACGGAGAGCGTGACTGTGGAGCTGACAAGGAGCAGACCGAGGGCGAGAAAGATGGTCTTGCGCTGACTCGTAGCCAAACCAAACAGTCTGCGGACGTCAGGGTAAGTAGGCGTGACAGTCGATTGGTCCTTTGCACCCTTGTTGGCGCTGTCTGAGGCTCTCTTGAGAAGAGCGTCGCGAGCCCTAGTCAGGATACTGATCGACTGCGACTCCTGCTTGGGTGCCGTTTCCACGCTGCGTGCACCTTCCTTCTCGCTTGATGCAAAACGTAGATCAGAGATGCGATGTCCATCAAAGAACAGCAATGGCCTGGGACGGGTGGGATAGAAGAAGTGGTGTGGAGTGCGGGAAGCAGAGGAGGAGATGCCTCTTTGTTTTGTTGGGAAAGGGCGCCGGTCTTGAGAATACCATTGTTTGCCGGGGCCTAGAAGAAACGGCGAGGTGTTGAGAAGACCCAGCTGACAGCCGCGCGGGAGCACGGAGGCTCTAGTCGCCAAGATCGGCAGGCCGTTTGCCCACATGGTGTGTTCCCACACTGAGCAGGATTCAAACTGCAAAAGAATGAATGAGATAAATAGCCGGCGGAGATCGTACGATGATCGCTAGAAGGATGACAGACTTCGTCAGCGAACGGGTGCTTACTAAGCAAGCAACGCGGTCAGGAATTTACGCGTTGCGTACGTTGAGCATCACGTCCAGAAGTAACACACTGACATTGATCGACAAACGACAACAACCCCGTCCAGACGCCCACACTGACCGAGTGCAAACGCCCTTGACGGTCTGTAGACATGCAAGCAGATTCCAAAGATGACATTCAGAGCGAGCAACAAGAGCCCGAGAAGTCTATTGAAGAGCTCCTGGAAGATGCCAAAAGGAGCTTTGCCCTGAGAAATTGGGACCAGGCCGCCGACACGTACGGCCAAGCATTAGAGGCATTGTGAGTTCGGAAGTGCCTTTGCTGAATGAATGCTGATGCCAGTGAAATATGAAGACAGGAGACTCATTCGGAGGATTCCCTTCCGCTGGCACCGTTGCATCATCGCTATGGACATGCCCTCTTGGAGCATGCGATCGCTACATCGGGAGCTCTTGGCGGTGGTGGAAATAACGATGCACCTATGCCATCCAAAGCGAACGGGGCATCGACAGTGGCTTCTGCACGAGCGCAAGAGGCAAAATCGGACAAAGAGGCAGAGAGGGTCGTGACAGAAGGTACGCTTCCTCATCTATTGTTTCTTGTGATTCACAGTCCGTCTTTTAGCTGCCCAAGCATCGTCCAAATCTGGCCCCTCTGATCATCCCAGCGCTTCCCGTGCGAAACCGTCCGACCCAAGATTCACATTTGGAGGCGATGCAGAAGAATCAGATGAGGAGGAAGAGAAGCCTGAACAAGAAAATCAAGAGAACGATGAGGATGACGACCTTGGCGTCGCATTCTCTGTCCTGGAACTTGCACGCGTAAGCTACGAAAAGATCCTGGAACGAGGTGGCACTCTTCGCACAGTTGAAGGGGAAGAGTGGAATACGTTAACAATCAAGAGTCAGTTGGCAGAAGTGTTGAACGATCTTGCCGATGTTGGTCTGGAGTCCGGTAAGAGGCCGTAAAAACTGTATGCGAAGGGATCTGACGTAGTATCATAGAGAATTTCCAACAGGCATCTGCAGACTACAAAGCATCCTTAGAGCTCCTAGAGCCTCTGCTCCAACCCCATTCGCGGAGGCTTGCAGATGCATATTTGCGTTTGGGTCTTGCACTGGAGTTCCATCCTGATGCCTCCATGCAAGCCTCCGCAGAAAAGTATGTGTCTGCTGCGCTGATGGCGCTGCGCAAAAGATCCGAAGCGCTCCAAGATCGTCAGCGTACCTTGGAGAAAGAGCGACAAGAAGGCGTAGAAGGACTGGCAAGGATGGAAGAAGCCGCAGCGGGGGTCCGTGAAGAGAAGGCTCAACTTGGCAGTGAGGATAGACACCAAGAGGCCGTCAGGAGCAACGGCAAAGGCAAAGCCACAGTGCATGACGAGCAGCTCCTTGAGAAGGATGACACTGCCAAGATGGATTGGCAGGCTGTGGCGAAGGAAGCGGGCGATGTACAAGAGATGACCAAAGAGCTAGAACTCAAATTGGAGGAATACACGCAGGCACCGCCAGGAGGTGCCAATGCCCAAAGCAGCTCGGGCGACGAAGCAAAGGCTGCCTTGCAGAAGGCCATCAATGAAGCTCTTCTAGGGGCGAGTACAAATGCCATGGCGGAGGGCAGCTCAGCGTTTGGAAAGCACGATGCCAACGTGCCCGTGAACGATCTGAGCGCCATGGTGAAGAAGAAAAAGAGACCAGCTGAACAGTCGTCGTCGCCTGGAAAGGGCAAAAACAAAGCCCAAGACGGATCCGAGACCAAGAAGTCCAGAGTAGAGGATGAATAAAGACTTCATAAGCCTTTGTAAAGTACCATGAATGGAATGGGGACAAGTGTACACTCGATTGGAAGCACCACAAATGAAAATTTTCAGAGACACCAAAGTCACTTGGCCAGTCTCAGTCAGAAATACATGGGTCAATGTGCTGAGTGTATGTAGAAAGCAAATGAATGTAAAAGGACAATGATGAAATTAGTGTTAAATAGAAGTTCAATGGTTGAGCTCTTGACGACGAACCGGGACCATTCGCGCGCTGTCGACAATGTGTTCGACATGCCGCCGGATCGCCGCGACGTCTTGTAGGTTTGAATCAGCGGACAATTGGCGTCGACGATCGTTGTCCTTGTTCTTGCGATGCTTTCGATGCTTCTTTTTCTTCTTGGAAGAAGCAGACGAGCTGGTTGTACCAGTACTCTGCGTGGATGCCGCTGTATCGCCACCCGTGCTGTCATTGTTTGTGCTGCTGCTACTGCTACTATTGCTCTCGGACGGCTCGTTTTGGTTTGCGGGTGTCTGTTCGGTGCCGGCACCGAATTTCTGTCGATCTAATGCGCCCGGAACATTCTTGGACGGCACGCTTTCACGCCAGATCACGATGCCCACGACGGCAGCAATGATTAGCACGCCTCCAAGAAGACTCAAGTAAAGCGTGAGCTTGCGGCGCCGCTCAACTTTCCGACGAATCTCTTCGCTCTCTTTGGAGTCAAAGGCATGCTGCGCTCTACTAAACCGTTTCCAGAAGCGGGCTCCATACCCATTCACATCCCACTCATCGCCCATGCCACCCCCACCCAGATAATGACTCTTTCTGTTTTTAGGCTTCTCCTCGACAAATCCTTGAACCCTGGGCTGTGGAGCATTGGCATCGTCGTCATCCGACTCGCTGGGAATCTGCGAAGGCTGCCCGCCACCGCGTCCGGTTAGCAGAGCCACAGACTTGCGGAACAGGCTCTGGCGTTGTGGACCTGGTTGTCTAGGCCCTCCTTGTGTGTTGGAAGAGCCTCCTGTGATGAATGCCATACTCTTCCGAAAAATGCTCTGGCGCTGCGACGCACGGCCTGGCGCATCGGAGAACCCCTGAGGTGGTTGCCGAGGGCCTGGCAGGCGAGCATGTGGTGGGACTCTTTCCCCAGGTGGCTCTCGTACAGGCGATGGAAGCGACAATGGTTGTGGTGAATGAGGTTGAGCAGGGCGCAACGATTGTGGTGGCTGTCGTTGAAGGGGTACAGGACCTCGCTCCAAAGGCACACCCACTGAGTTGGGTGGAGGAGCAGGTGCATAGGGCGAAGATGCTCGATTCTGCGACATGTCTGCAGGAGACACAAGGTTACGTTGTTGAGCGGTAGAAGATGCCGAGCCGGCTGGAGATATAGACCTCGTGTAGAAGCCAGTGGACTCCAGTGAGCGGTTGCTGTTGGAGGGAGGCATGTGTGGTGATGCCGCTCGACTCGTGTCTGCAAGTCCAAGCTGATGAGTTAATGCTGTCCTAGGGCTTTGAGGTTGACCATCGTCGCGTCGTGGAGGCTGCAAAGTCCTGTCGGCTGACGGTTGAACGGGAGGATCGTGCAGCTGAAAGGCTTGTTGAGAAGAGGGAGCAGGCATATGAGAATCATGGCGGCCACCAAACCCATCTGTGCCTCCAAAATGAATGTAGCTTCCATGTCTAGCATCATCGCCATAATCGCTCGAGCTTTGGATTCGGTTGTCGCGATTCGGCTCCCTTAGATTCATGCCAGCCCCTGATCCCGACACCATGTCAAATGCAGGGCTCGGAGTGTTCCCACGCTGCTGTTGACGGCGTTCCACTTGCTGCCTCATCTCTAGGGCAGGACTCGTTGGGCCCGGATTTGCCAACGGTGCGCCGCCTTCCTTGAGGCTTTTCAAGCCCAGTAATTTGAGAGTAGGAGGATTTTGCGACGCAGTGTCTGGAGGACGTGATCCAACGGCCGCTGCGCGCGACGTCCAGCTCGCTCTCGACGAGGTTGCCTCGTTGGACGAAGCAGGCGGTGGGATTCTGGGCTGGGGGACCTCGTCGTCGGACGAGTCACTATCATCATCGGACGCCTCCGCCATCAGGACACCTGCCCATGCTTGCGAGTCACGGGCACCCTGTGCCTGACCGTCTGCCATTTTGGTTCCTCTGGCGAATACGACGCTGCTCTGCCTATTCTTTGCCTGCGTCATGTTGACAAATGCTTAGAATGCTTGCCCAAGATGCTGTAAATGTGTCATAAAAGTGTGCAGATGGACGGCAATCAGGGTAGGTATGGGCGAATATTGCTATTAGAAAGAAAAGAGCGTGATGTAAGAAAAAGAATGTTGGTGAGTGTCAGTATGATCAGAAAGATAAAAGGGAGCGTACACCTTCAAGGGATCATCACCTCGAATAGCGTGGGGCTTTGCCGCGCAAAGAGCGGCGTCTGGCGTTTCGAGAAGGCACAATCACAGTCGCGCCTTAGACGCGCCAAACTTTACTTTGGCAGTTCGATTGCCTAGACGAGGTGGAATAGTCGATCATGCGGACGCTAATTGTGGAATGCAGACACTTTGGTGGTGTATAGTGTGCACCGAACTTTCCTCTACGATACTGCGCGTCGTAAGGGCATATATATATTTTCAATCGCAGTGTGAATACGAATTCGAAGCCGATTCTTGAAGAATATTGAGCGTGCCTAGAAGACTGGAACATCACCAATCAGTCGATGATGAGAGCGGAACATGACTATCACCGCTTCGGCTCAATATCGATGCCACCGAAGAAGCACATATTGTACATCATATGGAGTGAAAGGTACTTTGGCACGGTGTGTCCATGTCTTTCTCCGTATATCAGCGATGTAGAGTGACATTTCGAAGGTACGACGATCTTTCTCCTTAACAATTAGCGTTCATTCATGAGAGCCGTCGTGTTCATATGTACAATATGGGAATCCGATGAATTTCTACAGTGACAGTGACGAAAGGCCACAATAATACATGCAAATTAGAACTCATCCCGTCGCAAGCCGTTCAGTGTCCAGCCGTCCTGGATAATGAGATCGGCTGAGCGTTCAGCGACCATGAGAATGGTCAACATAGGGTTAATAGTGGGGAGAATGGGCAAAACACTTGCATCACACACGCGCAGGCCTTGCAGACCAACGACGCGGAGGTCTTTCTCGTTGACTACGACATTGGGATCCGAGCTGGAATGTGTTCCCATGCGACATGTGCCTGCAGGGTGGTAGACCGTGTGAGCGACGCGACGAGCATACTCGGACAGGTCTTCGTCGCTTTGCACACTTGGTCCTGGTGCCACTTCTTTCACAAGGTGCTCCTTGAAGGGGGACTGTTGCGCAATCTTGCGTGCCCACTTCATTCCCTCGACAAGAATCTTTGCATCATAATCATCTTTGTCCTCGAAGTACTTGAAATTGAGCAATGGCTTTTCGCTGGGATCGCTGCTCGCCAGTGTGAGTGTTCCACGTGCCTGAGAACGACAAATGTTGGGAGTCATGCAGATAGCATGGTCTGGGACGGGGTAGCCAAGACGTTGCGTGTTGTCGCAGAATGGAACTTGGTAGATGTGGAACATGAGATCGGGAACATCGTCCATGTTCCAGGGCTCCTTGTCTTTGAAGACCTTGAGGAAGAGGCCTGCATCACTAGACATGACCGTCTCCGGCGGTGTGTCGCGTGTCTCCCAAATGATGATTGACTCTGGGTGGTCGTGCAGGTTCTCACCAACACCTGGCAGGTCATGCTTGACTGGGATCCCCTTCTCGCGCAGGTGTTGGCCAGGTCCGATGCCAGAAAGCATCATCAATCGCGGCGTATCCACCGCACCAGCACAGAGAATGACGTCGCGCTTCGCCGTCAGTGTCTTCTCCAGTCCATACTGTGAACGAACTTGAACACCCCGGATGCGGTTAGGATCTTTTGCATCAAATACCAGTTGTTTGGCCCATGTTTCCAGGAAGAGGTGTAAGTTGTGTCGGCGGTGCTGCCCGTGCGGCATGATCGGATGCAAGTATGCAACACTTGCGCTGCTTCGAGAACCATCGTAAGGATCGTAGGAAATGTTGAAGAACCCTACACCCTGAGTGAACCCACCCCGATGAGCAATCTGAGCATTGAAGTCACCGATCCTTTCCACTCCCGTGGCCAATTCGCATGCTTCCACCCAGTCACGAGCAACTTGGTTACGTTGCTGAGGAGCGACCGGGACGCAGTTAAGCTTAAGACGGTCGCCGTACGGTTGGATCTCCGGGGCTGCCCAGCTTGGGCAACCGTAGTGGTTAGCCCAAAGATTCAGATCCGCATTAAATGGCCTGAATGAAATCAACGTATTGTGAGAAGAACAGCCGCCTAGAACTTTCGCCCGGGAGTGACGAATGAATGAATTTCCTCGGGGCTGCTCTGTGGTGGGGTAATCATAATCTAGGTCCGAACCAAGAAGCTCCAGCCAACGACGTAGATCAAGCACCCTGTCTAAGCCAACGTCGGATGGGCCGCCTTCGATGACAGCCACACTTACATTGCGATCTTGAGTCAAGCGGTTCGCCAACACGGCGCCGGCGGTTCCTCCGCCAACAATCACGTAATCAAATTCGGTACGGCCTTGGGGCAAGAGGTGTGAGGCCAAACTGGCCAGCCTGTCACGGGCCGATGGACCATGAGAGGAGGATTGATCGACTTTTGGTGCGGGCTCATTGGTCTGCCCGTGAACAGCATTGGTGTCCCAGTTCTTTTTTGGAGTAGGCGACATGGGAGCAAACAGGACAGACGGATGGGAGGAAAATGTCCGTGGCGAGGCAGGATAGAGTCCTACTTATACGAATGCCCTTCATCTAATCCGCAGAGTGTCTCAGTGCCTCTGTCACTTTTCCCGCGGCACGGCACTGCTGCAAAAGCTCGCACAGACTTGAGTGGGAGGAGGAAGTATTTTTTCAAGATATTCCGCGGCACGCCGCTTATCTACTATTACGTGTTGCAAGCGTGGATCGCAACATACAAGGTGACGCCGATTCGGACACAAGCATGCCCATCCTTCCGCCAAGGAACCTGCCTTTGTCTCCGCCGAGCGGAAGGAGTCCAAGGTCATTGCCGAGTACCCCGCCATCCAGTAAAGCACGAGGAGCAAATACGCCAAGTCGAGGGGCCACACCCAGTAAGGAATCTCTCGGAACGTTGGCAAGGCAAGACGAGACGACGTTCCACAGAAAGTTGCGCAACGTTCTGTGGGACCACTGTGCAGCATGTGATGCGTGGGACGATCTTGTCAGCATAAATGGAGCAAAGTCAATCGCTGCAGCCGCTCGACATGCTTCTTCGTTGGACGAAGGATTGAAGAAATTGACTAGTGCGCACGAACCCATGTCCACAATCCCAGCACCGCTCTCTTTATCACTGTCGGAGAGCCGAGCTATAGCCATGGAGGAAATAGCCACAGCGTTGCATGGTCTTCAAGCCGAAAGGAGTGCCATGAATGGAGTTTTGCGGAGGCTTTCGAAGCCGATGGCGAAATTGGAGGCGCTGGCGGACGCGGCAGAAAGTCTCTTAATTGATACGACACGAAGCAGAGGCGAAGAGTTTGTGTTTTCCAAGGAGATGTGGACGACGTGGACCATGGAAATGTTCGGTGAGTGACGATGTCCAACACAGAACCTCCTCAAGCTCATATTCCAAACAAAGTCAACACAGTCCAGACAATCACAAGACAGCATTCGTTGCAAACAGCACAATTACAAAGCTTGGTCGAGATACTCTTCAAGGATGGATGTGCACCCGAAATGGATCCCCAGAACACGGTTCTCCAGCCTAACAGCGATCATGATGAAGATCAAGAGGAAAACGAAGCCGAAGCATCCCATACAGCCCATTTCAAAAGACGCGCCCTTGTGCGTCAGCGTGTCCTTGAACTATGGCAGTCTCTGCCTCTGCTGAGCGATGGCAAAGGTCTGCTAACTGTGCGCTGGCTTGAAGATATTTGTAGCGTGGAGGTGGGAAGATGGGAGGAGCAATGACGGACTTACGTTGATCTGCTAACCTGTATGCTGTATTGTATAAATGAATATACCATTGATCTTGTCTCCGGTGGCGTCTGTACATGAAGCTGAATACTTTAAACATAATTTCATGGCCCTTGCGGCTGTACCATTTTGCTTTGTGTACCCTCTTGGAAGAACACAACTCCAAGAGATCCGCCCACCCACTGTGCCTTGGCCCACGAGTCTTTACGGCGGCGCCGAACCAACTCTCCGCTTCGTGGAGGCGCGTTCTTCGTTCGTCCCCACTCGTGGAGGCAGCAAGGTAGAGCGACTCGTCCCGCTAATATTGGCCGCAATGGCCATACGAGCTGTCCTCATCTTCAATAACCATGGAAAGCCTCGGCTAACTCGATTCTATGCCCAACTGCCCACGTCTCGCCAGCAAGCTTTGTTGCAAAAGACATTCTCTCTTGTGCATCGCCGCACCATAGACAAAAGCGGTGGCCGGGAAGTTTGCAATTTTCTTGATGCACCCGAGCTGAGACCTTTGCTTCCTCCATCGACCACAGGGACGACTAAGAAGACTTCATCCGATCGCCTCGATCCATACGACGAAGATGTCGATGCCTGCCCGCAGCCAGCTGCGCGAACCGCTTCGAAGAAGAAATCGACAGCAAGCGATCAACTGCGAGTCATCTACCGACACTATGCCACACTCTACTTTGTGTTCATTGTCGACGAGAGCGAGAGTGAACTCGGTATCCTGGATCTTATTCAAGTATTCGTCGAGGCTCTCGATCGCATCTTCGAGAGTGTGTGTGAACTTGACCTCATTTTCCACTTCGACCAGGTGCATTTTGTTCTTGATGAGATCGTGCAAGGCGGCTCCGTTCTCGAGACCAATTTGAGCCATATTGTCAAATCAGCTCAACAGGCAACACGAGCACGCAAAACCTCCGCCAGTGCCCAGACGGCAGCAGGGGCACTGGGCATCCCTTCTAACACAGCGTGGACAACGTCTGCTGGAGAATGGGCGAGAGAATGGGGTTCTCGACTGACAGGCGGCATGCCTTCATGATGCTGCCCGATATACCATGCACGAAAAAGAGCCTCGCTTGGCAAAGGCTGCCGTCGAGTGTATGGCTTGTAGCTTAAGAGAGATCGTCATGTACACTACTTTCTACATGTCAATGTGTCTATTGCATAGAGTACAATGTTTTCTTATGTTACAGTAGCTGAGATGGACAGGCAGAGTGGCTGAAATAGTTCCCTGTCGACCGCAACGAGGCGTTCGCAGTACAATGTCACATGATCCGAATGAATAGTACGGGAAAGTTCAACAAGATTCGCAAGCTCTTTCTTGAGCGACTCATGTTGTTCGAGAGCCTTGCCACTTTCCTTTTTAATGTCAGCAAGCAATGTCCAACAGCGCGCGACGGCTAGTAGAGTGCGTGGTATCCAAGAGTCAAGCGCCGGACACGAGCTAGAGGCTTGGATGAAAGCGTTGAGGGCTCGAGCTGTGTGCCACTCTCGGGCTACATTGGGCAGCGCCCCGGTAGAAGGGGGTTTCTGTCTCCATCGGACCACTTTGGCCTCCAGCGTGGCAGCGAGTTGCGTGACGAGGAAGTCCAAAACAACGTTCATGTAGCGCACGATGCCAATGCCAAGAACGTCCTGTCGAGCGAGTCGTATGACGATGTCCATTGTCGTATTGATGCTATCATCTGATTCGTAAGTTGCCAGGAGAGTGGAATCGTATTTGGTTGTGTGATTGCGATCATGAGATCGGCCAGAGTGCTCTGTAGATTCCGAGTCAAGCCCATCACTGCCAGCAAAATAAATATCCTCGATGTTGATGCTGCTGGGCGAATAGGCCCATACGCGGAGAACACCTTCGTCCATCAATTTGCTCAACCGATCGTAACGAGCCCTTCCACCGTCACGCTGTACATTTGGTAGTGTTGAATGGCCATACAGCGTATCGGTGGTGAGCTCAGCCAGACGGACCCATGCATCAGCGGTTGCATCAAGTAGAGGTGGTGCCAATTTGTGTGAAATGTGGGTCAGATTGGTCTCAAGGCATTGCTGGAAGAGTGGAGCTATGCCCGTGCGCAGAAGAAGCGTACTCATTCGGGATAGAGGGTATCCCAGCAAAGTTCCCGCAAGAATACACGTCCCAAGGAGCCTGTAACGGGGCGTGGGATCCTCGAGAAGCTGTAAAAGAGGAGGAAGAAGGAAAGGCCAATGGTCCGTCCATGGATCATGTGCACCTTGTGCATTCTGTGCGGCTATTTGCAGACTGCTGCAGCACACATACAGCACACCGGTGCACCCCAGAGCGGCATGACGGGTCCTGAGAAGCTCTTCCGAGTCATTACTCCCTCCGTCTACGTGCTCCAACACACGTCCGCCTATTATCGTTGTTCGCTGTGCCGAGTCCATATCACCACCCTTCCACATCACGTCGTCTTCCAAAGGAGCCCCACGACTACTTCCTGCGTCCACAAGGTTGGCTATAGGCTTTGCAGCTCGTCCCGTAGTCGAATGGATACGATTCGAGGCGGTCGCCTGGAACAATGGCTTGAGATACCTTGTCAGCAGGCTCTGTACTATCTGCAAGTCCAAACATGTCGTGTTCGACACTTCTTGTCCTGTACATAAGGCCGGATGCTTGAGCACATCTTGAGGAGAAGTCAGCCGGTGTATCTAGAAGTGTTGATATGTTTACTTACCCCAACCTAAGCGTTGGTTCTGGGGGGATGTCCAGGAATCTCGCTCCACCTGTGTCCAGGAGTGCAGGGAAAACGAGGGTGAGCTTGCTGACTTGCGAGGTGTAACGAATCGGGCTGATGCTATGGCTACAAGGCACTGAAGATCCAAAGATATCCCTTCTCGCTGTTCATGCCGTTCATCGAGGAGTTCCCGCAACCTCTGCAGCAGGTTGGGTGCTTCCCCTTCGACCCAGTCCACGATGGCCTGCGCCTTTTTGTTCACCATGCTTGGATTCTGTCCATCATAGATATGGCGCCATCCGTCTGGGGTGGCCATGACCTGAGGAATCACCAGTTCTCCACATGTTCGTCGCACAGCATCGTCCCAGGCCGACATGATTGTCAAGAAGAAGTGGACGCGCACTTTCCAGCTTATAAAATATAACGAGCTAAATTGGAGCGAACAAGAAAAGGTGCGGGATATGTGGTATGGTACATGTGCGTGTAGATACAAATATGGACGCCAAGTCAAAAGGAGTCCGAAGCAGCATCAGAAATGTCATCGTGATCTGACTCAGAATGACGTCGTCGAGGACCTGCCCAACCCCAGACCTCAGCCTCTTCCTCAGCGTCGTCCCCGCCTTCATCTTCGGGATAGTCGTTACGATAGAAGCCCTCGTCGTTGCTGTCCTCATCTTCGCCTTCATCAAACGCATCATCGCTACTCAATACATCGGCCGCAGTGTAGTTGCTTCCATGCTCGATCTCTTTCTCGTCAAAATACAGATCTTGGTCACTTAGACCCACCAGCGTCGCCATAGGAAGATTGTGTGCGGATTCGAGATCTTGGAGGGAAGTGTACGCCTCTTGCTTCTGTCCGACAACAGTCGACGGGCGGACGCCTGCTTCGGAGCTATCGGCAGTGGGTATTGAGAGTGTGGAGCGTTCTGGTTCGTACAGATACAAGTCTACGACCCAGTCCTTTTCGTCTTCGGGTGTGTGCTCTTCTTTGACTTCGCTCACGGCTGGCTGCTGATGTTCTGAACCCGAGTGCACGTCTTGCGGCGGGCACAAATCTTGATGAGACAGATACTCGGTCAGCAGCGATGCGAACCTCTTGTCCAAATTATCTACATCAGTGTCTTGATTGTCGCGGGAAGAAGGGGGCGCAGCATCGAAAGTAGGGTTGGGAGTAGGGTTGGACTCATCCTTTTCTTGTTCGAGAACGGCATCAATAAACCTGGTGACATTCTTTGAAATTTGATGGGATTTTCTCAACGGCGTGTCGGGCAGCGATGATGCTCTGAAAAAGTGACAAGGTGAGGCTAGGAACGTAAAGAAGGCAAATTACTAACGATCTGTTCGACGGTTTGAGTATCCTCCCAAGGGGCTTGACTTGATTCATGGCCTTGGTCCGCAGATTACCTATACTCGGACGAGGCCGAGGCGATTCCGATTTGTAAGGATGTGGTTTTCGCTTGTTCGCCGTGGGCTTGATCACACGAAAACGTAAAGAAGAGGCATGCGACTGTGGTGTTTTTGACGTATTCGCCAGCTTTTCAGAAGAAGTGCGACGATTCCAGTCGAAAGAGCGATCTGCTTCTCGCTCATCTTCTTGTGGAGCATCTTTCGACCGAGCCGCACTTTGGAGCTTTTGCATGCGTGCTTGGATTTGCTTCGTCTGTTGCGCATCGAGAAAGGATGGCAAGGGGACCGTCTCGGCAAAGCGAAATATTCCTGTGGAAGGGTAAGAAAACATATGTACGTCTATGTCTACTCACCTCGTCCAGTGGGTCGTCGCTTTCTAGTTATTGGATCATCGGGACTGATGCCAGTAGTGTCCTTGTCTTCATCTCGCACCCTTTGCTCTGCATCTCTGGGGTCCACGCCTTCGGAAACGAGGCCATCGATACGGAGTGCAGAAATAGGGTCGGTGCCGCGCTTTCTCTTGATGCGAAGAATAACAGATCCTTCTTTGGACCGGTCTCCGTGGTTCTCGAGTGATGCAGATGTGCTTGGAATATCGATTCCCGATGCACTCCTTTCGACACCTTCGCCCTCCGACCTCATATCCTTCACGTTCCAGTGGTGGTCGCAGTGCCGTCGCAATCCTTCGCAAAATAACACTTGTACGCGCGACGCGCTACCTACCACCCAACACAACAATAGTTAATCTGCTCACTGCCTTCATTGCTCTTCACGACGATGGATGCCCATCTCACAACGCTTGCCACAGCGCTGGATGCCATCACGGATCTACAACAGAAGTCACCTCACACGCAGTCACGCCGGCCATTTACAGCGGCCGTTCTCAACACGTTTAAGCTCGACGTCCTCGATTTCATTCGCGATGCCGATGCATTTGAAGCAAGGCTGTTCTGGTATCCCCCTCATAGTGCTGCAGGGCCATCGAAGGGCACTTGGACTAAGTCCACAGGAACGCACACTCCTGGCAGACCGGTGGCAAAGGATGAAGCGCCTCAAAGTCATGCGATCGGCGCCCCTCGGCACCCCGAAGTCCGAACATTCGAACCACCTACACCGTTGCGAGGCGGCACGAGGGACAGTGGACTTCGAGAGAAGCAAGAATTCGATGCTCGAGTCCTCTTGAAGGCAGCACAGAAATTGATGGACAATTACCACAATGCGCCGAGGGCAAGAAAGCATGTGAAGAATCTTCTACGAAAGCACGCGGATTTGCAAAAACAACAAAAAGACCTGGAAGCGACCATTGCCGAAAATGATACCCTCATTTCCCGCTTGTCGAATCCACACCAAAATAAAGACTTTGTGCAGTCCAGAAGAAGTACAGCCCAGCCAGAGCGGTCGGTCGAAGACATGAAGAAGGAGAGAAAGAAGATTGCTGAGCTGATTAAGAAGGAGGAGATGGAGATCATGGCTATTGAGCAAACGACAGAGGAGCTATGGGAGCAGAAGCAGAGCAGACCGCACGAGAATGCTACCGAGACTCTGCCGCTGGATTCGCAGGTAGAGTCCCCGGGCGACGTAACAGAGACCCCAGACCCTCTCGATACAAAGGAGACACATCCTCCAATTCCCACTCCTGCCTCTCCTCCCAGAGACGATATTGCTGACGAAACTATTCGGCTTCCTGCACCACCCGCGGAGCAAGAGGATGCTCCGGAACCCCAGGACACCGCAGCCGTGACAGATGGGCTACAGACATCGGACGAACTGGAACGCATCTGCGAAAACATTTGGGCAATTCTTGGCGATCACCTGCGGTTTGTCCTTCCGGATCGCGATACAGCCAACTTCTATGAAACTTTGACGGCTCTGCAGAGCCTAAGTATGTCTAAGGGAAGTCCGCTCACCGGAGACGCAAGCACGACTAGTGCTCAAGACGCGACGCAAAGCACAGTCGCTACAACGGGAAGTGCAGCCAGCAGCGCCACCTTGCCCAATTCTGGGCCTCCCACAGCGTCTATTATGATTGCCGCACACTCCTTAGCTGTTCTTCTCATGACTCCAGCCCCGCACGTCATTGACTTTGACCAGCTCAAATCGGAAGCGGACGAGTGGTGGACGAGCGTTGGATCGTCGGTAAGTAGCGAAGCCGCTCCTTTTTCTACGACGGAGAGCTTGGCGCGCAAAGCCATCTATGATCTACTGGCAAAGAAACTTCTCAAGATTCGATTCTCAGGTCCACGCAGGATCGTGTCCTTCCCTGCCAACATCACCTAGCATTGCGTTGGAGCGCTGTGATTGTTGCGGAACAGCAATTGTGTTGCGCTATGATTGTCACTTGTAGTCCTAGCAGAATGTCCTGCAAACAATACCTTGTATTCTATCAACTCCATTTTTGTACTCTATACCCTGTCTTTCATCATCAGATCCTCACGGAGATGAGCGCAGTGCACTACTAGATCCCACGTCGGCCTACGCGCGTGACTCGGCTGAAGAAAAATATGCGTGCGTTCGAAGATACGAGAGGCGCGCAACACATCCTCCTCGTTCAGACTATACATTCCAAATGGCAGCGAACGGTGATTCAGCCGTCAAAGACATCACGAATGGGGTGGACGCCATCTCGCTGGATGTATCCAAGCTTACCCCTTTGAGCCCTGAAGTCATCTCAAGACAGGCCACCATCAATATTGGTACGATTGGTCATGTCGCGCACGGGAAATCCACCGTTGTGAAGGCCATCTCCGGTGTGCAGACGGTTCGATTTAAGAACGAATTGGTGCGAAACATCACTATCAAACTGGGATATGCGAATGCAAAGGTGTGTAAGAATGTGCACGCGGGAGACGGCATGACTGAAATGGTTTGTGGCTCTAGATTTACAAATGCGAAAAAGAATCGTGCCCCCGTCCTCAGTGTTACCGGTCTTACTCCTCAAACAAGGAAGACAACCCTCCCTGTGAAGTTCCAGGGTGCGGAGGGAAGATGAAGCTGCTAAGGTGAGCAGTATACGTGCATTCGGTATAGCCTGCTGATATATGACGATGTCAAAAGACATGTGTCTTTCGTGGATTGTGAGTAAAATGTCGACATACTTTCGAATGTTCCTCATCGTCTCCGTTAGGTCCCGGACACGATATTCTCATGGCAACTATGTTGAACGGAGCAGCAGTCATGGATGCTGCGCTCCTCTTGATTGCTGGAAACGAATCATGTCCGCAACCTCAAACTTCGGAGCACCTGGCTGCCGTCGAGATCATGAAATTGAAGGACATCATTATCCTGCAAAACAAGGTCGACTTGATTCGCGAGACAGCCGCTGAAGAGCACTGGCAGAGTATTGTCAACTTTGTCAAAGGTAAGATTGCAGATTGGAAGAAAGACGTGTACTGATCGAAGACCACAGGTACCGTTGCTGATGGAGCACCCATCGTTCCTGTGTCGGCGCAATTGAAGTACAACATCGATGCGGTGAATGAGTACATTGTCAAGAAAGTGCCTATCCCCATTCGGGACTTCTCTGCCACACCGAGACTGATTGTCATCCGTTCCTTCGATGTGAACAAGCCGGGTGCAGAGGTTGCTGATCTCAAGGGCGGTGTTGCTGGTGGTTCAATTCTGAGCGGTGTGTTGCGGTTAGGTCAGGAAATCGAGGTGCGCCCTGGTATCGTGACAAAGGACAACGATGGTCAAATCCATTGCAAACCTATCTACTCGACCATTGCCACGCTCTTTGCCGAGCACAACGACCTGAAATTCGCCGTTCCTGGTGGTCTGATCGGTGTGGGCACACGGATCGACCCTACACTGTGTCGTGCCGATCGTCTGGTGGGTCAAGTGCTTGGACAAGTGGGACAATTGCCGCAGATCTATACAGAGCTAGAGATCAACTACTTCCTGCTTCGAAGATTACTCGGTGTAGCGTCGGGTGATAAAAAACAAACAAAGGTCCAAAAATTGGCCAAGAACGAAGTTTTGATGGTCAACATTGGTTCTACGTCCACCGGTGGTCGTGTCATGTCTGTCCGGGCGGATCTGGCCAAGATTTTCCTGACGTCTCCTGCATGCACGGAGATTGGCGAGAAGATTGCTCTGTCTCGTCGTATTGACAAGCATTGGCGACTCGTCGGTTGGGGTACTGTACGATCGTGAGTATGATGACCAGCTTTCTCTGGACTTGCTCAGCTTTTTTTCTAGGGGCTCCACTCTGGACATCGATAAGTAGTTGCCTCTGTCCCTCAAAAGGGCACTTTGCTCATATCAGCAGTGGGCCATTGTACATTGATCTTATTCCAGACTGTCGTCATACATGGCAGAATACATGGCATTTTCAGATACTACATAAACATGTTATCGTAATCATTCTGCGCTTGTGTTAGTGTGTGAAGAAGAGAAATGAAAAGCACTCACATTGTTGCCAGGCGGCGGCATCTCGTCCCAGTCTGGGTCTCCCATGTGTGGCCTACGTGGCGCCGCGAAAGGAGGGTTTGGTCTTGCAAACGGCGAGACAGGGTCATATCGTGCGCCCGGTGGAACGATTCCTCCTCCGGGCAGCGGCCTTTCGGGGGCACCAGGTTGTCGATCCCGGAACATGGGATGATTGGGCCCTACATACATGCCGCCGCCATCGTCACCGCCAAACAACGGCGGCGGACCTGTGAAGCCTCCGAAGGGTGAACCGGCGAGTGGATCCAGATCGCGATCACCGACTCGGAGGGGGTTCCGGAAAGGCGGCAAGTAGTCGTCAGCGCGGGGCTCCGGGCGTAGAGGACGCTGCGGTTCTGGTTGTGTGGACGGATTCGAGGGGCCTGTGCTGGAGGACCCCTGATCTTGCTCATGAACCTCCTCGTACCCCTCTTTGCGTAGGCCAGGGATAAGCTTTTGCACGATCTTCACTTGTAGTCCAAAGACGAAGTCTGCGATTCTTGTGGACGAGACAAATCCGTTCACAAGTGGTTCTGAAGAGGTCTCCTTCGTCCATGGCCAATAATTTCGTGACGTAAATCGGTCCAGTTCAATCTCGTAACTCTCTGTACGGCTTGACTCCAGGGTAGTGGCATGGATCAATACACGTGCACTCAAAGAGACAATCTTGACAAGAAATGTCATCGAGGATTGTTCGTGTGCATATCGGAAGCTGTAGCTGGAGGGGCCAGTCCGGTTCCAGGCCAAGGACAGCACGTTGTCTTCGTACTTCTCCACATTGACTGTGCCTGCCGTGTCAGACAAGGAGATGAGTCGAAAGCCCAGACGTGTCAGGGTTGCATGTGTGAGAATAGCAATGGCATCGTGTGGCGTTTCGATCGAGGAGTCCGCAGGGAGAAGCTTGGCAAGCTGCTCGATGAGTGCCGAAGGATCCAAAAGCTGCATTGTGAGACGTCCAGAATGCAGCCGGGAGGAGGATGCCGCGCGTCTAAAGGCACAGACCATGGTCCGTGCTGAGAGGATCATTCTTCTCTTCTGTACAATGAATCCAAATCGACATCAGATCCCGTATGGCATTCGAGCAGAAAGACAGATAATCGATCTATTCACGCCATCGACGGAGGACGGCACAGCACCTCTGCTAATCTTTTTGCATGGTGGTGCCTGGGTCAGTGAGAGCAATGCGGACCACTACGATTTGGCTCAGTACATAGCGGCACATTCCCATACGGTGGTAGCACTTGTGGAGTACCGTCTGACAAGTAAAGATGACAGCAATACGATTTACTACCCGTCACATATCCGTGATGTATTCGAAGCGCTCCAAGAGCTCTTTGTGCAAGACAATGCAGTCAAATTCCGTTACTCTACTAAAGGTGTGACTCTTGCTGGACACTCTGCAGGCGCTTGGATGACACTGGCTGTTGCCTTAGATAGCCATTCGCCTTCACAGCCCTTGTTGGGAAGCAGAGAACATTGCCTACCTGCTATTCCTGCGCTATCATCCACCATCCGTGCGTCTATTAAGGCATTTGTGTGTTCAGTATGTCCATATGTTTTACGCTTGCGCTCGGGCTGATCGTTTGCATTTATAGGAAAGTATTTTCTCTCTCGTAGAGCTTCTGAAGCATTATCCCAGTTATCAGGACTTTGTTCTACCCGCTTTCTACCCACCTCTCACGGACCCTCGACCGGTTGCGCCTTTCCCAGAATTACAAAAGGCTAGTCCAGAAAGTTGGCCGCTCGCTTCACACTATTTCGGAGGTCGCAATACTCCGGCAATATACGTGATTCATAGTAAACAAGATACCCTTCTAAGCGCAGAGTATAATGAGACAGGATTATCACTACTACGAAAGAAGGCTATCGAGGTCAAGGCCGACCTCACATCTTTTACAGGGGACCACGACGACCTTCTTCACGCTGCACCGTACTGGAACTTCCTCATGGAAATTGTCTGTGCACTCCCAGAATAGAATTACGTTAGAACCTTGCGATCGCATCTAAATCGTCAGCGTTGATCCAGTCGGAACCTAATTCGAGAAGTAACGAGTTGACTCGGTCACGCGCGTACTTTGGCCAGAAGGCTAACAACATCAGGTCAGAGGGTACAGATGGGATTGCCATGCACTTACGAGTGTCCCAGATGCGTGTTGGGATGTTTCGTTGATGTGCTTGTTGAATAGCATCGGTGAGGTTTTTCCGTTGGGCTTCGCTCGGCGCTTGCAGTCCCGCATATTTCGGCACAAGCGTCTTCCAATCTGCACTGGCTATCCCACAAAGCTTTTCATCGTACTTAAATGTCTCTCCATCACCCGTCAGCGGTTTGTCTAGATCGCCCAGAGGACAATCGAGAAAGATCCCTCGTGGAGATGACGATGAAGCTAATGTAGCTGCCGGTGTAGAACCTGTTCCGATGATGAGAAGAGGTCCGGGGACAATTCTGTCCGTGTCGGCATCATAGTAAGTCAAGTATCCTTTCTTCAAAAGGGGATCGATTGCTTTGAGCAAATGAGGGAATGTCTGATTGCCGTCCGTTTTTATGTCGACAAGTAGTTGCAGAGGGGCAGAAAGACCAACACCAGCAGAGTAAAAGCCACTCCAGCTACTTGCGCCGTGCGGTTGGCTTTCGTTCACGGTAGGCGCCTCCTGACGCTGGAGATTTGCAAAGAAATTAGCCTCTTCTGTGCTCGAATGAAGATGATTCGCGGCATTGGCTTGATCCACTGCCGCTTTCAGCGGTTGGATGGTGAGTCGCTCGAACGTTCGCTCTTTTGACAGGCTGAAAGGATCATGACCAACATATAGCCCATCGTCATCAGGATTAAGCCAAATATCGGATTCGATGGAGCGAACACCATGTGCCAGTGCGTCTAGGACCGGCACATCACGCCAGTAGTCATTGTGAGAGTGGACGGGGATTGGCTGAATGTTGCGCGACCAGTCTGCAGGGTGCTGCAAGATGGAAGACTGGGGCCCGTGAAAGGATGACACATTGGTACTGTATTGAGAATGGGACCGTGCTGGACTCAACCGCCATCCATGAATTGCGGTATTGGGAACCGCAAATGCGACAAGCAGCGCAACCCAATTTTGATGCAACGACTTCATCAGAAAAAAGAAAGGGAATGCTGCTTGGTATATGGTTTGTGCATAGGTGACATTTGGTTCATTCATCAGGAACAGCCTTTATAGGGGGTGTCATCTGGCACAATGACACTTTCGTTGGGATCTTTGCAGAAACGTTCTGTAACTTAGATGAAGCGCACGTTCTCCACATAAAAGTAATGTCAAAAAAATTTAAGCCGTCCCCGGCTGGATTCGAACCAGCAACCTTGGAGTGAACCGTAATAGTAACAGCTCCACGCGCTGGCCGTTGCGCCACGGAGACTTGCTTGTTGGGAAAGGCCTCAGACTCTGCGTACATATTCCCTTTTACAAAGCCTATGTCACCGCGCTACGGCATCGCACTTGGCACCGCACTTGGCATCGGATGCACACATTTGTCTACTTTTGGAAAATTCCCCTCCAGAATGTGCAGAGATGAGATATTTATGGGCCAGTATCCGACTGCAGTACATGTTTGAGACTGTGGTCATCGACCCATTCTTAAGTCACTCCATCATTCGGCTTTTTTATGCATTTCTTGTAATAATATTTCCTTGTTGAAAAATGCGTACGTAAGTCGAGATCTACACTGTCGCCCATACCGGCAAAAGGACCGGTTGGCTTCATACAGAAGACAGCAAGAGTGCCTTTCGAATTTGTCAACTTGTTTTCTCTGTGTACATCACAAGTTGGTCATTTTGCGGATGAAGCAAGGTTATTCATACTGTACATAGAAGTGCCACAATCGCACCTCAATGTACCTGGAGTGTTCAACCAGCTGAGTCATACGTTGCAAGGTCTTGGCACACACTGCCCAAGAAATAGAGATAGAAGTCATTTGACTCATGGAATTGAAACAGAGACTGAATAAAAAGTGTTGATCTCAATGCGAGGCTTGGGTTTCACGATCTCGCTGTAATGACGCCATGCAGCATATATGGCAGAGCCCATGCTAAAGAGCCAAAAGGACATCAAGCTGTATTCGCAACAATAGCAGCTCAACGGTGGTCAAGGTCAGACGTGCTAAAGCGCATGGTAAAGCATCTCACTGTGAATGCCGCGACTCGATCGCCTTACTAAGGTTTCTCCTCACAGCGAACACAATGAAGTGTCAACACACAAATACAACACAGTTATTTTACAGATGAATTGAAAACCATCATGTTGCCTCTATGCCATATACGTATAAACAAGACAACACGAGTGGGGAACACCCCTTTTACATGTCGAACGACATTTAAGCGTCTAAAGATTGTTCTTTATCTCTAGCCTCATCCTTGCGGGCTAATTCGGCCTCACGCAGTTTCTTCTCGGCTACCCTCTTCATCTTGAAGTAATCCTTGTGAAGACCACATTCAGTCTTTCCACCTTTGTCTTTCCAGCGCCCCGAGCGTTCGCTACCACCAGATCCTGGTACAGCCGTGGAGTGCCAGTCACCAATGCTTTTGTATCCCATGTCAAGAAGCTCATTGTAGGGTACAGCATTCGTTTTCACATATTGGTCGACCTGGGCAAAGGACCAGTTCAGAAAAGGATTTACCTTGATTAAGCCTGTCTCATCCACTTCAATAGCAGCCAGATCAGCTCGATCGTCTCCTTGGCTTCGTCTGCGACCCGTGAAAACGGCACGAACACCAAGTTCTTCATATGCGCGGCGAGCAGGCTCGACCTTTACGAGATAGTCATAGGTTTCTTCATCGCGCTCCCACAGAGTCGTGCCCCATTTCTCCTCGAATTCAGCCGTGGTGCTTGTACCCTGAGGCGTGTATACATGCATAGGGGCATCATAATGACGAGCGGCCCGTTGAGCAAGATTGATAGTCTGAGGGAAATGGTAGAGAGTGTCGACAAAAATGAGTGGGACAAGATGTCCGTTGACAAGTCCGTCTGAAGCTCTTTTGGCAGAGATTCTCGAGACTTGATCCAAAGTCACACAACCAGTCACACCGAAGGCGGTTGTTTGGTATAGGCCAGGAAGGTTGTCAATCGACCATTCCAGGATTTCTTCGGGGGTGGCTGCTGCTAAATGTTTGTTTATAGCCGGAAGGTTGGCAATTACGGCTTGGATGCGCTCCACATCACTGGGGCTTTGCGATGAGACCATCTTAGGTTCAACGCTCGAAGTGGAAGCTATTGCGACAGCCATAATAAGCAGGATGTCGTGCGGAGAGAAGATTCATTACATTCTTTTATTACATCATGTACATCCCTGTCAAGTACGACTTCTCACCGGGTATAACGAGCTTCTGTAATGAACCACCGAAAACTTGCCACCAAGTTAGGACCGAAGATGATTTGCAACCAGCAACGGCATCTGCACTCCCCCTCTGCCACAATGCCTTGCGATGCCCTTTTGCAGAAGCACGTAAGAGAAAAAACGAATGGCGTGATTACACGTGCAACACCACGGAATGTCATACACGTGATAGGCATTTAATCGAATATGGTATGCATTGTCAATGATAGTACAGTAAAGGCCAAATATATCTAAGCTATCTTTTTCCCTGCTTTGCCTGAAGTGGAATTGTTTGACATGATGAGTTTGATTTGGTCATGGACCCATGTCTTGAGAGTCGGACCTAAGTCGTCGTTGAGAGCCAAGGCATGCGATTGAGGTTCGTTGGCTTTGCCGAACGACGATGGTAGCCATCGGCTGTAGTCGCCGCCTATTGTCTCCTGCACGGCCTTCCTTCGCGCTTCCCGGGCCTCTGAGGCAATGGAAGTAATTCCAGACTGACCTCCTTGGCCATCCTTGGGCAGCAGTGTTAATGGAAGGCTGCTGTCGCTCTTTCCTTGACGAGCGAAAGGAGGAGGATGATTCAAATCACCCTTGTAAGCTCCTCTACCAGGAAAAACATGCAGGCGGAGGGCCTGCGAGGCGTCGTGAAGTGGACGAAGCCGCTTTGCGTCATAGTTCTTGTTCAGTGAAGAGAGATCGACAGCTGGTTTTGCAAATGGAGCACGAGAGAAGTAGACAGTCGTGTCCGGAGCTGCATTCCAATTGGTGGAAGGAACGATGTTTGCCAGAGGTGCAGGCTCTTCAGTCTGCTGTATTCTGGTGCCGCGATCCTTACGCAACACAGAGGGCGAAGACTTTCTGGACTTGAGTGACGCAGGTCGGGTTCCATCGCGACTTGGGGTACCTTTTGATGAGGACTGCTTCTGCCTTGGCTTCGTGTTCTCACGGCGCTTGGAAGGCAGGCTGTCTTGTCTAAGGTTTTTTTCCCGTTGCTTTTGCATGCGAACCTGGCTATTTGCTACGGCTTTTCGTAGAGCAGCGACGGCATCTGCTCTAGAATCGGCCGCTTCAGCACGACTGAGGCCGCTAGTCGAAAACAAACGGCTGGTCGCTGGAGCTCTTCGCAGAGTATTTGATGCAATAGACATATTATAGTGCCTGTCGTCAGAAGATGGAAAAGTATGCACCAAGCGATCTTCCCGTCTATGAGATTACACGTGACGCGCCACGCACTGCATACCACTGTACGTGTGTCTCTCCACATCTCCATCCAATTGAACAATGGCGGCCACAACGAAGCCGTATATGGTGTAAGTTCACCATCACATTGGGACGGTAAGACTCATTCTCTCCCATATGTAGAATCTTTAAAGACGATGCTCCGTCTTCAGCGATTGAAAAGCAGATCCAGGACGTCAAAGCCCAAGGTGGCAATGTGACTCGCCGTTTTGACTCCGAGGCTCTCAAAGGGTTTGCTGCAACGCTGCCGGAATCTGTCGCACAAAACTACTCTAGCCTTCAGGCAAGTGGAAGTGATGACCACTTGTGAGTTCACCCTGTCATTTTTCCCATGGTCTCACCCTCTATGCTCAGTGCGTTCATTGAACCTGACCAAGAAGTACACACACTGTCGTCATGAGAATATGCCTGCTCTGTATAAGGCAGCACCGTCACAGGTGTCATAGAATAATGACTATTTTGGGGTTGTTGTGCATCTGTTACTAGATACAAGAGTAATACTATGCCATGTTTGTGGAGTGGGACGATTGATGCCGACATTCCAACAAATCTCTACCGAATCATACCTAATGACACATTCCGAGCCTCCTAGTGGGCGTCACGCTTTCGCGGCGCAGACTTCAATACATCATCGACCCGAAGAATGAGTTCGGAGGCCTCAGTCGCAGACAATATCACTTGTCGCTTCAACTTGTAGCTTTCCGTCACACCCAAGTCGCGCATGGAAGATACCTGTCCTTTGAAAAGATCCAGGCCGGAATCCTTTTCTCCGCGTTGATGAGCAGCACGAAGCTGGGAAACCAGCTCGGAGGAATCGAGACCAGCATTGTTCGCCAAAATGGTAGGGAGCTGAAGGAGATGGGTCAATAAGTATCTATCATTTTCATTTTCACGTACCTGTCTCAGGGCGCGGGCGAATGCCTCTGTGGCAATGGCACGTTTGCCTGCTGTTTTTCTTGCCTCTTCGTCGACCTCTTTGCTCATCGCCATCTCTGCACATCCTCCACCAAGAACAGTGCGAGTTTCCTTGACTGTCTGACTTAGGACACTGAGAGCATCGTGAAGGGATCTGTCAGCTTCGTCGACCATCTGCGACGTAGCACCTCGCAATACAATCGTACAAGCCTCGCCAGCCGACACGCCCGAGAACTTGATAAGCTGACACGAGAGAATGAGGGGCATGCAATCCATCAATGTATGAACGTACCTTATCTTCACCAATCATCACCTCTTCGATAAGATCACAGTGGCCCAATTTCACCAAATCGGGTCGCTCAAAAGTGCTTGCAATCTCACCGCCTGTGACAAGAGCGAGTCTCTCCACACCCTCGAAGTCGGCGTGCTCGATGCTGACAATTCCTGCCTCGGACATGAGGCTTTCTGGGTAATTGTAGATCAATTGCCGATTGATGAAGCAATTGATGCCATGCGTTTTGATCTTTTCCACCTTGGCTTTCATTTTCTCCCGCTCCGCACGCTCCAGCTCTGCTAGCTTTCCTGTGCCGTCTACGCGAAGACGAGCACCAAAGACTTTGATTTTGTCTGTGTCCATGGAGGTATTCGCAATGAGAATCTTGGCATTCTCTAGACGTTTCGGGCTATTGGCACCGATGCGTTTGTCAAGAATGAAACCTTCGTCCAGATACGAGTCTGTCAATTTACCACCAACCTTCTTGATGATTTGAATGTGATCAAGATCCGTGGAGCCCTTGAGACGCAGAACGGCATCGACTGCCAATTTGGCAAAGTAGTCCTTGTCTGCTGACAAGACCTTGGAGGAGAGCGTTGTCTTTGCGATGTTGAACAGATCGGTTCGGAACTTCTCTGAATTGGCTCTGCATGACACGGGATCAGCCAAATCTTTGCGACGTGTAGCACACTTACCCGTTGTCGGTGGCAATCGAGTCTAATCCACGAAGCGCAGCAGTGCTTGCGATCCGGAAACCCTCGACAATGGTCTGAGGGTGAATTCTCATTTCCACAAGCTTCTCTGCTTCTCTCAAGAGTTCGGCTGCCAACACACAGACACTGGTGGTGCCGTCTCCGACTTCGTCATCCTGCACTTTGGAGATGTTGACAAGGATCTTGGCAGCTGGGTTGTCCAGAGGGATACTTCGAAGAATGGTGGCTCCATCGTTCGTCACAGTAATTTCTCCCGATCCCACGGACTGAAGGATTTTGTTCATACCCTTTGGGCCAAGCGTCGTCTTCACGAGATCACCCAGGGCAAGAGCGCCTACGAAGGACGACAACCTGGCATTCTCAGCGCGTTCCTGTGTCGCCTGGCACAAGAAAGAGTCAGCATGAGTGCGGGTACGTTCTCCTTGTACAAACCTCTTGGGCAAAGATCGGCGCCGACATACTGAACGCTCAATCGATGTCTGTCGAAGAACACGAATATCGTGTTCGATGGGATTAGACTTCTGCTCGTCTCGGGGCACATACACGTGATCAACACTTTTCTTCCACACTTTGCCCCGGCGCGACCTGCACCATGTGCCTTCACCAGGATGAGCCAGCTTGTGTCTGCAAGGCTCTTGATCGGGCCAGGGAGGCTGTCGACTGTCCCCCGAGCGATACATACGCCCTTCAGGGATACCAGGCACTTCTCTTGTAGCGAACTGCGCAGTCGCTCTGCAGAGCCGCGTTTCTTCTCGCCCTCTTTTTCACACTTCTCTGGACAAACCTGTACACCTTTGCAAGGTATATTCTCCTCGCGCACCAGATCTCAACACATAGCCGCTGGCTCATCTGCCTATGCGCCGCCATCTGACGATCCATTCGTCACGGCCAAAGTGCCTGGCGGAACATCGGCGGAGCGTGAACTACTCTCGCAACAGTCGCTCACCCCATCACAAGCATTAGCTGCCGGCTATCGACCGGTCTCCTCCTTAACATTGCACACGCTTCCGCGTATCTATCGGCAGCTCGCCAAAGCGCAGCTTACATTTCTGGTCACTCTGACGGGTATGGCCGGATACGCACTCTGCCCCGCTTCTTTGGCAAGCTCCGCCTCTCTTACCACACTGCTCTCCATGTCACTTGGGACCGCACTATGTTCTGCAAGCGCCAACTCGCTCAACCAGCTCGTAGAAGCACCGTACGATGCACAGATGCCTCGAACACGCAATCGGCCGCTTCCGAGTCGGTCCATCACTCCTTTGCACGCGGCCACATTTGCTGCTGCCTGTGGCACGGCGGGGGTGGGCGCTCTTGCCTCCATTAATGGTGTGACAGCATCGCTTGGCCTCGCCAACATCCTACTGTATTCAGGCGTCTACACGCCCACGAAACGGGTGACAATCGCCAATACATGGGTGGGAAGCATTGTCGGTGCCATTCCGCCGCTGATTGGCTGGTCGGCGTGCACGGGAACATTGGGCCTCGCAAGTGACCTCCCCGGATGGTCTCTGGCGGCACTCATGTTTGCATGGCAATTCCCCCATTTCAACTCTTTAGCTCATACTCTGCGACGCGAGTACGCCCGTGGAGGGTATCGAATGATGTCCGTTACCAATCCCGCACTAAATCGGAGGACGTCTCTCCGGTATGCCATCAGCCTGATCCCCATCTGTAGTGTGCTACTACCTTGGACGGGTGTTGTGCACTGGACGTACAGCCTGCTTTCTGCACCGATTAATGCGGCTCTCATTTATTCCTCGTATGGGTTTTGGCGTCATGACGGAGACAAAGCGGCTCGTACCTGCTTTTTCGTCAGCCTCATTCATCTACCTGCTGTGCTTTTGTTGGCCATGGCATGCAAGACAGATGTCATAAAGGGTATTCGACACCGACTTGGCTGGCAAGAGAATGGAGCCGAGCCATGAATTGGCAGTACACTTATTGTCAAATGTATTTTATCACATGCAATATTGACTATCCACAGCACACTGCAATGTCCACTATTCACAGCATACTCTATGGAATGATCGCGTGCAGCCGAGGACACGCAGTCACGTCTGCACAGCTGTGCAGTGTCAGAGCTGAGCTGTAGCTGATATGTTCTCATGTAGCTTGAGTGCGTTTTTGAGACTGACATGTTCTCGTGTAACTCCAGTGCTTAGCTGTGACCAACACCTTACCGTGTATCGGCTGTAGGATGCTGGTATGCGGCAAAAAGGAAGCAGTCCTGTGTCTGTTTGATTAAATTGCCAGTGTAATAACGGAAGTGTACAATAGAGGCTATCTCCAAAACCAAGACCCCCCGAACAGACCAGGTTTGGTCCATGGCACAATTGTGCCCGCAAAGGCAAGGACGCCGAGGATGTGCGAAGCGTAAATGACTGTCCAAGGCGTTGAGCAAGAGCTTTGCTAAGATTGGGTGTGGACTCACCTAGTCGCTTTCTAGGGTGTCTTTCTGCAGCGCTTGCAGGATCGGGCAGCCCCATGAGGTTACAGTAAATGTGTGCCACGGTGGGCGCAAGCAAAGAGTCTGTAAGTGTCAACGATGCTCTGCACAGACGTACGTTGGCTACGTACTCGTTCGCAAAAACAGATAGTTGGCGTACCAGCCAAACACGCAAGTGTACGAAAACTGGACAGCAGAACGCAGCAGACCACGCTTTAAAGCCTGTTTTGTCCGTCCCTCTTCGACAAAGGACTCGTATGCATGATGCAGGTGAGCTGGAGTGCATCGTCAATATGTGTTCGATCGACAGCTGGAGACAGACGTACCTATGCCAAAGTACAGTGGTGTGGCGAAGATCAGGGACATCTTCTTGAAGCCAGCCAAGGCATGAAGAGAAAGTACACAGCCGCGAAAAACAGCCTCTTCTGTTATGGGACCCACAAGGTAGTTGCGAATGCCCCACACATTGTTCAGCTTCTCTATGAGGACCTGTTTGATTGGCCTATAGTGCTGCTGACCCGGAAGGGCTCCATCGAGCGCGGAAACAATATTTGGCCCCAGGAAAAGGATGGACGTGAGCGTAAACGGCAGGAGTATGCTTGGGAGAATATGGTGCAGGGTATATAGTATGAATGAAGGCTGGATAGGTAGGAAATTGGAATGGAGAAAGCTAGGAGCGGGAAGAGGGATTCCCACTAAACGCAAAGCAGCCAAAGTTCCGAGGAGTCTGGGCTCATGTGGGTAGGCCTTTTGAAGAACAATGGAAACGGTAGATAGGAGAGATACAAGCGTCGATACGGAGGCTACACGGAGTCTGCTCTTCACGATGGGCTTGTCATTCTTTGTGTATAGTACGCCTTCCTTGTTTCTCGCTTGGCCGATACGGGTAGCGGTGCACACGTACAGGCCTCCCACGTAGGAGAGTGTCAGGAGGGAGGACACAGAAGCTGCAGCTGCTGGCTCCAGTGCCGGTAAGATCACCGGCCCATCCAGTAGATAGAAGATGGTCATAATAGGGTGAGATGGAGAAAGTCCAACACGTCGAGGAACACTAGCGCTACTTTGGCGCTTAGATTCGCGAAGAAAGGAAGCTGTGACGAGACAACTTTGACAAGCGTCTTGTGAATGCCGTGCGTTTACGCTTCATTGTCATTACATGGTACACAAAGGATACATATACATCATGTTTGCTGTTGGCCTTTACTCACGGGTGTCTTGCGCAAAGCAGACTGCATCTCAGTTGTAGCTTCGAGTAGTCTCGCCGAATCTCGCAGCAGACGCGAGCAAGGTGTTTGTATTTCGATGGGAGTGTCGCGCCATCGCGCCAATAACTCCAGTGGATCCGTCCGTCTACGCGTAGTCGTCTTGGCAAGCTGTTTCAACACATCTTGGTCCTTTTGCTGCGCCTCATCGATCCACGCCAAAGAGTGCTGCGAGGACTCCAGCCGCGTGGCACGTAGTCCGACGGCCCCTAAGATGCTCTGCACAGTAGAAGAGAGAGACGAAGTCTGTCCAAGACCATACGTAGTCTCCGCAATGTGAAGACAAGAGAGCGCATCGTGATGAGAGAGCCAAAGCGAGTGCAAGTGTGCAGCGAGAGAGTTGCGCTCCACGACGGATTTGTCGGTGAGTGCCAGACGGCTAGACTCGATCCGAGTCAATCGCAGAGCGCTTGCTTGGAAATGCAGCGCTTTCTCAAGCCTCGATCGGTCGTGCGGCTGTGCGTGGAGGGCGGACAGAGCAAGCAGACAAGACACTAGCGAGCGTGTCAAGGCGGGCGAGGGCGGCGTCTCTGCTGAGACTGCTCGTACAGGAACCGCATCGGTACCTTCTGCAAGTGCCTGTTTTGCTTCCTGACTTTCAGCAGAGGGCGAGGGGAGTGAGTGTGCGGTCCCGGAAAGAATCGCATTCCTGAATGTCCCCTGTCGGCTGCTATTGTTCTGGCCGACTTCCTCGTCGGCGCTGCCTCCTGCAATATCGATAGCTTGGAGAAGCCACCGATGAGCCTCTTCGACGTTTCCCACTTGGCTATGCACGTTTCCCAGGCGCGTAGCCAGTCGGACCAGCTTGTCGCTACGCACCTGGGGTTGCGTAGATGTCCTTCCCATAGCCGACATGGCTCGATTCGTCGCATCAAGGTTTGCTAGTGCATCGAAGAGACGAGTGTAGCCTGCAATGGCACCACGAAGTGTACTAGGAGAACCTAACCTCTCGTAGATCGACGCCATTTTCATCTCCAGTGCAATTGCCGTCTCGTCCAAGGCGTGACTTGCATGGCGATCCCGTGGCGTGTCTATGCCTGCACGAATGGCAGCCAAATCAGGCACTCGTATGCCCTTGTCCTCCGCAACACGCAACACAGCGTCAAGGTACAACGCGGCGGTCTCCAATCCATCGCCGCCAAGTCCTGGCACGGAGGCGCTGGCTAAAGGCTTGTTCCGGCTACCTATGCCGCCGGAGGAGGACACAAGAGAATCGGGGGAAATTCCGCTTCCCCAATGTGCCGCCATCCAGGCGGCACGAAGTGCATGTCTTCCTTTCCAACCGAGTCTAGGATCTGTACCTCGTACGCCTCCTGCGCTCCATGATTCGTCGCTTAGATCACTTGACCATCCCCAAGGATCGCTTTCTGTGTCGTGCTCCTGTGCGAATAAGGAGGTGGCCACTTGTGATCGAGGCATGGCCACGTATTCGACGTACATGTGCGTGCCCTCGTACGCTACACCAAGCACAGTAATAATACCAGCACCAGAGAAGACGAGAATTCTTGCAATGCGTGACAAGGTATGTATGAACTGGAGGAACGGTGTGCCAAAAGACTCAAAGACTTGCTGCTGACTGGGGCCTTGCGAGGCAAATGTACGGCGTCCATGTTGAGAAACAGTGGCAGAAAGAAGCGAGGAATGATAGATGGTGCTTCGGTGGATGGAGTGAGGCGATATGGCCGCCTTAGAGGCAGCGCTCAGCTGGTGTCGCCTCGCAAGCGATCGACAAGCCTGCATCATGGCCTTCAGGATCGAACAGGAAGGACGGACAGTGGCCGAGTTAGGCAGCTGGTCACGTGCGCGACAATGATTTTCGCCCATCCTCTGTCGTGTTTCCACCTTTCTCTGGTATATCATCTGGTTGCCCTTCACGCCAATATGCCGCGACCAAACTTCTACGACGAGGTCGAATTGGAAGACATGGCGTACGACGAAGACAGAGACTTGTTCCACTATCCTTGTCCGTGTGGCGATCGCTTTGAAATCACGCGACAGCAACTCAAAGACGCTGAAGACGTCGCAAAGTGTCCCAGCTGTAGTCTAATTATCCGGGTTGTGTTCGATCCTGTACGTAGGCTGCCACCCGTGCATTGTACATCTCACTAACCTTGTCCTAGCTCGACTTCGAGGAAGACGAAGACGAAGCAGCGCTTAGTATGACTGCGCAACCGACCGCCATGTAAGTTCATCGTCAGATGTTCGGTGGCCACTGACGCAAGGGACTCCACAGAGCCGCGTAGCCCAGCAAACATCATCCCTCCTGCACACCATCCTGTCTCTGTACTTGTATACACCCATTATGTACTAACATAGCATTGCATCTTATTACTTTTCACTCGTTAAGCAGAGTAGAAGCCGCCCTTACCAGACTTCTTTCCCGTCTTTCCTTGTTGCACGAGCTCTTCAAGCAATTTGCTCTCTTTCACAGTCTCTGCGCTAATTTCTCCTGTGGACACACGGCTTTCGCGCCATCCCTTGGCAATGTGCGAGAGAGTGTCGAGACCGACCAAGTCGCTTAACTCGAAAGGTCCCATGGGGTCTGGGCTGATATCAGAAAGAAATCTACATCATCATTGTGGAGTACTCACAGCCGGCACCAAGTTTCATGGCCGTGTCGACATCTTGAATGGTGGCCTCACCGCGCTCGACCAGGCGGATAGCTTCCAACATGTAAGGCACCAAGAGGCGGTTGACGATGAATCCTGGCGAGTCCACACAGGCAACGGGCACCTTTCCGGCCTTCTTAGCAACCTCAATGAGCGTGTTGAAAGTCTCGTCACTTGTTTGGTCTGTTCGAATGACCTCGACGAGCTTCATTTGGGGTACAGGGTTGAAGGCGTGGAATCCACCGAATCGGTCGGGACGAATGCCGTGGGCCACATCCTTGACACTCAAGCTGCTTGTGTTTGTTGCAAAGATGGTGTGCTCGGGGGCTTTTCCGTCGAGGAACTTGAAGAGATCCTGCTTGATTCCTACATTCTCGATGATGGCTTCGATCACCAAATCGGTCTGTGCAACGGCTTTGGAAGCATCTGTTGTAGTCTGTACAGAGTCGACGATTCCCTTGACAAACGCCTCCTGTTCGCCAGCAGAGGACTCGGCCAATTGCTTCTTGGCAATGCGAGAGAGCGACTTGGACATAATTGACTTGCCAGCCTCGAGTGCTTTGTCGGAGACATCTGTGAGGGTAACATTGTACTTTCCTTTGTGTGCGAGTACCTGTGCGATTCCACTACCCATCAGACCCCCGCCAAAGCTGCAAGAAAGAACGTGTGTGAGTAGAGACAGGCATCGATGCCAGGGGGACGAACATTGTGATATTCTGGATGTCCTTTTGCTGAGCCAAGGAAGTAGAGAAGGCACGCATCGAGTTTCCTTTAGCCAAGCGAGCGCCATTCTGTCCAGCAAGAAGGGCTGGGCGTGCAAATTGTGCTGCGATCATATTCGAAGATGAAGGTGAGAAGATGATAGCTAGCGGTCTGAGTGGAGAGGGAGGCACTTTCCTTGTGAAAACGACCGCGTTCTTTTTGTCCCGAACGATCCGACACGCCCGCTTCGAGAAAAAATGTTGTGTTCGTGCCACACGAGCGAGCCATGGTGCGATTCAAGGTACGTTACATGAAGCACATAACACTTGACTGACTTGGCCACAAAAAGAATCGATGGTTGCTTGCCCACGTATACCTGGAGAACAATGAACTGAGTCTTCCACAATCCACTCCCATGCAACTTGTGTTGCTGCGGACCATTCGAGAGCTGTTGCAGACACACTTTGGCGACACTGGTGCGGGGGCTTTGGGCGGATCGCTGGCTGTCCGCTACTACTCTTCCACGACGCATGTGGCCATTATTCGCTGCGCCAGACTGGGTGTCCAGCAAGTGTGGGCGGCACTGACTATGTGCAATGAGCTCGCCGGACGACCGGCGCGGATCTCCGTCAAGCATTGCGGAGGTGAGTTTTGTGTCTATCAGGATGCGTTTCGTGCTGATTTCTGTACAGGCACAATTCGCAAAGTACAACAAGCAGCCATCAAGCTTGACGCGGCCAAAATACGTGCCATCCATGCCAATGCTGCTCACATCTCGTCTTCTTCCGAACAACCGCTCGACAGCTACACGCGCCACACACTTGAAACGAGTAAGCGTGCGATCTCTTCGATCCAAATATAATATGTATTTTAGAATGTACTTGTACGAAGCGTACACAAGAAACAGATTCGTGTCATCGATAGACTATGATACATTCACTGCAAGGGTATAAGGCAGGGGTATCTCATGTTCGCGGTGTCGTAGGAGAGTCCTCGTCGTCGCCAAGAATGTCACCTGGCGAGCCTCGTGGAGTGTCAGGCGCATCTTCCTCCTTGATCTCCGGCGTGGCCTGTGTTTGTGATCGACTGGGTGCGGTAGACGATGGGGCGATCGAATCAGCGCCAAGGGACGTTGCCCCAAATGATTGCACACTGGATGCTCGTGAAGTGGATGAGCCTCCCACCGTGCCTTGTCGTGCGAAGCGTTGCGGAAAGTCATCCACATCTGCATCCAGGATCTCCTCGTCTTCCTCCTTGACTGAGCGTCTTTGTCTCAAGCCGGGGCCAGCGGCTGTGTGTTCCAAGCCGGCATTGCCTGCAAACACATCGCCTTCTTCGCCGACGTCTTCCCATCCTGCGCTTGTCGTACTGGAGCGTACATCTGTCTCCTCCTCCGTCTCTTCGTCAAGACGGCCTAGAACACGTCGTTGTTGCAAGAGACCGAGATGCAAATCGTCTAGAGCGCCGGTTTGCGGCTCGTCGACGGCGGTCATCAACCTGCCCTCGGCTTCGTCACGAAGCATTTCCGCACGACGCTGTTCGAAGCGCTCTTGAGCATCACGAGCATGAAGACTGGCCAGGCTTTGTCTTTGCGACGGCGTCAGAGACGGCGTTTCCACAACAATGTCCCCTTCATCGTGTCCTTCATCCTCCTCACCAGTCACTGTATCTGACTCGTAGCCATCGTCGCCTCCGGTTGCGGGTCTTGGAGTGACTTCCGAATCTGTCGTGAGTCCGACAGGCCGCGTTCCCATGTAATTGTCTTCTACAGCCAAATTTGGCTGTGTCAAGGAAGACGTGTAGAAAGCAGCAACAGCCCACAGTGTGAGGGCTGACAGCAGTTCGAAGGCCATGAAGAGCGAAGTAAAGAAGAGGAAGGCGGCAAGTGGTTGGTGATACATGAACCAACTACATTACGTCACGTCAGTGATCTATACACCTGGAATCGTCCTACTCACCGAAGACCGGTCAGGTGGGCATCGAAACGCAACGAGGCACTATGTGTCTGCAATTCACCACGGCTGCGAAAGCCCTCTGCTGCTGCCCTCATGATGCCACCTGTTTGTGGCATGACACCTCCCACGCCATGACCTCCGCCATACTTCCAGTATTTGTCTGCATCCTGTCTGCCGACGCTTACGACTGCCTGCGAAACGCCGCCATCAAGTACAATCGCACCAAAGGGATGTGCTGCATGTGCAGGCTGGAGGATGGTACGATGCAGGAGAGAAATTGTAATCAGCTGGACGGGAGGTGAAGACATGGGAAGGATATACGTGGGCGCATGGCGCGTAAGCTGGAACATGAGATTCGACATCGCTCGCACAGGTGCCGGTTCGTGAACGATAATCGTTGGTTTGCTGATGTGCAGAATGGTTCTGTTCAAGGGGGACTTGAGGTCGAGAGAGACCATGAAATTGCCCAAGTCCAGATTGGCCGCACTCAGAGGCACAACAAGGTCCAAGCTGACGTCGTATTCCTGATCCTGTGCAAAGATCCCAAGTGTACTATCATGAGGAAGATGCAGAGGTATGTTGGCAAACGGAGGTTGTTCATGACCGTACTGAAGCCACACAGGTCGAGTCAAGCCAATGTCGGGAACCCACGCCCTGTAGAAACCTACATACCCTGCAATGGCCAGGGCCAGGGCAAGCCAAAAGAGTGCCATGAGCACGCCAAGCCTTAGAACGATTCGATGGGTACGTGGGCTTATGACCACGCTGATGACTGCCGTCGTCAACGCCAATAGCGGGTCGACGACAAAATAAGATAAGGCAGCTGCGGGCCATTGTGAGGGAGGCGGAAGCTGGTTCAGGAAGTCAGTTAGACCGGGTGGCACCACAGGTGGAGGAGCAATCCTTGGGTCAGGTTGTCTCTGCCTCTGGTATCGTACGTCTGCCGCCGAGGCGAAACGGGGTGCACCGTATGCTTGTCCTCGAGGACGCTGTGACATGGCGTCGTCGTTGAGGAGGCGAGGAAGTGTTGGGCAGCGTGAAACGCAATGGGATTCGCGCACAGGCCAGAAGGTGTGTGATACTCACACACACGCTTCCGACACGTGGAATCAAGACGACTTGTTCTTGCCCATCACCCTCGCCATGATCAGCGATGTGCAACTTGCCGCGGTCAGCAACTGGCTCGGCAGCTTTGGCATGGTGCTCATTGTAGCATACCATGTGAGTGCCAGCTTTGCCCGCGTTCTTCTAATGACCAACTCTTTGTCCTGTAGTTCTTTGCTGTCCATGAAAGACGGTCTCAAGCCGGTCGAATGTCGGCATCTGTGTCATCTTAGTCAGTTCGATGGCTGCTGTTCGACGCCCAGCAGGACTCCTTGTACCTCGGTCGGGAGATCTCGAGATGACCCCTCGCATTTCCTCAATGAGAAAAGGTTGTGTTTCCTTACTCCACACGCTATACAAGTCCACTGTTCACATACCAATGGCAACTGGGGCGTCCTTGCCTAGGCGTACGCTCTTCTCTTGTCCTGCCTTCCGCAGTGTGCATTGTATTTTTCTGCAATAGCGTATATGTGCTATCAGCTCGCCGTGTGACATCTGAACATTGCTAAGCGGGCTCCTGTGGTGTAATCACGCCAATGAGTCATGCGCTAATGGTTTCTTTCTCTTGCCATCATCATGGCGAACGACATATTTGTATTTGAAGAGGGCGTCCCCACACCCGACGAGCATTATACTCTTCGTAAGGACGCAGGTCTCACACCACCACCACGCCCTGACAATGAGGTCTCCCTTAAGAATACGTGGTATGGCATTACCGCCCGTGTAAAAGGATCCGGGGAGGCCGTGGGCATGGGTCGCATCGTAGGCGACGGAGCGATCTTTCTCGTCGTTGTGGATATGGCGGTCTCCCCAACATTCCAGCGTAGGGGGATAGGACAGCAGATCATGGAAAGATTGGTCGCCCATGCTGACAAACATGCACCCAATGCGTATCTATCGTTGTTTTCCGACCCACCCGGAATTAAGCTTTATTTACGGCACGGATTCAAACACGACACAAGAGAAACGCCCATGCTGAGATCTGAATGGTTTGGAAAAGAGCTCCCAGGACCCACACCAGAGCAGCTGCAGTGAGAGCAACCGCAATGAGCTAATTATTGCAATAAGAGTAGCTGTAATGAAAGCAAGTGCAATGTGCAAGGAAATGTAATGAGTACGCAATTGCAGTGACCATGTCATTGTAGTGAGCCGGAATGGCGCAGCTTTCAAACAATCGTGTGGCTTCAATCATCAGGACACAATGAAGTGCTCTGAGGTAGACCGAATGTACTTGCCAAGATCTGATCGAATAGTATAACATTCATTGATCGTGATACATTCATAGGTAGTGGACAGCGTTTTTAGATTCCAAGCTCCTTCTCGGTGAGCTTCGCGATTGTTTGACGCTGAATGTTGGAAGTCCCTTCGTAGATAGCACCAATCTTGGAATCCCGCCAGTACTTCTCAATTCCTGTTTCACGCGTGAAACCAACACCGCCGGCCCATTCGATGGCGCTCCCCGAGACGGATTGAGCCACCTTGGAGGCATACAGCTTCGCCATGGCCGCTTCCTTTGTAAAAGGCCTGCCTTCTTCCTTGAGACGAGCCGCATTGTAGACAAGGTTGCGAGCTGCTTCAATCTCGACGGCGGCATCCGCGAATTGGAATTGCATTCCTTGGAATGCCGCGACAGGCTTGCCAAACTGCTTACGTTCATACGCATACTTGATCGACTTCTCGAATGCACCCTGAGCCAATCCCACCATTTGCGCACCAATTCCCACACGGCCTTCATTCAGGATTTCAATGGCAATCTTGTAACCCTTGCCCTCTTCGCCGATCAGATTTTCAGCGGGCACCTTGACATCGTCGAAGTTGACTGTGCATGTACTAGATGCGCGGATACCCAATTTACGCTCTTTCTTTGCAATCTCCACGCCCATGTCCTTCGTGACGGCAAATGCATTGATGCCTTTGTATCCCTTGGAGGGATCGGATTGTGCAAAGACAATGAAGAACTCAGCTTCTGCCGAGTTTGTGATCCACATCTTGGACCCGTTGATGATCCAGTGTTTGCCATCGTCGGTCTTTTTGCATGATGTTTTCATGGCGAAAGCATCAGATCCCGATGCGGGCTCGGAAAGACAGAAGGAGCCGAGCTATGCTTGGCGTGTCAGTACATCAATCTATCCTTATAATAATGCCATGCTTACCTTTTCTGCGGAGAGTTCAGGCAGGTACTTTTGTTGGAGTTCCTTGGAAGCGTACTTGCGAAGAACAGTGTTCACAAGTGTGTTGTGAACATCACACAAGACGGAGACAGATGCATCGACCTTTGCAAGCTCTTCGATGACAATTATGGCAGCTGTAAAGCTTCCAGCTGCTCCGCCAAGCTCTTCACTGGTCTCAATTCCCATCAGACCCTGTTCAAAAAGACCCTTGATCACCTCCGGGTCCATCTTTTCATTTTCGTCCATCTCCTCTACCTTTGGTTGAACGACATCCTCTGCAAAGCGTCGAACAGCCTCGCGAAGCATCTCTTCCTCTTCGGTAAGCTTAGCCAACGAATTGACACCGAAAGGGCTCTCGAATTCAGAACACCGTGTACCTGAACTGGAAAAGGCGCGGTGATGAGCAGCGGGAGCCACACGGGAAGTTACCCAAGAGGCCTTGCCGACCTGAGCAGCAGCCATCGCTGCACGAGGCACAACTGCCGATCGGAGTGCGTTTTGCAGTGCGGGGCGAGTCACACGAAGAGACATTGTGATGGTAGTACGGAGAATGATTTCAATAGGCTACCGGACCATACTTCGCCTCACGGTTTTCAATCCGCGGCCGAAGCGGGGAATTTGGACGTGCACACCCGGGAGGTCGCGTCCGGTCACAGGAACGATCTTTCAATAGCATCGCTTACCACATCGCCGAGGACCGAAAGGCGTAGAGCCCAACGCTACTTTTTGGAATTCAAAAAAAAAAAAAAAAATTAACAGGCTCAGCCAAGCACGGCAATTCTCTCATACGTATTCTTCCGAGAAGCGCCAAATGTATAGATAGCGCTGTTCTGACGTATCTTGGAAAACAGGAGGGGAACCGAACACGATTTGTCATGAATTCAAGGTCATCCAAACCAAATGCACATGGTACTACTAGGCGGAAACTCTCTCCTTGCACCCAGTTGTGAAGGGGGAATATACGGGACAAAGGTACGGGACAAAGGATGTCATTCACAACTTCGTGAAGGAGTTTTCACGAGAATGTCATTTACTATTGCGGTACAATACAACAGAATGCGATGAGTGTGTGACCCGAAGAAGAGACATGGAGGACATGTGTCGGATCCTGTGCCAATTTTGGAGTGCTGTTGTTCTGGAACTTGAAGATATGGGGGTAGTTTGTAGTTACTGCCTGCTTTTGGTCATCAGACTGATTCCTCGACCCGCTTTGTTCGCGAATCGTATTGTGACTTGCTGCCGGTGTTGTCGGCAAAATGCATTGTAAATTGCTACCTGTTTTTGTCCGATTCGGTAACACTAGTCAGTCAACATACTTTCTTCTCCCATATTCTTTAGGCGACGATATACAACCGGTCGGAAGGGGCAGCTTTCCGTTTCCGCACGAGGCCCTTTGCTGTTGTAGAACCGTGCACAACATCGATACAGATCGTCAATTAAAGATTCACACTTGGACTGATCCATGTTCTTTTGCATACATGCTTGAATGGCACATGCATGCGGATTGCATGGGCTATTGGAGTCTAAAGCGTCGGAAGGCATGACGGGTGGGTGGATTAAAGAGGAGGCGGGGGAGTGGAGTACTCGAGGCCGAAGGCGCGTGCGAGATGCGCGCAATCAGGGGATTTGCTGTTCTCCCATCACCACTTGGCATAATGGCGGCCAAAGGGCAAAGAGAGGCGGTCTTCCCCACTCGAATGACTCTCAATGTCACCAAGGGAAGGCTAAAGGGTGCACAGACAGGCCACTCGCTCCTCAAACGTAAGGCCGATGCCTTGACGAAGCGTTTCCGCACGATCACGTCCAAAATCGACGAAGCAAAGCGTAAGATGGGACGAGTGATGCAGCTCGCTGCCTTCAGCTTAGCCGAAGTGAATTATGCAACGGGGGACATTTCGTACATCGTGCAAGAAAGTGTGAAGAATGCCTCGTATCGTGTCAGAGCAAAGCAAGAGAATGTTAGTGGTGTGTTTCTTCCCGCCTTCGAGCCGGAACCCAAGGAGACAAGCGGCGGCGCTGGTGAGTATAGTCGCTCAATCTCGTTCCAATCTCATAGCCATTCTCTCCCAGAATTCTCTCTGACTGGGCTTTCGAGAGGTGGACAACAGGTGCAAAAAGCCCGCGACACGTATACAAAAGCTCTCAACACCTTGGTGGAACTGGCGAGTCTACAGGTACGAGATACTGGAGCACTGCACCGAATAAAATTCTAACGAATGTTGCAGACTGCGTTTGTGATCCTCGATGAGGTCATTCGAATGACCAACCGACGTGTGAATGCCATCGAGCACGTCATCATCCCCAAGTTGGAAAACACTATTTCTGTACGTGGGCCACATGGTATCATAAACTCTCGACTGACTCTATGTGTTTCAGTACATCGTCTCGGAACTCGATGAGATGGATCGGTGAGTGTCTGAGAGCGGCCTTTTTTGTCTTGAGTAACACGTTTGTAGTGAGGAGTTTTTCCGTCTCAAGAAAGTACAGGGAAAGAAGAAGAAAGGCAAGGATGCCGCCGACACTGACCGCCGTCTGCAAGATGTACGCTCGGATGACGTGGAAGAAGCGTCTGGCGATCTTTTAGCCGCGGGAAAAGACGAAGATGTAATTTTCTAGACATGTCTCTCACGAATCTATCACCCTCATCTATGGTGTGTGTGTATACTGCCTGCCTATTCCTATTGTACTGCACAGACACTGCAGCGTCCGACGCAGTCACGCGAATAAAATTTTGGACAGGCGTCTGCAGCACATTGATGGGAAAACCTTCATCGACCAGTGGACATTCTGGCAGCATGACTCGGTATATGCCGGTACACGAACAGTCTGAAGAAGACAAGAAGTGGATGCAAGAGGCCCTCGTAATGGCCAGACAGGCATTCGAAGCGGCCGAGGTGCCTGTAGGAAGCGTATTTGTACGGAATGGCGACGTCATTGCGCGGGCGAGAAATAGGACAAACGAGCTGATGAATGTAAGTGGATTCATGGCTGTGGCTGCGATTCTCATTCTGTCATGCAGGCAACAAGGCATGCCGAACTTGAGGCCATTGACTACATTCTTTCACTTCACCCTCCCAAAGACCCTAACTTCCCCATCTCGCCGCATTCCGGACCGCCTGGAGACAACCCGTTTGCCGAAACAACGCTGTATGTGACCATAGAGCCATGCATCATGTGTGCATCTGCACTGCGTCAAGTGGGTATCAAGCGTGTGGTGTTTGGTGCGGGCAACGAAAGGTTTGGGGGAAACGGGAGTGTGCTTCCTGTGCACTTGGAGTGAGGATACAGACATAGATGAAGTGCCAATTGATTAATTTTTGTCTCTTCACAGCCCTCAACTCAAGAATGCTCCCTCTTACGAGGCCGTAGGTGGCTATTTCCGAGAGGACGCCATTATGCTCTTAAGGCGCTTCTACCTCACTGAGAACGTGTATGGTACGTGAAGAGCGCTTCCTGTGTGTCCAACTAATTTTGGCAATCCATAGCACCGAATCCGAGAAGCAAAGCCAAAAGAGTGCTCAAGACGTATTTCCAACGTGCGTTTTCCTGTTCCGTCGTCACGACTTTCTGATTGCCCTCCTTGTAGCCCCCGGTGTTTCCATGCATGGACCCAATGGTCAATGCAAAAAGGGATCCAGACGGCGAAAACATGCGGATACCAGGAGCAGCACGCCAGGAGCAGGCAGCGATGCTGGCGAGAGCGGATCGGGCGCCGACGTGGCGACCAAGCGGTCCACACACAATCTCAAGGGCGAAGAGTCTCCTCTCGCAAGGCCGTGATTGGACGGCACCATTGTATCATTACACTCTTGTCACATATATCTTTGCAACAGATTGCTATAGTACATTGCCTGTCTTACCGAACTAGAAGATACACGTTGCTGCCCACAGCCAGGTTGCTCATGTGTCTATATGAACCAGTCAACGACATCAACAAGCCTCCAAAGCTTGAGTAGACTGTCACGGTTTCCGACGGCGTATCGTCGTATTTGTATATCTGCGTGGACAATCAGCGTTGGCCCATAGGCACTGTTGAATCTACTTACCTTACCGTACATGACGTAGTCAAAGTCATCAGCTAATGTGCCACTGGACCCATTCCGCCATGCTTCCTTGCCTGCTGTGTCGGTGCCATTTACATCGCCATTGCCTTGGGCTGATGTCCTTTCCAGAGAGGAGACAACTTGAAGTGTGAGGTTCTGGTTGACACTGACGGGGTAAATATCGGTTGCTACGTCGAGGAGCACGTCTATATCGAGGGCGGAAGAATGGCCGACGATGCGAGAGACTGTAGGAAGACCATGAGTCAGGCAACCGGATTCTCCGCTTCACATACCTCTGTCAAACTTTTTTCCGTCTGGATCAATGGCAGTGACGTGGAACTGCGCATCAAACAGGACAGGATCGGCCATGATTGGTGGTAAGACTGCAACGAAAAATTCTCCTTCCTACGCGTATGTGGTGGACAGACCATCTTGGAAAAATCCGCCTTGTTTCGCGGAGCCATGGCGTCTACGTCGTCCCTGGGTGCGCAAGGTACGACGAATTCGGCAGAGGCCCAGCAATTCTACTATGAATTCAATGAGAAGCTACAAGGTACTTGATAATGACGAGACTTGCCGTGATCATTCTGACGCTGCTTTGTAGATGTTCGCCAAAGAATCGACTCGGCTTCGACGGCGGAGGATCTGAGCGAGATCGCCTTGGTCATATCGGAATGCCGTGCAAGGCTGACAGACAAGACAGAGCAACTTCCCACATACGATCAACAAACACATGAGCAGGTACGTCTACAGCACAAATATCCACATTGAAGAATTCACATATTGCACAGAATATCAGGAGAGTCTACGAGCGCTTTGCGGATAAACAAAACAAGGTAAAGCCCAGCCGGAAATTTGCGTTTCGTCGGAAAGAAAAACCTGCGGACAACTCTTCAGCTGCTGATTCATCACTGAGCGCCAATCAAGAACAACCTTCCGCGAGTACCGAGGTTTCCGCTCCAAAGGCTTGTAATCGTGCGACAGACACAGATTATGTCCATCTTTCACAAAGGCATGCAGAGACCCTCACGCACGATTCTTTCTCAACTACATTGGGGCAACAGAGGCTTACAGGTATCCGCTTAGACACTCTAAAGAATTGCGTTGTCGACCTTCGCGGCCAACAACACAAGGACGTCTTTCTTGCTGCACAAGCAAGGGATCTCGTCGAGTGTGTCATTCTACTAGGCGACATACGAGGAAGTGTGTATGTGGACCATTGTCGAGACTGCGTCCTGGTGGTGTCTTGTCGACAAGTATGTACTATGCCTGCCCCAAGAGCACATACTGAACTCCATTGCTAGTTTCGCATGCACAACAGTCAGAATATTGCTGTTTTCGTCGATACGTCGTCTGTCGCTACCATCGAGAGGTGTCAAGACGTATCCTTTGCAAGGGCGTCACCTCTCGCCCTGTCCGGCTCTCCGCAACATACAGAGCACGATGCAACCCGTGCGGTCCAAGTCCAAGACTTTGATCACATCAATACCCAGACTCAATCACCATATTGGCACTACATGGATACCCAAGCGTCCCGCAAGGTGGAAGAGTGCATTGCCAGTTCGGACCATCTTCAGCGTGCTTCGATACTGGCCATTGCCCTCCCTCGCCAGGAATCTTAGACGCGGTCTTGCAATGTTTGTATGTATTCGTATTCCGCCTGCACGTGCGCAATGCAATGTCCAGAATTTTTCTGGACTTCGTCATGCATGCTTTCGAAGCCTGTCGTTTGCACTTCCAATTCTGTGAGGCGAGCTCTTTGCGTTTCTTCTTGAGACAGACTCTTTACAGATTGGTTCGACGAAAGCTTGGTAAAGCTTGATAAGGCAACAAGGCTCTTTTTGTTATACCTGCAGTTCGCTGTGCTGCCTCGTTGATCCTTGCCACTGGCCGATATGGAATACATCACCCCATCGGCACCCCAACAGGGCCTTGTTCTCTGTGCAGATTGCGGCACACCCATCACACCAAATAATGCAAATCTTTGTCTGCAATGTCTAAGGGCTACTGTCGATATCACAGAGGGCATCCCAAAACAGGCGACTGTCAATTTCTGCCGAAATTGTGAGCGATACCTCAATCCGCCCATTTCCTGGGTTCCCGCGCAACTGGAAAGTCGTGAACTGCTGGCCATCTGCCTAAAGAAGCTCAAAGGCCTAAACAAGGTCCGCTTGATTGATGCCTCTTTCATTTGGACGGAGCCTCACAGCAAACGTCTCCGGGTCAAGCTTACTGTGCAGAAGGAGGTAAGTAGTATTTATGGCACCAACATTGCACAGACTCACCTTCTCATTTTAGGTGCTCACCTCCACGATTTTGCAACAAGTATTTGAGATCGAATACATCGTTCAGTATGGACAGTGTCCTGATTGTACACGCCTGGCTGCCCAGAATACATGGCGGGCCATGATCCAAGTTCGGCAGAAGGTTCCTCACAAACGGACATTCTTGTTCCTCGAGCAAATCATTTTGAAGCACAATGCACACAAGGAGACTATCAGTATTGAGGAAAAGAGAGACGGACTGGACTTTTTCTACTCGCAGCGTGCCCATGCTGTCAAGATGTGTGACTTCTTGGGCAGTGTGGCACCCATTCGCGTTCAGAGCAGCAGCAGTATCATATCTCTCGATGTGCATACGTCCACGCAGAACAACAAGTTCACCTATAGTGTTGAGATAGCACCGATCTGCAAAGATGAGCTGGTGGTTTTGAAAAAGCCGATGGCGAAGTCTCTTGGTAACATCGGACAACTGCTCTTGTGTTTTCGGATTAATAACTCCATCCGGTTGATGGATCCTCTCACATTGCAAATTGCTGATGTGCCTGCTGAGAAATATTTCCGAGATCCGTTTGCAAGTCTGCAGCAGATTCCTGATCTAATCGAATTTCTCGTGCTGGATATTGAACCCAGCGGAACAACAAGTCATGACGGCAAATGGCAAACCGCCGATGCCCAAGTGAGTCCACTCAATGCCGCCACATTTGGTGAAGCCGATGCCGTGTACCATACTCGAACGCATCTGGGCGCTGTGCTGCAGCCGGGAGATACCGTTCTTGGGTATCATCTTAGCCGGACCAATCTGAATTCCGATGTGTGGGATTCCATTCCTGACGAGCGAAAACCGGACGTCATGCTGGTGAAGAAATCGTATCCCGATACGAAGAAGCGACGTACTCGACGGAACTGGAAGCTGAAGAGTATGGCTAAGGTGGAAGGCGACGCCATGGATGACGGTAAGGCAGCCGTTGGCCGACGAGGTGGCTTGGACGGCCAGCGTGTCAATCGGGACTACGAAATCTTCTTACGTGAACTAGAGGAGGACGACGAGCTTCGCTCTGGTGTGAACCTGTATCGTGATCCAGCCGCGGAGGAGCGGATACAAAGGCGACGGGAGCAAAAGGCACGCTGGAAAGCACGCCGGGCTGCCGCCGCTGCCGCGAATGGTGGAGACGAAGTCATGGACGATGCACAATTAGGCCCCGACGTCGACGACATCGACGACGGCATGACGGACGATGGGTTTACGACCGATGGCGAGAGTGAATTTGGTGACGAAATTCCCACTGTACCGATGGACGAATTGCTGGACGATCTGGATGGTGAGTAAAAAATTCGTTTCAGAGTCTTTCTCACTATTGCTTTTCAGACATGCACATTGAGGAGGACCAAGAGCTTGCTGACTAGCTTATTGTATTACACTGAGCATATGATACAAATACATTTCTATATTGCGTACATAATTCATGTTACCGAATTTGTTCTTCGCAAGGTTGAACTGGAAAGGAAAGCTCCCCCCTTTCACCATCGATTAGAAGGTTAAGATATCATAGGCTGTCGCATCCCCGGCACTGATCGGAACGATGTCTTGGTGTGTTGCCTTTGAGTTCTCTCTTTGCGATTCATCGTCACCTTCCTCCTTGTCGCTATCGATTTTGCTCCGTGCACGTTCTAAGTGGTGCAGGCGCGACACCCAATTGGAGGTGTAGGAAAAGCTCTGGCCAGCTTGGCGGTCGCCAGTGGCGACGTAGATTTGACTGACAAGACTACAATTCAGGGCAAGAATGCGAACAAAGTTCGGCAGGGCTGTGGCAGATACCAATTGACCATCACCGACAGGAGAAAAGTCCGGAAGTCCATCAATCCGCTGCAAAGAGACTCGATAGAATAGTGCATCAGCGGCACCAATGCTACCCAATTCTCCACCGCCACGGGAGTTTGGACTGATGATGATGTTGATGAAATTGAACTGAGTTTTGATTGTGTCGAAATCGTACTCTCGACCTGATTCGTTCCACACGATGCGGACCCAATCATTTCCGATTAGAGCTTTCTTTCGCGCGTGGTGGGGATCGTGCACTTCATCGTTGGGCATAAGTGTCGTTGTATGATAGACAATTTGACTGATCTCGTCGCTCCAGACATACGCATACTTGCCATGATCGTCGTTCTGGATATCTAAACCACCCGTATACACATCCTGCTGACCGTACAGCTTCACCAGATAGCCCAAGCCCGTCAGAAATTCGGCGTATCGTTGAGAACCGGTCAAGTTCCCCAAGATCTCCTTCTCACTTTTTTGTCCATTTCCAACATACAGGACACCTATTTTGTGAAAGTCTACCACTGGCGTCAGATCCACGGCTCGTACCATGCGTTCGACCCATTTCTCGTTTGGCAGAACCACAGGAGGTTTACCCCCATTGGCTTGATCTGGGAATGCGGAAAGCTGCAGAGCGATGAAGCCGGGGTCAAACAAGAGATCCGCTCGTGGCACAGTGGCGTGATGCTTGATATTCTCTGCATCCCCTCGTTTTCCCGATCCACTCAGTTCAGGGCGATCCTGATCAGAAAGAACTCTCTGCATCGTTTGTCGAAGCTCTTCGGACTCTGGCTCCAAAACGCGACCATGTTTGTCTGCGTCTGCATTCGTATACACATCGGCATCTTTCTGCACAAAGGTAACCATCGACTCGGGTCCCGCATCGCCCGCCGAGAAACTAGAAGCGCGTGGTCTGTTGCCAAGGCCAGAACGATAAGGGCCATGTGGTCGATTACTTCGGACAATCTCGCCGTCGTGGATTTTTTTCCGGACCCACTCGGCCAAGGATGTACGCTGTTCGTGCATTGACGTACGGTCCATCATCAGTGCGGCTGGTAAGTCAATTTTGTCTCCATCACCTTCAGGGAGATGTGTCTTGGGAGCGTTCTCTAGCTTGCAGATCAATACCATCACTCCAGATGGTCTGCGAACCAAGATCTCAGCCCACCCTACCTTTTCCAAAGCCGTGACGGTGACCAGAGCACCTCCTTGGATGTAGTGTTTGGAAAGGCTGCTAGAGTCACGCTTTGCAGGTCCACTTGTCGACGCACCCTTAGACTTCACAATACAGTTCAAAAAGGACTTTTGTGGTCTTGGTTCTGCATTGCTAAACGTGAACCGACCCAGGAAGTCGAAACATACTTCCGTTTGATCAGCCACCTTTGTACGACCTTCATTGGCAAGTAATAGACCCTTTCGGATGGATTCGACATACTTTGGCCTTTCATTGATCTTGATGATGAGGAACCAAAGTGAGATGTTGTAGTAAGCCAACATAATCACATATTGTGAGAGGGTGAAATTTGTAGCACTGGATCGTGTATCTTCTTCACTGTGTCTCTGGTGATGGTATTGGATGTACTGCAGGGCGATTCCAAAAATGCGTCGGTAGTCGGTCTCGGTAAAGTTGGCATACAAACTCGGTAGATGTCCAATGGCAGCGATGAGCTCGAGAATGTGGACACTCATTGCGCTGGAAGACATGACCGTGGACAGCTTGACGAGCATCTTGGGAAGGTGCCGATTAATGCTCTTCTGTAACTCGTAGCATGCCACAGATAATGCTCGGATACAAGGTTGAGCCGTGTTGCTGGACTTATTCAGGCCTGCCATGAAAGCTTCTACAAGCTCGTCTTGCTGAGACCGACTAAATAGTGTTCGATAGCTGATGAGGGTAGTGAGAGTCATATACGACACAGCATAGACGTCAGACTTTTTTACGTCATCGGGCAGGATGACTTGGTTAACAAAACCTTGCTCAAGAATGCTGCTGACCAACATTTGTCGTAGTGCCATGACCTGTCTCTGCGCCTTTGGCCCACAGACCAAATGTTTGTTGGCCAGCTGATGTGGCAGATGACACAAGATGAACGACACAAGGTCCCACTCCTGTTCGCTTGTCAAAATAGCTATACACACCGCAAGATATTGTGAGATGGGAAGTGGAGTAGGCAAGCCTAATCCATGATCATCGGAATGGGTGTGATGGTGGTGTTGACACTCATTACCCTGTTCCCCTTTCGCGTGAATGTAAGTGAAGACGACGTCACTCCGCCATCCTGTGGGTGGCACTTCAAAGAGTAGAGTCTCTGGAACACGCCAGAGTGGCTCGGAAGATGCCGCTTTACGTGTGGCTATTTGAGGCGCTCGATTCTGACTTTGACTTCTGTTGCGCTCCAGGACTGAACCGGACTCCTGTATGTTTTCTTTCCGCCCCCTCTCGCGCGAAACTTCCCGCACTCTGGAAACTGAGCGCTCTGCCGCTGATCGGCTACGGCTGGCATCACGAGCTGAGTCACGTACACCTGCACTAACAGTATCGCGTCTAGGTCGCAGTCTATCGGACGCACCTGTCGAGGAGTTTTGCGGCTCCATCGAGGTTGCCGAAGGTTCTTGGACAGGAGAAGGCGGTCCACGTTTCAGTGATATAGCGGCTGGCGCAATCATGTCATACATATCGCCTGCGATGTAAATGCGATGTTGTCCATCGGTGCGCATTCGAACTAGCCATTGAAGGATGGCAAGGCGCACACGGATGGAAGGCGGTGAGACTGCTGTATGCTCTTCTTCGATATTACTGGCCGGCTCCACCAAACTGAGAAGGGCACGAAAGATGAGCAAGCACGCCGATCGAGCCTCTTTTTCCCATGCAGCTCGCTGAACGCGTTCGTCATCCCGACGCTTGGAGGTTGGAAGGAGAACCCATGGCGACGAAAATGCCAGACGCTGGAATATTGTGATTAAGTCAAGTGCAGATTGAACGGCCCGGGATTGCCTTTCTATCCCATCGGAATCCGTTTTGCTTCCTTCATCCTGTGCTGCAGCCGTTGTAGATGTAGGGACTGTATTGCTAGCTGAACTGCTATGCCTTGAATGAGAGATATGTGCAGGTTTGTGCTCATGCGAACCCGGGGGATCTGCAAAAGATACATGAGCTTGGGTGGTAGATTTTGCCATGATAGATCCTTGGGCGCTGGAGCGTGCCAGTCTACAATGAAGATCAATAATCTCTTTGAAGACACGGTCATCTTTGCTTTCTTCGTCTTCAGCTCCATTCTCTTCCTGTTTCGGCTCAACGTATGTTGCAGAAGTCACGGCCGCCTCAATGAGGACCTTGCGAATCGTAGAATCAACGTTGTGATCTTGTTCCGCCAACAGAGCTGACTGAGACAACGGAAGGATCACTTCGAGAAGTAGACGACTCCTATATGCAGGGAAATCTTGAACGGTTACAAAGACATGATCAAAGACAAGCTGTACGACAGCCAGGCGTGCCTTCTTACTGACCAATGTACTAGAGACTCTTCCATTTTCGGACTGGTGAAAAAGAGCGCTGAGAAGTGCACGAATATTGCTGATCCAGTCTGGCGAACATGGGAGGCACATGTGACTTGCTTTGTAGTAATCAATCAGCATCACACGCTTCTCTTCAGGTAAGAATTGAGCCAAAGACAACAGTAGAGCGGCTAGCTTGGGGGACCAAGGCAGGGACTGTTGACGATCGCGCACCTCTTCAGAGAGGGCTCGAGGCGAGTCCAAGCGAAGACTGCCAACAAGCCTGACCATAGCTGCAAGAGCGGCTGGCAAATTGCGAGTCTCTGTGCTTCCAACGCTGTTGTATCGAACACGTAAATCATGCAGATGGCGCTTCGCAACTGTGGGTAGATCTAGGAGAGATTCCCAATCTTCGAAGTTGAGACCGATTCCAAGACGAGCCTTTGCGTTGTCTAGGGGGACTAAGTCGGCTACTAAATTCATGACTTGAATATCAAGTGTGTCCGATTGACGCCGCAAGGCACCATTCAGTGCCGGAAGCAACTGTGACACAGTGAAAGATGGCTTGAGAGCATCTTCAGTCCGCCTTCTGTGATCTTGGGAAGTAACAGATAGCTCCAAATCTTCGTGGAATGAGAAAAGCGCTCGCTTTAAAAATTCAACTGCTCCTGCAAGAATGATAGCATCTTCCTCTGCATCTATGCCTTCGACCAGCAAGCTGCGGACATATCTTATGGCCGAATTGGCACAATGGCTCCGAAGCAGATTTGCCAGAACAGGCTTGACGAGGGATGTCCAGTCGTTCTTCTTCTGTGTTACCAGATCAAGTCCAAGGATGCAGCAGAGTAATCTTGCAACATCTTCTACGCTGTCGGACGGAATGAATCCGAAGAGAAGGACGGAATCAACAAGCTTGCAGACCGCTTGGACTTCGCTGTTGTGAAGAATGAGCGCCGATTTCTCCTGAAGCGGGGTGCTCAGCGAGGCAGGAGGAACTGTAGCGAGGGCAATAGGCGCTACGGACGGCGACTCGCCCACGATTCTTGGACCAATCTTGGGAGTCTGTGCAGCCTTGGGAGTGTCGGCGGGGGATGGAGATTCGCTTGCAATGGAGTCCAAACCATAATAATCGTAGCCCTCCGTTAAAGGCTTCTTTTCTCTTGACTTTGAGCGTTTGCGTGCGGAGGATAAGGTATCCTTCGGAGAGGTTCCTGGAGCAGGTGGGGTGTATCGCATCATGTGCGCCAAGCTTTGCAAAACGACTTCGATATTCTGTACATCAACTTTTGCGAAAGAGAATTTGACAATGGATGTGATGAGTTGAAGACAAGAAAGCACACTCCATTCGCGGAGAGACAATTGCTCCATCAGTGTAGCTTGTCCGTCTCGAGGTGTGCCGGTACCAGAGTTCTGAGCGGAATCTGGATCGGACGATCTCTTGGACAGCGCACGAAGAATTTGCAATTCTTGCCATATAGTCTCCAAAGCATCACTGAGAAACTCCAATATACCTGGAAAGCTTACGACATCCCGTCCGTTACAGCTGAGAACGTCCAATGCGCGAATCTGCATGGGTAATGCTGGTAGCCGAGTCTCATAATGATTCTCCTGCGTGGGTGTTGCACCCTCGGAACGATCTGAGAGCGTCCGCACGAGAGTATAAAGAGCGGCGCGGTCAATGTTAGCAAGTGGCTGATCTGCATCCTTTGCTCTCGATGATTGCGATCCGGGTGCACCGCTCCGAGTCTCGCGAGCAGCTTTCGATACTTTTGCCGCACGAAGGTCGGATAGGTGAACGCTGTTGGTCAGTAATTCACATGCTCCTAAACGTATGGTCAACGGCAATTGTCCTTCTCTGGCTTGGCTTAACAGAAGAAGGCACAGCTTGAACACTTCTGCTTGCGGTGGACCGTTCGTCTGCGCGGTGGATGGATCAGGATCGATCTCTTGCTCGTCCGCATTCTCCTCGGAGTCGTACGCTCTTTTGATCGACACGATCAAAGTGCGAAGACACTGCACAGATCTCTGAATGGCTGGCTCCCTATCATGGGAAGTGGGCGGAGGCAACGGTTTTCGAAGTTCTTGCATCAGCATCAATGCAGTATAGTCGGAGCTATTGAGTTCCGAGGTTGCTTTGCTGGCAGCAACGGGAAGGCCGACAACATCGGTCACTTGGCCCAGCGGAGTCACCTGTCCTGGGGTGCCCTTTCTACTGTCTTGTGAGGGAATGCCTTTGGGGAAATAGACATCAAATCCTACGTCTGGGGTATTATTTGCGTCCACTGCTGCTATTGCAGGGGAAGCTGTGGCCGATGAGATGAAGGGTGCGGCGGTTGCGGAGGACCTAGGTCGAAATGTCCGTAGCAGCTGTTGGCTTAGAGACGGCTTGGGATTGGGCCTCTCCATTGCGGCATGTGTACAAGGCGCCAGCCCTCCCCGAACAAGACAAGCAACAAGTGATGGAGAAGAATAGGTAGGCTAGGCTGAGTCACAGCAGAGATACGCGTAAATCTATATTATTGTAGGTACGTAGAAGCCGTCTAAAAAGTCTATGCTGGACAGTGCGTCCATCTATACATGGATGGCGAAACGCCTTTTGGGTTGGAATACATTGTGATACAAAAGAAGGAGATGCAGAGCAACAAAACTACCGGCGCCACTCCCACAGGGATCCCTCTGTCAATTGACCATGCATCGTAGAACGGGCATTGCGGCCCCACTGATCACCCCCGTGCCAACCACTGGCACCGTTGGAGGAGACGAGTGTCGCACAGAAATGTGCTCGCGGTACGCTGTAGTGGCTTGAGATGGCAACCTTGGAGGTGTATCCTTTTGTGGACGGCGTGTAAGACCCATCCGTTTCCGAAGCAGAGAAGTCGGTCGGGTTTTGTTCGTCAGATGGAGCAGCCGCTTTTTCTCGTTGGCCTTCCATCTCCTTTCCGTCTACGGGTGGCCGATGTTGCACAGAAGAATATCCACTGGCGTGGACAGATGGTAAAGGCGCATTGCTGCCACCCAAACGAGAGTTGCCTGGCTCAGCGGTAGTATGAGAAAGTTTGGGGACGGGTGTGGGAGGTGTAGAAGCCACGGCGGCAAAAGAACGTGCAAAGGTGCGCAGTGGTGTTGTGGCTCCGCTCGAGGGCGCACTGCCTGCATTGTGTTGAAGAGCGGGCGCACGTTTCACACAAAGATGTCGAGAAAGCGCCGGTGTTGCGGGTGAACCGCCATTGCGGGGAGTGGAAACCGGTGTGGCCTGTACGGAAGATCTAGTCATCGATTCATTTTGGCGCTCTTCATCCGCTTTGGCTTCGATTTCCAAACGACGCAAGAGGTAATTGGCGCGTGCAGAACGACGAACAAAGAATTCCGTCCCAAGAGAAACAGAGAGCGATACGTACTCGTGACCTTCATCGCTCCATTCGAGAGAGGACTGCGATTGCCCAGGAATCTGTTGTACGCTGGAGCGGATGCGTCGAGCGAGAGGTGAAGACTGTAAAGTATACACACGTTCCTCGTCTGCCATCTCACACGCTCGGACGTCAAAATTCGAACAATAAAAACGGCTTAGCCAGCCATTCTCGGCATCGGGTGTGCCCCAACCATCGTGATCCTGACCATCACCAGGGAAACGCCAGACAAGGCCAAAATCTAGGTCCAGTCGCCCGGAATCACTACCAGACTGCTCGAAAAGCGCATGCCATTCCCTCTCCTTCGTGCCAAATTGCAAAGTCGTCGAGGCACCATCGTACTTTTTGAACGTCAAGGGGATGACATGTACGAGCGGATGACTGGCTTCGGCTGATGACTCCTCCTCCAAGGGAGTAAGGTCGTCTTCCCATGCACCATAGCGAATAAGCGTGGCATCAACATAAGCTCTTTTGGCCTCCGATAGACGCCGTTCGCGGTCTTCTTCTGGAGATTCGTCTTGGATTCTACCTTTGACATCGTGCCATGTAGCACCCGGCGCTTCGAGGCCCTCCCCGCCTACTCTTCCGCCCCGCCATCTTGCGCCGACTTTGGGTTTGCGGACGACGCGCAGTCCAAGCTTCCAATTGCCAGAACGAAACTCTTGGGCAAGAAGATGATCTTCGACAGTCTGCTTCCAGCTTCTAGATAGAGATCGAACAGAGGTATACAGCGTGTGTGGATCAACTTCCAAAAAGATCTGGGACAAGATCTCCGAAGGAAGGACGCTTCTGCATGACATCTTGATAACTTCTGTATCGAGTGACTACGAGTCAGCAAACTTCCACGTATTCTTCTCGAGCTGGATGGAACGTGAGAAGTGCGTCGATGATACGTTCCTGTCATACTCACCTCCGCTTCGAGTTTTTCTTTAAGTCGATCGACACTGCTCGTCTGGACGAGAAGGTGTGTTTCGTCCAAGTCCTGAATGACACACTTTTCCGTTTCGTCAATTGCTAGGATGAGTTGCTTGACAGGTGCGTCACAGGTGAGAAGTGTCCCTTTGAACAGCTTCATGTACTATGGAAATGAATGTCGAGAGGGAGAAGGAATGTACGGAATGTACGTGGACCGGCAAGCCCAGTAGGATGGAGAGTTTCTTAGCAAAAGTTTGCAAATTGATTCGACGAATTCTGAGACGCGTGCTTTCAAACGCGTTTGCAAACCTATCAAATGGCTCAATACAGAAATTGCGCGGAATACATTACAACAAATGGGGCCCCGCACAAGGGAAACATGCAGGCACCCAAGGACTATGAAAACGTTCCCTAGGGAAATTGTGCAGATAAGAAAGGTCTATTCGCCACCAGGCCCGACGCCATTTTGATCCGACGCCAAGCTGGCGGTCCGGAATGCAAACTCGTCTTCGAGTCCGTCTGCTGCAGCTGACTGTGCTTGCCATTCCTGCTCGGCAATGGCTTCAGCAACCTCATGGACACCCTCTTGCATCGCTGGGCGCTGTCGAGGGGACGGGTTGTCACTCAACGGACGAGCGGACATTCGCTGTGACCGCCGGGATCTAGGTGCTTGTAAATTGATGGCGTCTGAAACGTCCCCATGTGCTGCCGCCTCTTGCTGTAGAGCGGCAAGTTCATCGTCGTCGTCGTCTTCGGCTCCAATGGGAACAGTAGAGGAGTCAAGCGGTGCGTCTTGTTGGAGGGGAATGTGTGATCTTTGCCCTTCGAGATCGACTTCCAAAAGGTACTCATGGGGTTTCTTGCCAAACAGTGTGGCCTGCAATTGAGCTCTCTTAGCCTGCCGCTCTTTCTCCTCCTTTTCACGAAGTCTCTTCTCTTGTTCTAGGCGCGCTTCGTGTACGTCCCAACAAGCTGCTTTCCTTCGCAGCTCATCGTTCATCAATGCGTTTTGGTTCCGAAGATGGGACAATTGTGCCTCGGTGGCTGTCACCTTGTCCGTCAGCCGATCCACCTGAACGCGCGAAATCTCGCGTGCGGCCTCGAGACCGGACGTCACTTGTCTCTGCAGGTCTTCGTTTGCTTGTCGCAGCGATTCGATCTCATTCTGCGTTTCAGAGACAGACTTGATGGCATCATCATAGAGCTGGCGGAGCAAGTCAGATTGCTCTTGAGAAGACCGTTGAGATGCTAGAGCGGCTTCCAGATCATCCGACATTCGATCTCTCTCCTTGATGGCGGATGTCAAGTCCTTTTGAAGACTCTCTGCAGAGCTGGGTTGCGTGAGAAGTGAAGGTACAGAGTCCAAAGACTGCGGTATGATGCTGTAGGAGACAGCGAATGGCTGACCATGAGCATCGAACCATGGATTGGTCGCTACTTGTGAGCGCCATTGCATGATTTGATCCTGGTCACATTTCCGTATTTCGATCTCGGCAGGGTCAGTGTTGAGGATCAGAACGACAGTCACCGCATCTTTGCTTGCCTCAAGAAACATGTCCGCACCCCCCAGAGCGCGATCGTCCAGTATTTTGCACAATTCTAGTATCCAGGCTTTCTTTGTACGAAGGAATCCATCATCCTGCGTATCAGAGTCGGAGCCCATGTTACTATGACTTTGCGATTCTGCCAAGTGCCTCTGCAGGAACTTCACAATCTCCGGCTGGAGGAATCCAGGCACAAGCGGTGAGGATGTTACTAGTCGAAAGAGACGTTCTTGAGACGTGTCGTTTCGAACAGATGCCAGAATCGAGTCGACATTGGTGAGGGCATCTTTGATGAGCTCCGAGAGATCTTCTTGGGGCGCGGGCGACCGGGCGACCGGGTCCTTCACAGGCACAGTCCGACGAGCTCGCCTTGTGGGCGGCGTTGAGGCGGAGGAGAGGCTCCTGGATAGATGGGGTGAGGGCGCATTCTGAGCGACTGGGTGGGGCGTACGAGGGGTCTGTAGGATATCCATGACTTGCGATGCGACAAGATCATCGTCGCCATTTGGATCGATGTCCACTTTGGGTTCATTTTGCCTTTCAGGCACATCTGGCATCACCCAATTTCCCACACGTAGTGGAGGAGGGAGCGATGAAACGGGCGTTGCAATAGGTTCTGGCAGATCCTCGAGAGATGGCTTCGTGGGAGAGGATCCTATATCAATAGAAGAAGTAGCATCTCCATGATAAGTGCTTGAATTCTCGTTTTGCGTGGTTTCCACCTGTAGCATTCGTGAATGGGTAGGCTTGACGAGATTCGGCTTGTCCGGTGAGGACGAGCTACGAGAGGAAGCAATGTTGGAGGTGTAAGAGGAAGATATGGATGGGTTTTGTGATACATCGTCTATCCTCTGACGCTTCTCTGCGTGGACTAAGCCGACAGGCTCAGAAAAGTCGGCAGGATCAGATGCAGGATCGAGTTTCCGCTTGGATGTATCTGGGAGCTATAGAGATCTGATGAGCATAATTGTGGGGGGCTAAAAGGGGAACATACCTCATCGGTGCCCATAGCCAATTGCCTTTGGCAGCTCCGTCAATGTAATTAATCGGACAATATGGTACCAGAGAGGAACGATGGAAGACCGCTCTCACTATCTTGACGAAAACCGTGCACGGACTAATATACGTACTATGGAACGCGTCCGCAGAAGATTCCAAGGTGGCGACAGACATCTGAGGATAAGGTGTACGGGACTGCTGCCCTACACAACCATCATGTCGGATCAAGACGAAGACAACTCCTCTCTTACAAGCCTTGTGGGCGTCATATTTTCAAAAGCCTCTTCTGTAGAAACAGGCATGGTCGTCTCCCCATCAGGTACAGCTTCCACTTCCGCCGCCGCGGCCGACCCCGTAGCCGATCTTGCTGCGCTCATTCGAAGAGCGATTTCTCAAGTGGACAACCTTTCCTTGATTTCGGATAACGACACATTGGACGACCTACCCACGACATCTCTGCGTGCAGTCCTCTTGCGAAGCATCCAAGCACAAGTCACGGCCCGCTCACAAACACCACCTGGAAACTTTCCCAAAAGGGCGGAGGTGCTCCAGGAAAGCAAAGTGAGTGGCCAACATCTTTTATGAAAGCAAAGCTCTGACAATCTCTATTCCACCATCGTTCTAGAGAGCGTACTATTCCTTCTTGACACAGCTTTTAAATTTGTCTATCCTCAATACATCTTCTTCTGATGTGTACCTGGCAAACCTTTCGAAGCAAGTACAGCACACTGTGAACAACGACCAATCTCCGTATCCAGAGGATGCTACGAGTCGTAGAGCAAGCAAGGTGGCGGCTATGAAGCTCGAAAGAGCCCTGGTTCAAGCATTGGATGCGTATCGTACAGCGGCAAGAGCGAATGTGAAAGCTCTTGGTGCAAGTATCCGATCGACGACAAGCAGCCTCAGTATAGGTCCCGGGCAAGGATCCGAATCATTGAGTACGGCTTACGATACATTGATCCTCCCGAAGAAACATATAGGGGACGACGACGACGACGATGAGGATGACGACGATTCACGACTAGACAAAGAAGGTGCAGTTGATACGGGCTCGGATGTGGCCTTGCAGAATGGGGTCAGACCGCCCAAATCACTTCGTGCATATCTGCTTCTACTCTGTAGACTGCACGCTTTACTGGCTTTGAACGCTTTGGACTCCATCTTCTCGGAACTTCAAGTTCTGCGCTCTATGCCGCCTTCTATTGAGCAGGAATCGCAGCAAAGGGCTGCGAAAGAGCGTGAAGAGCAAGGGCGTCGAAAGAATGACGTCCAAGATGACTGGAGGATTGAGCAACGGTGGGGTGCCAGCAACTCAGGAGCACTTCTGGACAAGAAAGGCAAGCCGCTGCGTCCCTTCACCATCTTGCCGGGGGGCACTTCTGGGTCGAGCGTTTCCCCTGCTTCTCCTCTCGATGCTCGTCAACAACTCCGTGACCAGGTGTTCCGGCCCAGTCATCGTCTTCCCACCATGACAATGGACGAGTATCTGGCAGAGGAAGAACGCCGTGGAAACATCATCAGGGACGGCGGAGCCGCCTCCGCAGCCCGTCCAACCACGAAAGAAACGCTTGCCCTCCGCTCGGAAGGTGGACAGGGTGCGGGTACTCGTGAAGCTGAGGAGGCCGACGAAGAACAGCGCCTCAAAGCCATAGATTGGGATGAGTTCACCGAGAACAATCCTAAGGGCATTGGGAACACAATGAATCGCGGTTGAGTCGAACAATATAGAGATGTGGTCGTGTATTCGTACGTGGAATCAACAGATATTTCTTCCCTTGCGGACGTACAGCAATACCTCGCTGCTGATGAGATCATGGATTGCTTTTGTTCTACTATACAGTGTATGTGATGGTACATTGACTATCAAACCTTTACAATAGCTGTGCCTTGTCTGCGTTGATGAGATGTACCACGCTCTGATACCGGACGAGATGAATGGAGTCCTTGACAAAGTGAATCGAGGACTCTTGCCTATATGCAGTGTAAGTGGGGACTAAGGAAAGACTTTGCAACTCACCCAGAGGAATAAAACGGGCCACAATCGGTAAGACACCGAATGAAAACGGGAGATTCCAGATCGGGTTGGGTGACTGAAGAAGGGTTCAGCACAAGAAGAAGAGAGACCATCTCACATACCCATGTTGCCTCGTCCGTTAGAATCGGAGGCTGACTTGTCAGAGAGCGACCGCATATTTTCCGGCAGAAACTCAAGCACCGAGGAAGAGAAATGTTGACTTGTGATTTGGGAGTACCTGAGGCACCGATGAGACAGTGTGTATTTCCCCACCAGACATAGACTCACTTGATTGCATATCCTTTTTCCATCTCCGAGAGACGGGACTTGCTGCTATGATCCTGAACAAGGAACGAGGCATGCGACTCGATCTTGTCCAATCGACAACGAAGATAGCTTCTTAATAGCCATTTTGCACGCTCTACATCTAGCTCCACCAATGATAGGCGAATGTGTTCCTCTTCGGCGGTCGAGGCATCCGCCGCCAGTGACTCTACGATGCTCTACGACGGTGTGAGAAGAAGCCCGAATGGCATTGACAAGCTCACCATCTGTTCTTCAATCTGCGAGCATACGCTGTCCACAGCATCCCCTTTCCATGCTAAGAGTTGTGGCGCAGCTCTCTCGTTGACCCATGCGGTCTGTAATTCTATGATAGGCGGTGCACTGCTGACTTTGTGTGTGTCATTCTTCGTTGGAAGTGGACTTTGCTGGTCCGGATGGTGGTGAGCATCGTCCAAAAGGGTGGCTATAGGATTGGACTGTCTGTGGCGAGTAGACCGAGTGCTTTGGGATGATGGGTGCAATGTGGCGTCATCATCATCATCCGTTGTGAAGAAGTTGGACATGATCGTGTTAAAGTGACAAAGATTAAACACGCGTGCCTGTGTACGCGTGTGAGAAGAATTGTTGGAAGGTCGTGTCATGATGTGAACGGCAATGTATTACTAAATTCGAAAGAAAATGCTGATTCGAAAAGAGAGATCAATACGAACGTATCTGTCTTTCTAAGAAGTACGTAGAATGAAGGTGTATCTAGTCAATAGAAAAGAGAAAATAGACTGAGTCCTGCCGGAAGGCGTAGTAGAGTAACGGTGTACGAGAAAGAGGGAAAGATAAAGAACAATATAAGACTCTAGGAGCAATCATGTCGGCTCGAGAGAAGGTTTTCTTATAAAGTTCAAGGCTTTTCAAGGTATAAACGCTGATTCACGAGTAGATTTCATAGAACATCGCCACTGACATCGCCACATACCCTTATTCTCTTGTGGATCGCCTGGAACAATACGTGAAATACCCGTGATTTTCGACTTTCAGCGCAATATGGACATGGTGAGCTCTATGTTGCGGTCAGGCAGTACGCTTGCCACATCTTATAATAAATTGCACTCTTCCTCCCCATTTGCAGTCCACCATTATAGGGCGACGTCATAGAAACGAACCAAGCAAGAAACACTTCAATACAGATTCCCTACAACTATATCTTACAACACTTGGTCGTTACAAATTGTCCAAGCACCCTAGTACACATAATAGTTGAATCATTTCTTTTTTTGTTAATTTCGTGGCCGTCCGACGTGTCCTTCAACGTAGAGTAACAATATGTTCTTACAGTATACAGATGATTCTTTCGATAGACAAACCTAGTACGCATTCCATCCACTTTCTCTTTTGAGGTCTTTCTCTCTACTCCAGCTCAATCATGTCGAAAGTCAGTACGCATTCCATTCACTTTCTCTTTCGAGGTCTTCCTCTCTTCTCCAGCTCAATCATGCCGAAAGTCAATAGGCAAATTCCAGGATCTTCGCCGTTATCGAGTGGATTTTCCTCTAACACACCTTATGGAAAGGGCGCATTTAAAGGCTCTTGGCCGTCACCAAGGGACATGGGCCCCGGTCACGGCACACGTCCCAATGCTGGCAAAGATGACCATTATGATCCATCTTGGGCATCTTCAGAGGCTCAAGGTAAAGAAGAAGCCTCTCAAAAGCAGGACAAGGAAATGAACGCCCTCAAAGGAGAGGTGCAAGCCATGAAATCGGCACACAAAGAAAGCAGTGAAAAGCTTAACCATGTCCTCCAGACCATGCAGGCCATGCAGGCCATGCAAGCGACGCACACCAAGGACATCGAAGCCATGCAAGCGACGCACACCAAGGACATCGAAGCCATCAAATTGACGCACACCAAAGACATCGAAGCCATTCAATCGTACATCAGCACAGGGTTCCGCATTTGTAGTTTGCCTCGGCTCGACAATGTGCAACATTTGGCGGTCGAAGCGTTATTCGACATATGCAAGTACCCGGAACCAAGTAAACGTCCTCAGATCTTGCCAGCAGCCCGAGTGGCCTACATCGTTGCCCAAAACAAACTCAAGAAGCTTGGAGAAAGAGGACCGGGGTTTATTAATCTCACTCATGACTTTCTTATTAAGCGTCGTGAGTTGGGACAGAAATTTTACTTCCCAAAGAAAGTTTTCGAAGTTGGAAGCTCTAGGGCTGAGAAATATCATCCCAAGCCCGTACCTCATTGGGTCAAAGGCCCATTCCCGGTGGAAATGAGCCAAAGAGCCCGCGAAGGAATCAAAAAGGTCTCACAGAACTTTCAGTACCTTCAAACCCTTCGCAACGAGAGTGCGCACACAACCAACGCGTTCGAAGTACACTTCTTCTATCATTTGGAAGCGTTCACAAAGGAAGTCAGTATCCTCCTTGAGGAATTTTGGCCATTCCTCTTCTCCGATGAGCTGCCTCTCATGAAGGAAAACTTGGTAAGTTGCTCGCCACGCTGATAGTAATCTACTCATTATCTCTGCGATATTTGTCAGACCGAGGAAGAAGTGAAAACATTCCGTGAATGGACTCTAGCCTAAGCCTGCCTCAACAAGCATTGCGCCCATGTCGAATAGAAGTCCGCGCTATTCGACACAGACTGTCTTAGCAATGGACCAAGGAAGCTGACTCTTGGTCCGTCTGTCATCTGCGGTAGGCTTCTCCAATGTACATACAGGTTAGGTTCATCTCCTTTTCACAAGCAATGTAGAGATACTTTTTCAATACATGTCGTTTCGAATTCATGTTTAGAGGGAGAACGGGGTTGATCAGGTTCGTGACATCCATAAATTTCTAATTCATATAGAGACGATCAAAGACCCTGATTTTCTACCCAGTCGCTACCGAACATGCTTTTGTTTTGAGGATCGTAGGATTGGGCGAGAGTCTGAAGAAAGCGCACACCGCGAGTCCGACGAGCACGTTGTGCACTTGGAGACGATATACCAGAGTTGAAAATGACAATCGCACTTCCCACATATGCCCGCAATTTGTTAGATCCCCCAACTAGTTAAACTCCTAAATACATACATATATATATATGACCTTAATGTAGATGCTCTTGAAGGGTAATACCCTCATGATCAACGAAGCACTAAGAGAAGGCAGCTGCGCCACGTGCACCAGGTCATCCTATTCAACTCCGGCATATAGCTTCTTGGCCTCTCAAAACTGACTCGAAGAAGAGAGATCAACACGAACGTATCTGTCTTTCTAAGAAGTACGTAGAATGAAGGTGTATCTAGTCAATAGAAAAGAGAAAATAGACTGAGTCCTGCCGGAAGGCGTAGTAGAGTAACGGTGTACGAGAAAGAGGGAAAGATAAAGAACAATATAAGACTCTAGGAGCAATCATGTCGGCTCGAGAGAAGGTGTTCTAATAATGTTCATGCTTCGTCCTAGCAGACCTTGTCCTTCTGTTTGTCCATTGTTTGCGATGCCGAACGGAGCATTAAAGCCGCGGACTTCATAGCGGGTGCACGTGTTACATTAACAAGATGCATCCCACCTGCAACACTCACAGCACCTACCGCACGATGACCTCGGCAGCGAGACCGCCTGCGCCTGCGTCGCTCCGAGCAGATGAACAAGGTAAGCCATACATTTGATGAAGACGTTCTTCCCTTATTTTGGTCGCCAGAGTCTGCGTTGCGAGCACGGAATGCCATCCCCGAAAGGAGTCTCAAGACACTTCTTCGGCGACTCACGCTTATTGCCAAAAGCACGGATGCCGATGAAACGTACGTGCGAATTCTCTTGTGTTTTGCAGAACTGATGGTATATACGATTTTAGTGCAAGAGAAATTACCTCCTTGACTCTGGAATTGGAGACCTTTATGCTGAATGTCTCCAGAATCGAAGCTGTGGCCCATCAAACTACGCAACAGGAGATTTATGCATACGAGAAACAGGTGCAATTGATCGAAAAGGAGCACGAGGAGGCCAGTGAGGCGATTGAGGCGCTGAAGAGGGAGCTTATTGATGTGCAACTGGATCGTCAAAACAAGCTTGAATACGACGGATTGGCGAGCGAAATATTAAAATATGGCTCGAGAGACGAGCTTGAGACTATGTTGAAGTCAATTTCGGATGACATTTACAACTTGCAGAGTGAATCACACAAGTTTTCAGAGATCATGGAGACTTCGCAGGAACGATTCGATAAGATTGCTCTACAACTCGAGGCCCTCCGAGCCGATGTAGGACATGAAATAGGTGAACGAGAGCGCAGAGCAGTGGAACGAGGCGGACAGGAGGAAGATGAGCAGGACAACAAAAAACGCTCTGGATCGCAAGACGGCGAAGCAGATGAGGAGGCAAATACGACGGATGTGAGAAATTCGACTGTCCTCAACCCGTCAGCGCCTGCGTTCCAACCGACGTCACGTCGTTCTTCTTCTAAGCCTACGTCAGACATTACGAGCCACGCAAAGAGAGAGGCCCGAGAGGATCCCGAGCTTGCCCCCCGACACAAGCGAGTGCGTGAAGAGGGAGAGGTAAGCGATGCCAACGCAAGCGACGACGATGAGGAAGGCGCTGCATAGCTTGTATTCTAGAAGAAATGTAACAGTACAGGATGTGTGGAAACTACTATGATACAAAAGAGGTAATCCATATGGCTGTTTAGCATGATTTAAGCAAATGAGACTCTCTTTGTCTTCTTCGTGGGAATATCTTCCTGCACCCGGCTTGGTGGGCTGCTTGTTGAGCCTTTTCTACTGGCTTTCCTATTCTCCCTACGCTGCTTGATCTTTTCTCGCTGCTTCGCAAGTAGTTTCGACCGAACGCTTGCCTTTGTCTGGAGTTGTGGTCAGTCCGGCCCATCACAGTTGCTCATACACTCACAAACATTGCTTGACTCCTTTGTTGGTCAGCTATTCCCGGTACGGCATCTTGTTCGGACGCAGTTTCCTGCAAATTAGAGCAGTTTTGTTTGAGATTCCGCTTTTGGTTTTTCTCCTTCTGCCACGCTTGTTTGTCTCGAACACGATCTACTCGGCCTTGCAATTTAGTGGATTGCACTTGAGCGATCTCACTCGAGAGCTTTAAAAGATGGTCCATACCCAGCGACTCCGCAAACACTTTTCGCCTCTTGGGACACTTTTGTTCATGCCTGGTTGAGCTTTGTGAGATGTTTTTGTGCTCTTTAGGTACTCTTTTCGACTCGTTTGCTGTACCTCTTTGCCCTTTTGTGATCTTTTTCCCGTCCTTTGCGATTCTGTGGCTCTCCATCTTCGTCTGGCAAGTGGAAGGAGTGGTGTGCCTTTGATCTGATCCGCGTGCATGCCCAAAAAAAAAAGTTTGTGCGAGGCGCGCTTTCCATTCGGAAGAAAACACCTTTCCCTTCCGTATCACATGAACAGACAAGCATGTCGTCGGCACAAGCAAGCACATATGATTCGGATTCCGACAGCAACAACGATGCAGGACCGGGATCAACAGTCTCTGCCCCGATCTACACCTCCTATAGGCTGATCAAGCCGCTGCCATCTGCCACTAGTCCCACAGAGAAGAGAGTCAACGGCCAGCGACGGAGCTCGATTGACGGCGCTTATAAGCATAACATGGGTAAGCAGAAGAAATCCGTGCTATCAGGGGATGCGATTGTGGATGATATGGAGTCGCCGGACGAAGATGACGAGCATGTCTCCGGTGCACAGTCGTCCACACCAACTTCCTCTCTGATTCCACCGGCCGCAGGGACGCTTCGCCATGCCCTACCTCCCAAGCCATCGACCTCATATGATTCCGACCGCATCGATGCGGATGTGCAAGCACATAAGCGTGCGCGAGTCGACTCGTCCCTGGTCCCCCAAGCACCTAAGGTGCCTAAGACCGAAATGGAGAAGTCCAGCACGCCGCGATTAATAGTTGTTCTGGAGAGGGCATGTCTGGAAACGTACAAAGTATCCGGCGGACACGATAGCCGTAACAAGGATGGTGGAGAGAAGTACGCTCTACTTAATTGTGACGACCACCAGCGTGTATTGGCCAAGACAGGCCGCGACATTGCAGAAGCTCGGCCAGACATTACCCACCAAGTAGGTAGTCCGTTCGAGGAAAGCGGCCGGATCTCACGCCCATTTTTTAGTGCCTTTTAACTCTTCTGGATTCGCCTTTGAACAAGGCTGGTCTGCTACAAGTGTACATTCACACTGCCAACGGTGTTCTCATCGAGATCAACCCTCACGTCCGGATCCCTCGAACATTCAAACGGTTCAGTGGACTGATGGTGCAGCTACTACACAAGAAATCGATCCGTAGCGTCAAGGGAAGCGAGAAACTACTTCGTCTCATCCGGAATCCGGTCACGGATCACTTCCCACCCAACACACACAAGATCACGCTCTCATTCGATGCACCAGTCCAGCGGCTGTCTTCGTACCTTCCTACAGTTCCCAAGGGCCACAACCTTGCAGTCTTTGTCGGTGCCATGGCACATGGACGAGACAGTTTCGCCGATGATGTTGTGGATGAGAAAGTGAGCATCAGTGAATACAGCCTCAGTGCTTCCGTGGCATGCGGGAAGTTCTGCTGTGCTCTGGAGGACCTTTGGGATGTTGTGTAATGTGTTGATAATATGTCTGTAATTGATATGCACTAGATGGGATCAGAGTCATTTGATTGGACGCGTGCCTTACCCGGGATTTTTTTGACCTTCTTCCAACGAGCCGCCACCATCAAGAAAGAAAATGCTTCCTTCCTCCGGGCGGACGGCTGCCAGAGAGGCAGCAAGGGCTCTGCCAGGCATGAATGCAAGGAGAATGGTGTCTGCCCAGCGCTTTGCGGCCAGCGCATCTTACGAGGCACCCAGCTGCACTTCGCTGAGACCGAGGCACTTTGGAAGCATGCCCTCTTGCTCCGCTTCTCCGCTTCTCCCCAACTCTCTACAACGACACAGAGCAATGTCGTCGCACATCTCTCTGCGGAACAAACGATGCTCATTTCACTCCTCGACGGTCTCTCAGCATGGCGGGATCGACAGGCCGGAGCCAGGCACAGGGATCAAAGTGACCTTCCGTGATAGCAAAGGCCAAGATATCAAGACCGTCGAAGTCAACGAAGGCGACGACCTCCTATCGATTGCGCACGAATATGACATCGATCTTGAAGGCGCATGTGAAGGGAGTATAGCTTGTTCGACATGTCATGTGATCTTAGATCCAGATGTGTACGATCAACTGGAGGAGCCGGGAGACGATGAGAACGACATGCTGGACCTTGCGTTTGGGCTGACAGATACGAGCCGTCTCGGCTGCCAAGTGAAAGTGACAAAAGAGCTAGATGGCATGGTCGCGCAACTTCCCAGTGCGACGAGAAATATGTACGTTGATGGTGAGTCACAGGCGGCCTCTTCCCTGCCCATCTAACAAAGACACTCGCGCCAGGCGCCAAGGGCGGCCACGGCCATTAGAAAGAATTTGTACAATTGCATACAATCAATTTACATGGATACCGATGCAATCAGCGACCCACTCGGATCACACGCTTGCGCTGCCGACGGCTGAGCTGCTGCAAGGGATCCTTTGTTTTCTTTGCGCCAGTCTCCTCTTCCTTTTCATCTTCTTCCTCCTCCTCTCCGCCGAGGCCCATCTGGCCCATCATGGCGCCCAATGGTCCCATTCCTTGTAGGCCTCCCATCATGCTACTGAAATCTGTGTTCAGTAACCCAGCCTCGGCATTGGGCGAGTAGTCGGGGTATCGTAGGTCGGATGGGAAAGTGACGTTCTTGACCCGTTCGTGCGCATGCACGCGAGATGGAGTGCGGTGGCGTGGCTTTCCTTTCGCCTTAGCATGTGCATTTTTGTGTTGGGGATGTACTTTTCCTCCTTGCTCTATCTTCTGGACTGTCTTTGTGTCCAGCTGCTTCTTTGGCGATCCGAGAGGCGGCGGCACGCCCCCGCACGACGGCTGAATGATCTCCGCCACAGAGAGAAGCAGTGCCTTTTCTAGAGAGAATTGAGTGCGTCAGTATACACCCTACATACACATACAGCTCTCTACATACTGCTGGGGATCTTCTGGTTGAAAGGTGTGCCATCGTCTTTGCTCAGTCGGACTCGAATTCGGCCAGGATTTTCCCACGTACGCGGATGAGCTTTTCGCGGCTACCGAGCGGGTTAGGACGGATGCTTTGCAAATCAACAACGCACCTCGTGAATATGGAGCAGATTCAGCTTTTGGACGGCCTTTTCAATCGCTTCGCTCTTTGGCCATAGACATGCCTTTTCATAGGCAACACGTCTGCACCCTTTTTCATACCGTTGCTTGGCGTCGAAGTAAATAGGGTAGAGGACGAGCCACTTCTTCTCTTCTGCCGAAAGCTCTACATCTTGTGGGCCCATTTGATCCCCTGTCATTCCTGGAGGCATTCCCATGGCTTGTCCACTTCCGCCTGCTTGCATCTGCGCCATCATGTCTTGCAAATTCGACATGGACATACCGCCTGGAGGAGCGTCTCCCGCAGCCGGCGGGGTGGGCAGGGCAAACTGCAAACAGGATGAGTAAGAGGCCCGGACGCAAAAAGATACGTACATCGGTGTCGTCGTCAAACTCCTCAATGGTGCCCGACATGGTATTGAGGTGATGGCAGAAGGACTCGACGCTGGAGCTTGTACGGGAAGATGATATTCCACGTGAATAAGCCACCTCTTCGCACAAACCACCGTGGCTGCATCCCCCGGTCCCTCAAGTGGATCGGATCTGACTGTTTCACAACGCCACAATGAGCACGAAGCCCACCGCAACGCTGGCTCCACAGCCATTGCATGGCTTGCCACCGATTAATGTCTCTGTAGCTCGTTCTAAAGTAACAGAAACCGTCAAACAGATTCACACAGATGCTGACGTGGACGTTTGGAAGAAAAGCATAGCCCACCAAAACTTGATTCTGTTCGTCTCAAGACTATGCGAGGCATCCGTGGGCAAAGCTACATACAAAAGCAAGCATAAGAGTGCGGAGAGCATTGATAGTAAAGATCCCATTGACGGAATATGGGATCTTCTCGATGAGCTCCAAATGTGGACGCAAGAAATCGAGCCTTTAAAGACTCCGCAGCGCTTCGGCAACCTTGCCTTCCGCACATGGGGACAGAGATTAGAAGAGGTGAGTGTGATTGGGCAAACTTACCTCCTTACTGACATGTCTAAAGCGTGTGTCTAGTCTCCATCAGAAATTGTTACCAGAACATCTACAAGCGTTTGCCTCGGAGCTTGCTGCATATCTTCTCGGGTCCTTTGGTTCATGGCAACGACTCGATTACGGCTCGGGGCATGAGATGAGCTTTGCAGCCTGGCTGTGTTTCCTTGCGAGACTGGGATTCGTGGAGAACATGTCAGAGCAACACCACGAACAAAGCTCTTCTACTTCACTATGTGCACCTACGCTTCAAGAAGAAAGACTGGCTTTGGAGATCCTGCCAAAGTACCTCGAGGTCGCCTGGGGCATACAGGACCGCTATGGTCTGGAGCCAGCAGGGTCGCATGGAGTATGGGGGTTAGACGACTATCAATTTATTCCGTATGCAATTGGCGCAGCGCAGCTCCGCTCACAATCCGAGTACTCACCGCTGGCATTCACATCAGCATCACACAAACCGTCCCATATGCCTGTCTCACCGGAAGATCTTTTGCAGTTTACGCCTTCCACGTCCCCCTTGCCTACCACAACCAGCTCTCGAATTTTCGGATCGGAGCTGCCGGGCCCTCCATTTGCCAATCTCTTCACGTCATCCATCGCGCGAATTCACTCTCTGAAACGCGGCCCGTTCCACGAACATTCACCCATTCTCTTCGATGTCGCCATCACTGTGCCCAATTGGGTCAAAGTACACTCAGGCATGATCAAGATGTGGACAGCGGAGTGCCTGGACAAGAGACCAGTTGTGCAGCACTTTCCCTTTGGAGCAGTAGGATTCCTCTGGGAAGGGTTGCCTACCATGTCTCATCTCGATGATACCAAGGTGCGAGAGGCGAGAATGTCTGAATCCAAGAATACTACACGGAGCCAAATAGCACCCTTCCCTTCAGCGCAAACACCCTTTCGTCCACAGCCTGGTGCTTTACCTCGCACGGCAGCACCTTGGGCAACAGCCTCGCAGCCCACAACTGCCCCTCAGTCCGCAACAGCCCCTCTTCCAATACAGACAGGCGTGCTCTCACGTACGAAAGCCCCTTTCAAACGGAATGGAGTTCCTAGCAGACCTCGGGCTCCATGAAGTAAAGTAGGTGTACCATCAGAAAAGGCAACTGCCAATGAGTACCACTGCATTAGGACGTGGCAAGAGAGGATGCGGTTGAGCATTCACAAACACTGTACTACAGACCATGCGAGGTCCTTTGCAAACCCCTGCCAAAATACATTTGTACACTAGTCCATCGCGTGCACTTTCTTCGCGCTACGCTGAACGCACTCTCTTGCTTACTGAACACGGACAGGTACGCATGTGTACTTTCGCGGAAGGATGTACTTCTCCTTTCCATCTGCGGTAATCCTCCTGCTGGCATCTCTGGTTCTCAGCAAAGCTATAAACCAGTCTCCTCTGCACATTGCCGCATCGAACGACGGCCAAAGCGTATTGGTACATACGCGGAGGCAAGGTTCCTTTCAGGGTAACAGACTTCAGCATGTTGACGAAGTAGGTCCTCCACTTGATGTCCCGACCCTTGCGCTCAGTGTATCTAGTTCCTTGCCATTCCTTACGCAGAGAAACCAATCGGGCACAATAGGCTCGCCAGGACCGTGCCTCTGAAGCGTGTTTCCAAGTCGGCACCACCGCAGGATGCAACGAAACCAGGAAACATCTGCATTCAACCACCGTCGACGGACAGTACGCCGGACCAGAACCAAAGCGAAGACTGCTTAGTACTGAACATATATCGACCTCAAGGTCTGAAACCTGGCCATAAAGTACCAGTCATGGTCTGGCTGTACGGAGGAAGTTGGCAGGAAGGGAGCATATTTGAACCTAGGTTGAATGCTTCCAAATTTGTTACGCGCAGCATGCAAATTCATGAACCGGTCATCTTCGTGGCTCCCAATGTAGGTTTTACTTGCGTGTCTCCTACGAGACTCACTGTTCACTGTAGTACCGAGTAGGTGCATTTGGGTTCTTAGCGGGAAGCGCTGTTGTCGATGCCGAATCAGAGGGCTTAGCAGTGCGCAATGCAGGTCTGTATGACCAACAGGAGGCGCTGAGATGGGTGCAACGTACCATCGAAGCATTTGGAGGGGATCCGAGCAGAGTGACTCTCATGGGACAGAGTGCTGGGGCTGCCAGTGTAGGGGCGCAAATTCTGGCCGATAATGGACGGGGAGGTTCCGGTCTTTTTCGGGCGGCGATATTAGAAAGTGGCGGCGCTGCGACGTACGTAAAGTCTAAAGAATGTCATGCCCTTGCTCACACTTCTGAAGTGGTCGAAGATTGGCTGCGACCGATGAGGAGCCAGAAGAAGTATTTCATACTGTTCTTCACGGCGCAGGTTGTTCCAACACATCAACTCTGCGCAAACAAATCCAATGCTTGAAACTAGCCAGTACGGCACATTTTACGCAAGGGAACAATGCAACCTTCTCCAAAGAGTACATCGGCTATCAGCCCGTATTGGATGAATATTTTGTCAGGCAGCCACCATCTGAGCAGCTCGAATCCGGACGTTATCTGCATGTTCCTTTTATTGCTGGTACTACACTTGATGAAGGGACCGAATTCCCTTATCCTCTTGATGTCGTCAATGATGACCAATTTAAGGCGTCACTGAAGATCATGCTGGGCAAGGATACAACTCCAATCACGGAGGATATCCTTCGTACATGGTCCAGCGATCCTTCCGAAGGGTGTCCGTACCGTCCAGACTTCTATGGTGCCAGCCCCAATGACACTTTCTACCCACCGTTAGGAAAAAATCAGTTCAAGCGACAAGCCGCTGTGGTACAAGATGTATACTTTGAAGCGGGACGGAGAATGCAACTATCGGCTGCGATGTCTACTGAGCCCGCCATACCTGCATGGTCCTATCAATTCGCACAGCCCTCGCCCGTAGAGACGGACGACGCCTCACAAATCGCGTCAGCAGTTTTAGGGGTGCAACACGAGGCAGAGATCCCATTCGTGTTTGCAGACCCGCCTCTTCAGGGTGGCCACAGTGATCGAATCCCGGAACCATTGAGGACGTTTGCGTCAGACAAAAATTTGACATTAGTCGCCAATATCATGTCCGCAGCTTGGATCCACTTTGCTAACCGCATGGATCCCAACGGAGAGGGTGTCCCTTGGTGGCCAGCCTATCACGCACACAACCACAGCTCAGCCAAGAAAGTTTCTCACGGATACAGCTTGTACATTCAAGGGGGCAATACGACCATGATCCCAGACAACTATCGTCTAACGCAGACGGACTTTGTGCTGCAGAATAAGCATTACTTTCACATATGAATCTACAATACAATGTACTTCAACGAGAATTCTCTGATGTCTTGATGTGTTACTGTACAATAATGATACGCTCGTTCCATGGTACAAATTCTGCAATACACCCAATCATGCTTCGGCTGGCGTTGACGAGCTAAATGTCCCAAATGTGCCTGCCGTACTAGAAGGAGGCGAGGAGGCAGTGCTTGGATAAGCATTAGCGCTATTCGGCTTCACATCTGTGTCGATCATTCCCAATTCACGGGCCATGAGTGGGTCGATGGATGCTAGTTCTTCTCGGACATGGTGACGAGCCAGTCCGTCGAGCTCTTTGCATGTCTGCGCAATCATTTTCTACGGAAGAGTGTGAGAAACACAAAGAGAGGAAAGCAGAGCACATACTTTGACCTTTGTTTCGATTTTCTGGATATTTTCCAGCATTTGTGCATTGGATTGTGTGTTTGCGGGCTCGCTCGAACTCATGTCAGCCTCGCGACCAGCGCCAATCAGAGCAAGGCTGAGCTTGCTGTATATTTCGATGAGAAGGTCGTATATAGTCATGGTCACTTGGAAGAAGTCCAAAGGAAAGGGCTACAAGCTTATCAGTCGGTCTGCACACGATCTTAGCACTGTATGCACATACAGTATGTGTTCCAATAAGCTCGATCCCACTCGGTCCAAGAGCCAGAGACGATGGGCCACCCATTCCCACGCCATCCATCGTCCCAGCAATGGCGGGGGCTCCCTTCCTTGTTGTACGGATGGACGTTTTGAAGAAGTTGCGCTATAAAATGGCCATCAGGGAGGGACAGAAGTCCAGTAGTCGACGTACCATCTTTGTTTTATCCTTGTCGTTGACTTCATTCCACGATTCCACTTCATTAATCGTAGCAAGGACAGCTCGCGCGCACTCTGTTCCTGTCATATCGAGCGTGGAAGCCAGAGAACAGCCAAGGATGTAGTTTCGATTCGTGCGCTTCCGGACCCTTTCAGTCTCATAGAAGGCGTCAAGGTCGCTTTTTGTAATCTTGATGATGTCCATCCAAGGCTGTTGATGTGGATGTTCGGAGGGATGAGCAGCCACAGAAAGACACTGTTTGAAGTAGTGGAGGATCTGGACTCTTCTCGAAAGAGAGTCTAAAAGAGCCGCCTCCGACTGGAATACGGATCAAAAATTGACGAATAAACTAGGTGAGCACTTACAGTGTTCGCTGGTCCACTCAATGTGCTTCCCGTCACAGAAGTAAAAGCCGTCTGCTGATCCCACGCCTTATTGTAATTCTGCTGCAAGGCCTGCGCCGATGCATGTCCTGGCACTGGGAAAGCTGGCATAGAGGAAGAGGGGTTTGAGAAGGAAGCTGTGTCCGGTAGCACAGGCGATGAGGCGGAAGATCCTAGGGAGGAGTCTGCGGTGGCCATGCTAGAAGAAGCAAGAGTAAAAGGGTTGTTAGGCACGGGGGGAAGCTGTTGCTGGAGAAAGCCGGTCCCGCTACTTCCTGCTGCAGAGGATCCAGTGGACGATCCAACACTCTGAAAAGCTGATCCTAATGCAGGCGCGGATGGCCTTCTTGTAAATAGAGACTGCGACATGATGGTGGTACGAGTGCGAAATCAGTCACCCGCATCAATTAGCTTGCTCCTATGCACGCGCCTTGGCCACCTCCAGTTTAAAGCGACAAATTTCTTCCTAACCTCCGCCTTGACAAAGCATGTCGTTTGCCTTTAATTTTGATGGCGATGATATTGTGCAAAACGAACCTGGAAGGACAGAGGGTGATTCATCACCGCCCTCACCGTTGCGGGATACTCACGGATCATCGTCCTCGAAGCCTACAAAGAAACACACACTAGAAGAACTGGTAAGAAAAAGAGCATTCCGACAGCAATGAACAAGCTGATGCATGCTTCCAGATCTCAAGCCTCCCTTCACGTATATCATATTCTTCGGTGGACATCTCGAGTAACCAAAGAGAGCGCATTCGGCTATTTCGGCGAGATCTTTTCGATGCGAGATTTCAAATGATTCACGAAGAGGACCCAGCAAAGGAGAATAGTGTCGACCAAGACAAGCAAAGATGGCATGATTTTACGGCGGGAGAAGCGTCGGACTTGGTACCCGGCGAATACGAAGGAGGGTTGAAAACTTGGGAGTGCTCACTCGACCTTGTCAGTATCCTTGCTAAGGAATCCTTAGAACGTCACAAAGAAAAGGCAAACAGAGTCCTGGAATTGGGTTGTGGAACTGCTATGCCCTCTCTGTTTCTACTATCCCGTGCTTTCCGGGAAGGTGCGAAGCAAAACATGGAGTTGGTCTTATGCGACTTTAATGAGCAAGTGTTTCGTTTGGTATGTACCCCTGTATGTGTGAAAGACAAGGTGACTAAAAGAAATCCTGTGCTATAGGTTACGTTGCCCAACATTCTTGTCAATTGGTATTTTTCTACAAAAGGAAAAGACGGCGCTAGCGAAAGCGGTGAACTGGAATTGACAGAAGAACTTTTTGACGAATTCCAATCGTCAATGACCACAAAAGGGATAAATGTGACATTCTATTCGGGGCCATGGGAGGGATTGGCTCTGTCAGGTGCATTGTCCAAACAGTACGATGTTGTGCTCACCAGTGAGACGATCTATTCTATGGACTCACTCTCAGCCCTCGTGGACGTTCTCGAGACTGCCTGCTGTGGCTCTTTGGAAGGAAAACTAGATCGGACACGATTGCAAGAGAGTCACGAGAGTCACACTGCCGAGAAAGATGTAGGCAAGTGCCTAGTCGCAGCCAAGGTCCTTTATTTCGGCGTTGGTGGAGGCGTGTTGGCCTTCGAGCAAGAATTGCACCGGCGCAGGGCAAACGCTGCTACGGTCTGGAAGAGCGAACAGGGTGTATCTCGAGTCGTATTGGAAGTCCGATGGCATCGTTCTTAGAATCTCTGTATTTATAATGTCATCTAGACGGCTTTACTCACGCAACAATAATGTAGAACACTACGTAGACATTTGGTTCGCTTGTTTGAGAATACGAAGCAATGGAAAAGTGTAGAAGTACTTTCATATAGAACGCACCAACGTTCGCGAAACTTAACACACGATTATAGTTCCATCACTTTTCTCTGCAGCATCGCGACAACAAAGGGACACACTAGTTCCAGGCGCGAGAATCTTCACCTTCTTGTTCCACGCTCATCCTTCACTTGTACAATATGTCTATAATTTATCAAAAACTGATACCCATGCCACTCGATGGCAAAGACACACCCACTTCTGACGATCAAACAGACGTAGAAAAGGACATCGAAGAGCTTCTCACAACATACCAACACAACCTCCACACGCAAGAAACTTCTTCAATTGATGCCGCTCATGTTCCTGTCCCGACTCTGTCAAGAACGCTGCACAAAGCGTTCCTTCTCAAGATATTGAGACCTCTGCCCAGTGGGTATCTGGGTTTCGATAGCTCGCGATGCTGGCTGCTCTACTGGGTAAATCATTCATTAGCCCTCATGGGTGCGAAGCAGGACGAGCATCAACGAACACAAGCGATAGCGACGTTGCTGCGCTTTCAGAACTTAAGCACAGGGGGCTTTGGTAGCGGACATGGTCAAATAAGCCACCTTATGGGATCCTATGCTTCCATTATGGCTCTTGCTATCGTAGGTGGACCAGGGCCCGCGCCGGACGATGACGATATTGCGCTTGGATGTAGTGTTTCGATCGGTAAGGGAGGATGGGATGCTATCGATCGCACAAAAATGTACGATTTCCTCCTCTCACTCAAACAAGCTGATGGCTCATTTGCTGTCCATCGGGACGGCGAGATTGATGTTCGCTCCATCTACTGTGTGCTATGCATCTCTCTCATCCTTGGAATCGCCACGCCAGAGCTACTCGATGGTGTTGGAAACGCAATTGCCACCTGTCAGACGTATGAGGGTGGCTTGAGTGCATCAAGCCAGCCCTTCTCCTTGTATGAAGAACCGATGCAGGGTGCTAGTCTTGGTGAAGCACACGGCGGCTACGTATACTGCGCGATGGCAGCGCATCTGGCACTGGCACTCTTACCGAATACACAGAATGCAAACAGTTCTTCGTTCCCATCTGATTTGGGCGAAAAATGCGATAGACTCGCATGGGACCTAAAAAGTTCAGCGTGCAGTGCTCATTTGGATCTTGACAACGTTGTTCGGTGGGCTGCATCTCAACAGGGGATTCCCATTGAGGGTGGTGGGTTTCGCGGTCGCACCAACAAACTTGTGGATGGCTGCTACGGCTGGTTCTCCGGTGCGGGACTTGGAACGGTCTTACAAGCACTCACAGAATTGGCATACGGACAGTGGTGGAGAAGTGTAGAGATGCCCACTGTACTGAGCGACGGCGATGCAAAGAGCGACGGCTGGGAGAGTGATCATGAAGGTAAGTACATCGATTGTATAAAGTTTGTTTCTAACAAGTACGTGGCGTAGTAGTCCATTCTGATGGGTATCTGTTCGATCGTCAAGCCTTGCAAGAGTACATTCTTGTCATTGCTCAGTCGCCTTCAGGCGGGCTACGCGACAAACCAGGCAAGAGATCCGACGCATACCACACTTGCTACAATCTTTCAGGATTGTCTCTTTGCCAGCACCGCGTCCATCTGGACGCCCAGACTCGAAAAAATACTCTGAACGAGTGGCATGCTCTCCCAGCAAGTGCCAACTCCAATGCGGAGTCTTGGCGACGCAATTGTTATGCATCGATGTTGAGCTGGACAATCGATCCGAAAGAGAATTGCGTTTTGGGCGACGCTACCAATCAACTCAATATTACCCATCCTATTTTCAACATCCCATTCTTTAAAGCCAAGAAGATGATGGACTGGGCGTATGGACAATCGTGACGTTGGTATTTCTGTGCTGTACAATTAAAAGCGACGCCCAAAGAGCCCATGAAAAAGCTTCATGGGAAGATCTCTAGCCTGATCGAGATGGTTTCCATATCCACGGAAAATGTCTGATAACGTCAGAGGTACGTTTGTGAGCGTAAAGTAATTGCACGCCAGGTTCGACTGCACGCTTTTTACTCGACAGTCCATCTTGTCCAGCACAATGCCGGCCGGTAGTCTTGCAGGGTCCTTCAGCCGAAGCATCAGGGCAAAGAGAGGGAGGTGATTGATCATGGCTAGTCCGACACTTAGAAGAACAGTTGTATTGACGACTGCGAGTCGGCATAGCGAAAAGAAAAGGAAGTAAATGACCACCGTCAATTCCAAAAAGACCAGCAACGTGAAGAAAAGAGTCCCCAGAAGCAACTGGTCTAATTCATACATAGCGTCGTCGGTACGCATATTTCGTAATGGATTCCGTTTCTTCCCACGGAAAAGTTGAAAAAGGGACCGTAATGATGAGCCAAAGAAGACATAGATATATCTATGCAGACAATAGAACATCGTCAAATGTAATGTGCATAGTTTCACGATATCAATCGATAACGAGAGAAACATGGAAAGGCCACAGACCCGAGCAGCCATGCCTGTGGTGTAGAACACTTGACTCAGACGAGAACCTTGATCAGCGACCAAAGGCTTAATAAGAGCCTGGTCCCACACTCGAGTGAGCGCACAGAACGTGTCGCAAAAAAACTTCGACAATTGAGGATTCAGCTTGATTCCCGCAGGCCAGCTATCCAACCATGCAATGGTATCCAACACACTGTCCACTAATATGGCCCGGAGTGGTCTCCAGCATATCCGTGCGAGCGATTTGTGGTTGTCACACAGCCACGAGCCAACAGCTTGGCCTAAGATCAGGTCGTTGGCCACCAGCCACACCCCATTGTAGAGGGCAGTATATCTGGGTGCAAGTCTTGAAATAGGCACTTTACTGGTAAGTCTTTCCCTTCGGAGTCGTCGGCTCAGCGAGGGCCACAAAAGCATCTGTCCTACTCGCAAATCCAATTGCTTTGCAGTAGCCGATATGGAAGTGAGCTGTACGATTTGCAGATTTAGACACGCCTTGATGCCTTTTAGAACAGGCCTCGAGGCCACTATGAGCGGCCTAAGCATCATGGCTACTGCTGAAACGATACCAGGACCATGTTTATCTGCACTAGGACGAATGCTTTCCATAATATAGGCACATTCATTTGTTAACTCCACAGCAGACCGTAATCGTTCACCAGGAGCGTCTCCTTGCTCATATTGCCCTTGAAGGTCCGCATACCGGAGCGGGTCAAGAAGAACCAGTTGCTCCAAACGCGCTTGAAGAGTACTTTGAACTTCGTCTCTTTGGGAACACTCGAGCATCTCAGCACTTGATGCTAGAGGTAGTCTCATAGGCTCCATGGAGAAATATTGCATGTGCACAGGGTTCGGCGTTCGGAACATGATCACTTGGATGGCGCAAGTACGGACGCATAGTTCCATTGACAGTTTCGCCGTAGAAACGATGGGCTCATTCTTTCCATTTCCTATGAGCTCGATCCAGGTATCCCTACTGTGGCCGTCAAACGCATCCTGGTCTCTCTCCCTCGTAAAGCTTTTGTCTGTTAATTTGCCGAGAATTGTTGCGCCACGAGCAGTCAGAATCCTTTCAAGAGAGGAGACGGATACATCTGTTACGGCTCCTGCAATGACGATGACAGCTGTGTCATCGGTAGATGTCCCTTGCAGATTCCATCCAACGAGGAAGTGTTCTCGCTTGCTCTTGTTGTTGTGGCTGCGGAGGGGTGCAGTAACGTTTGAAGGGATGAAGAGAAGTAGTTGGACATCTTTTGTGTGCCTCTCCATATTCCTCTTTGACATACAACAAGGGAAGAACGAGGATCATCGGTACATCTCCTGCTGTATTAGAATGACTTACCGTGGAATTCGCCTATAGCCTTCTTGCGAGAATTCTCATGATGATAGTTCTTGTAGAAGCCACAATTACGCGCTAAACACATGACTCGCAGATTACCTTTTTTCGTCGTCCCGAACGTACATCTTCCTTTCATCTTAAACATCTCCATCTACTATGGCGGAGCATATTCCTCCACGCACGCATACTGCACCGGCTGGAATTGCTGCTGAAGAAAATTCGATGAACGGTCATTCATTGGGAAAGACAATCTTGATTGACAACTATGACAGTTTCACATACAATGTCGTCGAGGTGCGTGCTAATTGATGCTGTAGCTTTTCGCATAGGAACTCACACAGTTTTAGTATCTCTCGGACCTCGGTGCAGATTTGCTGGTCTTCCGTAATGACAAAGTCACCCTAGAGGAGCTTGAAGCTCTTCAGCCTGCACGTCTTGTTATCTCACCAGGCCCAGGTCACCCACTCCACGATTCTGGCATATCCATTCCTGCTATCAAGCATTTCGCCGGCAGAATCCCCATTCTCGGCGTTTGTATGGGGCTTCAGTGCATCTACTCGGCGTATACTGGTATTGTAGAGTTTGCGGGCGAGATCGTCCATGGCAAAACAAGTCCGATCGAGCATGATGGCAAAGGCTTATACGCAGGCTTGCCGTCGTCCGGCGTAGTGGGAACACGCTATCACAGTCTTGCAGCTCGAATTGATTCTCTCCCAAAGGAGCTCGTGGTGACTAGTAAAACTCAGAAGGGAGTTGTGATGGGAATCCGGCATACGCGCTTTGCCATCGAAGCCATTCAGTACCATCCAGAAAGTATTCTCAGCCAAGGTGGCAAGGATATGTTTTCCAACTTCCTACGCTGGACAGGCGGGGCTTGGAGCGATAACGAGGAGAGCAAGATTGACGAAACGGCCATTCGACAAGCAGAATCGACTAAAGAGCCTGTCATTGCCATGGCTCCTCATGCCGAGCAAAGAACGCAATCCCGCGGCGTTAATGGGTCGGTTGGGACCATTCTCGAGCAGATTCATGTACAGCGCCTCAAGGACATTGAAGAGTCCAAGGCGATCCCAGGGTATGCACCAGAAGATTTGGACACGGCTCTTGATATGAATTTGTCGCCACCACAAATCAGCTTTCCGGAGCGCCTCACAGCGCATTCTCACTTGGGCCTCCCAGGAATCATGGCGGAAATGAAGCGTGCAAGCCCTAGCAAGGGCAATATTGATGCTGATGCGCATGCAGGTGCGCAAGCTTTGGCCTATGCTCGTGGCGGCGCCAGTGTCATCAGTGTACTCACAGAACCAAAATGGTTCAAAGGAACTCTGAATGACCTTGCTTTGGCGCGCAAGGCAATCGATGGAATGCCAAATCGCCCTGCAATCCTTCGAAAAGACTTTATTGTTGACACCTACCAGATCAAAGAGGCACGTCTAGCTGGAGCAGACACTATCCTTCTCATCGTTGCTATGCTCGATGATGCTCTTTTGAAGGAATTGTACGACTATAGTGTAAGTCTGGGCATGGAACCACTTGTGGAAGTGAACAATGCAGCGGAGATGAAACGCGCTCTCGCTCTGGGAGCGAAAGTGGTTGGCGTCAACAATCGCAATCTGCATGACTTCAATGTCGACATGGGTACCACCAGCCGTTTGGCAGAAGCTGCCAAAGAGGGTGGAGTGATATTAGCAGCGTTGAGCGGAATCACGAGTCGTTCGGATGTCCTAAAGTATCTCCAAGAGGGTGTAGCAGCCGTTCTGGTAGGTGAAGCTCTTATGCGAGCTGCCGACAAGAAGGCTTTTATTCACGCTCTATTGGGACTGGATGCGAAAGAAGCATCGATCAAACAAGCAGCCCATTCCCCTCTCGTCAAGATCTGTGGTATCCAAACTATCGATGCAGCCATTACAGCAGCCATGGCAGGTGCAGATCTGATTGGCATGATTCTGGCTCCTGGTACTCGCAGGACGGTTTCTCTTTCCCAGGCTGCAGAAATCATCAACGTTGTTCGGTCAGTAAAGGGAGGGCCGGACTCAATCCGTGCAGCAGCTGCCCATTCTCAAGCAGATGAGTCCCTCGCCTCTACAGCTGTGACTGCGGTGGCAGGCCAGGACTGGTTCAATTATCATGCCTCACTTCTCCGCTCTGCTCCTCACAAGCCTCTCATTGTTGGTGTTTTCCGCAACCAGCCTCTCAAGGAGATTGTTCATGCTGCACGGACACTCAAGTTGGACGCTGTGCAACTTCATGGACGCACTGAGCATGTTGAGTGGTCCAAATACCTTCCCGGTGTTCTCGTCATTCGTGTATTTCACATCACTGAGACACAGCAAGTCCATGCCGGACCGGGTCAAGGCCAACTGTCCGACGCCAAGCGGGAAGGTTATCACCACATCACTGCACTCGACACTGCAAGCGCTACAAAGGGACAAGAAGGGGGGTCTGGGCAAACATTCGATTGGGCTATTGCAAAAAACTTGGCAAGCTACGATCCTATGACCAAGCGTGTCGCTGGTGCTACCGCGCGCTCTCTTCCCCTCATGCTCGCCGGTGGTCTAACGGTGGAGAATGTGGCAAGTGCAGCTGATGCGCTGGGCGACGCAACATCGCCACTTGTCCTCGACACAAGTTCCGGTGTAGAGACAGATGGTAAGAAAGATATGGCAAAGGTCCAAGCATTCGTTGCTGCAGTCAAAGGTCTATCCAAAACAGCTGAGGCCTCTATGTAGACCATTTTCCACGACGATGATGATAATGTATTAGATTTACCCATTGTATACTACTATCATCCTTTGTGCCCTCTGGAAATGCTTTGAGCCACGTCAGGCGTATCTCGAACAACAGCGCACGCTGTGCTTGCCAAAGTCTTGCGCAAGTCTGCATGGTCCACATCATGCGTATCTTCCACTTCACCCCATCTCTCTGTCTGACTTTCCACTTCTACTTCTGCTGCCAAGCATGCTTCTTCAACGGTGAAGTCTTCGTCCCGACCGCTCTGAATGGCATCGACTAATCGCAGTCCAACAAGGAACGACTTTGTGGAGCGAATGGCTCGCTCAAGAGCAGCCAAATCCCATCCATTGAAGGTCCCGATGTGATAACGAAGCTTCTGGATCACTTTTGGGTCCTGTTCCACGCCAAAAATTCCATCAAATGTCCGCACTGGGGGCACCTCAAATCGAGTGGCTGCCCATTCCAAGATGGGTTTCCATCGTTGTTCTTGAAGCTGCACGAGCACAGGCGGTTGCTTTTCATGAAAGCTGTTTGATCTATCAGTTATTACCGAGAAAAATGCTGTTATACATACCAGATCGTCTCGGTATCCAAATATTTGATCAACTCATCGCACACTTCATCCCGCTGCCATTGCGTTTCCAACCCATCGATCGCTCGTGCAGCAAGGGATGTCATGGAAAGGGAATGCGTCCGAATGAGACGTTCTTGCTCTGCCCACTCACGAGCAATGAGTGATGCTAGCAATGGGCGGTCGGGCGGAATGGCCAAGATTGCTCCACCAGGGGTCTTGAGACTTCTTCCGTCCAGCTGGACGACCAAGTGGGGTGCTGGCGGCCCTTCAATAAAAACCACATCGACACTTTTCCAGAAGCGTTGCCTTGTCTTCTCCGCCTTATTTGTTGCTGAATCTTGTTTTGATGAGCTACCAGTGCTTTCTCGCGCAGGTATGGTAGTGTTCGAGAGGATTCCTGTCGAACTGAGGAGCCGACGAGCAGGCGGAAATGGAAGGAGGGACGAGGACTGACTCCTTGGGGCAATTGTCTGCGCTATGGACATTACAGATGGTCCCGAAGTTTTTGCAAGATTCATTCTCTGCACTATACGGCTGGTACGGCACACCGCCATATTGAAGGTCCGAAGAGAAAACGAGCCACTGGTGAGAAGAACGTAGATTGACATTAGGCAAATCTTCATATAAATCTTCTAAAGCGCGTACTTGCGGTGCACAGACGCAATGTGTGGAGTGAAAAAAGCTATGACATGAGCGGGAAGCAATGTTCCTGATGAAATAAGTATCGTGCTATGAAATCTTGGAGTGCTTAGGAGAAGATGATCTTGTATACAAATTCACTAGCACTCTTATCATCTAGAGATATCAAGTTTCAGTATCTTCCTCTCCCTCTTCGTTTGTATCGCGGCCAAGTCTCTCATCGCCTCCTAAAAATGTCCAAGATTCTACCTCACGCCCTCTAGAATCGTGCTTGAGCAAGAATTTCCCCTTATCTCCTTGCTCCTTCCACAGAAGCTGTCAATGAGGCATTTTTAGTTTTCCATCTTCCATCTATTTGTCACATGACTCACTTCTCTTGTACGTCCTAAAGATTCAATCGCCGAGACACGGTCCATAACACGCTCAAGCTTGTCCTCATAACCCTAGTGATATTTAATATCCTGCAGCTGTGTTTTCCAAATAACTCACTGGTTCCTGTGCAATTCTCATGAATGCACGTAATAGAGGCATGGAATCGGCACGTATTTCATGGTGCCTATTGACATGTATGATATTCATTTGATCAAGTGTGGTAAGATAGTCCGGCCGTGTCATTACTTGTCGAGCTTCTCCCCACGTCAAATGTGGGTTAGGAACATCCCAGCCGCGGATATCAGATTGTCCGTCGAGGCTTGGATCTGTCAATCTATGAATTTGACTCTTATTTTCATCGCCTTCTTGATCGCCTTCTTTGTCAGTTTCACCCGTCTTGTACACACATACAATCGGCTGTTGTGCCTCAAGTGCTGCTTGGCGTTTGGCCAACTCGACAAACAGGAGCCAGGAGCACGTTGACCACTTCTGCTCATCCATCACATCGTCATCGTGATCTTCAATAATGCCCGTCTTGCTCAGCAGCCATTGTAGATCATCCTCCACAAGCTGATCGACAGCATTGATCATGTCCCTGCGACGAGCAATAGAGTTGATGATACCAATGCGTCCGCCCACGGTCTGATAAACTCTCTCAAAAATCCCCATCTGATCTTCTGCAAGGGCTTTGTCTTTCCCAACATAATGCTGGCGACATTTCCGCAGAACGTCGATGGCTTGTGAGCGACCCAGATCTTTCATCGATAAAGTATCCATACGGTTGGAATTTTTTCGGAGTACATCGTATATCCAGTAGTCATTTGACGTGAAAACAAACGTTGCAACTCCGGAAGAGGACCATTTCTCTGCTCGTTGTTGAAGTAAGTGGAGGATCTTCACACCTTCATCTCCTTGGGGCAGCAAGTGTGCGGAATTCATTACTATCACGGCCGGTCGACCCTTGCGCTGTGCATAATTGATGAGCGCCTTTTCCAACTTGTGGAGTGCTCTCTCCAAGGATTGGAAAACAGACATCCCGCTCAGATCAGAAAGACCCAAAAGGTTCCCTAGATAGTCACGATTCATCGAATAGTTGATACTCTCGCTGAATTTGTCCACAACAACTTCGCAATCAGAGTGTGCCTCAAAGAAAGCGACACCTTCTGCTCTGTTCTTGGCCATAGCCTCGATAATCATGCTTGTCTTTCCAGTTCCTTTGCTTCCAAGGATCAAGTAATAGCGACCGGATTCCCTGCCTTGAATAATGCTGTCGATCAGCTCAGACTCTGGTCGGGGAGGCTCCACCTGTACAAAGGCCATTTCTTTGCTGTTCTCTATCAGGGCTAGCGCAGGATCGTAGCCTCCCTCAAAAGCTGCTTCCATTTTCTTAATAACCCTCTTCTTATACAGAGACTGGTACAACATCGCTGCTGCTCCTAGGAGCAACACACCTGCTGAGGCACCCATTGCTGTCTCCCATCCTGTGCTATTGAAGAAAGACCGTGTAGCTGACTCATGGTTGGCCTCCTTGCTAGCTTCCGCTTGATTGGAACGTACGATCCTGCTCGTTGTGAAAGGCCGCTGTGAATAGAGGAATGGGGTGCTCCCTACTTCTCTTCCTTTCAGAGTCCCTCGAGGGAATGCAGAAAAAGGGCGTATTCCCAGCCTTCCTATACTGACTCGCAAACCTACCATGTCTCGAGATCAAATGGAGGATAGCTGCACCGATTTGTGCACCGCCTTGGACATCTGGCGGATCTTCTCGTTGATCTGTGCAACTCACGCGCATAGGTCGTCGCGAGAAATTTATACATACGCCTTTGTTCTTTTGCTAACGATGTCCGCTATGTTACTTCGATCCACTCGGCTACATTTGCGGAACTTTTCACATCATGGAGGCAAGACTGGGAGTATGCTATTCTCTTCGTCCGCGAAAACATTTCAAAGACCGGAGATCAACTCAAGTCCATCAGAAGGTGCTACCGAAAGAATGAATGACAGCAACAAAAGTACCCATTTTGGCTTTCGAGATGTAGCAGAAGAAGACAAAGAAGGACTTGGTGAGTGGCTTAGTGGCACTACGAGTACAGTGATTCATCATTATACAGTTGGAGGAGTGTTTTCGTCAGTCGCCTCCTCGTACGACATCATGAACGACGCAATGTCTCTCGGCGTTCACCGTCTATGGAAAGATCACTTTGTATCTCAGCTAGATCCCAGAGGAGGGATTAACTGTCTGGATGTGGCTGGAGGGACTGGAGACATTGCAAGACGGATACTTGACCATTGCCGAACTCAGCACAGTGATCGCCAAACTCATGTGACCATCTTGGATATTAATGCGAAGATGCTTCGTGCTGGGCAGAGAGCGATGCGCCAGACAATGTATTGGGACACACCGCAGTTGTCCTTTCAGCTAGGAAATGCAGAGGACTTATCGACCTCTATTCCCCCCGACTTTGACGGGAAGCCTCAGGTTGCAGCTGCTTCCCAAAATGCAAAGCAGCCTCGGAACACCCCCGCATTGCCTGCTCTTTCCACTATTCCCATCCCTGATAACAGCATGGATTTGTATACGATTGCCTTTGGGATCCGCAACTGCACACACATCGATCGTGTTTTGTCTGAAGCGTATCGTGTTCTCAAACCGGGTGGAGTCTTTGCCTGCTTGGAGTTTGGAAAGGTTGGCGTCCCTGTGCTAGCTGAGTACGTTGTGGTATTATCTCTTTCGATATCTACTTACGCGATATTCTCATTCTAGCATCTACCGGACGTATTCATTCAATGTCATTCCCTCCATCGGACAGATACTTGCCGGCGATCGTGACTCGTACCAATATCTTGTAGAGTCCATTGAACGTTTCCCTACGCAACCAGAGTTTGCTCGCATGATCCGTCAGGCTGGATTTCAGCTCGCTGGTAGTCCGGAAGCCACACAATGGGGATTGCAGAGTCTTGGTGGACAGTCTCAAAGTGCCACCGATGCCGATGTGCAGGGATCATGGCAGGATTTAACTTTTGGCGTGGCCAGCATTTGGCAGGGGTGAGTCCTCCCGGACATCCAGTATGTTATATTGATTTTGGTACTTGCAGGATTAAGCTTTAGGCATGTCAATACTATTTCTTTTGTACAATGTACTATATGTCATCCGCTTCAAATGATTCATGAAGAGCATGTCTGCGTTCGGTGTGTGCCGTGCCTATAATATTGTTTGCGCCACAGCTTCATGAGATTTTTCAGGCGACAACCTATCCATGAAGCATATCGCATTAGGAGATCTTTTTTTGGAGCGCGCGATTGGAATCTTGCCGTGTTAGATGATTAGATGTTGATAAAGGTCAAGCGGGCGATTTTCAGGAACGAGAGTCTCAGATGGGGTGTAGATAGAGTTTCAAATCGTAAGCAGCGTTGTAGTCAAAGCGCATAGCAGCTTCCTTCCAGAAATCCCCCATATATACACCGGCGCGAAAGAGTTTTATCTCTTCCTGCCATCAGAACTTCTCCTCCTCTCCTCTTTTTTCTTTCTTATTGCTCTGTTGCTCTGGTAGCATCATTGCAGTGCATTGTCACTTTCTTTTCTCTCTCACCGGTTGAGAAGCTTCTGCGCAAGAAATTGATGCGACCTATGAAGCAACAAAGATTCGTAGCATTTTTTGTTACAGTCCTGGCAGTGTCACTGCAAACGAGTAAATTGCCCTTTTCCAATGCTGCAGCATTACCACTGGTTCACAGTAGAGATGGGCTTTCGGGCCGCTTGCTTGATAAACGCCAATACTTCGATCATCCATTACGAAACATGCAAGAGCATAAACAGGCAATCCTACAATTGAGTCCTTCTTCAAAGCTTTCTTACATTCCTTACTCTGTTGAAACAGCGTCAACGTCTTCTGACTCAGCAAAATCGGCTTCTAGAAATAATAAAACTTGCTCAACATCAAAAGCAACTGTTAGCTCAACCTCTAGGTCAACGCCTACAAGGAGTTCTTCCAGCTCTTCGCAACTGACAAGCACTTCGAAGGCCACCACCTCGACGATGACTTCATTAAGCACTCCCTCCGCATCTTCTATGACGACAGCTTCTTCTTCGACAGTTAGTGGTGCGCAGACTGCATCTGCGCGTGCTGCTGCTGCTTATGCCACCGTGACAACTTCAGCAAAGACCAAATTGGTTTTACAAACGAATAATGCGTCTTATAGTTATGATCAAGTTATGAATGACCTTGAAAGTCTAATGAAATGGGCTTACGATCAAAACAACCTGACTTCTGATGAGAAAGTAGAAGTAGTAGCAGCACTCATGTCTGCTGCAGCTCGATACTATCCGGAACTGCCGACCGACTACATCATACGAATCATGCTTGCGGATATACAAGCTGAGTCAGACTTTAAACCACGAATTGTAGGTGATCCACGCTTGGATTCTGGCAGCAGCTATGGTCTGCTGCAGATATCTCCCAACGCCGGCTCACAGGAATTACCAACATTCGTGGCTCATGCCAACGTTGATACTCATAATTTCACATGGGGCATCGATGCCCCTCAAGTCCGTGCGGGTGTTCGTGGTCCACTTATCGATTGGGCTACCGGAAAAACCATTGACAAGAAGGGGCTGGTTGTAAAAGATTTGTTCCGACCGTGGATCAATATCCATTTGGCAATGTGGACGCAGAGTAATCTTGCCCGTACTTCCAGTAGCGACCCTTGGTTGTGGCAGGAGATAAACGAGTATTCTGCGATATTAAAAGCATCAACAGCCAGTAATTTGGGAACATCATTGGTCAGTAGATCTACCTCAAAACAGCAATCTGCGTATGACAAGCTCTTGGTGGGAGCAGATGCCCCCCTCACGGCAAAAACAGCCCTCGGTTCTTGGGTAGCAGGACCCGCTACTAATGGTGATGGGTCATATCTTTCGAAGGAGGATGATATAAGTTCTTCCTACTTTAAGCGTATTATCAAAGCTCTCAATCACCTCTATGGAGTTTCGGATCTCAAAAGTGGATTCTTGAACAGGTATTCAGTATTTTCTGGATTAGTGGACTACGTTTCGTAAATTGCTTCATAGTTGCCATCATGGTTTTTCTGCAATGGGCATTTTTCTCTCTCTTGTGCATGATTATAGTGTATGGTATCCTGGAAAGCAATGTCCTATGTACATATCTTCGCGCTCAAACAAAATAAAGGTCTCAGACAGAATACGATTGGGTCATCCAGAAACTGTAGGGTCCTATAAGTATTTCGATGAGTACTAATGAACTAATGTCTCGACACACGTACCTGCAGCACAACCAACAAGTACTTATCACTCGGAGACACCATCATTTCGTATTTCTTTGTGCGAATTCGAAGAAAGTGAACCTCGTCCTGGCAAAGAAAGGTCATTGAGCTCGCAGCCACTTTCTTTATTCATCCCTCACTCACATCCGTCTCAACCTTTGGAACATCAGCCTCCAAACCTACGACAACGTTTCGTACCAGATCCACAACCGACTTCAAACGATTCGCTCGGTCGTGTGCTCCTGGTCCGCTTGGTTCAAAATAGGCACCTCCGCTGCGAATTACCAGGGCCTCTGGGCGCGATAAAACTAGCACACCAAACACATTCGCATGTGCAGTCAGCTTGGTCAAAGTGGCTTCTACCTCGGGAGGTGGTAGAGGTATGGAAGAAGATGTTGTTTGAGGAGGTTCTTGACCCAGAGGCTCTTGTGCTGTTGGTTTCAAAGAGGATCCTATTGCTGTTGGACTGACACCAGTGGAAGGAACTTGTGCATCTGCCTCTTCGAGTATTGAATTACTAGCTTTTGAGAGAGAGGCAGCAGGCGGCATAGGCGATTTTGGCTGTGGTGGAGAAGATTGTGATGGAGGTGATTGGTGTGGTTTCTCGGCCAGTGATTGTGGTGATATGGAGGCATGTGGCCCCGGCGAAGTATTCGGCGCCGATGAAGTGGGAACAGCGACTGGCACAACGCCATTTGCTGCTATCTGTTTACTTGTATTCAGACCAATGTCGGCGCAAATATTAGGCAACTTACCGAATCCATCTTTTTCTCTACAAAGTATGAAGTTTATTGTTGATGTAGTGAACACGGTGTATGTTTGTGTTATCATCTTGAACTTCGACGCATAGTGTGGACATCGCGCATCGCGCTAAACATACGAGACATTTGTCGCGCGACTCCAGGATGTGGAGCGGTGATAGTGGAGCGGAATTGTGTGTGTGGAAAACATGAGCATTGCTCTAAGGTGCTTTGTGAGATTGCAGGGCTACCGAACTGTATCTTCCTGCGGAGCACGACCATTCCCACCTATTCTGCGGACACACACTCACAAGCTAGGTGTACCGTTTGTTACCATGAATACCGGCGCACGAAGCAGGATCCGGGATACACTTCTGCAAGATGAAGCATTACTTGTCTGTCAGACGTGCGGAATGCAATATGACCATAGCAACCCTGCCAATCTTACACCACCTAATGCATGTCCGGTCTGTGAAGGTAATTATAGAGTGTGCATCTGGAAACGTCACTTATATAAGGCATAGATGACAGACAATACGTTCCCGAACAAGGGCAGAAGTGGACCACTATGAGTACCTGGCTGCACAATAAAGAAGTCTATTGTAAGCTTCTTGAAGAGCCTGGAGAGCCTCGTATACGGAGAATCAGCCCTAGTGGTATCTCTGTGGGAATTGGACAAACTCGTGAGCTTGCTTTTGTTGCTAAAAACCTTTATTGACGTTTGTGGTGATAAGCCATCGTGATACTAACTATTCATGGAATCGTAATTTGGGATTGTTGTGCCGTCATCACGAATGATCTCATTGATTCCCTACAGGCCCTGAGATCAGAGCATGGAAATATTCCTCTAATTGGCATTGCCATTTCACATCCGCATTTCTATACAACGGCACTGAGTTGGGCAAAGGCATTAGACACAAAAGTGTTTGTCTCCGCAAAAGATCGGCAGTGGTGGATGCGCAAAGGGTACGGAGAAAAAGACACAAACGCTTGTAATCCACTTGACAAGCATATTGAATTTTTTGAAGACCAAGAAAAAGTCTTAGCAGCGGGTCTCACTGTTGTTCGATGCGGAGGGCATTTTGATGGAAGCTGGTGAGCACTACTCAATCACAGTCAAATATGTAGATACTAAATGACTCAATGGTAGCGTACTGCATTGGGACCGAGAAAAAGCACCTGGAGTACACGACTACAAAGCCAAAGAGCCTCTTGCAACGTCTGGTGTGGTATTTTGTGCGGACACTTTCGCTCCGGGGATGGACCATAAGACAATTACATTCATGTGGAGCTATCCTAGTGAGTCAAGTGAACCTCTTTCTCGCGAGAATTCACACTCTTCTGTATCATTCAGATTTCATACCTCTCCCGCCCAAGGATGTACTTCAGATATGGAAGGCAATGCAACCTTTTAACTTCGAAGACATCATAGGCGGATGGCCGGGACGCTTTATACATGGCAATGCGCGCGAAAAGCTCCTCAGATCTGCCAAACGATTCATAGCTATGGAGGGTCACGATCCCAATGTATTTGATTGGCAATAAGGCTATACTGACTGTATCATACTATGCTTTGGAACGAATCTGAAGAGAATTTATCAATATCACAGCGAACGCCATAGGGTAGAATAATTACATAGCAAAAGTACAAAAGGTCATCGTCGTCCTTTGTGTGACGGTCTTGCATTCTTCTCCTTCTTCTTCTGCTGCGTTGCTCTGTCTTTGTAAATCTCATTGGCACTTTTAAGTTCACTGCGAGCTTTGGTTCCAGTCCTCCGCCCTCCCGATGGCTTGCCTTTGACAGGTTTGCCCTTGGGTTTTGGGCGAGATTCTTGCTCACCTGTACGAGCTTTGAACTTTGCCATCTTCTGCTTAAAGCCATCCTCAAACCTATCAGGTCGTCGGGCAGGTTTTACTTGCCTGTGTACAAAGCTCTGACCGCGATTATGACTGTTACCGGGCCTCCTATCAAAGAGGTTTCGTGCCGTCTGTACAACACGAGTATCCTCCTTCTCTCCCACTTTCTGAACGCCTAGACGTTGGCTCTTTGCCCATTCATCAAAACGACCACTTTTAAAAGACGCAGGAAGTTTCTTCCCGGATTCTGTCTTGATGAGCTTTTGATTGTCTGCACCCGTACCATCGCCCCGAACAAACTTTTTCTTCTTGTTGTCCCAGCGCGATGTATTTGGTGCTTGTGACTGCGTGCCTAACGTTGCACCCTCATCTCCTGTGAGACTGAACACTGCACGCCCAGCCTGTTCAGCAAATGAATCTCCATGACGGATCGAATATCCACGTTCAGTATGGGCATCCTTCTGTTGGTAGTCCATGTACACGCTTTCATCCCGATAGTTAGCTGTTTTTGCTTTTTTCGGCGCAGAGGTGTCAAAAATACTCTACAGATATGGAATGAATCAATCGAATAATACCAATTATTTTCCGTACTTACTTGGATTTCATCTTCGTCAGCTTCCTCCAAAGTAAGCATTACGTCGCCACCTGATGTCTTTTGATCCTCTTCTGGGATCTCTTGAGCAGCCTCTAATGCTGCACCTCGTTTCCTTTTCCCGTCCAACACACGACGTCGCTGCTTCATAAGCAAAGCATTTGGTGTCGCACCCCGGGATCCGACCTCAAAGACTGTCTCACTCGGCCGAAAGCCATTCACTTTAGCTAAGAGGGATGCCCTTGCCTCTGCCAAGGTGTCCACCTTAGGACGTTCTGAGGCTGTAGAGGAGTCTTGACTAGGGCCAAGGCCATAGGCTTGCGGTCGTTTCACAACATCATGCACGGCATTTTCTTCCGCCACACTACCCGCCAAAGCCCACTTGTTCCCGTCTGCAGCCTTCGTCATTTCTTTTGCGCGGCGATAACTCTCTTGGCTTGCTCTTGTTTGACTTCGCAAATACATCTTATGAGCCCTAATAACAACTTGCTTTAGTGCGGGTAGACCGACGGCGGCTGAGCTATTGGAATTTGTGAGACTCTCATTGACATATTCCACCTCTACGTCTAAGGAATCTCGAGGAAGAGTCCCAATGACCAATTCCTTGTGAAGATCTAAAGGCTCGTCATCCCCTTTTACACTTCGTCGCGAGTTGATGACATTGCTCCCTACCAATGGGCGAGCCAAAAACAATTGTAGATCACAGAGATAAGGAAGTTCAGAGTGATGAACTAGATTCCAAGCGAATCCTCGACGGCCTGCACGAGCAGTACGCCCAACACGGTGTACGAAGACACGAGGGCTACTTGGGAAGTCGTAGTTGACCACATGCTCCAATACTGGAAGGTCTATACCTCTGGCTGCTACATCAGTAACGATGAGTAGGCTGGCTCGCCCTTCACGAAATTTCTTCATCTCTAACCCGCGAGCAGCTTGGTCAAGGGATGAATAGATATGGCTGCATGAGTAGCCTGCAGTAGTCAGCAAAAGGAGAAGGTATTCCACATGATGTTTGGTAGCCGTAAATATAATCGTCTGATGAGGTAAAAGGTCGTCCGCACCGCTAAGAGCTGCACTGTTGCCGTACTTTGAGCGCTTCCGCTTACCATAGCTGGTATTGGAGTCATTTCCTTTTGCTGATTGTTCTCCGATTGGAACGCCAATGACATCGCGCAGAAGCAAAAGCAGTGCTGCTTCCTTCTCTGCAGGTTTGATGCTGAGAAACGCCATCCTCAAGTCCTCACTGATTTTGCTATCTGCATCTAAACGAACCAGCTTGGGATTGGCTTGTAGGCCAGCTTTTGCAAAGTCCAAGAGAGTCTTGGGAAGCGTTGCACTGAACAATAGGGTTTGACGAGAGGATGGAAGCCGTTGGAGAATCTCTTCCAATTGGGTAGCAAATCCCATCTCGAATAGTCGGTCCGCTTCATCGAAGACCACATACGATACGCTTCGAAGATCCAAGTTCATCTCCACTGCTAAATGAAGAAGACGACCAGGTGTGGCAATCAAAATGTCTGGATTTGTGGCCATGAGGGCAAATTGCTCATCCATGCCTTCACCTCCGACGATCAGTCCCCACCGAATCGCTTCTCCGCCCTCTTCAGACTTCCATCCGCGCGCAATTTCTTTGCCTACTCGCAGGATTTGAAGGGCAAGCTCACGAGAAGGACATAGAATCACAGACTTAACACCAACTGTAGAAGAGTGTTGTCCTTTCAGCCTCTGTATGAGAGGAACAATATATGCGAGTGTTTTGCCTGAACCTGTTCGTGCCATACCAACCACATCCCTTGGTGGTTGCTCAAGTATGGCAGGGATAGCCTGCCGCTGTACAGGTGTAGGTGTTGTGAATCCCCGCAGAACGAGTGATCGCAGTAGCGAGGGATGAAGACCTTGATGAGGCCATCAGCTTTACACATAGGATACAGAACATTGTACATACCCATACTCTGGAAGCTACCACCACCGCTCAAAGTACCACTAGCCTCTTTGTTTTTCCCTTTCGACCTACTGGCGGTTGCCTTTTTGACTGCTTCTGTTCCAGCTCGCATATTCTGCTTACTGATTGCGGCGTCGATGAAGGCTGCATCGTCATCATCATCATCATCACCGGGTCCCTCTTTCTTTGAAAATGGTTCATTGCGCTCTAAATGGCTGAGAGATTTTCGTGAAAGTGGTTTTGAGAACTTAGATACCGATGCTCCAGCGTCATCGTCCAAAAAGTCAATGACTCCCGGCATGGTTGTCAAAGTAACCTGAAAGATGGCCTTGCACACTTTTTCCTGCCAAAAATTTTTAGACGCGTGCCCAGACAAGCCCTCCACCACCACAACGCTCTTACCCATGTCGGACGAGGCTTAGTACCTTGTCCATTCCAGAAGATGCAGAAAATCAATACAGCACTACTACGGAGCACAAGAACACCAGCTCAATTGCGATGCTTATATGCACGTATGGCTCCGCTCTCTTTGCAACATGTAACTCCTACAAGGTTCTCTACAAAGACAAAGCCCGCGCTTTCTGTTCTCGCGGGACCGATTGTCTTTCAATCGGTAAGACTGCAAAGCGGTAGTGCTTCCCCTTCCACGCAGAAGGCATGCTCAAAATGTCAAAAGGTACTCCCCTTGGATTCTCTCTCGTGTACCGACTGTGGCACTCTTCAGCCTCTGCCCTCCGAGCTCGATGCTTATGCACTTCTGGGGCTTGATCATGGTGGGATCGGTAGTCATGGCTGGGATGTCGACTTGAATGAACTAAAGGCCTTATGGAGAAGACGTGTGGCTCTAAGCCATCCAGACAGGATGAATGGGAAAGATGAAGTACGTGTGACGCTTTTCTTACTAACATAAGCTGAACCACACTCTGTGCAGAAGGAAAAAATCATTGCCGAACAACAATCTGCCATGATTAATAAAGCCTACGAGACTCTTCGAGAACCGCTGCAACGGGCTCATTTATTGGTAAGTCAAAGCATGTCATGCTGAAAAACTGCTGAGAAACAAAATACCATAAGCTTGAAAAATATGCTTCGTCTGTGCCATCAGAAGCTGAGTCATTGGAGGACCCGGAAGTGCTCATGGATGTAATGGAGCTACGAGAAAATCTGGAAGACGCCAGTACAGAAGGTGAAGCCCAAGATGTGCAAAGACAAAATCAAGGTAAGTACTTTCTGGTGAAACGTCCTTCGCTAAAACGTGATACAAAGTACGCCTCGACAAAACACTCAAGACATTAGGTCATGCCTTCGCACAAGATCCGCCTGACGTCGAAACAGCTCGAACTGCAGCTGTAAGCCTGCGCTACTGGACGAACATTGAGAAAGCAGCCCGTGAGTGGCAGCCAGGCAAACGAGTGGAGTTACAACACTAAGGATAGCTGCGGACATGCTCATATTACAATGTACAATGAATGTGATGATAATTTACTCTTCATCCTCTTCCTCGCGACGTTCCTCTTCTGCCTTGTACAAGCGATAAAGCTTGCGTCTTCGTGCTTCATTTGAGGATGGCAGGCTAGCCTCTTTGAACAGTGATCCAAAGATCTGCCGCCGAATTTGTGATGGTGTCCCATCAGCACCCGAAACAATCGCATGGTATTCGCTTGTAGAGTCCTGGACACCTTCTTTCATTTCTCTTTGTACAACGAGGCATGCCTCCAACAGTGGCTCGAATACAGCATGCATGATACGATCATACACTATCGACGAACGACAAGTTGCCACGGTGTCGACAAAAGGTTGTACCAGCTGTTGAACAGGTATAGGAACCTTTTTGGACTCTTTGTCAGTATCTCCAGTCACTGCACGTTCCCATTCGTCAAGGAAGATGTCCGCAATATGATAGGTAAGGCCGTCAGGAACCTTTGCGTCGTTGGCGCAGAGAGGGCCGCCTGTCCTTGTCAACATTCCTGCGAAGCGTCCCACAATATGTCCTCTCCAGCTCTCCCGCTGTAGCAGCCTAAAAGCAGCATTGACAAAACGCCGCACGAGTAAGAGGAATTTATCGACTCTGTGAAGGGACGTGAGACGCGCTGAAGACCATAAAGAGTACCCTTACCTCCATTTATCTAAGCCACTCCATTCGCGAACCATAGCATCGAAAAAGCCTTGTAAGAAGTCTAGTGACGTATCTGCATTGTCTTCCTCGTCGGACGAGGACGATGCTCGAGGTATCACATGTATGTTAAGAACAATGTCTGCTAATTCTTGTGCAAGAGCCTGTTGCACTCTTGGTTTGTCCGACATCCAGAAGCCTGAAGTCTGCGTGAGATAGACTTCATGGTCTTGGTTCTACTCACAGTAGAATATCCCTTTCCAAAGCTTTGCCATCTCTTTCTCAGACAGAGGTTCATTCTGTGACTGCGCTAGATACCGCGTCAATGATCTTATGGCACCATCACGAACGGACTTCTCTGTTGATGCGAGATACTTTCCCATTGGTACGTGAGCCTCATCTTCATTTTCGCTCAGCTCTTGCTTTTTTCTCTTCGTGGTGTGCTGTCCTTCAGACCCATCTTCTCTGCGTTGTTTGACCATTCTGCGTGGTCACTTCTGATCTTCTGAAGACAAAGTTGTCTGAACGGTGTCCTGTGCGTTTAATTTTTTTTTCTTCGTCCCATAATACACGTGATCTACAGCAAGCTCCACTTCTGGAGTTTCTGGAGACTCCCAAGAGTGTGGCTTGATCTTCTGTTCCTAAATGCGGCATCTGGGACGATCAGCCGAGAGGATGCATTCCCGTTTCATTCCAGGTTCTCGGTGGCTGATGTCATTCTTTCGCCTGATCGGTGCTTCTACGTTTGCCAATCGGTGTTTTCTTCGTATGTCGGCCCGACGCGTACTTAGTCGGGAGGGTGCTCGCGTGCGGGGCACCACTGGAGTATTGCTGTTTGTGTAAGAAGCTCGGCCCGAAGTGTTCGTCGAGCCAGTTCACAAATGCCCCAGGTTCGATGGCCGGTCATGCAGTCTGACGATGCCCCGAGCTCCAAGACGCTTTTGTTGTTTGAGCCTCGTCGACTATTGGCACAATGTCACTGGAGCTTCGCTTGTCGGAGGAACGGACCGTAGTATGTGCGAATAGGCAGAAATACATTTGACATGCTGACAAGCATGAGATGAGGCAATGTTGTCATAAATTGAGAGAGGCTTGATGCCGGGTAATCTATACACTCTAAAGATACCCCACTTATTCGACAGGAAGGGATCTCTGCAAAGGTAGGAATTGACATTCTGCCTTTCGTGATGCGCCCCGTAGTGAACGCCGAGACGCTTCGGAGCCAATTAGGATTCTGTTTCCCCCACTGGTAGAGAGTGCATCCAACAACGGACCGCAAATCACCGAATACACAGAGCACTGCTACGTTTAAATAGAGCACACTTTGGTAGCACCACTTCCGGCCATCCCTTTCATTCTCGCAATCATGGCACCTGTAGCAACAGAAGTCCGTCCCATTGACGGGGCCAAACTCGACAAGATCTCGGATGCAGTTGACGAAGTCAATGTCTATCTAGGCAAACACAAAGATACACCTCTTCCTAGCGAAAAGGAAGGAGAGGATTGGCGGACAGAAAAGTCAAAATTTGACGAAGAGAAAGATAAAGAAGCTTTCCGAAACTATGCTGATGCTGCTGAGAGCGTCAAAGCCTTCTATCGTGAGCAACACGCAAAGCAAACAGTGAAATTCAACCTGGCTGCGCGCGAAAAATATCTTGGAAAGTGTCATGCAAAAATGACAGTCTGGGAAGCCATTGAGAAACTGAATACTCTTGTTGACGAGTCTGGTGAGTGCTTTCCGCTATATTGCCGAATATCTTTAACGACCAATCTGCGTAGATCCTGACACAAGTCTGAGTCAAATCCAACACCTCTTACAGACTGCTGAAGCCATGCGAAGGGACGGCAAACCAGATTGGATGCAGTTGACTGGTCTTTTGCATGATCTTGGAAAGCTGCTTGTGTTTTTTGGTGCTGAGGGGCAATGGGATGTTGTGGGCGATACTTTTATTGTTGGTGCAGAATTCAACGACAAGATTATTTATCCCGAAACGTTCGAAGCAAATCCTGATTCCTCAGACTCTCGATACAACACTGAATGTGGTATGTACGAGAGGAATTGTGGTCTAGACAATGTCATGTTCAGCTGGGGACACGATGGTAAGTTGATAGAGAACGCCGTTTCAAAAGAAATCTTACCCATTCTTTTTCAGAATACCTTTACTGGCGGATGAAGACCCAAAGTCGCATCCCTCAAGCAGGCTTGGATATGATTCGTCTCCACTCTTGCTATCCTCTGCACAGAGAGGGCGCTTATCGTCAATTCTTTGTGCCAAGTGACGAGGAAAAGATTCACAACGTTTTGGCTTTCAATGCCTACGACCTCTACTCCAAAAGCGACAACCCCCCTGATCCAGTAGCCCTGCGTCCCTATTACGAAGGTCTTATCGACAAGTATATCATTGGCGGGCGTCACGCTCTACTGGAGTGGTAGGCTGTTCTTGTATTTTTTGTAGATGTATTACAGATTGAAGCATGGATGTCGACACTTTGTGATGGAATTCTCATGATTACCTAGGACATAGGGTGCTAAATCAGTAACATACGATGGAATGTCTGAACGTACTTGAGTGATACGATTGCTGTGGGATGTGGCGGTGAAACATTGCAGTAGGGAACTTGACGATTCAGAGCAGTGCTGAGGATTTGCGCGATGTTTGCAGCATACAGTAGAGAGCTGTGTAATAAGCTACCCTAGTGTTGCCTTTCTCCAGTCAATCCAATGCGTGAGATGCCGCGGTGTCCTCCGATGTAGTCTGCTACATACGGAGTTCAAACTGCTCTAACGCCCATTACCACTCCTTCGTTTTCGCCTTAGTGACTCGAGAAACGGTGATTAGTCCCAGTATTTTGGTACTGGTAGGCCTTCTTCCTTCGCACTAGCTAAATTTAGCGTATTATGGCAATTTTACAGAGGATCTCACTCATGGCACTAAAGCGCGGGTATGCTCTTGAGCTCTTCTTTCGTCCAAGATCAATCATGCAAGTTGAAGGCGTGTGGCATTGCTTGATCTTACACCCTGTGTACCTTCCTCTTTACAGCATCATACACCCACATTTAAAACAAAACAATGCCAGCTTTTCTTCAAGAAGGACTCACAATTCATTTTCTTGTCGAGATCCCCTTCCTCTTGATAGCGCTCATATTCAACTGCATTTCTCTTGCTTATGACGTTTATCATTTCAAACATTCTACTTTTTTAACGGAAAGTTACCGCAAAGCTATTGTCATGAGTGTCCTGCTCCTTCTCGGCTATATTGCGCGGCTCGCCTTGACAGTGTATTACTGCGTGTCTAGGTCGAAAAAAGAGCGTAACCATTACACAATGTCACAAGTGCAACCATTGGTATTTACGACATTGATCACTCTTGTATCTCTTACTGTATGGATCTTGGCTTTCGGCCTGGGTAACTTATTTACTTCCATGGACTTCGGACTACTTATTATGTGGATAATCACAATGGTAGCCTCCTTAGTTGCTTGCATCTTAGCTGGTCTTCAATGGGGCTGGATGAAGAATGGTGACTCTCGAGCAACAAAATCATTTCACACGACGGATACCATTTCTCTTGGCAGCCTCGATGATACCAAAGCTTGAAGATAGTGACTTTCTGTACATAGTGTGAGGCAATAAATTGAGTCCGTAGTACTTTTCGCACAGTGAAGAGTGATCCCAATGTAGACTGATGTCATCCCATAGAGATATACATTTACAGAGCTGCTTTCCCCATATGCCCACAGTATTTAAGCACGCCTCTACGCGCTAGCGAATCTTGAGCATTGCGGCAACTAAGCAGTGAGTCGGGGGCTATAGTGCTGAACTGAGACCATCTGTGCAGGCACACGGAGCATTACATATAAGAACAAGTATTGAGGTGCAATTTTTGTATACTTGTTATTGTGCTTCCAACTTCTTTTCGAGAAGAGAAATACAATGCCAGCATTCCTTCAAGAAGGATTAACGATTCATCTCCTAGTTGAAATTCCCTTTCATCTAGTCACATTCGTGTTCACCTGCTTTTCTCTAGCATATTGGTCATCACTTGGTAAATACAACTTTGAGTATGAAACAGAAAGAAGCACAGGGTTAGCTGTGAATGCCTTGTTACTTCTTGGCTTTATCGCTCGTCTCGCTTTGACCGTATACTATTGTGTATCTCGATCTAGGGCTGAACATAAACACCTAAAAATATCACAAGTGCGACCACTGGTACTCGGAACATTAATTGCTCTCATCTCACTCACCATATGGATCTTGGCGTTTGGATTGGCTTCTTTCTTAACAGGAGCCGGTATATACGTTTTCATATTCTGGATCATTAGTATGATTGCTTCAGTTGTTGCCTGCATCTTAGCTGGTCTTCAGTGGGGTTGGATGAAGAATAACGACTCTCGAGCGACAGGTTGGATGAAGAATAACGACTCTCGAGCGACAAAGTCATTCAGTGGGGTTGGATGAAGAATAACTACTCTCGAGCGACAAAGTCATTCGACACGACGGACGCTATTTCTCTTGGCAGCGTCGATGATACCAAAGCTTGAACAGTTATACTGTGTACCTAAGAAAGTCAATGAATCGAATCTACAATAGTGTTTGGGTGTAAGGCACAGCGTACTGTGATCCATAAGTAGACTGATGTCATTGCGGTGTAGAAAAACATTTCAGAGAGATATTGCGCTAGAATGCCAAGGAAACTGTACGCGCTAGCGAATTTTGCGCACCACGGCAACTAAACAGCGTGTTGGGAGCTACAGTTATTACTCAAGTGAACTAACTATCTTGAGAGGTCCACGGAACTCCATGGTATAGTATATATATGTGTATTAAAGAGACACCGTGAGTACTTGAGTTTCAGCATCCACCTCTTTCGAAAAAAAATGCCAGAATTTCTTCAAGAGGGACTCACAGTTCATCTCCTGGTGGAGATCCCCTTTCATCTAATCACAATAGTGTTCAACTGCCTTTACTTGAGCTACTTTACACAGCTTCGCATATATAACGCTTCGTACGGCGATGAGAAAAATCAAGGAATAGCCATGAACGTCATGTTACTCATCGGCCTGCTTGCACGTCTCGGTTTGACCGTATACTATTGTGTATCTCGGTCTAGGGCTGAACGAAAATACCTAAAGATGTCGCAAGTGCAACCATTGGTACTCGGAACATTGATTGCCCTCTGCTTACTCACTGTGTGGATCTTGGCATTTGGATTGGCTGCCTTGTTTACTGTCTCTGATACTACATACGTTTTCTTTTTGCTTATATTCTGGATCATTGGCCTTGTTGCATCCTTCGTTGCCTGCGTCTTAGCTGGTCTTCAATGGAGATGGATGAAGACTGGTGACTCTCGTGCAACGAAGTCCTTCCCTACGGAAGATAAAGTATCGCTGAAAAGCCATGATAGCAGAGCTTAATAATAACAAATAGTTTCTTTATGTTCCACGTATTTATTGTAATGTATGTGCGGAAGATTAGTCGCTGATACACAGTGATAAGCGCCAGAATATATGTTTGCTATCAACATGGTCTTCAGAGAAGAATAACACCCAAGGTTGACGCCAAATCCTAGGACTATTTGTACGGCAGACTACTTCATATTGTTGTAGTTTCACGTTGAATATACAAGATGCCCAAGGTGTACCATCTCTGTTACCGTCTTATTATTCACGCATAATTAGAGATTTGGAAGACCTCCTGGTATTCTGTTGCCCTGAAATGGTACTTTGACTTGTACTATTTGGCGAACATGTCGCATAACAATGCTACAATTGAGCGCGGCACCCCGGCTGAACCTTATTCCAATAACAGCGTGTTTCTCGTAGAAACACAGCGTGGCGCGTGCACTTCCATGGTGTTGGCGCGGGATCAACACTCGCTGCGCTTTCTTCTTAACACCAGTGGATCAACGCCATTCCAAAGATGACTACGCCAGCAGGAATTGATCTTTCTCGACAATTTACCGAGAATGAACTTCCTGTGCAGCTTATCGAAGATTCATACAGCCAGTACAAGAAGCCTGAGGGTATCAAGTTTGCGTACGGGACTGCAGGCGTTCGTACAAAGTAAGTCCTACCAACCCAATGTATTTGATCTTCCCTAACGAGCATTGCGACAAAAGAGGAAACGTACTAGAGAGCACTTGCTTTCGCTTAGCGTTGATAAGTGCCCTGCGTAGTAAGAGTCTCGGGGGCAAACTGGTTGGAATGATGGTAACAGCAAGTCACAATCCTGAGGAGGTGAGTGTAAGCTCATGGCCAATAAAGTCGCTGACTGTGGTTTGCACAGGATAACGGCTTGAAAGCTGTGGATGCTAGGGGTGAAATGTTAGAAGCTTCATGGGAGCCATTCTGCACATCGGCTGCAAATGCTTCCAATGTCGAGGAATTGCTTACCGTATTGAAGAAAATCATTAGTACTTACAAGATAGACACAAGTGTCCAAGCACGAGTTATCTATGCCCACGATACGAGGCCAACCTCTCCAGCCCTTGTGAAAGCTATTGCGGATGGTCTTGCAGTTATGGGGACACATGTGATTGATGCAGGTCTCAAGACGACGCCACAGTTACATTATCTTGTCTTGGCTCACAATACAGCAGGGACAGAGAACGCTTACGGCGAACCAACGGAAGAAGGATACTTCAAGAAACTTTCGTCGGCATTTTTAAAACTAGTAGAAGGAAAGCCATCCACAAGTAAGCTCACAGTCGATTGTGCTAATGGTGTTGGTACACAAGCTCTTCTCGGCATTCAAAAGTACATTCCTTCGTCTGCTTTAGACATTCGTGCTTTACGCACATCTACAGATTCTCCAGGAGCCTTGAATAATGGGTGTGGTGCGGACTATGTCAAGACCAACCAGCGCCTGCCTCAAGGCTTGGAGAAAGACGGAGTACAGCCAGGAGATCGACTCTGTTCCTATGATGGGGACGCCGATCGAATCATATACTACTACCTTCGAGGTCCTGCAACGAACAAGGACAGCTTCCGTTTGCTCGATGGAGATAAGATCGCAAGCCTGGCAGCAGACTATATCAGTGAGCTGGTCAAAAAGGCTGATATTGGCGTCGAGGTGGGTTGTGTGCAGACGGCCTACGCTAATGGTAGCTCGACGAAGTACCTTCAGCAGGTAAGTTCCACAATGCAGTCCAAAATAGATGCTGAACATCTTCTTTCAGCGTGTCCCTGTGACGTGTACACCGACCGGTGTAAAGTACCTTCATCACGCAGCAGAAAAGTACGATGTTGGTGTTTATTTTGAGGCGAACGGGCATGGGACAGTGCTCTTCTCTCCTTCAGCGCAACATGCCATTCAGGAAGCATCTCCTGCATCTCCTGCCGCAGAGGATGCACTAACGCAGCTCAAACATCTGGTCGACTTGATCAATCAGACTGTTGGGGATGCCTTGAGCGACATGCTTCTCGTGGAAGTCATTCTGCGCGCCCGGCAGTGGGATTGTCCGGAATGGGACGGTGCTTATGAAGATCTTCCGAACAAGCTTCTCAAAGTACAAGTAAAAGACCGCAGTAAATTCACCACACAGGATGCGGAGCGACGGTTGGTGACGCCACAAGGATTACAGGCAAAGATCGATGAAGTAGTGGCTAAGTACAAAGATGCCAGATCCTTTGTTCGTCCCAGTGGCACAGAGGACTGCGTGCGTGTCTATGCGGAGACTAGCTTGGCAGGTGAACTCAACAGCCTTGCCACAAATGTAGCCAGGCTGGTCCAGGAAAGTGATTCGTAATGTAGAAAGTGTGCAGAGCTCCGTGGAAATGAAACAGTATGAACCAGACACGCTTACAAGTGGGATCTCTCAGATAGCTGACATGGTGTCAATCGCAATGGTACATTTCATAAGGCGACAGTGCATGTAATAAGATCTGAGTGACAGTCAAAATATGCATGGATGGTGATGCGAAGAGTCCAGCCATGTATACTTAGAACACAAGAGCAGCACCCTTGGTCTTCTTGTCACCACCCAGTTCGAAGTGCTTGCAGCGCTTGAGAGCCATGTGCGATCGGTACTTGCAAGCAGTGCATTCGAGACGGAGAACGACCTTCTTGGTAGCTGGTGGACAGAGAATAAGCACTACGAAACAATGGCTCGTGGTATACTTACTCTTAGCCTTCTTGTGGAACACAGGCTTGGTTTGACCACCATAACCCTTCTGCTTAGCATCGTAACGACGCTTACCCTGGGCGTACAAGGAGGCCTTACCAGTCTTGTATTGAGTGACCTTGTGGGGACTGCAAAAAATGTGTCAGAACCAGAATCCGATGATTTCCTAGGTTGACAGCTATTTGCCGAGGGACTTCGCACAAGTTGGTGGCAATATGCTGTGTTTCCAACAAGTATCACATTCCTCCCATCATGGGTACCACTCCTGACCCTGTATTCCCATCTCTCTCTGCAACCTGAGGCAACTTCAATACTTACGTGTGCTTGCGGCATTGTTTGCCTTTGCAGTAAGTCCGGCGGGTCTTGGGAACGTTGACCATGGTGACTGAGGGTGGATGAGCTACTCTGACTCTCTAAACATCATTTTCTACGCACCTAACTTGCTGTAGTGACAGGACAAATCAACGTAGAAAGAAAGTCTGTAGCTAACACTGGATTCTGAACCGTCACGCGGAGGGCAGTGCGCTTTGCACTGCGGCCTTGCGCACCGGGCGATTTCAGGCACGTGCACATGCTGACATCAGCGCAAACCATTCAGCTCGGCACGTGAATAACACGGTGTTGGATTCTACACCAACAGTGTTGGTCTATGGATCGGAGTGGACCGCACAGGAGTGACTCTCACAACGATTTACTTTTCAAAGCAAAGATGGGCTCAGGCGAAGAAAGCGTTCTGGGCGAGCTACGAACAAACATGGAGGTGATGCATATGCGGAATGGAAAGGGAGATCCAAGGAAAGGTGCTAGAACCGCCACATCCGATGACGATGTGCTACCACCGTCTGGTCGGTTCTCCCGCATAGACGTCACAACAGACTGGGACGTGGATGCTACTGATCGAGACAAACCGGTTGCCAGCAGGAAAATGTCTGGAAGCACTTCTGGGAACAGTGTAAGTATCGAAGGTTGTTTGAGATTGATAACTTATATATTTCGCTAGCGCGGTGATCGTTATATTCCGCACCGTGAGATGTCTCGGTCAGGCGGGTTACGTGCCACTCATTTGCGTGACAACCTTGGTGGAGACACATTGGGGAGCTTGGGAGGTAGTGCGAGGAACCATGAGCGTCAGCGCTCTTCCTCACCTCTGGACCTTGACCATAGCCAAAACCTCACCGGAAGCTCGAAGGGCATAGATCTGGACGAGACAGGCGATTACAAAGGACCATCGACGTTGGACGAAGCACTGCAGATAGAGAGAGGGCATCAAATTCTGAGTTTTAATGCTCTGCCTCCAGACAATCATTCTGCTCCCGAAATGAAGAGCAGATATGCCCCTCCGCGCCCAAAAATCCTGCCATCGTCTCTCACGGCGGGTGGACGCAGAAGAATTGCTACAACGCCCGAGAAGACATTAGACACTCCGGACATGCGCGACGATTTCTATTCACAGCTTCTCTGCTGGAGCTCGCAGAATGTGATTGCTATTGCGCTGGGGGGCTCCGTACACACTTGGAATGGTACCACGGGCGACGTGGCTGAGATCTGTGATTTGGCAACGATGTCAGAACGAGTGGGAGGAGGTCCAGCGTCTGTCGTCAAAACGTTGACATGGGATGACTCAGGAACACTGCTCCAGATCGGTACCAACTCGGGGCATGTGCAAATCTGGGATTTGGAAAGCAGTTCCCGAGTGCGGACGTTTAAGCCCTCGCCAGATGGACAAGATGCTGCAGACAACACAAGTCTCACCACGTCATCATGGGCAGAAGATGGTACTCTTGCTGTAGGGTATTGGAGTGGCCTTCTTCGCGAGCATGACTTGCGCCAGCGCGACAGTATTATCAGGGATATTCATTCAGCTCATACGCAAAGTATCTGTGGGATGACCTACAGAGCCGACAGTGCGCTTTTGGCGACTGGTGGGAATGACAACATTGTCAAGGTGTGGGATAGGCGTACAGACACGGCCAAGATGCAAAAAGAGCGTCATAGGGCCGCCGTTCGAGCGCTCTCTTGGTCGCCGATGAACTCGTCCCTCTTAGCAACGGGCGGCGGTACGCTCGACAAGACAATTCATTTCTGGAACGTGACTCAGGGTACACGTTTGCAAAGCATTAAAACAGATGCTCAAGTTACGGCACTACACTGGTCCATGAGATACAAGGAAATAGCAAGCTGTCATGGCACATCGTCTGCAGGCGAAGGTGCACAACCATCCTACTTAAACTTATGGAGCTATCCCTCCTTGGACAAGCTGGAAAGTTTTGCTGCACATGAAAGTCGCACGCTTCACAGCTGTCTCAGCCCTGATGGTCAGGTATTGGCCACCTGTGGTACAGATGAAAGTTTGAAATTTTGGCGCCTGTTTGAGATGATGGATGAGGCAAAAAGCAAATCAAGCACAGGCTCGGGTGGTATGAGCAATGGACAGCCGTCAGCCTCGTCCAGTGCACGCAGTTTGGACAACAGCGCCACCCGACGTGTACGTTCGCTGCGGTAAGAAAACACGAAGCACACTATCATAATCCTACTGCTTCATCTCTATGTAACACTCATACCCGCATAATCCGTTGATGATGACATGATTAATGTATTATTTTACTCTATCAAAATCATAGTCCCGCATACGCATTTCCGTCTTGAAGTGGCCAACCAAAGGGCTGATTCGCGTCTACTTGTGGTGGGCCCTCCGGGTAGGCAGCTGGCTGTACGTCGTGCTCGGCCTCATCTTCGGCTCTTTGTTGTTCTTGATTCTCTCTACGTTGGCGGTCGACGCGCATCTGTACGCCTTGACGAGCATAAATAAGCATGGCAAGTGCAGCAAATCCAACAACGATGAGGAGTCCTTCGATCGTGCTATCTAGATCTTCCATATCGTCTGCATAATCTTGCGTGCCTTGTGAGCGACGATCATATGTCTCTGGAAGATTGAGATCTCCTATGTCACCATCGTGTCGAATCTCTTCTGCAGCTTGCATAGAGGCAAGCTCGTTTTCTTCTTGCCGTAGACGGATCTCATCAGCCTCCGTGTAGGGCATATCCGGGTTGTCAAAAAGGCCGCCGCTCATGGCACCAAAGACCCGACTTCGACCGGTGGGACTATGGGCAAGGCTATTCAACAAACTGAGAGCGGTCGTATCCTTGTTTCTGAGTGCATCCCAGCAAGCCATGATGATGAGCTTGGCCAAGCTCAATAGCACGGGGAAATATGCTTCTGATGGGTTCAGGTCGAGAGCCATGTCATAGTATCGTTTGGCGAGGTTGTAGTCTTTCTTAGGCACACCCAATCCACGTTCGTACATGAATCCCATGTTCCAGTAGGCTAAGGCAGAGCCTTGGCGCTCTGCAGCTGCCGAATAACATGCAGCTGCCTTATCATAGGAAACAGAAGGACCTTTATTACGAGACGGCGAAGAGAAGATTGTCGAAGTTGGCGATGACTGTGCCTCTCCCACTCCAAAGCCGTAATAGTAGTAATCGCCCATCTTTACAAGTGCATCGACGTTATCTTGCGCAGCACTTCGGATCCAATGAATCAGTGCCAAACGATCAGTGGCATTGCTCTGTGGAGCATCCCACCTCTCCAGTTGCAGTCTTCGCTTATCCCTGTCTAGAACCCAAGCCACATTGTTCTGTGCCGCTTCATATCCTCGCTCGCCAGCAATTGCCCAGCCTTGGATGGCATGACCTCTCAAGCCCTTACTCCAAGCGCGCTCCGCTCTGCTGAAAGTGGCATCTCTCCAGTCTGCACGTTCCACAGCGAGCTTAAAGCCATTCACAGCATTATGACATCTTTCATAAGAGGCCATGCCTGGTGTGCCAACACGGTACCCTTCGCCATTATCTTCCAGAGTGAATCGTCCCAGCCTCAGGTTGATGACGGCGAGATAGTAGTATGCTTCAAACGAGCTACTCAGCTTCATGGCCATTTCGAAGTATTTTGCTGCAGGGATCAACTCATTCATCGCTAGATGCATTTTGGCTAAATTAATGCACCCTTCCGCACTAGGTCTTGGTGCCTGGCTCGCCGATGCTTCAAAGTACTCGGCTGCTTTCTTCATATTCTTGTCGACTCCCAGGCCCTGCTGATATATCACCCCAAGACCGTTGTATGACTCCGCATCACCTTGTTCTGCACCTCTTGATAGCCAGACCCATGCCTTGGCGTAGCTACGTGTTACTCCTTCACCTCGAAGATACATTTGGCCTAGAAGACCTGCGGCCATTCCCGCATGTGCAGCCAAGGCATCATCAACTTTGTGTTTGACATCTTCTCCTCTTTGTCCTTGTTTCGCGATGCTAATTGTCGGCCCACCCCTGCGGACTTGAGCAGGATCTGTTGGCCACACCTCGCTTGCTATCTTAATGAGGTACTCCCGCGCTTTCTTATAATCCCGAGGAACACGAGCGGCACTTTCACTCGTTCCCAAGACACTACCTCCGTAGTAGATACGTGCAAGGCGCAGCGCGTACGATGCAGCTCCTCTCTGTGCATGGTAAGTAAAGAATTCTAAAAGATCGTCTAGGCGCCTGCCACCCGACGATCCATCAGCGGGCAACGAGTGCATCATGGCTTGAATGGCTGGACGAAACATAGCCATACCGGTGGAGGCAGCCGAAGAACCTGGTCCGAATACACCCCCCGATATATCTGAAAGACGCATGTGTGTATACGGCAGAGTCAACCCGCCAGGAGGTCCAGATTGGAATCGTGAGATAGCATCGGCGGCAGCTTTCTCATACCAGTAAAGAGATGCGCCGCAGCTCTCGCGGACGCCAATACCAGCTTGATATCGATAAGCGAGAGCGATCTGAGCACTTGTGTCGTTTTGTCTAGCGGAAGCCGTGTAATGAAGTAAGGCCTTGGCCTGACGGGTTTCCTCGCTCGTATCGTAACCAGGTTCCTCCACTCCGACAAGAGACCACCCCTCTTTTCCCCATGCACCACCCTCAATCCAGCCTAGGTAGTTATGTGCGCTAGCGTTTCCATTGAGCGCGGCCAGTCGCTCGAAGCAGGCCTTTGCTCGGGCTGGCTGTGGAACAGCTCCATGGGTTCCCCACAAAGAATGATGCGCAAGAACCCATAGCGCATCTGCAGATGGTCTGCCGACCGGGCCGCCCCCCGAAGATTTCGATAAGAGGAAGTTTTCGACGTATGTCTGACTTGTTGAGAGATGTGTCTGAGATTTTGCTTCTTCCTTCCAGTTCACCTGACTAGCAGCGAGCAACATCTTCTCTTTATCGAGTATGTCCTCGGCATCTGTCCAGCCTGCAGCCCAAGTGAGAAGCGCAATGGCCTCCTCCCTCCGTTTATCCGCTTCAAGGCGCTGTTCTTGCCGACGCTGTTGCTTGGACGATGAGGTGGGAAAGGAAAACGTATTCCACGACGTGAGATTTGACCCTAGAAGTGGCAGGTGTTGTCTGTGACCAAGAAGTGCATCAAGACTGTCATCACGAGAGGAGGCCAAGAATGGGCCAAAGTACGCCACGTCACCGCCATCCCATTCAGGCCAGAGCTGCTCTGGTCTTGCTCCCGTATACTTTCTAGCCTGCTCTTCTTCCGCAGGATCCCTTGATCCATCCGTAGAGGCAAGCAGAGCAGTTCCATCCCAAGGAGATTTCCCTGCCTTTGCAGTGGATGTCCATTTGGATGTAAGAGAATGTATATCCTTATTGCGAACGTTGCCGTTCAAGGGGCCGAACACATTTTTCAGTCGAGCAAGGTCCTTGTAAATGCCTGTAAACGGAATCCACCTGCGTATCAGATGCCAATATAGATGCAAACCACTTTCTGTGTTGGTTTGCGAATCTGACAGCTTCTCGGAGGCAGAAGAGTCACGCTGCTCATAGGACTGCGAGGTGTATTGCTGTGAGTGTGCAAGTGTGGAACGCAAGAGCTGCAAAGCTCTTTCATAGGCTTCTTGGGGTGAAGATACAGCTGAGTTGTGGTTTTGAGATAGTTGTGCAGCTGCTAAAGGGTATCCAGGCAGGCTAATATGACAGAAAATGGTCGTGATCAACAAGAGTAGAGTGAAACGGGAGACCCGTATGCCTCTGCCTGAGAGCCACATGTTTGCAAGCACTCTCCCACTTCAATTGACGACCCGTGCTGAAGGCTCTGCGTTGCCGCGAGGGCGACTGAGGTGAGTGCGAGCGGTGTGAAGTGCAGAGAAGGCCAGAGCAAGGAGATCGTGCGAATGGTGACCAACATACGGCCTGGAACTTCTTCAGCGCTTCATGACGTGGAGCTAGCTGGTCTGAGCGACAAGCAACCTGCGCGCTCTCTTCCTCACGCGTAGAGAGAACAACACTTGGGCCAGACCATCACCTCCAAATGTCACGATCGCGTCCTACGACGCCCATCCGAAGAATCTCACATGGCTCCCTGTCTTCTTCTGCACATAGGAAGTCGTCGCTGTCGGGACGACAAGCCAAGCCAGGGGCCAGCAGCGACACACCTCTCTCGTTTTTGACGCAAGCCATGGGGGACTTAGCGTACGAGACTTCCACCATGCAGGCCAATCTAGAAGCTGTCCATGAGATCCAAGGTGCTCTGCAAACTTTTGATGAGAGCTTTAGCATGTTTCTCTATGGGCTGAAAATGAATGCTTTCTGCGTAGAGTGGCCAGAGGTAAGTCACATCTTGATAGTCTGGGCACTTGTTTACATTCACATCGCGTAGGCACCCAGAGAGGAGCACTTTGAACGAGCGAAACAGAGAGAATACGGTATGCACACAGCATCACAGAACGACACCGACACATTGAGAAACCCTTATCAAAACCAAGAATTACACGAGGACAATTCCGATGCGGCACAAGTCATTGCTGCCGATCAGACGTACATGACGCAGGATGACGACGAGGCGACGGTAACTCGAGCGAGGCCCTCATCCGCATCGCATAATCAGCAGTCCTCAGTACTGAAATCAGCAATGAAAAGGCAGCATCATGAGCAACCAGGGGCTCGTGAATCTACGCAGCCTGTACAATCTGCTCCAAAAGGACGAATTACAGCTGCCGAGAAGAAGCGGCGTGAGGTAAGACGAACGAATGTTGAGGAGCACAGCTGAGTCGAGCTCCTAGACAATCGCATCAGAGATCATTGAAAGCATGCCATTGGAATACAGAGGACAGGATGTGGTAGGTTAACAGAAGGATTGTCAAAACGGATCTGACTCTTCCCCCAGACATTGCAACAACTGGCCAAAAAGATCATTCTCGCCCTCATAGCATCGGGCGCAAAAGGCGTGCGAAGTACGTAAACACTCTTTTCTCTGATCTCTTATTAAAGAACACTTGTTTAGTAAACGAATTGACAAAGTCGCCGGATCTACCGCTCGGCAAGGTCAACAAATGCATGATTGCGCTGGTTGCAGCCAAGCAGATTGTGCGCCGTTCGGATAATGTACGTACTCCCAATTTCCTCCGAATTTGCTGACAAGTTTCCTAGGGTGTGGTGTACCAGTTGGACCCGAATCGTCATGCGGGTCTGCTGAAATAGCATTTGCTCAGCCTTTGCGCTCCTCTTCTGTACAAATAGCCTTGCAATATGTAACTCGTTCACTCACTGTACAATGCATTCCCCCCTCTTCGTCTGAAAGCCTTGTTGCAAGTTACACGACCCGTTTTTGAGAAGCCTCGGTCCACGTTTCTCGCCATGTTGGCTGTCTTTGCACTGTCTTTGATTGTGTGGCATCTCGAAATGTGCCCAATTGTCCACCGGGGCGAAGACTAGGAACCGCATCTTGAAACGGGGCCGAGGCAGATGCATCGCTCTTTATACCAAGTCTCTTTTCACGGAGCTGTGACAATTCCTGTCGGACACCCTCTGATGTCTTGGGAGGTTTCTACAGGGAATGAGTGGACGGGCGAATTTCTGATTAAAGACATACGTAGAGAGTGGACTCATCGGGCCAGAACTTGTCTCGAACGGGCAAGACATTGTCATGATACCACTGTGGGTCTCCATAATGAATCATTATGGCCAAAGGAAAGAACAGATAGAGGGAGAATTTGAACAATTCCAAATTCGGACCGGCCATATTTTTGAATGTATGGAAGGTGAAAGGCAACTAATGACGCGTAAGTAGGACGGACGGAAGGTGGAGAAAAAGGCATGACAGATGGAGCTTCGAAGCTAAAGACAAAGAAAAGCAGAATGCAAAGCAGAGCAGAATAGAAGCGGAACAAAAGACAAAGCAAAGCAAGACAACAAAAGCAAACACAAAGCAACAAAACAAAGCAACAAGCAAAGGCAAGCAACAGGCATAAGCAAAGAGAAAGCCAAAGAGAAAGAGAAAGACGTCCACTATAAGCATGCACAAAAATGTAGATTTGCTTGTGACGAATAAAGGCGTCTAGTGATACAAAGACATGGGCATCAAGCGATGCCAGGTCCGAGCTGGAACGTGGCATCTGTTTTCTGTTCCACTTCCTGGAGCGTGGCCCCAGGCATGAGTTCGGTCAAGGTAAGTTGACCGGCTTCTCGATCTACGTCAAAGACGCAAAGATCAGTGATGATTTTGCTGACGCATCGAGCCCCTGTTAGAGGCAGTTTGCAATCTTGGACGATCTTGCTTCGACCGTTCTTGTCGACGTGGTCTGTCAAGACAACGACCTTTGTTTTGCTGGGGTTCGATACGAGATCCATGGCGCCACCAAATCCAGATACTTTCTTTCCTGGGATTGTCCAGTTGGCCAAGTCACCATTGGCGCCCACCTGAAGTGCACCAAGCATGGTGACATTGACATGTCCTCCACGAATCATACCGAAAGACTCAGAGGACTCAAATGTCGTGGCACCAGGCAGAAGAGTGACAGTTTCTTTGCCGGCATTGACCAAATCAGCGTCGACATCTTTACGAGCAGGGTACGGACCCATTCCTAAGATACCGTTCTCGCTGTGGAGAATCACATTGACATCATCCGACAGGAAGTTCGGTACGAGACTTGGCATGCCGACACCCAAATTGACGTAATCACCGTCACTTAGCTCACGAGCTGCGCGCCGGGAAATATTCAGGCGACGTTGGCGAGCTTCCGAGATATCTCCTTTGTCAGGCGAAGATTGCATATCTTCTGCCACAGTGATCACCTCAATTCCTTTGGGCTCTGTGGCCTGAACGATACGGTTCACGAATATGGAAGGTAGATGAACCATATTGGGATCCAGCGTGCCGACAGGGACAATTTCCTCTGCCTCGACGATCGTCAAACGGGCGTTCTTGGCAAAGGCAGCACCAAAATTGCTTGCTGCATAGCGGAAGATACAGTTCCCCATCTCATCTGCCTTCCATACGTGGACAATAGCCACATCTGCGTTGATCGATTCTTCCAGAATGTAATTTCGGCCGTGGAAGTTGCGGACCTCCTTGGGCTTTTGCCATTCGATCGGTTTCGGAGCCTCCTTACTGTCGGCTGCACGAGGCGCATAACGCACAACCAGCTCGCCTTTTTGGACGGCAGTGCCATATCCAGTGGGCGTGTAAAAAGCAGGGATGCCGAATGCTCCTGCACGGCACTTCTCCACCATGGTACCTTGGGGTGTAAGTTGCAACGATACATTGCCAGTAAGGTATTCTTGCTCGAAGTACTTGTTGGATCCAATAAAGGAAGAAATCATCCTTTCGACTTGCTTCGACTTCAGCAGTTTGGCTAGGTGGGAATGAGTCCTTGTTCCGTATCAGGGTTATGTGACACTTACCTAAACCTTTGTCGCCGCTGCCGGCGTTGTTGCTCACACACGTTAACCGCTGGATGGAGGAATTCTCACTAATCGCTTTGATAAGGGTATCAGGAGTTCCACAGAGGCCGAATCCAGAGGAAAGAACGGTAGAGCCAGACTTGATATCTTTAACGGCTTCTTCTGGCGTGCAGACCTTGGAAGGCATCTTGGTCTGAGACGATGCCATCCGTACAGACAGTGGAGTGTAGAAAGACCTTGGAAGTGCTTTTGCCTGCACAGCACGATGCAGTGCGAAGCGTGACGATATTGCCTGTAGAACCATGGCGATGGATATGCTGGAAAGGTGAGAAGAGTTAAATAAATGATGCTGCAGCTTTATATGTAATTGATCCGACCTTGGATCGGAGCCTCGGACATTGCATCGGATCATGGCCCAATTCTAGCGCGTGGACCAACGCGGGTCAGTAGACTGCCAGTGAGAGAAAACTTTGCCGCTAATGTGCAGGCCAAGTGTCGTTTCCGCACAATCAATCTTCTCGTCATGTCGGGTCCGGTGTACACAGCAACATGTTCAGCTCCAGTCAACATTGCTGTCATCAAGTACTGGGGCAAACGTGACACGAAGCTCATTCTTCCCACCAACGATTCACTCTCTGTCACGCTGGACCAGGATCATTTGCGAAGTGTAACAACCGCCCGTGCTGACGCTCAGTTCAGCGCACAACAAGGTGGAGACGGAAGCGGCGACCGTCTCTGGCTGAATGGCATCGAAGAGCCCATCGGACAAGATGGAAGACTACGCACTTGCATCAACGAGTGTCGCCGTGTTCGTACGGAACTCGAATCGAAAGACTCTTCGTTGGCGAAGGTGAGCGATGCAGGTTTTTTGCAAGACCTGTACTGACTAATTCGCGCAGATCGCTTCTCTTCCCTTACACATCTGCAGCGAGAACAATTTCCCCACAGCCGCAGGTCTTGCATCCTCTGCCTCGGGATTCGCCGCTCTTGTTGCTACTCTTGCCGCTCTGTACAATCTGCAGCCATCTCTTTCTGCCTCGCACCTGAGCCGTTTTGCACGGCAAGGCAGCGGCTCAGCTTGCCGTTCGCTATTTGGAGGCTTCGTAGCGTGGCAGTCAGGTAGCGCAAAGGATGGTAGCGACAGCCTTGCCATCGAGGTTGCGCCTCGTGATCATTGGCCAACGCTACAAGCACTGATCTGTGTCGTAAGCGATGCGAAGAAAGGTACACCTAGTACAGCTGGTATGCAACGCACTGTTGCTACATCTCCTCTACTGCAGCATCGTATCAAGCATGTGGTTCCGCAGCGGATGGAAGAGATGCGTAAAGCCATTTCTGCACGGGACTTTGATGCATTTGCTTCTATTACGATGGCCGACTCCAACAACTTCCACGCCTGTGCACTCGATACCGCACCACCCATTTTTTACATGAATGATACCAGCCGCGCTATTGTACAGATTACAGAAGAGCTCAACCGCGCCAGTGAAGCAATTGGACAAGGAAAACTCGTTGCCTACACTTATGATGCCGGTCCGAATGCAGTCTTGTACGCAGAAGAAAAGAACATCAAACTTATTCTGGATCTCGTGCGACACTACTTCCCCAATGCTGACTTTGATGATGCGTTTAATCTCCTGGGTGGAGGTGCGAACGCTTCACATCGCGGCGCTCAACCAGAGCAACCACTTCCCTCCGGTCTTCCAGACGGTTTCAATTCTGCCGTCATCTCCGTGCACGAACCGGGCGCAGTTCGTCGCCTCATTCACACCAGGGTGGGCGACGGACCTCGGGTTTTACATAGTACCGTGGAAGGCGTCAAGGGTGACGCAAAAGAAAGTCTCTTGGGCGAGGACGGACTACCTATCCGATTACAACGAGCCAAGCGGGCTTAATTCTGTGATGTATATCCACTTTTGTGTAGAAACGATAGGACATTTTTGTCATTGTTTTCCATTTGCTGTGCATTCTCCTTTCTGTGTGCTTTCTTCTTACTCCCTCCCCTCTGTGCACTGTTTCTAAACACCGCCGCCGATGACTAAGCGCAAAAAAAGTAGACGCGCACCTAGTCATGCCCTGCGCCGAGAAGAAAGATTAAACCCCATCCCTACATCATCATGAGTATCTCAGCTCCTGTGCTGCCCCTCGTGGACAGCGATCAGGTCGTTAATAACCAAAAATTCCTTGATGTGCTCGGACGGGCGACCTCCCTCTTGATTCCCCAACAGTTCCTCCCCGCGCTTCGTCCAAAGCTCCCACGGAATCTCCCCTATCTCGTCCAGTCTACTGCGTCTGAAGTAAACGTCAATGAAATTGCCGACATTTTGGACTCTGGAGCAGAGGCTGCTGTCGTATTGGCTGATGGTGCCAAAACTCTGTTTGAGGACCCAAGCGCCCCTCTGCTACCTTACGATCGTATTGTCTTGCACGTTGACTCTACGACCGCCACTTCAATTCCTCAATACTTTGACCGGGGTTTGGCTGGTGTGCTAATTTCCCTCCCGGAGGGACTCGCTCTTCAAGATGCACAAGTTGGTGAGATTGTTTCTCGATATGTACAGGCTACTTCAGCCAAGAAGACAGGCCGTCCGGTATTTGTGTCAGCCAATACGGCCTCTGTCACACTCGACGATGTTACATATGTGTCATCGGTGGGCGGATCGCTGGTGACCAAGACATCGCAAATCGATCTGGTGGAGAAAGAGGGCGCCCAAGCAGCGGCTGGTAAATTAGATCTCCTTGGGGCTCTGACGGCCTCCCTCAAATCGGATCGTGCTGATGGCAACTTCCCTACTACTGTCGTAGCCGCCTCGCTGGGAACCTCATTAGGGCTGGTCTACTCTTCTCGCCAATCTGTGCGAGAGTCTCTTCTGACAGGCTCAGCAGTGTATCAAAGTAGGACTCGTGGCCTCTGGAGAAAGGGCGAGACGAGCGGCGCCACACAAGAAGTTGTTCGTATTAGAGCAGATTGCGACACTGATGCACTTGAGTTCGTCGTCAGACAGCGATCTGGCCACGAACATGCAGGATTCTGCCACTTGACCTCCCGTGAAGGTTGTTTTGGCCAACTACAGGGTCTGGCATTGCTCGAGTCGACCTTGTTGTCTCGGAAGCAAACAGCTCCTGCTGGAAGCTACACGGCGCGGATCTTCTCTGATCCATCCCTCCTGGAGGCCAAAATTCGCGAGGAAGCCAACGAGCTCGTCGAAGCAAAAGATGCTGATCGGGAACACGTCGCTTTCGAGATGGCCGACCTTCTCTATTTTGCAATGGCGCGGTGTGTGCGCGCTGGTGTCAGCTTGGAAGATGTAGAGCGCAGTCTGGATGCTAAAGCACACAAAGTGACCAGAAGGAGAGGCGATGCCAAACCTCAATTCACAAAACAACCACAGCCACCTAAGCAACAGGAAGAAGACGGACCAATCAAGATGCAGGTGTACAATCTGGAGGCTGTTTCCGAGAGTCAACGAAAGGAGCTTATGAAGCGACCCGCAATCAAGACAGAAGCTACAATGGATCTTTGTCGCCCTATACTCCGTGCAGTCAAAGAGCGCGGTGATGCTGCAGTCCTCGAGCTTACTGCCAAGTTCGATCGCGTTCAGCTTCAAAGCCCTGTCGTCCATGCTCCATTCGTCTCAGACAAGGTTTTAGCTCAGATTCGACCGGAAGTGAAAAGTGCCATTGATCAAGCTTACGCCAACATTTTTGCTTTCCATGCTGCACAGAAGAAGGTGGGTGGCAATGTACGTGCAAGTGAAGCTGGCCACCAGGGCGTTGGAGATTCTACAGGTGAACAAGCAGATGATGCAGTCTTGGAGATGGAGACGATGCCTGGTGTTGTTTGTAGGCGCTTTGCAAGGCCTATCCAGCGTGTCGGTCTTTATGTTCCTGGTGGAACTGCAATCCTGCCGAGTACAGCACTTATGCTTGGTATCCCTGCCCAAGTTGCTCGATGCCCTACCATTGTTCTTGCTACACCCCCAAGACCGGACGGCAGCATTACACCTGAAGTTCTCTACGTCGCCGACAAGATTGGTGCTCAGTGTATTCTCGCTGCTGGTGGTGCTCAGGCTGTAGGTGCCATGGCGTACGGCACAGAGACTGTCCCCAAGGTTGATAAGATAGCTGGTCCCGGTAATCAATTCGTTACTGCTGCCAAGATGATCGTTCAGAACGAGACAGATGCTCTTGTCAGTATTGACATGCCTGCAGGACCGAGTGAAGTACTGGTGATCGCAGATCAGAACGCCAACCCCGAATTCGTTGCATCCGACCTCCTCAGCCAGGCTGAGCATGGTCCTGATAGCCAAGTCATCCTTGTCGCTATCCAACTGAACCGCGAACAGCTTGCAGCTATTGAAGCTGCATTAGACCGCCAAGCACATGCGCTACCTCGATGTGCTACTGTTCGCAAGGCAATTGAAAAAAGCTTGACAATCGTCGTTCCGTCTCGCGAAGAAGCTATGCGATGGAGCAATGAATATGCACCCGAGCATCTCATCATACAGACTGCTGACCCCGAAGGCTTAGCAAAAGATGTCATCAATGCTGGTAGTGTATTCGTTGGTGCCTGGAGTCCGGAAAGCTGCGGTGATTATGCCTCAGGCACAAATCACACTTTACCCACATACGGACTCGCTCGCCAATACTCGGGCGTATCTACCTCTACCTTCGAGAAAAATATCACTAGCCAAAGCCTCACAGCAGATGGTCTCCGCTTGCTAGGTCCCCATGTAGTACACTTGGCAGAATGTGAAGAACTGGAAGCTCATGCCAATGCTGTACGCCTACGTTTACAGTCTCTAGGTATCAACATGTCGAAATAATATTGCAGAAATAGATTGTATACGTCCTAACGAAAAGTATGGTGACCGATGGTCATGATTTCAGGACTGCTTTGTAAAAGCTATTAAACTTCCCGATAGCATATTGTGCAGAGAAGATATGGTTTAGCCATAAATCTTTGTAGACTTTATTTCCGATCTGGCCGGAGCTTCTATTAGGTCCAACGGTTATTGATCTGAGTATATGAGTCAATGTAAGTGAATCATGCTGGGGTAGAGGATACATACTGCTTTAATGAAGACTGTCCCAATTGTTTGTGGTTGCTTGAACCATGGATGTTGGCGATGACGTTATGTGCAAGTATTTCTGCTTGCCCTAAAATGCTCCTAGCCAGCTTAACTTTCTGAATGCCGAAATTGTGTTAGAAGTAATGTTTCCTTCTTCGTACTCACTTCAATGTCTGTAACGTCACCTGCCGCCCATACGTTCTTAAAGCCCTTGACTTGTAGTGTGTTGTCTACGTGGATCTCGTTTGTATCAGAGTTAACCACACCCTCCTCTTCTTGTAAGAGATGAGAGTTGGGTCTATTCCCATGCGCAATGAATACAAAGTCGGCTAAGGAGTAAGCTTAGTTGAGTTGCTATTTCAATGACATTTCATACCATTTAGTTCTCTTCCTTCCTTTGTCTTCAATATCTTCAAAGGATTACTTTCCGAAGCTACTGGTCCACTCGCCAGCTTGTCAGAATCAAGGACACGGTCACCATATATGATTGCAACATCAACTCTTTCTAAATGCCTCTCAAGGGATTTCCCTAAGGCTTTCTTGTACGGTTCTTTTGCAAGTAATCTATCATTTGAGCAAACCAGCGTCACTTCCTTGCTGGGATACGCAACTTTTACTGACGAATATTGACGCAAATGGTAAGGGTGCCAGATTTAAGATCTCAACTACATACCTTCGCCGGCAAGTTCAATGCCGACAGGCCCCGCACCAATTATGACTACGTGTGTAGCTTTTTGTAGCTGGCTCTGCAGTCTGAGCATCTCTACTCTGGCATCTTTGATCGTGTGTGAGCTGGGACGACATGGAAGCCCATACGTGCAACCCTAATTTGTATTTGATATAGCTCACTTTCCGCAATTGCTATCTCTACTCACAGTAGTGATAATAAGTTCCTCCCAAGGTATTCTCTGAAGATCTCCAGCTTCATTTTTCAGTACAACCAAATTTTCCTGGAAGTCAAGTGATACTGCCTCAGTCAAAGTCTTTAACTCAAAGTCAGGATCAGACTTCAATTCAGTAAGGTGCTTGAATACCAACGAAGCCCACTTCTCAACAACAGGTGCGCGTACAGCAGCACTAAGATAAGCGCCTTCAGTCGATATTACATGAACTGCTTCGGTAACTACTCACATAGGCCAAAAAGCAAAGTCATTCTTTTCCACCACGATTACTCGTCGACCTCGAAGCTTAGATCTGTTTTGCAAGAGCTTTCTGACGACAAGCGCACCCGCTGCACCAAAACCGAGGACGATAATATTTCCAGAGAATTCCGAGTCACAAGCCATGAAGTAAATGATAGTGTATGTGAAGAGGTCACCGAATCGTTGATTTACCAAGTATATTATGAGTCACTTGATTTATGGGAGTGCAGTCACTTAAAGGCCGGTCTTAAAACAGCGCATGTTAATCTTAGAAATAATCAGATCTCCGAGGTACGTCGGAAATAAATTTTAGCTTTCGGGAATAAATCCTTGAACCGCTGCTTTCTACGGTCTCCTAATAGTCACCCTCATACAACCATGAAGCAATGTTGGATACGGCGTGCAACACTAAATCATCAACAAACAGGAAGTTACGTGTGCTTTTGAGTTGCGACCCATGTCGGCGGTCCAAACTTAAATGCCTGCGTCAAACGCCAATTTGTTCTACATGCACCCATCGGGGATTGACTAGGCATGACTGTACTTACGATACGAAGCGTCGAAAGAGTGACAATTTCTCAAGCCTCCGGACGAAAGAGGATGAGGAAAAAGATAATGAAGCGATGCGTACAAGGAGAAGTGTCGATGAAGGTCGGTCAGAGCTTCGATCGGATCGCTTCCCAACCGATGATTTGGACAAGGACGGAACAGAACCTCGAGAGAAAGTTGCGGAGACTTCAATTGCTTCCAGCATCTCGATCGCACGCAAAGTTCTCCCTATAAACCTAATCCAGATCGATGCCATACTCGATACATACTTTCAACACATTGGCCCAATTTTGCCGATACACAATACTAGTACCTTACGCCAATTGATCAAGAATTTTTGGAGAGGGGCGAACACTCGTGTTGCACATCCATACAACTATGACCTATCGGACGAAAAAAATGTAGCTGCATTATTGGCATGGATCTGCGCCGCATTTTCAGTCTCTTTAGAGATCCTTCCTCCGGTGCGTCTATTGATTTGGGGCGTCGCTCATGACGCTTCATCTATAGCATCTCTGGCTTCTCGGTTTAGCAAGGCCGCTGCTGAATGTTACTTATCATCGCAGGAGGCAGGAGCAACTAGTTTGCTCCTTCTGCAGTCTGGTATCGCTCTCGTCTCTTCTCCTATCAGGGGTATTCCTCAAACAAAAAGTTCTGCGATTTTAGATTCGTGCATACGTATGGCAAGGAAACTTGGTCTTGACCGCTTGGGTCCATGCTCTACAGACTATGACAGGTCACAGTCTTCTCAAAGTACCAAAATACAAGAGCGAATGATTGGAAGAGCCATATGGCTTTCCCTGGTATCAGCAGATTGGAATTCTGCTTTATATCTTGGCAGTTATTCTATCTTCCCGAACACTTTTACAACGACGTGGGACTTGACCATTGACGATGTCATTGATGAGAAGAGTCAGGATCCATGGTTGTTAGATCTTCGCTCAATGTCCTTTTGGCCATGGCTTCTTCGGGTTGCTTGTGTATCACGCCAACTCTGCGAATTAGGCACACACAGTGTTTCAGATCGTAAACGGAACAATATCTCATACGATAAGATTACGCAGCTGGATGCAGAAATCCAGCTACAAATTGATGAACGTCCAAACTATTATGTTCCCGAAACGAAAAAGGAGCATACGTCTCCTGCTGTTCGCGCTCTCTACTCGAAACATCCTCCATTGCGGCAACAAGCATTTCACCTTTGCAGCTCATTCAATGATAGGCTACTGTCTCTGCATCTTCCTTACTTATTAGAAGGCTATGGTGGAGGACGACAAACACCCCAGTACTACTCTACAGAGCGTGCAGTAATAGTTGCAACAAAAGTTGTTCGCGGAATATCGAGGATGATGTCAAAAAATTGTGTATTAGATCGAACATGGCGCAATCGGTTACTGCTCTTTCACGCAGGGCTTGTTCTTCTGCTCGACCTACTTCTCCGGTGTTCAAAGTCTCGTGGCTCCTTAGATCCCGGTATATTTGACTCTGATGGTGTGGATGAGAAGTTGGCGTTTGTTATTGACCGCCTCAAAGATCCAGCGATTCTCAGCAATCACGAACAAACGTGTGGCTTGAATCTTTCAGGATGGAAACTCGAAAAACTATTAATTGATGGGCTTGGGAGACTACAAGACCGGTCAGAGGACTCTATCCTTCCTGCCACAGTTCAAGAGTACACGGGCAATTTAGCTGACAGCTTACGTTACGGCTCTGCCTTAGGATTTGGTACAAAAAATCATAATCCCCCATCTTTTGTTCCATTTACTTCTGGTATGGAACAGAAATATCCTCCTTCATATTCTTCTGAACCTCGAAATTATGTTTCCGCAAGCTTCAATGCTTTAAAGACCACAGGTACATCTGCTACTAATGCAGAAACAATCCCTCCACCCCCAAGCACAGATGTTGTGGATATAGATAGTCTACTTGCTTTTGCTGATAATAGCGCAGGGATATCTGTCGAGACAATATTGTCAGACCCCTTTTTAAGCAAAGGTCTCTCTGTCTTCGGTGCACCTAATGTCTCTGATTCTCTGAATGAGACTTTTGATGTAGATTACTGGTAAGATAGATGTAAAATTGTTTCACTTGTACAATTCAATTCACCTATAAAAAAATCAAGAATGGTTGATTCAGATCAGAGCTGGCAATAAAGTATTTCTTAGAAGAATACTGAAACGAAGTGTATGTAAGAAGCGGTCAATATCAAAAGATTAACAATGTCAATTGCATCAGGGTATGAAAATAATGAATGAGGTGATGATACATGATGAAAGAGAGCAAAAGTTACGATGGATTGAGGTCTCGTTCAAATGGTAGACTGGCTTGTGAAGCAGGCCATACCGCTGATGCAAACGAATGGAAACGGTCCGTAAGCTCTTCAACACCGCTCGAAATATCGTCGTTGATACAGACAAAAGCAACTTGGTTACGCTCTAGCTCGTGGCTAAGTCTGTCTAGCATAGGATTCGTCACTTGAGGTTCGATCAATTGCTCAAATCTGAAACCATCGTCGTTGCCAATGACATAACTATATCTCGCAAGCAGACTCATAGCGAAAGTACGACGTGTGACCGAAGAATATCCAAGTCCATTTTCTGAGGCTACATTGCTTAAAGAGAAGTTAGCATGTCTCCAGTTATCGTTGAGAGGAAGGTGGAAGGGCTGTGGTGTCTGCTGTTCGAGATCCTCGGGTACAGGGAATTTCATATCTGCTTCGGGTAAAAAGGCAGAGAGACCTCGTTTTCCACTGTGACCAAGAAGATGCATGATCAGGCAATCTCCACATTTTGGTTCTTCGAAAGCAAATCGTTTGAAAATGTCTGTCGTTGAAAGTTTTAAAAGCCCGTTCTTGTCACGAGGAAGACAAGAACTCAATTCCAAATGACAGAATGGAATGTCGAAACGTTTCAAGTCCTGAGGTGACAGATGTTCTCCTTCGAGGAAACGCATTGGTCCATTTTCTCTCCTAAGACCCGTAGCCTCGGTAAAAGCATGTTCAGGAGCCGATAGTGGATATCCATCAAATGAAGAAAAACGATATGAGGTACGCGCTGGGAGAGGATATTTAGCCGCCTTGAGAGAGTTTTGTACTTGCTCAGGCGAGGAGCTTTCTCGGTGTGGAAGAAAGACCGAGATGCTAGCCTTGTCATCGGCGTTTGCACCCATCAAACGAAGGGCTCCCACCAATTCTTGCGAGGACAGTATACCATCGCCATTCGTATCAATTCGTGCAACTAAGAAGGACCATAATAGGGCCTCACGATGCCTCTCCATGATTAAACCATAACCAAGTGTATGGCTGTTGGCTTGCTTACAATCGCCACGGAAACGTTGACTGTTTGCAGCGTCAAATTGCTCTCGCCACATGGATCTAGCCTCTATAGTCAAAGGCTGGACGTGGGCTTTTTGCATGTGCGTTGGATATGGGAAGCCACGTTGCCCAAATCGCTTGGCCATGAGCCCAGCAGAATAGTACAAGCTAGTCATTTCGCTCCCCAAAATTGGATCCATCCCTTCCACCAAAATTCTGTTGATGTCAAGATGCATGACAGGCCCGAGCAATGGCGTGTAGAAGTCAGCAATAGAAAGCGTACCTCCAAAAAACATGTCATCAGATGATAGGAAGAATATCTCTGAGAGGCCAGGAACACTCGCTCCGACCACAGATTCAGCTGCAATTGAGGAGAAAGTAGGTAGTCGATTCTTCTTCCATTCCTCCATGTCCTTCACGTTGGTGTCGAAAGCGACAAACGTCTCCCAATCTTTAAAAATGTCAGAAGAATTCTATGCGTCACCTCTAAAATAAGTACTCACCATTGTGTAAGCGCAAAGCAGGAGTCCCTTGTGCGCTCTGGTTGCCGAACGCAACAAGAGAAGAATTGTAATCAAGCCATTGAGGGACCTGTCCTGCTCGGTCGCCGTACAAGCGATCCCAAGTACCATTACGTTCTTCTCCAAAATTTAACGATTGCCAGGTTCCTGGTGCAATGACATGATGTGTTCCCAGAAATTTAGCAAGGCTTTGCCGGGCGCTTCGAAGGCTGTATCGGAGTTCGTCCATTTGGCGGAATCGATTACTGCCTTCACTAAGCTTGGTTGGTGCCATGCACTCCGAGAGGAGTGATGAATACTGTGTCGGGTCATCATGGGCAAAAGGGTTCTTGGCAAAAAATTTGTGCTGAGCACAATGCCTTGCATCAGATCCATTTACTAAAAAAAACATCAGAATTTGTATACAAATCAATCATAGTGCTCACCCCACAATGTCATACCATCGATGCGTACGTGGCGCGATATGTCTAGTGAGCTTACTACTTGTCCGTTTGCAATCCACTTTTCAAGAATGTCGCCGACTATGTCGCTCTGTGCAGTGATTGGAAGCACCTGGTCCTTGGGAATTGAGGTGCTTGTCTGGCTACAGCATGGCGCTTCGAGAACGCCCGAGCCAAAGCTCATCTGCTCTGCTGCGGCTTCATTTGTTGTAAAGCCACCCTGTGTATTATTGTTTGCCTCAAAATCTTTGTGTCTTCCAGTCTTGAGTGACAGCGCCGCAAGACAGACACAAAGCAGAACAGCAACAGTTACGAAGAGACACCGACGATTCCGAAAGGTTAGTCTCTTCGCCAAGAATGGGCTTTGATGCGGTCCATAAACTCCAGTCCAAGTCGAGCCTGATTCGCTGTCGTCATCTGTACTCTTATCAGACCCTTTCTCGTAGAATTGTGAGTCTTGTGAAGATGACTGTGGATTCTCGCAATCATCGCTACTTCGTTCATCTGAGTTGTTCGCAATAGAGCCATCCCAGACAGACAAGGGTGTATATCTCGCTAGTCCCAATCTTGCCGAGACAGAATGTTGGAGTCGTTGAAGTTCCGACCACCCACGTTGCACCGACATGGCAATGATTTTCTTCTGGTGTTTATTGACTTGAACAGACTTCAAGACTCGCTCTACGTATATGGCATAGGTATATTTGATGATGTTAGGTAGTAAAAAGATACGACAGTTCAATAGCTATCTCAAAGCTGCCAAGGACCCATAGAGTACCCCATTCAGTTTTTAATCAGTTGATGCATGTACATATCGTGCTGTGCAGCTTGTAAAGCCCGTAGGGCTGCTACCCAACATGGGAAATCCTGGACATGTTCGTGTGACCAAGACGTTTTCAGGCTCTGGCTGGCCTAGTGCCCAAACAAAAGAAAGCGGCTCTACATCAGTTGAAGTATTGCGCTGACGATTTGCCACTATTTTTACTTGGAATTCTACCGCATCTGCTTAGTGTACGCGTCACACGAGGTGTCGGTCGGTGACCACGAAGCGTAGTACAAGAAGTCTTGGCAGGTACACAACAAGCCCTACGGTATTCCGCGGATTAAAGTATGCACTGAAGAAGGTCACCAACCTTTCCAAGGGACCCAAATATCTTTCACGGTAGGGACTTCCTCCTTAAGTGATGAATCGAAGACATAGAACCAAGGGTGAGCAGCTGCCGCCATGCAAGCATGCTGAGGCACGATCTGGATTTTGTCACCAATTTTTAGAAGGTTGGGAAACTCGAAGTTGACCATACTGTCACGATATCCCCATTCTTTGCTCCAATCTGTACCGCTGCCAGATCTGATAGTTAAAATACCATGCTCCTGGGAGATTCGCCCGAGCTGCCAGCCAATATAATGAGCAGGCCACACAACGTGCCCGTAGCCGAGAAATGGACCAGTATCTTTGCTGAACGCTAAACCTCCCCCATCACAGAGCGCCTCATCTGCACGCTCCGCGCATTCGCGATGCAATTCGCGTAACGAAACATGACCAGAGATCGCTCTGCCTGGATATGTGGCTACAACAGTTACGAGTATAGTCATCGCACACCGTTCTATTTGAGCTACGTCGTCTGAGGGGAGCGCTGTCGTAGCCAGCTGTTGTAAATCCAAAAAAGAGTAATTTCCCGCATGTAGCTCAAGTTCTCCTCCAAGCTGTTGCTTGATTTTGTCGATCTCTTCAGCACTCTGAAATTGGGAGGCTGCATGAGCAGTTGGTGTACTTCCTACACTCAGAACAAGTGGAGTGCGAATATTGGTACTGTTTGCTCCAGTGGCCACCTTTCTTACAAATTTTGCTGCTTCCTGAACACTTTGCATTTCTTTGGACAAAAACTGTTTCGCCTGAAAGAGGTTTTTACTGTCGTAAGAAAATCCTGCATGGCAATACAGTCCCCATAGAGTAAGATGTGAGGAAGTAAGGATTGTGTCGACGAGGTCGACGAGCAAAGAAGACTGTGTTGTTAAACCTGCACGCCGATAACCACAATCTATCTTTATGAAAGCTTCTATTGGACTTTGTTGTTTGTGCCTCACGGCACTGTCGAGAGCTTTGGCTTGTTCAGGGTGATCCAGAAGTGCCTTGACTGTGGCTTTCGGGTTTTTGTCAAGTATTGCTTGGCGAATTTCGAGGAATTCCTCAACTTTTGTCACAGCCAACGGCAGGCCATAAAGAATCTGAAAGTAGATAGATCAGTTCAGTAAAAAAAGGCAAAATGAAACTTACATCAAGAACAGTGCCATCTTCTATTAGACCACTATTAAGCACTCCCCAAGCCTCTGCCAGTGTGGATACAACAATAGCATGATCTCTACTGCTTTCTACTTGGGCGAGCGTACCTTCTTGTGTTTTGTGAGTTTTAATGTGAGCGCGGAATTTACACCGCCAGACTGCTTCAGCTGTTTGTATCATCTGACGACTATTCGTCACGATTTTCGCTCGGTCCAAAAGCAAAGCAGGCGTGGGGATCTGGGATATGGGTACTGACGAGTACTTGCTAAGTAAATCATCCTTTGAAGGAAGGGGAATGTGGCGGGACATCTTCGGAAACCGCTAAATTCATATCAGAACTCTCATTTCCTCGACATCTTCCTGGCGTGCTGAATGTCCGTGCGTGCTTTAGCACACGTGTCTTGGGTGTACACATCATTATCCTGCATTCCTACCTGCCTCAAACCCGCCTCCGAGAACAAGACAAACAGACGGTGCGCAATATCTTGTGCACTCCTCGCCTGTTTGATCAGCATGGCAGCGCCATTCACAGTAGCGGGACAAGATGATTCTGATGATGAAATGCTTGTCCTTCAACGCTTGAACACGGGTCCGAGACCCTCTTCTTTGCATCGCGAGGCACCATCTAAAGACGAAGAATATTATGGACCTCGCGGCCATGAGCAAAGTCATGATGACGATGAAGAGGCGTTTTTGGGAGTTCCGAATGAATTGCAGCAACCAGTTTTGGACAAGACTGGCCGCCCGGAATGGCTGGAAGATGGTCTCACTCTAGCAAAATCCTCTCGTCGCGCTCGGTTGTTTCTCGCTCTCAGTGTGCTATTGTTGGTCGCGGGTGTATTTTCGTTTGCCTTTTCGGGAAGTACAGACAACGATAGCCGACTAGGAAGGATCTACAAGCTAGCAGGCGATGTCTGGCACGCGGGAGGTGCGAGCGGAGTGACTGATTATGGTGACCCATATTTGTTCCCAACCGATATAGGGTATCCAGGCCCAACACAGACAGGGAAGAATGCGAATCTTGCAAATGAGGACGCTTCTGTGGCTGAACCTACACGAGGAAGCTCACCCATAGTGACGAATGTTCCAGAACTAAAAGGTTTCGACTTGTTGTAAGTATCCACACATACACTTTGGGAAGCAAAGCTAATAATATACCTAGCAAACATTTGGGACCCCTTACACCTTATTCCTCGGCGCCTGATTTTGGAATCTCTTCAGCCAAATACCGGAGTCTACCTGACCATTGTCGTGTGGAACGCGTTCACATTCTGCATAGACACGGGTCTCGCTACCCGACTGGTGGATCACCCGCCAATGATGTTCGCAACTTGGTCAAAGATGTACGCAAAGCCAATGGGAAGTTTAAGGGGCCCCTCTCCTTCCTGAATCATTACGATGCAGATCGTCTGGGACTAGAGCTTCTAGTACCTGTTGGTCGAGAGCAGTTGTTTGAAAGTGGGGTTCAGCACGGTATGGAATACGGCCTTCTTGCGGAACATGATGCAAGAGAGCATGGCAGAATCATGGTTCGGACGGGCAGTCAACAGAGAATTGTTGACAGCGCCATTGCATTTTTGCAAGGCATGTTTGGAGCCAAATGGTATGTGACTGAAAGTGTCAAAATGATCGGAGGCTGAGTACAACACAGGCATAGTCATACTGATTTGGAGGTGCAAGTCGAAGCGCCAGGATTTAACACGACACTTGCACCAAACTTTGCCTGCCCTAATGCTGGCAGACCAGAGATGGAGCCCGGAATACAATGGGCCAAGGAGTGGGCGGATGATTATCTGTCACCAGCAATTGGTCGTCTGCAGCCCTTCGCTCCTTCCAGCGTGAAGCTTTCTGGACGATTACTCAATGGTATGCAACAGTTGTGCAGCTACGATACGGTGGCATTTGGACGCAGCGACTTTTGTCGCTTATTCACTGAGAAGGAATGGCATGACTACGAGTACTTCTGGGATCTTCAATTCTATGGAGGATATGGTGATGGTACACCAATTGGTAAAGCACAAGGAATCGGATGGGTGAATGAGGTGAGTAGCCAGTATGATGTCTGCAAATCTAACGGTTGCATTTGCATCAGTTTATCAGTCGGTTGACACGTCAACCATGGGATGCATCTCTGCAGACCAGTGAAAATGCCACTCTAAACAATGATCCGCGGACATTTCCAATCGATCGACGCTTCTATGCAGACTTTACACATGACTCGACAATTGCAGGCGTAATTGCTGCCCTTAATTTGCCACAATTTGCTAAAGCGCTCCCGACACATCATCCCGATCCAAACCGCGCTTATCATACTTCGACAATTGTTCCGTTTGCAGCTCGCCTCGTCTTTGAGCAAATAGATTGCGAACGAAATGATAAGACAGAATCACTAGTGAGATTGCTTCTTAATGAAGCTATCATTGATCTTCATCAGCTGCGTGGATGTCCTTCTCGCCCGGACGGAATGTGCCCCTACAACGATTTTATTGCGGCCACGTCTTCGAGAAACGAATGGGCTGATTGGCAGAACTGCACACGACAATTATAACCACGGGACACTGTTTCTGTTTTCCTGTACATTATTAGTTCGTATCGTTTTTGTACTCATGACCGATCTTAGTGTGTGCATTTGTTGGTCCGAGCGTGTTCGTAAATCATTTTCTAGTGTGTAACATTAGTCACTATATCAAGCTTTCTCGCTGTAACCACACAAATCTTCGACGAGTTGCATGTTCAGCGTACCTCACAAAAAGTTTTGGGACATCCAACTTTCAAAAGGTGACTCTCAATTAATCTCAAATGTGTGCTTTCAATGCGCCACCAGGCGAAAGTGAGGGACAAGCATCCGATCGACTGTCGCGTAACTCTCATTCACATCCCGCCCTCAAGCAACTATATGATCAGCAATTCGGTATCACAAGGGCAGAAACAGAGGAAACACCTAGCCGTAATGCTAGTCCAAGCAGGTTTTCTTCCGACAAAAGAGGGAAACATCGCTCCCGTCCGCACCGTTTTCACTATAATCACCACAATGGAAGTCAGAGTGATGCTTACGATGTCGATATGGTGGGATCACCGAGTATTTTAGGCGGCAGACACAACTTATCTCGCGACAACAGATCTCTGCAAGATCTCAATGTCTTAGGACGACTCTTAGATGATCGTACAGGGTGTCACGAAGATAAAAGAGCTAGCGATGATTTCCTTGCTGAAGTCAGTAAAAGAAAGAATGGTTCCGGGCTCAAGTCGTATTATGAGCGAATGAATTCCATTCTCGATGGATGGAGAGAAGTGGACGAAATTCTCGACAGCCGCTTTCCCGAAGAAGTGATGCTACGATTCGGGACTGTCGAGGAAGTAGAGCGCTTCCAAGGTACGAGAAAGAGGCTGCCATGGATCGACAATTCGTTTGAGGATGACGCTGAAAACGATAGTGGCTATCAGGAGGAAAGCGAATCAGGTTCTGATGACGAAGCTCTTCCTGCTCATCGACGAAGTAGCATTGCTCGTGCAGCAAGCGCCCTGTCTGGACTTTGGTTTGGTACTCCATCTAAGAGCCGGAACACTGGCGTGCAAAAGGATGAAGAAAGCGCTCTTCTCGCAGAATCGGATCAAGGCGTCACTAGTGAACGTTCTCCTCGTTACGGAAGCACAAAGTCGCCCGCCAAATTCTCGAATCTCACGACGATTGACGATGAAAATCATACAAGTGAACCATCTTCTCGAAAGAAAATTACGTCACCTCCGCGGGCAGGAACTGTCCGATCGACAACCCCATCGGGGGTAAGACCAAAAGCGCTGGAGAATGGTGCGATGGCTGCGAAGCTGGAGGCAAAGTCAAACAGTAAGCAATCCAAAGTCCGCACCGGCGGAGGAAAGTTTCAACTACAACCTGATAATAGCAGCTCGGATGACGAGATGGAAAGAGAGGATACGAATGAGTCCGAACCGATTGCTGCCGGACGAATGGATAGAGAGATTGCAGAAGAGCGCAGCGAGCGAAAGTCTCGTGCTCGGAAAAGGGAATTCACTATCCCAGGCTCTGGCACCAAAGTCAAGATCGATAAAGGAGATCGAAGCCTTAGTTCGGCCGCCGCATCGGGTAATAGAGACCAGAGCGTTGGTGATCCAAACGCCAAGAAATCGCAGCCAGGAGGAACATCAGAGAGGAACCGAATGCGCCTTTTGAAGTACGTTCCTCAGAGAGAGGAAAGGGAAGGCGAGAAAGAGCGAGAAGCAAATTTCGCCATAAATATCAATTTGGCGGTCAATGTCCTACTATTGGCAGGGAAAGTCATTGCGGTCTTTTCGTCCAACTCAGTCTCTTTGATCGCTTCGCTTGTGGATTCCGCTCTCGATCTTCTCAGTACACTGATCATTTTTGGGACATCCAAGGCGATCTCATACAGGAGTTTTCACACTTATTTCAAGTATCCAGTAGTGAGTTGTAGATATCCTTATAAACAAGCTACTTACATTTGTTTCAAGGGCAAGAAACGCTTCGAGCCTTTGGGCGTAGTGGTCTTTGCCGTTTTGATGATTGCATCATTCTGTCAAGTGTTGGTGGAATCGGTCGAACGCTTGCATGCTGTGGTACAAAAAGGGGGACATGTTCCTGAGACAGCGAAATTGCCCTTTGTCGGAATTGCTTTCATGGTGCTCACGATCATCATAAAAACTTTCATGTGGCTCATTTATCGCAAGAGCCCTAGCTCTGGCGTAAGGGCTGTTGCACAAGATGCAGAAAATGACGTTGTATTTAACGTTGCGTCTCTCATTTTTCCTGTTATTGGTTCTAAATTCAGCTGGCCAGCCTTGGACCCTATCGGAGGTATATGTTTGTCCATCTACATAATTGCAGAATGGCTAGACACTCTCACAGAGACAGTATCAAAGCTTACAGGTGCTGCTGGAACATCACAAGACATTTCAAGGGCTTTATATCTAGTCTTGCGTTTCCGCAGCATTAACAGCATCAGTGCATTCGAGATGTATCATGCGGGCGACGATATGATCGTAGAAGCAGACGTTGTGTTGCCGCATGCGCTTGCTTTAAAGGAGGCTCATGATCTTGGGGAGATTATTGTTTATTCGACAGAAATGCTTGGTGGGATAGAGCGTGCCTATGTTGTAAGTTCCCCAATCCAACTTCGAACACATCTCATCTCTATCTACTCTAGCATCTGGACTACAACCCTGTTGGCCAAGCTGGTCATATCACAGGAAGAGGCTGAGCTTTGAGAAGAATAATGGATTGGCATACCAATGAACTTTGTAAATGGTTTCTTTTGACTCAAGGAACCTAGTGAAAATGCAACTTTTGCTAGAGACTATCGAAAGTGGTAGAGAAATCTTCCAATCATGGCCTGATTAGACATCAGATGCACACATTCTGTCTGAATTCAAATCATCATTTCCTACGTTACTTGAGAGGATGCTTATACTGAACAAAATCAGTCTTATCAGCAACCTTCGTATACAAGAGCTGTGCTCGATGGTTGAAGTGCTGCGTGTGCCAATACACTGAAGCGTAACCAGCCTTCCTCGATTGGTCATAAACGTATTCAATTAGTTTTCGGCCGATCCCCGCATTGCGTATGCTTTCATTTACATATAGATCGTGGAGGTATACAATATCTTCCACAGTCGCTGTATATATGTGGGGGAGCCAAATGACAAAGCCGACTATGCTCTCGCCTTCAGGTCTTTGCGTATCTACGGCAACAGCTCCAAAAAGCTTCACTTCGGAACTTAAGATTCGCTGAAATGTGGTCTTTGTAACGTTATGAGGAACGCTTCTCTTGTAAAACGAATTATACGCCTCCCATAAAGTATGCCATTGCGCTTCATCAGTTGCCTGAATGTCTCTGATTTCAACTGCGCTCATCATGCAAAGGTGAGAGAGTTGAGGCAAGATCACACAATACAGCTATGATTGCATATTCGAGACGGTATGTATTAAATAGCGCGCTAAGCGCTCTGAGCGCGTCGAGACGGGTGTATTTTAAAAGTACGGAGATCCCGTGTTGATTGAGTCATGACACTACATCTATGAAAGAATGCTGGCTTAGGCTATATTACTGGTAGATAGGTTTTTAATTGTATCACTGCTTTCTGCAGTGGTGGATTTATGACGAAATTGGGGCCCGTAACGATGAAAGTAGAAAGGAATAGGAAGCATTGCCAGTGAGACAAATGCTAACAAGGAGCTTGCCCATTGATTTGACATTGCTTTGTACATCTGATCGACGAAAAGTGGTACAGCAGAACCACACAAAGACCTAGCCAGTGTCTTAGCAGCTAGTGCTGATGCTGCTACTGATGGGAAGCAGTCAACAATCTACAAAGCAAATGTCAGAAACGTTCAAACTTCTTCGTTTCGAGTACGCACGTAGGAATTCGCCGAAATATAAATCATGACAAATGAAGCTCCCAGTGGGATTCCTGATACTAAGGGGCCTGCCCAGTGAACTTGTGGCATTGATGTCCATGCGAAAATGAATAGAGAAATGGGAAGTAAGACACTGCCCAAGAACATAAGGGGTAGGCGGTCCTCAGGGATATTGTATCCTCTCTCGTCTCTTTTTCGGTGATAGTAGCGTTCTTGTACGAACCAAACGTAAAACATAGCAATTGTTATACCTATCATGAGGGATATGAACGTAAGGCCTACTTGACCACTGTTGAATCCATGTCCTTTTACAAATACGATGGGAAAGGCGAAGAAAGTCAAATATAAGAGACTTAGAAAAGATTTGTCAGATACTTTCAGTGCATGAACTAAGTACTCACGAATATACTAAGCATAGATACAAAGAGAAGAGGATTAGAATTGGCTCTGTTAAAAGCAGTACTTGAGGTAGACAAGTGTCAGCATCCATGGCGACAAATGATGCGCAACGTACCGAAAGGCCTCAAAAGCGAAGTTTTCACCATTTCAATTACAAAGGGTTTATCGCCGCTTGTATATCGCAAGTCCCCTGTCTGTTCCCTCATTTTTTTCGCACGTTTCTCCAGTATCACAGACGCAAGTGTTTCCCTTGAAAATAAAGTCATAAAGAACACTATACCAGAGAATGCAAAAAGTGTCTGAAATCGGTGAGTTAGTAGCAAACGTTACTTTATATTACTTACCCAATAGATTGCTCTCCATCCATACTTTTCCCCGACACCTAAGGCTTCAAAGCCTCCAATTAATGGTCCCGCAGTCGGCCCTACAAATATTAGTGCACTGAAAATGGCCAGTGGCAAGCCTTTCTCATGAGGTTCCCAAATGTCACTAAGGGTTCCGCCAACATTTGTCATGGGTGCCGAGGCTGCTAGTCCAGCTATCATACGAGAGGCTAGTAATGTAGCCAAGTTTTTCGCTAGTGCGCATGGTAAGTTAAAGACTGGAACGAGAAAATGTTAGAATGCTACCTAGGGACTTTTGGCTACATACTGAAGTACAAAAACATGGTTATGCAATATACTGGCTGCCGTCCGATCACCTCGGACAAAGCCGCAAAAAACATAGGTCCGAATCCAAACCCTACGACAAAAAGAGTGATGCTCAAATTAATTGCGACACTTCCGACACCTAACTCTTCAGCAGCACCTTCTAAATCACCAGTCGGCATTGAAGATCCAAATGCTACGGCAAAACACAAAACACCTGTGAAGGTGGTTATTGACCATTTTACCGCTTTTGAAAAATTTTTAGGATTTTCGACATCATTTTCCGCGAAACCAACATAGAAGTTATAGTCTGGTAGGGGTTTCTCGCTAGAACTATCTACTGCCTTGTTGTGAATAATACCATTTTGTTCCAGAGCTGGATCAATGAGAGCTTCGCGACCAATTCGTTCGTCGAATACTATCCCGCTTGAATTCGAGGAGGAAATCGTTGGATTCTTGTCCTCTTGCATTATACAATTGACGAACACGGTGTATCCTACACGAGTAATCCATCACTTGTGCTCCTTTTACATCCTGACCGTGAGTCTCTCCTTAGCAAGTGAAGGTTGCGTAACACCATCTGATGCAGACGGCATATTCGGAAATGAGCCGAAGAACACCGTGTGACTGGGATACTGCCTGACGCGTTATTTCTGTTCTGTTTAACGTAAATCACCACCTGTCATGATTTTCACGGAGGAGTGACTTCATGAATAGTGAGAGAATATCCATTGAAAAACTATATGACTAATACATGATTGTTACAGCTCCTCAATTACGAGATCTTCATCTGATTCTTCATCTGATGCATTGGTTTCGGCTCCGATCTCTTCTTGTGTGTTATCTATCGAATTTTGTGATTCGTCCCTCTTTAGAATGTTGACCAATCGAACGACGGCCTCGGCCACTTTCTCATCATTTTCCTCTAGGTGAGCTTCACGAACAACAATGTAAGCACCGCGTGCTCGCAAGCATTGTCTACCATAAAGAGTGGTGCACAAGAGAAGAAGCGAATCGACAAGCATCAGACGAAGTGCTGGGTCACTTTCCCGGCGTTTGTCTTCATCTATCAGTTGACACTCATCCGGAAGGGCTTCTTGATCTTCCATATCGAGTTTTGCAAGCTCACGACCATCGCATAATGGTAGCAGAAGATGCGGTAGAACGTCGATTGTAGAAGCCGTTCGTTGCATGACGCTCCGGGGTGCACCTGCGAGCATGTCATCGAGGTTCTTTTCGTCGGTTGGTGGGGGTGCCAGAAGTAATTGGTGGGCTGACTTGATAAAGAGTATATTCTTTAATGTGCTAATTACTCCTCCCCGACGTATAAGATCAGGATGTTCTGTGTAAGGAGTGATACGTGAGACTGGGTACTCCTTTGCATCGGATGATGCAGCTTGTTCTTCTGTTGCTGAATGGGAGACGAAGTACTCACGTCCCTTCGGTATCTATTATCACCGTCAGATCACACATTGGTGTTATATATTGCTTAGACGTACCGTTGTCACATTCGCAAAGACACTTGCAAGAAAGCTGCAATTGCTCTTACGTTTTACAATTGGTCGACCATCTGGGCCTAGAGGAGCCTCCTCTGGGCTTGCACCCTCTTGTTGTATCTCGCGAGCTCGATTGCGCATCTCGTCGATTGTGGCAGCTTGTGATTTTCCTCCAGCGACATCAGCACCCTCTTCGAAAGCGTCCAACAGTAATTGAAGGGCAGGAGCCTGTTGCTCGCCTTGCTCCGCTAAAGATCGAAGTCGCTCTGCATGTTGCTCTGCGCGTCTCTTCTTCGAATCGAAATCCGGATCATCTGGCTCCACAGACATAGCTTCCATGGTCGCCTTGGCATCTTGACTTGACATAAATGAGTAAAGGGGTTTGGTGGGAACTTGAAGCGATAAGAGTGTGGCACCCACTGATTCGAGTTTAGTCAGGTTGGACAACAACATGCAGGCCAAGTCCGTAAGTAATGATACAGGGTCCGCAATATACTGTACTAGAAAAGAGAGGAATTCTGCATCGCCAATCCTTCTGGCCACGAGAAGACTATCTGAGAGATTGATTAAGGCACATAAAGCGTTATGTGCAGTCATCTAAGTGGAATAAGACATAAGATAGGATGTATTTATGTATACCGTGCTACTCACAGGTTGATCCTGACATAGCCTTTTGAGGTCTTGAATGGTATCCACATCATTGCCGTCTCGTCCTTTGAGGGGTTTGCCATCTGTGCCTAGGTGCTTATCGATTAGAAGCGTTCGCCGGGGGTTGGTTTTTGCGCTGTATCCAACGAGATTGGATAGAGCTACTTGACGGACCTGAGCATTTTGATCGCTTAGAAATGTTAGCAGTTCCAGGTGTGGAGGAACAGCACTGGCCGCCACTGGCATTCTGAGTATGATGGTCTTCTTCGTGTCTCCACCCACCCAGGAAACGGAAGACTCGCTCGCGGTACAAAAAAAAATCAAGCTTATATAAGCACTGCCAATAAAATTCGCAGATTTGTCAAGAGCAAGGCGTACAACACTCATTCGTCTTCACATTTTTCGCAATGGGTGTTGGAAACGGTGGTGCAAGCACGTCCGCCGAGGCATTAGTCCGTGTTTGTGGTGATGTGATTCAACAGCTGGTGCAAGCCCACGAAACGGGAAAGCCTTTGAATGTCGACAAGGCACGTAAAGCGGCCTGTAAGCGTCATGGATACGGCGGTATGCCACGTTTAACAGATATTCTGGCCGCCATTCCTGAACAACACAAGAAAGCTCTCATCCCTGTTTTGAAAGCCAAGCCTATCAGAAGTGCAAGTGGTATCGCCGTTGTTGCTTTGATGAGCAAGCCTCATCGCTGCCCTCACATCAGTTTGACCGGCAATGTGTGTGTTTATTGCCCTGGCGGCCCTGACTCGGATTTTGAATACTCTACACAATCGTATACGGGATATGAAGTAAGTGCCCTTCTTCATTTCTTAATTGTATCTGAAGGTATTGCAGCCTACATCTATGCGAGCGATTCGTGCGCGCTATGATCCTTTCGAGCAAAGCCGTAGTCGTATTCAACAACTCAAGGAGCTTGGCCACTCGGTAGACAAAGTGGAGTTCATTGTGATGGGTGGCACATTCATGAGCCTACCTGAAGACTACCGTGAAAATTTCATTGCGCAGTTGCACAACAGTCTTAGCGGATACAGTACTTCAAATGTCGACGAAGCGGTTCGATATTCAGAAAGAGCAAAAACCAAAGCTATCGGAATCACTATCGAAACGAGACCCGACTACTGTCTCCGGCCGCACTTATCGCAAATGTTGCGGTACGGCTGCACTCGTCTGGAAATCGGAGTTCAATCTGTGTATGAAGACGTTGCTCGTGACACAAATAGAGGACACACAGTCAAGGCAACCTGTGAAACATTCCATCTGGCAAAGGATGCAGGGTACAAGATCGTTGCCCATATGATGCCGAATCTTATGAATGTGGATGCAGAACGTGACATGGCACAATTCATTGTGAGGGAAACAAGCGAAATGTGACGACGTGTTTGCTAATGAAGCCCATGTAGGAATTCTTCGAAAATCCGGATTTCCGCTCAGACGGTTTGAAACTCTATCCGACGCTTGTCATCCGTGGCACAGGTCTTTATGAGCTTTGGAGGACAGGGCGCTACAAGAGTTACACGCCTTCGTTCCTCATTGATCTTACAGCTCGGATCTTGGCACTTGTTCCTCCCTGGACAAGAGTGTACCGAGTGCAACGAGATATTCCCATGCCCCTAGTTACGTCAGGCGTCGAACATGGCAACTTACACCAATTGGCCGAAGATCGTGTGCGAGACTTTGGTTTGGAATGTCGAGATGTGCGGAGCCGTGAAGTGGGTATTCATGAGATCAAGGACAAGGTTCGAGCGACAGATATTGAGCTTGTGCGTCGCGATTATACAGCCAATGGCGGCTGGGAGACATTTTTGGCATATGAGGACCCTCAAACAGATGTTCTCGTTGCGTTGTTGCGTTTGCGCAAATGTTCCGCAACTCAAACGTTCCGACCAGAACTCACAGGTCAACAAACGAGTCTGGTTCGTGAGCTACACACATATGGCTCGTCTGTTCCCATTCATGCTCGTGACCCCACACATTTCCAGCATCAAGGATTTGGTACGCTGCTTATGGAAGAGGCAGAAAAGATAGCTAGAGAAGAACATGGAAGTGCCAAATTGGCTGTGATTAGCGGGGTGGGTACACGAGATTACTATCGTCGTCTAGGATATACTCTTGATGGGCCTTACATGAGCAAGATGCTCGATGACCTTGACGACCACGATGACTTCTAGAATTCGCTGAAAGCAGTACAAAATTATGTATTATCTGTATAGTATACAATTACCATCGAAGTCAAAGCGCATGTTTGTTTGAATCAGGCACTCCATGCATCAAAAGATACCTGGGCTCACAGTCATGCTGCGCAGGAATGGAGCAGCAGCCAGAGAGGTCTCTTTGAGCAACACACCGAGTCTCTGTGTGAAAAGTACAGTAAGTATATTTTCAGGCTCCGAGAAAGCCAAGGAAGCCGATCCTTCACAAAGTAGAGACTCACAGGCTCGTACGACAAGCAACACTTCCGGGAAAGTCCCAGCAGATAGATCCCAACGGCGTAGATACAGTCGACGACCATCAGGAAGTAGTGCACCTACGTCAGCGGTCTTATTCTCTGCCTGCGGTACAACCCGACGCACAACACGAGCCACATCGACCTGCGAAGAAACAAGCACCCGCATTGGCTCGAACCGCCGGAAACACTTCTCTTACTCACCTGACTAGGGGGGTTAAAGATCTGATTAGCCGCAATGCGCTCCACGATCCACACGCGGTTACGGAAACCAACTTGTCGAAGCTTGGGAGTAGCGTGCACCGCTATATTGCGCATATCTTCCTCACTCATGTAATAGTCACTATGCAGAGATGACAAGACATGTAAGGAGGTCAGATTGGGCAAGTGTAACAAAGATGATTGAAGGTCATCCTAAAAATAATTCCGGTAAGAAAGCAGATGGCGTGGGCGTGGGCGAGGAAAGAATACGTACAGGCGACCCTTCATAAAAGTGAAGGACGAGATCTTCCAATTCTTGGCACGTTTGTGCTATGTCCATCATTTGCTCCATACTTGCCACGATCCCATGAATACGCAGCTTTCGCAGATGCGGTCCTCGTGAAGCGAGAAGTCGACGTAGAAATGAAGTGGACAGCTTCGGTTCACGGACAATGGGCCGACCTGTATGTGCATGCTCTTCCAACTCTTGTCTACGATACTCACGCGGTGTGAGATTGACTTCGTTTCCCCTATCTTCTTCGCGCGGATGGCCAGTGTTTTCTTCGTCGCTATCGAGACTGTCTGTATATGTATCACGGGGCGTATTCCAACTGGAAGTGTAGTGAGTAAATTCTTGAAGATGAGGAAGCTCTTCGACAAAATGGGCCAAATGCTGCCAGAAGTCCGTGACAGGACAAAGATTTTGTCGCGGGAATGTAAGGGAAAGTGCTTGAAGATTCTGTAGATATTTGAGCATCATGCTGAATGATGACGGTTGCTGTTCGTTGAAGAATAAGTTGATAGCATGAAAATATATTTATGAACGTACAATGGCAAGCCCTTCGATGGAAAGACTAAGCATATTCCCATCCGAAGATCGCAAAAGTGCCAAGATACCTTCGCACGAAATTGCCTTGCAGCCTGCAATCGACAGACGGCGAAGCCCAGTGAGGTAGGGAGCACAGGCTTTCAATGTTTCATCTGTCACGAGAGCTGAGTGCTAAAATTAATGTGGGTGCTCATGAGAGGGGCACAGGAATACTTCGTATGGCTACGCACCTGAGCAAGGATGCTAAAGCTCTGCAGTTTCGAGCCTAGCTTTTCGGCCCAGAGCGGAAGGGCTGAAGAGACATTGCGGTCTGGAAGCACCACAGAGAAATGAGCCAGCAATGGGGATTTCTCTGGAGAAAGAAGATGCTGGGTAACATTGTCCGGGGAGTAAAAGCGGGAAGACCCAGTAACCTCAAGAGTTTGTAATTTTGGGAAGCTTGGTAGGAATGGAAGGACTCGATCGGTTCTAGAGAAAAGAGATCAGAACACCAGATAGGAGGGCCTTTTAGTACTGACAAGCTACCAGTGCGTGTCCAATGAAGCTCTTCTAAATTCACGGCACCCTGTAAAGATTGGAGGATGTTGTTCTCGAGACGTTCCAGCTCTTCGGCTTGCAGGCCAAAAGGAAATACTCGTATCTCAAGCACTCGAACAAGCTTTGCCAGGCTTGAGTTACTGTGTAAGGATCGGAACACTTGTATAAGACGCTGCTGGTTCCTTAGGAACAAACGGGAATACAATAGGGGTGTAGCATAATGCGACCACGTCCGAGACACGAGGCAGCAGCTCGCCAGATCGCCCACGCGCCAGCTCAATTGCTCGAGGATATGCGGTAGCAATTCTACTGGCAATTGGGACGAGCTCCGGTCCAAGTACACTTTCCCAATGCCTTCTATAGCAGAGCTCATCCCTAATTTGCGTGTTCATCAAGTCGAGTGAGTGGAGAATAGGAAGGATGTGCAAAATTAAGTGAGGCATGGTCTGTGCTCCTGAATCTCGCTCGTACCAACTATGTGGTGGTAGGCAGGCACTATGACGGACATTGATCTTCTTTCCAACGACACCGTGCCAACTATTTGGTAGAGGGAATGATACACTGGACTTTTTTCAAAGTATTCCGATTCATCTAGATGAGAATGTGTGATGCAGTGCGAGAGACTCGCCCGACTCTTCATTCTGATGGAAATCCTTCATCTCTTCTGTACTTCCACACTTGCATTAATAGGGTGCGTAAGGCTCCCATAGAAGAACACACTGCTCTTCACCGCGAACAGATCATCATCTCAGGGTCTATTACACATTTGGAGGCTTCGTTGACTAGTCGACTACACTTGCCGACCCAACGCTCAGCAACACAAATTCAGTAAGAGAACCTTGTACTGTGGGAACTGCACGTTCCACGTACGTAGAGAAAGAACATTAGAAGCTGTCCAACTCTATACCCTGTGCTCGCAATCCCGCTGTATGTCGGAGACAAGCTGGTGCCATCGTCATTGTTCTCTTCCGTTATTATGTCGGGTAATGGAGTGTGCATCTCCACGATGTATCTGTATGAAACTGCAAGGACGCGACTATTTACTGGGGAACGCATGTATGTGCACGGTTAGCACAAGCACGGGTCGGCTAGCCGGCACTACTTACACAAGTAATAATGCCAATTTCTAATGCCTGCCATCTGCTTGGCCTAAACACTGCGATATTGCCGGCGATTCGCGTCGCAGATTTGAAACGCCGTGCGTCATCGTACTGGCGTGAAAGTTTCAAAGGCAAATTCTGTAATCAACACCCGGTCGGAGGAACTTTGTGCAGGAGAGTGGTCTTTGTGTGCTCCAGTGCCTTACCCACACAATCTCGATCGCCAATTGCTTTGGTGGGGTCGACAAACTCACCGCACTCATCGGCATTCAATTTGTGGTTGTCATCAACCCTGGCTTGATGGAGGCAGCCTCTCTTGTCCTTTAACCTCCTTGTCGCTTCTCTAGCAATCTGGCCGTTTAATTGTCGCATCCTTCCAATTTCAGCAGCGATTGTCCTATCCTTTATCGAACGTAGCACGACGGCAACATCACCTTGAATGATTCGTACATGCAGGAATCGTCATAGATAACCCTGTCCGAACCAACATCCAAGAAAATAAACGCCGCTGATCATTCGTGGTCTTGCCGGTCCTACTCCCTTAGTCGACTGCTGAGCGGTCCCAAACACCCTAGATCCATTGGCCTGGAGCTACATAACCCTACCGAAGCCTTCGCCACGCCATGTCGTCCTCCAGCAGTTCGTCCTTGGCATCCACTGCTTCGTCCTTCTCTTCTGCCCCAACATCGAGTAAGATGTCGTCGTCATCGGTAAGCCCTGAGGTGGTCATGCGAGGTGGACATGTGATCCCGCAGATTCGTCTCACGCCACCTGACAGTAGACCTGCCAAAGCTCCCGAGGTTCCCGAGCAAGATTTGGGACCCAACAAATTGTTTGTACCACTGCGGACGGAAGAAGTTGGATGGGAAGAAGGTGGTCTTATTTGGGCGCCGAAACGATACTATTACCCGACAGTCAGTTTGTATGGAGGTGCCGATGACCGCGTAATTGGCACGTATCGTGGCGGACCGGAAGGGTATCGGTTCATCCGAGTGACTGATCCTGCATTCTCATTGGCAAACAAGGAAGACGACAAAGTAAGCGAGAAGTCCACAAAGAAGTCTTCTACGAATGGATCGCGAAGCACTATGCCCCGAGGCCCAGCCACGACAAGTATCAAGGAGGAGCAACCTCTCGATACGCCTGCGAGACTACGCACACCAAGTCCAGAGCACTCCAGAGCGCAAAGGGCTGTTGAGCCAGAGTCTCCTGTGTCCACAGCTTCTTCATCTCGTCAATGCAGTTTCTCTACAGATCACGATTCTTCAGGCGCGGACACGGGCGCCACCACCCCGGCTGAGGAGGAGACCACATCATCAGGCAAGCAAGATGACGCGATGCCTGAGAAGCTTCATGCAGCTTTACAAGATTTGCAGGAGCAATCACACGAGCTCACTGGTGAGGATCGCGACATAACATGCAAACTTGCCACTCGGGCAGGCGCTGTGGAGATCCCCACCGAGCGTGTAGAGATGTCCAAGCTGGGGGGACCTTTCAAGAGCCAATTGCAGTCCACTGGGCCTGGAACAGATAAGAGTCTAACTTTGGTAGATGAATTGCCTCCGTCAAGGTTTCATTCATATGCTGGGCGCGCTGTGTCGAAGCCGACAGGTGTCAGGCCCACACAGCACTTGTCTACTCAATTCTCGTGTGAATACGCCGCAGGATGGATTTACGAACAAAACATGCAAACACAATATAGAAACGAAGAGCTTTGACAGGTTTTTACTTTATTATGAGCTTGAATTTGCTTCGATCCACCTTGAAGTAGTACTTAGACGCTTCTTGTAGAATAGAGTCCAAAGTATTGTAGCATTAGCATCTCTAGAATGACGATTATTTTCTGGGGCCCCTCGGAGAAATTCAACTGGTATCACGCCGCAGTGTTCGGAACGAGCCGGTGGTGTGAGGCTTTAAGTGGAGTATGCGCGCCGGCTTTCTCGAACAAGAAAATTTGGGGAAGCCGGTCAAGAGGCTGCCGACGCCGTATAAGATCGCCAAAAGTTGTCTTTCACCATCAAGGACTCTTGCCCGTTCGCAGAACCTAAATACCGGCTTGCGACACACTGATGCAACTCCTCGCTACTCGTGTGCCATTGCAAGCGAGTCGTACTTTGAGTAGAAGTAGTAAATTGTCTCCATTTCAACCGTCCTCTCGAAACATGATTCTTCGCGCAACAACCGCTGCAGGAGGCAAGGGACCTTTGCTTGCCGGGCAAGAAACTCTTCCATCCCTTCCCGTACCGCCCCTCGAGCAAACTCTGCAAAAGTACCTGCGTTCTACTCTCCCGCACCAGACCGAACAGTCTCGCAAGGACACTGAGGCGGCTGTAGAATCCGCCTTGAACGGCAAAGACTCTGCACTCTTCAAGACCTTGCAATCACGCTTGGAAGCTCGAGCCAAGAGCCCCGAATCCGATGGCAACTGGCTTGCAAGCTGGTGGAACGATGCAGCATACATGGGTTACCGGGATCCTGTCGTGCCGTTCGTCAGCTACTTCTACATGCATCGTGATGACCGTTCCCGCCGTACGGGCAGCAAGCGCGCAGCAAGTCAGCTCAAAGCTGTCCTGCAGTTCCGCAAGCTAGTGGAGAGTGAAGAGCTGTCACCCGAAAAGACGAAAGCGGGGCCTATGTGCTCTGGCTCTTATCCTTGGATGTTCAATTCCGTCCGCATTCCGGACAGTCCTCTTGACCAAGCGAAAAAGTATGATTCCCGTACAAACAACCACGTTGTCGTTGCGCACAAAGGGCGTTTCTTTGAGTTCGATGTGGTATCTAATGGAGAGGAATTGAGTGCTGCAGAGTTGGAAGCGTAAGTGAATAGAAAAATCGTCCGTCTTTGTGCTAACGTCCCATGACAGACAATTCGAGAAGATCATCAAAGCCAGTCAAGATGCTACGCCGTTCCCTGTAGGCGCGCTCACGTCGCAGAACCGCGATAAGTGGTTTGAAGCTCGCAATGCCTTGCTAAATGTGGGTGGACAAGGCGCTGCCAAGAACTCTAAGTCGCTTGAACGCATAGAAAGCAGTATCATTCTCGTGTGCCTTGATGACTCTGTATCTGTTACAAGTGAAGAGCGAGCATGGGAGCTATGGTGGGGCAATGGCAAGAACAGATTCTACGACAAGCAACAATTGATCTATTCGTCGAACGGCAAGGCCGGCTACATGGGAGAACATGCTCCCATGGATGGTACACCCACGCTGCGCCTCAACGACTTTGTCTTGTCTGCCATTGATGCGGGCAAGATCGACATGGGCTCTTCGACAATTGGAAAATTGCCAGAGCCTCAAGAATTGACATTTGTCTTGGACAGCGACCTGGAAGGCAAAGTGAATGAGGCGATCCGGGACTTCGATGCTCTCAAGAGCGAGCATGACCTTGCTGTATTGGAGTTTTCTGCGTACGGCAAAGGTCTGATCAAGCAGTTCAAGTGCAGTCCAGACGCTTGGGTTCAAATGGTCATTCAACTCGCTTACTACCGTCTCTTTGGACGCCCTTGCCCCACCTACGAAAGTGCACAGACACGCAAATTCAAGTGGGGTCGCACAGAGACCATTCGAAGTGCCAGTGTTGAGAGTTCTGACTTTGTTCAGGCCATGGAAAGCAACGTGGCTACCGATGAAGAGCGTTTCGACAAGTTCCAAAAGGCTGTGAAGCAGCACTTGGCGTATGCCAAAGACGCAGCCGATGGTCAAGGTGTCGATCGACACCTCTTTGGTTTGAAGAAGAGCCTTGAGCAAGGGGAAGACGCCCCTGCTCTGTACACAGACCCTGCCTATGGCAAAACAAGCAATTGGCAACTCAGCACCAGCCAAATTTCCTCGGAGAGCTTTGATGCATGGGGCTTCGGTGAAGTTACCCCGGACGGTTTTGGGTGTGCTTACGCTATCAAAGAGGAGAGTCTCACTTTTACCTTGACTTCACGCAAGCTAGGTGCAGCCCGTCTACGTCATTACATTAGCGAGGCCGCTTTGGATCTACGCAACTTGCATCGCAGACTGGCGGCTAAACAGCAACCAGGTGACAAACCAAAGCTCTAACCTGTGAACTCATTGTTCAGAATGACAATTGATTGATGATTTCAATGATGCTTGATGAATTAATGTACATGTGTGTCCGTATCTGAACTCTGTGAATCCATCGAATCTGCGGGGTCTACAAACGCGTCTAGATTTGCAAATGTGCGGAGATACCTCTCGTCGAGGGCATCAGCCAAGTGCTGCAATTCAGCGATGGTGAATGCTGCCCTTAGGGGTTGTGCAAAGGCAGTCATATAAATCTCTGAGAGAAAGTGAGCAAGACGCAGCGTCTCCGTCGTGAACCCTTACCTTTGCAGAAGGGAGCCTGTCCTATGGCGCGATAGATGATACGCTTTGCTCGTGATAAAGACTCTTTTTGTTGTTTTTCTCTCCTCCTGGTTTGTTCCTTCGGTGCATTTTTCTCGTCGACATGATTGCCTCTCTGTGAGGTCAATCGGCGGCAAATCAGCTCTTCAAAGCGCACATAAAGGCGCCATAGGAGAGAAGAATTTTGGCAACTGCATGGGATGTCAGTGGTTACAATAGAAGATACGATGAACATACCTTTTGTCACTGAGCGCACGCTCAAAGATTGCGCGCACTGCATTCTCGTTTATGTATGATGAGTGCATGTGAAGCTCGATATAAAGGTAGTGCAACCAATCTTGCTCGGCAGTGGCAGTCTCCAGAGGTCTGACTGGTTCTTTGTGTGAGCCTTTAACAATTACGTCAAGGCTTCGACGAAGTCCATTCTCAAACTTTGCCGACATATCAAATGCAGCAAATAGTGCTAAGAATCCAGAATTGTGCGGGAAAAGTTCCAGTAGCGAACGGAGCTTCTCACGGACAAGTCTTGGAACAAAACGGCGCGATCGATAAGCTGGTTCATCCCGATTTGTGTGGCGCCAGATCAGCTTAGCGTAGGAGAGGGCGATCATCTCGACGTGAGCACGAGAAAGCGAAGACACAATGGCTTCATCAAACACCTTACTTGCTTGCTCAAATGCGTCGTCGGCTGAGCAACTGATATATTCTAAGAGCGCCGCACAGCTTACCTGTGCTCTGGCTGCCGAGGGACTAGCGCTCCGAAGATCTGTCAGCAGGCTCTTGTACACTCTCCGTGCACGCAGAAGATCCATGGGTGATGTTGCCTCTAAATGAAGCTGCTCGACAAGGCTATGATCCGAGACAGGGCCGAAACGCTGCAGGGCGGCATGAACAAGAATTCCTTGAGCATGCATGTGATCGCCCGTGCTCCACTCCAGCTCACCCCATGCCGCCCACACGAGGCTGAGGTTACTTGTGCCATCGGTAGACTGAAGAAGCGCGTTTCGATACACCGTCCTAGCCTTCTCGGATTCACCGGCATTCGCCTGTATTTGAGCGAAAGCAAGCCACAATAGTATATTATGACGGTCGTCGCTGAGAATCTGCTTCGCGAGTTTCACGACCGACTTATGTTTCTGCGAAGTTTGTGCCAAGCCGAGACGGGCTAAGTAGATATAAGTATCATTATCATGCCCAATAGATTGCCGAAGAAGTGCCTCTAAATCAGTAAAGTGGTGTGAATCTGTGCAGGATGTGTCCCAGCTTGCAAACCACGGGAGCCCTTCCAAGGTTTTGTACAGCTCAGAAAGGCTCCAAGGCCAACTTTTGAATGGTATAGAAAATGGATCGTCCAACGATGTAATGCGGGGCTTATCCATAAGTTCACCATCAACGTACATCCACGATGGCTGGGGGCTCCGATCACCGGTACCTAAAGACGGTGACCAAAATCTTTCATTGTCGATGAGATGAAAGGGAAGAGGGAAGATGCATTCGGATATTTTGGCTGGCGACCCTAGGTGGGTGGCATATATGTCAAGAAGAAAACGATGGGACCGCTGTGATCGCAGAGGGAATAGAAATGGCTCGACGTCTGCGTAAAATACGTACGAGAAGGGATCGACATACATCTCACCAAGCGTCCAGTCTGGCTCCTGATGTGAAACGGATGGTTTGGAACGCAACTTGCCCCGAGCTTTGTCCAACGATCTCCATCTCTCCACTCCATCGGAGCTCGTTAATCCTTCGGGAATTGAACGGAAATCAGACTCGCCTTTTGTTTGCCGGCGAGTTTCCACACGTTGTCGAAGCTCCTCGCGATTTGTTCGAGATAATTCTTCCACTTTGTGAAAGCCCAATGCATCTGCATCTCCTATTCTTGGCTCCTCTAGTTCCCAGAACTCTTGCAATGATACGCACAGATAATCGAAAGACTCCCGATTTTCCAGGGAATGGCTCTGATACTTCTGGAAAGTGACCTCGGACTCTGCCTGCAGAACACCCCTAGCTTTTTCAATGTAACCTGCCTCTTCGAGTAAACAAACCAGGCGCCCAAGAATAGTCAAATACGCCTGTTCGAGAATGTCCTTTTCAGCATCGCCTCTCTCGAAGTAGAGATTAACGAGACTTGCTATCGTTTGACCAAAAACGAGCAAAACGTTTGAGAATATATGAGTCGCCTCTGACATATACCAATGAAGAAAGGCCTGATAAAGTGTGATGAGATCATCTAATGCCGACGAGGACGTTGCTGAATTCATTTGAAGCGTGACTCGCTGTATTGCATCCCTCCATTCACTCTCCACACTTTCCTTGTCGAGAAAATCATGAGATATGATGAGATCCATTCGAGCCCTTAGTAGGGGCACACTGTACTGGTTGTCTTTGTGTGACCTGAGTGCTCGATCCAGCACAGAAAGTTGAACTTCGGCAATGGCTTTGCGGCCTTTCGAATCTGGTTTTCTTGTGCCCGAGTGCACCACTACCTCATTCTGACTATTTAGCAACGAGTTGGATTCTGCGATGTCGGCCTGAAGCTTCACCAATACAAGCCACGATTGAACATCTACAGGATTGGATCGCAGCGTAGCTTCGACGTCTTGAATCTGCTGCTTTAGTGAGTCCCTCCCGGATTCTCCTTCCTGCTCTGACGAGGAGCTCTCATCCGTACTATCGTCTGAAGCAGCATCTTTGCGGATATTTGACCTATATTCGGTACCAGCAAATTGATAACCCAGCCAAGTAGGCGCTTCCTGTTGGCTTTCAGGCTTGAGCGATTTATCGGTACGGGAGCCTTCGATGGGGATGTAGTCCGCCTCTTTATCGAATCTTTGAGCCTTTCTATAACTTGAAAGTTTCTTGGGTTGTCTTGCGTATGCTTTCCATGCGGAAGAACCTTCTACGTATCGGCTTCGCTATCGTGGCGAAACGTAAATGCACAGCACGACCACACCATGTCCATGAGACTTACCCTTCTTCCATATGGTAGCACCATGATCTCACCGAGGTTCTTGCTTTCCCTTGTAGCGATTCTGAGCCCGGGGTTAAGACCCAATATACGCCCCTCTGCAGACGTCGTGAGCTTGTCTCTACTGTACCAAACTTGTAAACCTACCGCCTACTCTACGGAACTTCGGGACATGGGACGGCTCTGCACCTCCATATCGAGAGGCCTGTACATCCCCGAAGCGATCTTCGACGAAGCCACCCCTTTCCATCCGTGCAAAAATACGTTATGCTCACCAAGACGTGGCCCAGGACTCTTGGTTGGAAAAGAGAATAAAGGAAGCTTTCTTGTTGTTCTTGCGTCCGTGCGCGAACACTTTGCAGAGAGCATTAGTTTGTAATGTGAGGTTGGCTGAACTTTCGTAATTGGAAGTAGCAACACTGCCCTTCCAGTAGCTGCATTGCTATAATGCTTGGTAAGTGAGAATGTGCTATTCAACAGCCTGCACTGAACTTTTGTTTCCTGTTGTCAGTTGTATCCCTCACAGGAGGAATTGCCTCTGGGAAGTCGACGGCAAGTCGAGAGTTTGCATTGAATGGCATTCCGATCATTGATCTGGACGTTCTAGCACGTCAAGTAGTCGAACCCAATGATTCGAGTAAAACACTACAAAAACTCACTGCATATTTTGGAAGAGATATCCTCCACCCGGACGGAACATTGAACAGGCCAGCGCTTGGCAGAAAGACATTTGGTAAAGAGAACGAGACGGATCGAAAAGTTCTCAACAAATACACTCACAGCGCCATTCGGAAACGCATGGCATGGCTTCTTTTCAAGTACTGGATGAAAGCTACTGAGATAGTAATTGTTGACACTCCTCTTGCTGTCGAAGCAGGACTATGGCGCTTATGCGGGGAAATGGTGCTTGTTTGGGCGTAAGTATTTTGAATGATTATCTTGAATCTCGTTTTACATTTTTAGTCCGTTTGAAACACAACTTTCACGAATGCTCAAGAGGGATGGTCCCAATGGACTCACTGCAGAAGATGCACAGCACCGTCTCTCGTCGCAGCTTCCTCTGCAGGAAAAGATTCCGTACGCCGACGTTGTACTGGACAACGCCGATAATGCATCTCCTTCGATGGAGGAGCAAATACAGACAGTCGTACGTCGATGGCAGAGACAGCACACCCAAGGGCTCGGGAGACTGCGAACACTGGTGCAGCTGTTTGTGCCTCCTGTTGGCATATTGATGGCACTCTGGGCTATCTATTCGCGCACGCAGCGAGTCTCGCAACAGAAGAAAGAACGGCAACAGGAAGGCCGACGCTCGTAACGGAATGGTCTACACGCCTTTTAGTGAAGCGATCAAGGATTGTGACTATTGTACAGTGAAGAGAAACGATGGACCAAGGGGAGAGAATGGCTAAGTAGACAGAAGCAAGACACCGTTGACACAGCCATCATTTTCCTGTCACTAGGGCATCAGTCCTTGCGCACCACATTTCATATCGTCGCACTTACCGGATTGTTTGTCACCTGGGCGTACTTTCCCCAGACAACTTTCCCGCCTGTTGTGACCATACCCAATTCACTCACGTTTACCTCAATGATTGTTCCCTTTGTCAGGACACCGAGCTGCGTGTACATGGGAGATTGGGGGTTTTTCTTCACGCCAATGATCGGCAGCTGGAAGGTGGCTTTGAGGTCGGGGTGGGTAATGTGTGCCTTTTTGTAGCGCAAAGCCATGGGACGGACAAACCGCTCCAGCTTGGGCGGCTTTCGTGTGAAGCTTTCGCCCACGAAAGTAGCCTTTGTCACCATGCGCTTCCAACCCTTCTGTTTGCGCTTTCCAGTCTTGAGTACTTTAAACGCTTCGTCTTCCGCAATCCCTCGCACTTGTGGGAGCGGCACTGCATATCGCGCGGCCTTATCTTTGCGACGCTCCTTAATTGCACTGCTGAGTGCTTTGGCATCGCGCTGATTGTCACGATCCAGCAGATAGGCTGGCAGGGCTTGATCAGGCTCTGCAGATGTCGATGCGGCCTTGATATCGCGCTCGTCATGTTGCTTGATTGTCTTTTTCATCTGAATCTTCTCCGCTCTTCTCTTCTTATTCAACATTTTCGCCTTCAAGCCATGAGTCTTCTGCGCTACAGCACTGGCCTTGTGAGCCTCACGAGCTTCTCGTTTGCGTCTGGGGAAAATGTTAGAATGCCTTGAGCGCTGGGCCCTGTTCAGAACTCACTTGCGCTCCTCATGGTCCATACGCTTACCATGCCGGCGAACGTGCTCTTCGATGTAATCATTCTAGAGCAAGAGAGTGAAACATATTAGCAAATACATCTGTGAGCATACGATATACGTACTTGTGGCATCTTGACCGCCTGTGTTCGTCAAGATGATGAAGGAAGACCTGCTACAAATTTCCGTGCATCAACTCCATCCAAAAATTTCTGTTACTAGTGGCAAAGGGCCATGAAATTCTCCCTGTGCGCGCGCAGCACGTGAGTTCGTTGCAAGCCGGAACACACAAGCAAGTGCGACTTCTTCGCAAGCTCCGCTCTCACTATAGATTTGCTGCGAGCCTTGTCGCTTCAGAAGGAGGCTGCAAACATGACATCGCCTATTGTCAACGTGAGTGTCTATATGCATACGATGTGTTTAGCTCATTCTGATTCAGGTGGCCCGATACTCGGCCTTAATCGGTGGAATTGGGTACGGAATTGTTCATCAACGTACACTACAAAAACGCAGTGACAAGCATGCAGCACTTGCAGCGAAGAAACACGAGGAACACGCCCTGAGTGAGAAGAAGAGGCAACAAGAGCAAAGTATTCTAGCTGCTGCCCGAGGGGGCGGTAACAATGGTGAGTGTTTGTAGCAATGTGGTCCGTGGCACTGGTCGGTACAAGGGTACCAAGCGAGTAGGACTTGGACCTCTCGTGAAGAGGAGTACGGGAAGCTATCGAGACAGTTACATCGACTATCCTGGTGCCATTGTCTTTCCACCGCAGCACTCCTACCTGCCCACCACAACATGCTTCCCTCTTTGAGCATCTCCTTAGCTCACAATTTTTACCTATCCAGTTGTGTCGGACCCTGACTCGCCTCAATTCGATCTGGAAAAGTTCCTGACCTCTCTGGACAAATAATGGGACACACGCATCTCTCTTGCATCTAGAACGTTCATGCCATTGCAGGCATGTCGAGCAATGTCATATTCAAAAACTGCAGTGGTTGTGATATTATACAATGCGAACTTGCTTCTCTATCCCTTGATGAACTCCAACAGGACATGCCGAGCAGCCTGTGCGTTGGCACGTCCCTTGCTACGCTTCATCACTTCGCCCACCAGTCGCATGACCACCTTGTCTTTTCCTTTTCGCACAAGCTCCGCTTCTTGAGGCAGGGAGGCAATCACCTCTTTGCACATGTCTTCCAGTTCACGTCCGCCTCCGATGGCCAGAACATTGCGCGAAGAGAGCAAGGCTTGCACAGCGTTGTCTGGTGTGCTCTCGCGAAATGGTTGGAGTGTGGTCTGGTGTTCGTCTGCGACCAGCTCAGCGAGAAGTGATTTGGCTATGGCATTTGTCACGCTCCCTGCACGTACAAGATCGATAAGTTGACCGAATTCCTGTGCCCGGATTGGGTTCTGATCGAATGTCTTGTTGTTTGTATTGAGAATGTTGAGGAGAGTGTGATTGATCCAATTGATCACGTCCTGGCCATTGCGGCCTTGTGCAACAGTCTCAAAGTACGTCACCGGATCAGCGTTGTTGGCACGTCCTTCGTCACCAAGGCCGATCCGCATCAGCACATTCACATCCCGAAGACCAACGTTGTACTGCTCCATTAGACGCACACGCTGGACCTCCGACAGCTCCGGCATGGTCGATGTAACGGCATGCACCATCGCCTTGTCGATGTGGAGCGGGGGAAGATTTTGGTCTGGCATGTACCTGTAATCTGGGGCGTCTTCTTTCAAGCGGATCCCGTACGTGCTTCCGTCTTCTTCGTTGTACCCGCGAGTCTCCTGTATGATTTTCTCACCTCTCTCTATGGCCTGCTGCTGTCTGTGCATTTCATGTGCTTGTGCGTACAGTATGAGTGGACTGGTCGCGTTCTATGGAGAGTGTATTACTTACCCACGGCATTGGTGACGAATCGAATGCTGTTCAAGTTTTTCACTTCACAGCGAACACCCCATGGCTCACCAATGCGATGCACGGAGACATTTACATCGCACCGGAGAGAGCCTTCCTCCATGTTCCCATCGGATGCACCCACTCGTCGCAGAGTGTCACGAAGCTTGCGTACGTATGCGCCTACCTGATTAGGGGTGCGGAGATCAGGACCACTGACAATCTCAATGAGTGCGGTGCCACATCGGTTTAAGTCCAGAAGTGTGACGGGCCCCAAAGACTGTGAGTCATGATGTGAAGTCTTGGCTGTGTCCTAAAGGGAAAGGTGAGTGCAAGGGATGCTCTCCAACTTGCTACACACCTGTTCCAGCTGGATTTGTTCTATTCGAACATCCACCTCCTCCTCTTCCTCGGACAGATTGCCGTCATCGTACAGCACTCGAAGTCTGCCACCCTGTGCGAGCGGGGCTACAAGTGTGGCCAATTAGATCACGCAAGCATCGCAAAGTAAGCGACTCACCGTACTTCTGCGTGATCTGGAATCCATTCGGCAGGTCAGGGTAGAAGTAGTGCTTGCGATCAAATGTCACCACATCACCAATAGAACAGTCCAGGGCGATACACGCTCGCAATGCCAAGTATACTGATTCCTTCTCAAGACGTGGCAGCGTTCCTGGAAGCGCGGCATCGAAAGGAGCCACGAGCGAGTTTTCAGTTGCGCCCTCACCGTGGGGCGATGATGTCCAAGCCGTGCTGAAAAGCTTTCGCTGTGACTTGAGCTGTGCGTGGACTTCTACTCCGATCACAGCTTCCCATCCATCAGGAAGACGCCGATACGGGGAAGGCGACGATGCGGAGGTAGACTCTGCACGTATGCTCAACGAGGCAAAACGTACCGTCACCGCTCTGGAATAGAATATTTGCTTCTGTCTTGATGAGCCGACTCTTGCAAGCCGATTGGATCCTTGAAGCATGTTCTTCCTGTAGTCGTTGTTCGACAAGTTCCGCACGATATTTGACGACTTTTTCTGCGCGCTCGAGCCACGCTACGCTATGTTGTGTCAGGGACACCGTGTCTTCTTGTTCCGAAACATGTACATCATTCAGTGATGGAGGAGGAGGATCGTGGTTTGCCCAAAGTAGGATCGCGATTCATCAAAGATTCGCACAAGGGTACAGTGCTGTTTGTGGGGGAGGTTCCGCCAACAAAAGGGCTTTGGCTTGGGGTAGAATGGGACGATGCAGAGAGAGGCAAGCATGATGGACTACATGATGACAAAAGATACTTCACATGCAGGTATGTACAGGCTTTCTGCTCGAGAAAGCTCTAACAAACCTCTTTGTAGAGTTTCAGGCGCAGGCTCATTTATTCGTCCGTCGCCCAAGCTTGTGTTCGGTACCGATTTCCTCTCAGCCCTTCGGAACAAATATATAGGAGAGGGAGAGCAGTTGGAGAAAGCAGACAGCACCACATATTCCCGCAGAAACTTAGCAGAGATTCATGTCGAGGCTCCCAATCTTTCGTCAGTGCAAAAGAAGACAGCAAGGTTGGAGAGGCTACGTCATGTAGGGCTAGAAGGCTGGCGGCACACCGCTACTCTCGAAGGATCGGAAGACGACGGCCGTGGCCTGGTCGCCCAAGCTTATTCGCGCGAAGAAGATGAAGGGATTATTCGTGCAACATGCCCTTGCGTCCAGTGGCTTGATATTTCGCATTCACTTCTTTCAACTTGGACACAAGTCGCAAGAATTACAGCAGAACTGCCTCAGTTGGAGACGCTGATCTTGGATGACAATCGGTTTGCACCTCTGCAAGGCGTCGATGACGTATCGGAGAAAGCATTTGTACGTCTTCGCGATTTACATGTTAACAATATACGAATGTCCTGGAAAGAGCTGTGCCTAGCTGTATCCAAGATGCCGCTCATAGAGGAATTGCAAATTGGGCATAATGGCTTATCATGTACGGAAACGCAACTGCAAGCCCCTTTGCTACACACTCTGAATGTCGATGGAAATCATCTGCAAGATTGGTGTACTCTTGTGAAGGCACTCGTTGGATGCACAAGGTAGGTCGAGACGTGTGTTGTTTCATTTGGCTGAAAGCTGTACAGGTTGAAACGATTGATCCTTTCTCAGAACGCAATCTCAACCATTCCTTTGCCTTCTAGTGATGATATGCATTTTGCAACACTGGAACATATTACCTTGTCTGGAAATCCTGTTGCCTCTTGGACAGATATAGACAACATAAATTATTGGGTCGATGGGGGCTTGAAAAGTTTGAACTGTGCCACAGACAGCGAGCACGGTAGTCTGTTTTCTTCTATAGACCCTCGAGATCTTCGGCCTCTACTTATTGCTCGATTTGCCGCGCTCCAGACGCTTAATCATGTCCCCATCCAGCCTGCGGAGCGCCGTGATGCAGAGCTGTTCTACCTCACATATGTGGAGAAAACCACGCCTTCCATTCCGCAAACACTTCGCCAGAAATACCACCCACGCTATCAACAATTGGCACAACAATATGGACGAGCATCAGGAGAGGCTTTTTCTCCTCAGCCAGAAACGTTGCGCAGCAAATTACTCACAGTCCGTGTCCATCTCTCCAATGTACCTCCATCATCTTTTCCACCCTATCTGAACGAGTCTTCATCTCAGCAGAACAGTGTCGATTTGAAGCTCCTGACCACCACACCTCTCCGACTTCTCTTCAACAAGCTCCATCGCGCTTTCGGCCTGGTACGCTCGCCCACCCCTTCACAGCAAGCACCCATCACATCGGTTTGGGCATTGCTGCACCCTACAATTGATCCTGAGCTTGACACAGCTGTGGAGCTTCGCAACAGGATGCGACCTCACGACGCTCCAAACGCCCATGTAGAGAGAATCGTGTACGAAATGGACAACTTGGACCGAGATTTGGCAGGCTACAACTTCCACACAGGTGATGAACTAGTACTAGTCCGCACACAAAATTAGAGGCATTACATGTAAAATAGAGTGTCATTTGAATACAGCAGGTATTCAGTCAGATTCAGCCAAGTGAGCATGTATGGATTGAGATGGAACAGTAGATGACAAGATGGTGAAGAATGACAGATTAGCAGTTGAGGTGCACCGAGCAGACAGGGACCCGATAGGATCTAAGAAGTAGCTTGAATGGGGTTCTTCGGCGCAATGAGCTTGAAAAAGGGGAATCGCTTCTTGCTGCTCTTGGATTTTGTTGAGGGTGCCATGCTACCTTGGCGGCTAGCATACTTATTTCCAAAACCGGCAGTACTGGGCGAAGGGGTTATGTCATCATCCTCGGTCAATTGGGGGGCCCCGCGAGTATCCTGTGATTGAGACATAGATCGTATTCTTCCGTTCTGGGGTGGCCGATAGTCTGTCAACCGATCAGGTGGAGCTGCACTAGAGCGATTCAAAGTCGAAGACCTCTCGCCTTTCCCGATGGTGCTTTTGGATCGACGTCCTAAGGTGAAGAACCTCGAGCGGGATTTTGTCAAGGCCGGATCATCTTCAGGAGCTTGCGCGGTAGATATCCAAGCCTTGGATTTCTTCTCTGGAGCACCACTATCTCTGGAAACCTCATTGGCAGAGGCTTCTTGATGGCGCACCTCCTCTCTCGTCTGAACACCGTTTGTGGGCGCTCGAGCATTACGTTGCAAAGGGTGCTGAGGAGTTTTCTTCTCGGAGGATCTGCCATTCACTGTACTTCCAACAGCTGCAACAGCACCACGCTTTTCTGATTTTGGCGGCCTCGCACGCTTTTCCGTATTTCCGATATCGCCAAATGCGTCATTGATTTCCTTCTCGAACGATCTCCGAGGAGAGCCTCCAGGCTGATCGGATGCTTTGTTAGAAGATTGGATCTCATTTTGCGTACCAGGAGCTGCTCCACCAGCCAGAAGCGCATGTGGGGTATCTTTCTTGCTTGACAGGGCATTGTCCTCATCTTCACTGTCCATTTCATCGCCAAACCCACTCACTGCATCGTCAAATACTTCTGCATCTGTGTCAGTAGCATACCCGCTACGACCGCTACGAGCACTTCGTGCGTCGGAGTTTGAAACTCGTGAGGAAGAGCGTGGCGCAGACGGACGTGATTTAGTTTCCTGATCCGCCTTCGTAGCAGTCGCTGAGGAGGCAAGGGGTGCGGCGGCAGCCACAGAAGCACCAGCAGCAATAGCAGTTTTCGAAGGACCACGGCTCCGTGATTTGGTTGGAGTGGGCTTTTGTTGTTGTTCAGCAAACTCAGGAATGGATGCAACTGAGCGTGCGGGACGCGCACGACTAGCCTTGGAACCATATGGGCTCTGTGTCGAGCTGATGCTGACACGACGGCTGGAGGCAGCACCAATATCCACAGAAGCCCTACCATTACTAGAATTGCTTCCAGCCCGTTGGCGTGGCAAGCGAGAACCTAAATCTAGTGCTGCAGCCTGAGATGCCTCTTTGGCTAGTTTGTCCGCCGGGTTCTGTCGATATGGGACCAATTTGATGAGGACTGAGCCAGTGGCATCGGCCTTCTCATTATTGAAGAAGTAGCGACGGTAAATAGCGACTTTACGCAATAAGTCCTCATTCACCAGCGATCCAGTCTCATCATCGAAAATAAGTCCCGTTTCGCTCTGCGTCGACAATATGGATGCAGAAAAGCTGGGCGCAGAAGAGAGACGACGGTCCCGCTGCTGTTTCGTGCTGGAAGGCCCACTTCGTACGCTGCCCGCGTCCGAGCGTGGCTTGCTTGTCATTTCGGTCTCCTCATCGACGTCGCCTAGAGGAGCTTGTTTTTTCGGCCATCCATTTGCGTCCCAATCTGGCAGCCATTCGTTCCATAATGCCTCGATGTAGTTGCTGGAGGTATTGATGTGCAAGCATGTAGCTGTCCGTCCTACGCGATAGATATCCTTTGTCGATACAAGCGCAGATAGTAAACCTTGCAGCAACGCTCGGCGAGCAATGATACTGATCCTTGGAGTGACTGTAGATCCCTCCGGCATGTATCCTTCGGAGCCGGGATAAAAGATGTCTGTGCGGTTCAGTGGATGACCCGCTCCGTAGTGTACAGACGTGGAGCCAAGGATGCGAGGAGTAACGAGAGATCCCGAGTTGAGCGCCGAAGAGGCGACGAATACGTTGATAGCATAGTCAGAACATTTATGGACAGGACGCTTCACGTCCATGGACTCTCTCCTAGACCTCGCCGACATTCTTGCGAATGATGTGGTGATGAAGGAAAGCGAAGGGCAAATACTATGGAAGTGAAATGCGAGTGTGGGGCAGAATCATGGCACTCGAAGGAATCTGGAGTGAAATTTCTCAAAAACGGCACCGTTGACCGAGCAGCTACGTGACTCTGTCGAACATATGCCGGCGCATGATGAGATAGACAGCAGGCAGACGGCCGTTCTAGACTGGGTCTGTAACCGGTGAAGCTAGTGCAATCCGCCAGAGCCAAGACTTCTGCAGACTGGGCAAGATCCGTTGAAACTTCTACAACCGACGCGTGCACTGCTTTGCATAGTTTTGCGCACGGCTGGTTTGGTCCAAGATTGGTAAGGGACTACTCACTACCGTGGCCGTAAGGGTCCAGTAAAGCTCAGCGGTGATTTGAAAGCCTACCAGTTTCCACCTGTGTGTGTACCTTAATTTTCGCCCAGGCCCAGCCATTTCACACAAATGTTCACGTGTGCAACACTTCTCTAACATGGCCATCTTGGAGCACCGCACAGGCAGTCAGCGTGGACTTCGCAAGCGGAGACGGTACAAGTCTCGAGCATTGTTGGCTTTGTGGGTTGTTGTGCTTCTCGTGAGCCTGCAATGGATATGTGCCGGCACTTCTTTGACGAAAGAACATGCTTCTCTGGTAAGCCCTCCACACGAATAGCGAGTGTCTCTTCTCATGTCACCCAAGCCCTCTCGGGTCTTGTTCCTCACCGCACACCCAGATGATGAAGTGATGTTCTTTGCACCTGCTATCTTGGCACTGACGCGCTTGTCCATCGAAGTACACGCCCTCTGTTTGTCCATAGGAGATGCAGACGGCGCTGGGCATCGACGCCGCGACGAGCTGCAGCAAGCGTATCGGGTACTGGGTGTGCCTAGTAATTGGGTCCAGGTGGTGAACGATCCGTAAGTACTACTTGGCTTTGACCGCCTTGGCTGTTCTCATATCTCTTCAGGCGTCTGCAAGACGGTATGAGTACCAATTGGTCTTCAGAGGCGATCGTTGAACATATCGGACACCAATTCGATACTCGCGGTCCATATGACACAGTACGTTTAGAAACAGTGCAACGCTACGGAACTTACTCTTCTTTTGAAAGATTATTACATTCGATGCGCTGGGCGTCTCGGGTCACATCAATCATCAAGCATGTTCTTCGGCTGCTCGCTTGTTTGCTGCATTGGCCAGCACGGAAGTCAGGCCGAAGATTTTCACGCTCCAGTCACGGCCAGTGTTATTCAAATTCATGGGGCTTCCTCATGCCTTGTTCAGTTACCTTGTTCCCTCCTGGGATGGTAGTGATGGTAAGAATTGGACCTTTCTCTCCTCTCCGGCGGACTACATTCGTACCCTTTCGGCCATGACTAGACATGCCTCACAGCTCGTTTGGTTTCGTTACATGTACGTGCTTTTCTCCACATACATGTACGGTGGTACTTTCACAGAAGTCAATGTATCATAGGTTAGAAGCTGCGCTGGGGTCATTGTGTGATGGTGTACACTAAAGGACTCGGACAAATCGAATTACACTGTGAACAAGCAGTGAAGTGAAAGTCATTGTCATTCAAATATGAAGAGGTGGATTTGTATCTAAGTATCTAAAGTACACATGTCATCTTACAATCTGTCGGAGGAGGGTGCAGTGTTCTGCAAAGGCGAGCCGGGAGGAAAAGCGGAAAGAGAGACGGAACACTGCCGCATGTTGGAACCTGGACTCTGAAAGGTGTACGGTATCCACGTGTGCCAATACTTTTCATCGCTCCAGGCAGTACGCAGGGATGCCGGACGAGCGACGATCTGGGCGAAACGGTCGCCTCGGTCGCCGGATCGAAAGAGTAAGAGTTGCCAGGCATGTTCAGCAACGATACTGTCGGGAGCCCATCCACGAAGAGAAGGCCATAGTTGACACGAGCTGCCTTCGTCTGTCGGCCGTCCTCGCTCGCCATTTGCCGAGACGAATGTGAGGGCCATCTGATTAGTCGTCACAATACGGAGACCATGGATCTGCCGTGCCCGAGTCACAAATGCACGAATAGAACTCAATTGCCTTTGTCTTTCCATTCGAGCAGAGCTTGTGTCTACTACAGGTGCTCGAAAAAAGTAACTGATGCTATCGATCATCAGGGTCCTTGTTCGTGGCGGCAGCCTCTTGGAGCGCAAGAGGTACTCCGTATCCATCACGGACATCTTTCCTCGTACACAGGAGCTTTGTGCAGCATCTTTCCCTGTCAATGGTGGAGGAACGAGCGCCTCGAGTGCGGCAAGAAACTCGTATATGCTCGTGCACCGACTTAGGTGAATTCCTTGAAGCACTGTCTGAATCAGTTCACCACGCGCCATCGTCCCATCAGTGCTCCGTATCAGCTCTTCGTCTACCTCCTGGGCCGCCATGGACAACATTCGGCGCACAGACATGCCTCCCTCGGTATCAATCATAACAATTTGAGGTGCGTGAGCCTTTTTCTCGTCCCATTCTGTGGATCCTGGCGCGCGAAGGTATGCCAGTCGCTCTCGAATAGCCATTTGCATTACCAATGTCGTTTTACCACTTCCAGAAGTACCGGTGATCTCTAGTAAGGCGCCACAGGAGAGTCCACTCTCTGGTATGTGCTCTGTCAATACCCTCCCTTTGTCGGCTTCTAAACCAAAACGATCGTCAATGAATGATACTCCTGTTGTGATTCGGAGTTCTGTCATGTTTTGCCCGTCAGGCATTTCGACTTCTGTGAGCTGCTCTTCTGCTTCGTTAGTATCGCTAGACCTTATTTCTTTTTCTCTATGGATGCTTTCCGCCCGTGCCTCTTCTGCCGATGCTTTCCTTTTCAAGGGTGTGCGCCAATCAATCGCCACGCTTTCCCGTTCTCCATATGTTCTCTTTCCGTGTACATCTGCATTCGCTGGTGCCTTCCATGCCCCTTTGCTTTTGAGCAATCCAGGCGAATCCAGTAAGGAAGGGCTGCTAGGCACCCCTTGCGATGGGCTATGTATGTGAGACCCATTCGTGAGGCTCATCAGGGGAGTCTGCAAAGAGGGCCAAATTTGTGTATCACACCCGGTGTCATCTACTTCTGGCATCATGAAACGGGAGGCGCTGCTTGGTCATGCCATAATATGGTCGCACTGCTGTGGACGTTGTAACCAACATATTTGCACAGAACGACGCGTTGTAGCGCGTTGATGAGAGATTAGTTTCATTGCATTACAATACAAAGTGCGCAAAGAACGAAAATGGTCATAATGTACAATGAGGTGGTATACAAGCAAATTCATGCCCAAGCCTCTCGTGTATACAAGAAGCATTGCGTAGCTGTCTGCTGCACATGCCATCCTGCTCGCTATCGCTTCCAAAGTCCGGATCATCGTTGTCGCGAGCGAGGTCGGGAACCAGGAAACCTTCCTATTTTCGCTTACTTGCCTTCTTTTTGGACCCCATGTCTTGACGCTTGCGCTTAGCCGCATCGATACGTGCTTCCGCATGGGCATCAGATCCTGAACTACCTTTTAAAATGCTTTGCTTCCTCTTCGCTTGGGCAGAAATGGGACCCGCATTGCTTGAAGAACTAGGAGAAGCCTTATTTGTAGATGTGCTCTTTGCCTTCTGCGTAGGTGTCTTGCGGATCTCACCCATGTCTTTCCCTCTTTCAGATGCTTTCCCAGGTTTGACAAACGTTCGAGGCATCTGGATGAAGAAGATTGGCTTAGATGAACAAATGTATGTCCTACTTACCTCACCCTCATCTTCTCCCTCGTCAGGTTGGTGAACACGATTTTCCTCCGAATCCTCATCTGTAGAGGATTTGCACGACACACCTTCAGACCCTTCTTGCTTGTCGTGCGGAGGACTTTGCTGTCTTTTACTAGCCCAACGGCCGAATGAGCGCCGGGCAGACGTCGGGTTGGACGGAGAACTTTCGTCTGCTACATGACCAAGCCATGTGTGCCATCCCGTTTGTCCTGAGCTGTCCACCTGGGACTCTTGGACAGTTTGCGTAGCTCCTGGCAAGACCCAATGCTCATCATTGCCATCTTCGTCTATGCCATTGAAAGCGGTAGGAGAGGTTTCTTTTGCCGGAGAAGCAGTCTGAGAAGTCGCATGCTGGCGATGCTGTGGAGTGTCTTGTTTCTCGCTCGAAGCAGACGCTCGTTTCATGAACTTCAGTCCCTGGATCTTGTCCGACAATCCCCCCACGCGAGCGGAGCGTCCCGACATAGTGAGTACGCAGTCTGTTCCTGATTGGCAAGAGCGTGACGGATCAAGCGCAGACAAGATTCTCGCCACCTGTTGGTCACGTGCGGGTCGATCTAATCAGATAATTTGATTTTCCGATTCCGGTGCCGGATTTTCTAATAGCTGCAAGATAGTATCAGCAATCTGCGCGACACAAACACGATTGAATTCCCTCTGACCCGATTCGAAGAGAAACGCGGAGCAAACTGCGCGACTCTCACAACCATACCTTTTCTTCACAGGGCTCTTTTTTTATTTGTACATACCTCTTACGGACAGCCCACCGTAATTACGACTCATCTTTTCGCTAACATCGTTTCCAATGCTGCAGTAAAGGATAGGTTTTTGCACCAGTGATATTCTTCGAAAGTGTGGCGAGCAAACTTCCTGGATCTTAGGTGTTCCCAACCTTTTCCATCCGCGGTCCACAGCCTTCCTCTTCGGTCTGCTATTACTTTGTCAAAGAAAGAGACGTTTTTGAGGTTCGGCAATATGTCTTCGTCCACTTCCGTAACCAAGCCTCGCAGGGTCTCTCTGCATTCCAGCTCGCACACAACTGCCGACATTGCTTCAAGAACAACGCTCGAGGACAATATTGGCTCTTCGGCATCTACAAAGAATGTCGTTGTCTTAGGTGGTAGCTATGGAGGTGCGTAGAAACAGGTGGCAAAAGTTGTATCGTCTTACATTAGTTCTGCAGGCATGCATGCAGCCACTGTCTTGGCTCAAAAGCTGCCTCCATCACATCGAGTAATCCTCGTGGAGCGGAACAGCCATTTCAATCGTGAGTACTACTATAATGTCAACAAGGCCATAATAACGACTCCCTAATGCAGATTTGTACGTGTTCCCTCGTTTCTCAACGCTGCCTGGACATGAACACAAGGCATTCATTCCCTACACCTCCATATTCAAGGATGCCCCTGCGAGACCAGCAGGATGTGCTCAGCAAAAGCAAAAGAAAAAGCAAACTGACAAAGCCTGTGCCTCAGCGTCTACTTCTGAGAGACAAGCACGGGTGGGCTCGTCGCAGTCCAAGTCCAGCGAACAAATGCTTGGGATGGGATCTTTGAGTGGAAGAAAGCTTCGGAGTAAATCATCTACAAGTAGCGACTCATCCGACGAAAGTATATTAGACCAACGCTCTCGCCAAACGAGCACAGGAAGTCGGGCGTCTAGTGATGGCGGCTCTCTTTTCGAGGGTCAAGACAATCTTCTGGGCAAGAACGTGGACACATCCTGCGCTTCCTTATCAACCACTTTCAACGAAAGCGCTGCACAAGAGGAGCTCATAGAATCTGTTGATGAAAAGGCATCTAGATTGGCAGAGGCGCGTGGCGTCGGGGAAGCGCTTCCTATGGAAGGCCAAGCGTCGCGAGAGGAAGAAAACCTGGGTCGTCCAGAGATTCAAGTCGAAGATCTCAGCTCGGCGTTGACGAAAGGCGTCGATCTGGATGGCGTCGAAGATTCCGAGCTAGATCAGCAGGTTGCGCAAGGGTTCGAAGAATCTAGCCCACACATTGTGCTGCAAGCCTCCGTAGCTGCTATTACGCCTACACATGTTGTCCTTCAATCCAGCTCGGACAACCACGCTAACAAGAAGCTCTGGTCGATCGACAGCGTCTCTGTACCATACACTCATCTTGTCTACGCACTTGGGTCGCATCTGCCTGACCCTCTCCGAACGGAGGCACGCTCCAAGCCAAGCGGCATGTCGTGGATGCGAGAAATGCAGGAGCGCGTAAGGGCAAGTCAGGACATTGTACTCGTTGGCGGAGGCGCACTGGGTGTGGAATTCGCCACAGATATCAAGAGCATCTACCCTGAGAAGCACGTCACTCTGATTCATTCGCGTAAGCAGCTTCTGCCCAACTTTGATATCCACGTACACGAGGCAGCGTACGCCCGGCTCACCGAATTGGGCGTCGAGTTGGTTCTAGGCGAGCGACTTGCATTAACAGAAGGTTGTCCTAGAGGCAGTACAGTGCAAGGACAACAAGAAGAAAGTCATGACGAAGATGTGCAACGGCCAATTTGCTCCTCCATACAAGCTAAAGGCGAAGGCGCTCAGGCGCGCAACGAGGGGATGTGTCTCGGAGATGGACGCAAGCGCGTCAAAACTACTGGCGGCAAAGAGTTTGAGTGTGACCTTCTCCTGTTGTGCACAGGACAGCAGCCCAATTCGGGCCTGATGGCGCAGCTGTCACCGACAAGTGTGGACTCTACTACAAGGCTGGTACGTGTTCATCGTACCTTGCAGGTGAAAGTGCCCAATCCTCATGGAGGCATTGCGCCGATGCCTTTTGATCCGAAACCACCGTGTGGTGACTGCGATTGCTTCTTGGACAAGAAAGCTGCTGGTGCAACGAGCAGTGGCTCGCCCGCAGCCAGTGATGAGCAGAAAGAGCAAACTTCACCCGCTTTGGATGGCGAACAATACACGGATGGACGTCTGTCAAATGTCTATGCAATTGGCGATGTAGCCGATGCATTCGGCGCACTCAACGCTGGATACCAAGCTTGGAATATGGCTGACGTAGCCGCCGAAAACATCATCCGTGACATTGATCATGAGGCACGCGGGGATGTGGGTGTTGATGGACATGCATCACCGACAGCCTTAGAGAAGTTCGCACCGCCTGTAAACATGTTGAAACTCAGTCTGGGACTGGGCAAAATGGTATTCCAAGGTGCTCCACCGGAAGACGATCCTCACGGCCGGCCGCTTGTGGATGTTCGAGAGGATGCAAAAGACTTGGCAGTGGAAGGTGTCTGGCAATTCATGGCCGGCATGAGCACTGAAGACATGTATGTATGAAAATCATCTAGAATGCATAGTACTACAGAGAAGTTCTGTGTGATGGTGGTGACGCCCAGTGTGACCGAAAGATGAAATAACAGTCAATAAAAATCACGATTGTCCTATCCATCCATCTTCTCGAATTTTTCGTCCAGAAGACGACACACAATCGACGCCTGGGGCAGTAGTCCCCTGCACTGTGACTCGGGATGCGATGCCTCGGCGACAGGTGTTGAAAGGACGCTTACTGATTGTGCTCTGATCAGAGGAGATGCGCTAAACACGTAATGCGTGCGGTATTATGCGAGGCGCAGCCATTCTTCCTACTTTATTCCTACAACCCACATCTCCGGTGGATGCTCTTTGCGCAGTTCCTTCTATTGTCATCTACCTTGCTGACGTTTGGAACATTATTGGTGCTGCTCAAACTCGCTATAAGGCTCATTCCGGACTCTCATTCTTACCCGTTTCTCCCTGAATTAGACAAAGCTACCGACGTGATGGACCCCAACACGATTCTGGCCTTCATTGTAGGCCTGGTCGCTTCAATCGGCGTGTTGATCTATTTGAACGCAGGCAGTAAGTACGATGTAGACATTTGTGTCTTTCACACTCATAGTGTTCTCAGAGCCAAAACCGACTTTGGATCCCAAAGAGTGGCAGCAATTCAAATTGATGGAGAAGAAGCAAATTTCCGAAAACACAGCCTTGTACCGCTTCCGATTACCATCGGACAACAGCATCTTGGGGCTTCCTATCGGGCAACACATTAGCTTGCAAGCGGAAATCAACGGAAAAAAGGTCATGAGAAGCTACACTCCAGTTAGCAGTGATGACGAAAGGGGATACTTTGATTTGTTGATCAAGTCGTACGCACAAGGAAACATCTCCAAGTACGTCTCTACACTCAAAGTCGGACAAGCAATGGAAATCAAAGGACCCAAGGGACAGATGCGCTACTCGCCTGACCTCAGTCGACACATTGGAATGATTGCCGGTGGGACCGGAATTACACCCATGCTACAAATTATTCGCGCCATTGCCAAAAACCCCAACGATAAGACTCGCGTCGATTTGATTTACGCCAACGTCAAAGAAGACGACATTCTGTTGCGAAAGGAGCTGGACGATCTGGTGAAGGAGCATCCTTCCCGTTTTGGTGTTCAATACTTCTTGAACGAGCCTCCGCAAGGATGGAAAGGCGGTGAAGGCTTTGTCTCCAAAGAGGCTATTGAGAAATACCTTCCCAAGCCCGCCGGAGATATCAAGGTTCTTTTGTGTGGTCCGCCTCCGATGATCAACGCTATGAAGAAGCACCTAGACGAGCTTGGTTACGACAAGCCAAACACAATCAGTAAGCTTCCCGATCAAGTATTTTGCTTCTAGAATAGTGCACTGGTTCGAGTGTATCCTGCGGCATGATCAATAAACACACCAATCCCCAGTTTTCCCTCTTCTTTGTGGATTATCATTTTCATAGAAAATCCATTGGTATCAACATGTTTATGGAGAGTCTGTCAATTGAATTAGTCTATGGAATCATGTCCGAGTAGATCGGGTAGCGTGTGAGAACCTTTTTTCTTCCTGCAAAGAGTCGTCTCGGTCCCGCTCTTCTGCTCCACGTAAAAATCGCTCATACAGAGTAAACCACACCCACACGACTCCCAATGCACAGTACACGCTGGTAAGCATGAGTGGCAGAAAGTCTAGCGAGGAGCTTGCCGTGGGCAGGAGTGCGCTTTGGCTGGTGGTATTTGCTTCGGAAGTCGAGAATGGGGTGCTTGCTGCCATTGGTTGCGAATTAGAGTGTGACTCTGAAACTTGCTGCATCGTGTTCAACTCAGAGACTGGTAGGACGCATTCTGTTGCATTCTCAAACACATGAGACACACCGGATGCTGCAGAAAGTGCAGCATAAACCAGAGAAACCTCGGAGGCAGCTCCTTTGTTCAAAAACATGGGATGTACGATCTCTACGAAGAGAATGACAAGCACAAATCCCGCCATGTATAAGTTTTCGCCAAAATGCACCAAGAGGTCGATATTGGTGGGTGAAGGCTGGTGTGGATAATTGGACGAGAAGCGCATGTGAAATGCGGACCCGAAAGGGGTCATTAGAAGCCAGAGGACTAGGATTAGGACCTTGATGGGCAACTCACGGCACTCGTATAGCAGAGGAAATAGGCCCACACAGCCGGAGAGTGTCAGCACAAGAGACCTACGCATCAAAGGAAACGTCTGGTGTGCCAAAAGTGCCAAGGGAACGATGGCCAGTAAGATAGCCTTTTCGTGAACGTGGAAGCCAAAAAGGAAGGACGTGAGGCCGAAGAGCGCAATCGAAAAGACAAACGAGATGTAGGACGGATGTCTCCACAGTCGTACACAGATGCCAATGCTACACACGATGGTGAGTAGAAAGCAATGTCCAGCCGTAATTTGTGGGAGAACGGCAAAGTGCGTGTCGCCAATAATGCCCTTGGTTGCGTTGCTGTCCACTGCCGCAACGTGTAAGACCTTGGCAAGCACACGGTCAGCAAAGGTGTACAAAGCCCAGGCATTTGCAGCCCAGTAGGCATGTATGAGACCCCGACTGAATGGAAATAGACGGCGTAGCATCTGCGCAATGATACCCAGTGGGCCTGCTGGAGCAGAAGAGCTCAAGCCCGAGACAGCAAGCGGTACCACTGAGAGAGCGAATGGAGTGAGCGTGACGGTTGCGAGTGCGATCATTCGCTCGCCTATTCCTGATCGGGAGATATCGTCACCATGGGAATGTCCTCGAATGACATAGTTCTGTAGCAGGTACACAAAGTAAGCAGGTGCAATGTAGATGTAAATGTGTTTCAAGTTGAGTAGGCTGGAGAAGAGAAGTGCACATAGCAAAGGTCGATCTTCGCGAGCAGCCCATACCGACCATAGAAGAATGCCAAATAAGAAACCGTTGTACTGAAAATGGATATGGTCGACGATGATCAGTCCAGGGTGCATCAGAAGTGCGGAAGCGACAGAGGCGGGTAACACAGACGTTGTCTGGTGCTTGTTCATTGACGTGTTGGATAGAGCAAAGAGTGCGCCACATAATACCAACTCTGTGATGATCACAGAGAGCCGCATGAATATTATACAAGACCAGGCGTCATACTCTAAGCCTGCCTCGATGTCTACAATGCGTGCATCCCACCAGGCTGCGGGAATACTCAAAAGCCAGCTGAAGTAGGCAAAGAAGGGAGGATAGTCGAGCGTCCATTGGGAAGTTTCGTCAAAGTACCATTGCGAAAGAGGTAGCGAGCGAGTCAATGCGAGCCAATGACGATGTACCTCAAAGTCGGTGGAATGGTACGTGGGGATCAGGAGGACTTTGACGAGCGTAGAGAGCGTAAGCGATTGCCATTGCCATGGCGTGAGGATTCTGGAAAGACCCATTATTCTTGACACATGGCGACTCAAGAGAATAGGAGTGCTTGGTGGAGGAGTGTACAGGGAGTTCTGTGAGTACTGAGATCCTTCTGGGTAGGTAGAGGCAGGAAAGAAACAGGGTGTTGTTTGTCGCGCTTCGCATGGCTCGACCGCGGTGCATCGCTCGACACGAAGCAACTTCCTGCCATCATCATTATGGGAACAGGAGCTTCGTCAAGAATACGGCTAGAGCATGCAAATACTGTCTCGGAAGATGCGCTGCACATACCTGCGCTCATTCGTTTAGCTGGTAAGTTCGGCAGAGCACATAGGGGAGGCGATGAACACAGGAGATGTTAGGAAAGCGAGTGGTGCTAGCCAGCGCCAGTCCGAGGAGGCAGCAAATATTGGGCACAATCGTGAGTGGTGGACAGCCTATCGGTTCATCAAGTCTGATACTCAGTTAGGGTCTCCACCCCGAGATTGTGCCATCCACATTCGAGGAAAATCTACCCAAGAGCGAGTTCATCGGAGCGGCCGCCTATGAGTATCCAGTAGAGACTTCCGCGAAAAAAGCAATCGAGGTGTATGAAAGGCTGGTCAATGAATGTCCAGACGACCCCCCTGACCTAGTAATTGGAGGTGAGGATTGACTGCAGATCGTTCGACTCTCTCTGATCATTTCAATGCAGCCGACACTGTTGTGATCAAGGAAGAAGAGATCATGGAGAAGCCCGTCGACCGTTTAGACAACATGCGAATGCTTGCGGAACTGAACGAGAACAAGGTGAATAAGCACACTTACGCTTTGGTGATGATTGTAACGCCATTTTAGTGCGAGGTAGTGACCGGCGTGACCATTGTCCATCCCATCATTGAGTCACCTGGATTTAAGGTGCGGTCGCTTGTCGAGAGGACGAAAGTATACTTTGCACAGAGTCCTGCCTCAATTCTACAGGCATACGTGGACTCTGGTGAGGGCTTGGATCGTGCGGGAGGCTTTGCCATTCAAGGACGTGCATCAGTTCTGGTGCGATCGATCGAGGGCGATTACAACAATGTGGTTGGGTTTCCGCTCTTCAGCTTTTTTGCCTTTCTACATGAATTAACCGAAACAGAGGAGCTCACATTTGTATGAACAGCAAGATGCTCGGGTCGACTTGTACCCACCAAAACACAGCAACGATGTACATATTTTCCTATTTTTGACTGTAATACATGACAGCATCCAATACAACAGACACTGTGAAAAACTACTCCTCTCCTTCATTCACCAACTTGCCCACAACGGTGTATTTAGAGGAGAAGTGGCCCACCCATTCTCGCATGTTGTTGCTGTCAGGCGTTAATATGTGGTGAAAATAGCGCCATAGATACTCACATTTCCATTGGCGACAGATCTTCCAGCTTGTCGATCGGTTGATCCAAAGGCGTGAGCATCTCTGTAGTACACGGTCAGCAATGTACTGTCTGCACGGCAGCGTGGACACACTCACCAGGGTCAAAAGACTGTTTAGCCATGCCACGGCTCGCATCCCGGCCGGCAAAATTTCCATAAGGCCCGCCTGCGTAGGATATGAGTAGAAGATAGGACATGCTGAACACCATCACATACCAGGTCCATAGAAGTTTGCACCTTTTGTTACATCGAAGACCTGACCCTCAATGGCCAAAAGAATCTTGGACTCTTCAGCTCCTTTATCGGATTTGGGAGCACTCCCATCATGCACGGCCAATGTTCGCGGCGTAAATACCTTCCATGTTGTAGAGGGGGGGTGGTCATCAGGAAGAAACGAGTAGCTCGTGCTGGCGTTGTACTTGGGCGACCGAGCCTGTGCAAGCGTAGGTGTCAAACTTGCTATAGAACTAGGAAGAACCAGCTTCAAGAAAAAGTACCCGGCTACAAGTGCGAGTAGTATATTGAGAGGATTAGCAGTGGCAATATTGGACCATTGCTCCGATAGCAGCGACTGAATGTCTCCCAGTGCGATAGAAGGCATTGTGTGTTTGTTGAGTCGAAAAGGTGGAAAGACCGCTTCCGCTCCGTGGAGGCAGGCCCGGAGCTTTTTCGTCGCGTCTGTGCGCCAAAGAAAGTCGTCAGGCAGGACGTTCCACGTCTACATCTGGACTCCCAGCTCACTCGTCTGGAGACTGATGGACTTGGACTCGATACCACCCATCACGAAGGTGTGGGCTGGCTCCGCTCTGGCCCTGGCTCTAGCAGAGCATGTGGGGCTGGTGTCCTCATTCCAACTATTCTTGTCATTCCCCCTCATTCTCAAAGGTCAGCTTTGGAGAATCCCAACGTCGCTGGCATACTTTGGTCCTATCAGTATCGACTTCCTCTTCAACATCCTTTTCATCACTCGCTACGCTCGAATGCTGGAAGAGAACCATTACGCAGGGCGTCGTGCTGACTTTGTTTGGCTTCTCATCGTCAGTTCTGCCGCGCTCGTACTTCTCAGTCCCCTGGTCACACTTCCATTCCTCGGGTCCCCTTTGGGATTCGTACTGGTCTACCTGTGGAGCAGACGCAATCGACATATTCGTTTGAGTCTCTTTGGTGTACTGGTGATTACCGCTCCATATCTCCCGTGGGCTTTGGTTGCCTTCAGCTGGGTTTTGACCGGCAGTCCCAAGTATGTAATTGGAGATCTACTGGGGATTGCAGTCGGACACCTCTGTAAGTTGATGCTGGGTCCCTGTTCATCCTACTGATCAGATCTAGACTACTTTCTTGTGGACGTTTGGCCACGCGAGCTGAAGAGTGGTGGACGCAATCTACTCGCCACCCCTTCGATTTTGACCAGACTCCTGGAGGAACGAACATAGGTCATTTTGTAATACTACACATGTATATCCTTTGAAGCGACATCATATAACATTTGAAGCGGCATCGTATAACGTTTGAAGCGGCATCGTATAACAAAAAAAAGATCAGTTGGGCTTCTTCGCTACTTCTGTCCATTTCCTTCCTGGATTAGCGAGAAGCAATCACAATACAAGCGATACGTCCACACACATGTCCTGATTCGCATCACTGCAACCCATCTTCGCCTAGGAAATTTCATCCTTTTCAATGCAACGACATTCATCATGCCCAACGCCTTCATCACAGATAACTCTCAGGCAATACAGCTGGACGCATAATTTCGTCACACAATTATATATGCTCCATCAAGGAATAGTATTGGCGCAAGAAACCGAAATGAGGTGACGCAGAGGCTGAGACCATTGAAGAAACAAGTAAAAGTTACAGGACAGTAGGGAAGGAAAAGAGTCCGATAATCAGACTAGGCCTTGAAGACATTACGGTTGTAAGACCAATCAGCGGAGAGACCTACGGAAAATGGTGAGGATATTCACACATGATAAATCTTTCATACGAACCTTCAGCACTCTCAGCATCGTCACGCTTCTCCGAGTTTGACTCGTCATCACGGCGGAAAACAAGGCTCTGAGGAGCGACATTCTTTTGAGATTGCTCCTTTCGGCGGAAGACAAGACTTTGCGGGGCAACGTTTTGCTGTGCTTCTTGCTTACGGCGGAAGACCAAGCTCTGAGGAGCAACGTTCTCCGCTAGAATAATAGACGTCAGTTCGTCCTTCAAGCCACTCGCCCGGGCGCGCGTGCACCGAACATACCTTGTTCAGACTCCGGAGCGGGCGAGGCAAATGTCGCAGCGACAAATGCAAGAGCGAGGAAGACGATGTTGAACTTCATGGTGCTAGTTGAACAAGTAAGATGGATGGGCGTCAACTCAATGATCAACCAAGGTGATTGTTATAAGAAAAAACGTACTGGAGACAGTGCCCAAACGTATATTCAGTAGACTTAATGTTTGACTTGGCCGATCGTAAAACACGCTGGGAAAAGTCGGGGTTGTAACGACAAAATCGGCAGTTCGGCTTGGCAGGGGGCCAGACTCAAATGAAGTCCATCTACGTAATCCTCGTCCTTGGGCGGCGCCTCCTTGTGACTTGCGTTGAGCACCATGCTTCTACACACTGTCACAGTGGCGAATGATTTCGTCATCCACAGTGACCAACACCGAATGCGGCATGCAAAGAGCACTTTCCTATTGTTGATTTGAAACATATGCGCGAATAGATCAACACTGCATGGCACAGTGCTCCTATGCCTACCCAAGAACGCAACGACGCCTGCCTTGTGGCTTTGAGATAGCGCGTTGAATGTAATGCGTCGCTCCCTCCGGATGCGTCCAATTGAGGTGAGGAATGTATAGACGCTAATGCAGAAGGCGTTAACAAGGGATGCCAAGCTACTGCAAGGATTGTTCGAATGTCGAGCGGATAAAGGCGATGCTGCAAGGGATCTATTTGGATCTATTTGTAGCTTATTATCCAAGGTACCTTACGAGCAGCCTTTTTAGGAACGCGGCTGGAACGTTGCGATCTCGCCTCTAGTAGGGTTTCCTTCTCATTTATCCGTTAATTTGGGCGTCCTTCCAACGCTCTGGCCGAAGGTGCAATATCATATGAGAAAGCAATGCAAGGAGTCGGCAAAAGGGGGTCTCAGCATGTCGTAGAATAGTAGTGCCCTGGAACAGGGTCTTTCATAGATGTCGTATGGTGGTGTGAAAACCGTGCACATGGTAAGACAGGGGGATTGTATGTGCAAAAGAGGGATCTATACACTGGTCTGGGTAATAGAGAATCGATTGCGTAACAATGTTCCGACGCTCGAGCTCTTCTTTCGTTGCGTGGGCATGACTGTAAAGTGGTTAATACACTCGAATGAGTATGTCTTTCGTATGCTTCTCGTGATCCTTGCACTGAGTCATGTGCGCGTAGAGACAACTAAAGACAGCCATGAGAAGCATGGTCAGGCAGACATCCAGCATCAATCATGAGATGCATGCGATGGAAACATACGATGGAGGACGTGCGAAGTGAAACCATGCAGGAACGGCAAGGATGAACCTCTGAGCAAGTGATATTGAGAAGCACAGCGTCTTGCGGAGCATAGCAGGGATGAGAAGTACGAATGTTCTTTATCGCACATGATGAACTTTACATGATTGGTAACAACACTCCGCTACAGATCATCTTATCAATTCTTTCCTTTTCTAGGAGTGTCGGGTACGTATTTTTCTACGCGGGGTCGTCTGGCGCTACGAAGAAACGCCCAAGCCACCTAGAATTTCTTCCATCGTCCATCACCATGTCAGACGAAGGGCGCCACCAGGACCCTTCAGGCTCTTCATCCGTGCCGAAGAGTGTCTATAGCAGTACTCGGGTACACAAGGGCCCCGTTCATGTTGCCAGGTTAAATAGCGCTGGCAGGTATTTGCTGACAGGCGGCGCCGATCGGCAGATCCACCTGTTTAACGCGACGAGCAGGAACCAGGACCAGAGCATGACACCTATCAAGACCTATTCATCCCATTCAGGCACAATTCTGGGGCTGAGTATATCACAAGATAATGCAGCGTTTGTGTCTGGAGGAGAGGACCGCAACGTGATTCAATGGGATGTCGCTTCGGGGTCCGCCGTTCGGCGATTTTCTGCACACACTGGTGCCACGCAAGTAGTAGAGTATTGCGGAGGAGATACTTCTGCGACAAATTCCCCTTCCGAAGTTCTCCTCACAGCCGGCTTCGATACAGTCCTGCGTTTCTATGATCTACGTGCACGTGGGGCATGGAAGCCTATCATGGAGTCTAAGGAGGCAAAGGACACGATCTTATGTGCTGCAGTCCGAGGTCATTCCATATATACCGGATGTGTTGATGGTGTGCTGCGGACGTATGACCTTCGTGCAGGACAGCTGTGCGAGGACACCTTCGATCGTGAGTACGTGATGCATATTCCGATACGTTGCTCAACTATGCGACAGGACCGATTATGTCGGTCACTCCGTCAGGAACCGCAACATCGCTGCTTGTGAGTACGCTGGCGAGCACAGATCCAGGCGGAGACAGTCTAGCACGGCACATCATTCTCGATGTCGCCGACGGATCCCATCTACAAACCATCCACGGAGGCCCCAATGCACGCTATCGCTGCCACTCGATCTTGTGGGATAACGATGCAACCATCATTGCCGGCGACGAAAAGGGACAACTACAAGCTTGGGATGTGCTGACTGCCAATCACATCGCCGGTTTACATGTGCCCTCTCATGACAAAGCGATTCTCTGGACGGAAAGAGCATCGAAAGCAAACAACACGCTGGTCACTGCCGGTGCCGATGGAGTTGTCAAAGTGTGGGGTCAATCTCTGTCGTAATGGTTTGTTCGCCGCGATCCACATGCTTCCATGACCAAAGACTGTGCTTGGCTTCCCTGTTCAGCACACGACAAGCTCACACACTCTATGATATGGAGTGCTATTGTACATTATAGATGGATGCTGTAATATAAACATCATAAGTGCTTTCGCGCACTGGCCCGCACTTTGGCATCAAAGCTGGGCGAATCGATTGGGTCATTGAGGTCGTGAAAGGGGTTCATGGTGATCTAAAGAAAGATATTTCAGCACGGTCAATTGCGCCTCGCTTTGCTCACTTTGACAACCATCTCCCACACGTCATAAAAGAAATTTCGAATGCCGTCGTCGTGTTTGTGCTCATGTAGAATGAGGAATTTCAAATCTAAGAGAGAAATTCATCTGGTATCATGCCAAGCGAGCCGCAACTTACTTCCTGGTGCTACGAACGCCGACGTAGTCCATTCGTTCATTCGGTCTACAGCCTTGAGGTACCTTTTTCACGAGATGAGTTGAGGGGCTGTTTGCAAAATGTTACACTCACATGTTCTGTCCCATAAATTGCTTGTCCTCTACAACGTCCAGAGAGCTATGTGCGATCATTTGTAAGACGTGCTTGTCGTTGTATCGACCGAACCCGAGACCTTTTCCCTCCCCGCTCGCTGTGTTATGCAAGGCACCCAAATTTCCACGACCAGTATCGCGGGCAGCACCAAGACCACCAGCAATGGCGCCGAGGGCATTACCGAATCCAAATACACCACCACTCGTTCCACTGGTAGACGAAGTACCTTCAGCAGTGGGGGCTCCGGGCGCCTCTGTATGAGCGGATTGGGCTGCACTGGAGCTGGCAGAAGAACTGAAGAAAGATACAGGCCCACTGGATCCTGCAGGTTTCGAGACCAAGTCGGCCTGGTACAGGGGATTATCTCGCGTCCCCACAATGACGAAGTAGTAAGACATGATGGTGATGGTGTGTAAGTGAGCGACGCGCCCGTGCAGATAGTGTGTCGGGAAACACTTTCTTCTTCGCAACCACCATGGCGTCTTCTCAGCCCACAGAAAAGCAGCGTGAGCTGTCCGAGAAAATGCAAAAGGTAGCGATGGAGTTACAGAAGATCGAGACTGAGCTGCAGAGTTCCATCGAAGTCCGGCAGCGGCTAGACTCGCAATTGACAGAAAACGAACAGGTGAAGAAGGTGGGTCATGTATTCTTGCAAAGGAAGGTGCTGATGTCACGCCAGGAGTTTGCCTCTTTAAAGGAAGACGACATTGTCTACAAAGCCATTGGTCCTGCGCTCCTGAAACAAGAGCAAGGCGAGGCCAAGAGTAATGTGGAGAAGCGGATAGAGTATATCCAAAGTGAAATGTGCGTATTCGCTAGACGTTGTCTATTGTACTCACCCACTTCTCTCTGCATAGTAAGAGAGTCGAGTCGCAGCTCAAAGAGATCAATGAGCGCAGTGAGAAGAAAAGGCTGGAAGTGAGTACAAGTACAGAACACTACATCTCTCGTTCACACTTTGGCTCTAGGTGCTCTCCATCCAACAAGCAGCACAACAGGCATCCTAATGACTACAATGTACAAATAGAAGCAAATATCGGGTATATCATCTCCTTCGAACCGACGTCGACCGACCAGTGTCTGTTCCACCATGACTCCGCGCTGTAGGTGTTCCTTTTTGCCCTCCAAAGTCCTTGCTACTCGTGCGAGAAATCGGACTGCTGGATTCGCCACGAGGCCCCCATCCTCCTTTTCCAGTGGCTCCCACGGGGAGCGGATGGCCTTTGGAATTGAGAGTGGGGTTCTTGTATGAGCCGCGTGGATACTGTTTTCCTCGCTCCTCCTGGGGCGACGTGCTCTGCTCAAAATAATTGTCCGTTTGGTCGAAGATGTCATCTTCCTCATCGCTATTGCTTGCAACCCCATCATCTCTGTACCGCGCAGACTGCGCACGAATACGTTCTTCCCGCTGAAGGCTCTTAAGGATTGCTTGCTCTACAACACCTTTTCCCTTCCAAGAGCGTTGGGGGCGAGCCTTCGAGGACGTTGGCGCATTGGATTGTCGGAAACGATCTTCCAATTCAGATGGTAGTTGTTCGCCTCGTTTGGCAATGTTGTGTTCCATTTTGCTATCGTCTCCAAAAATGAATGAGCCAATGAAAAGGACAACCGCAGAGGCGAGGCCCATGGCTGTTCCAAGAGCAAGTGCTGCTCCGAGAAAGACACTGTCGAAAATAAATGTGAGTATCGTGCCTAAGTACACGTTCCGAAAGCGACCATGCTCGCAAGAAGATTCGTCCACAACACAAGCATGTTTGCAAAAAAATGTCCGCAACACAAGCATGTTTGCAAAAAGATTCGTCCGCAGAACAAGCGCATTTGAATTGTGACTCTTTCTCAAAGCTGGCCTATTCATAAAGCCGACATCTACGAAGCAAGATCTTTCGCATCGTCGAACAGGCAAGCTTGCAACATGAAACGTGGGCCACTCACTAGATTGGGTAGAGTTCGCGGACCACAATACGAACGACTTTCGCTGGCGTCCAGACAAAGATGAATAGCAAGCCATCCACCAAATAGAAAAGAGGAGCCGTGGCAGTTCGAGCTGGGCCTATAAGCGCATGCTGGCCTGTCCAAGCCGTCGTCTGCCATGAGGTGCTCGCGGACCATTTCACCGCAGCACCAATATACGTCATGGGCGTCCACACAACTTGTGTACAGATCACGCCCGCAATCAGAAGTATACGATGGCAGGTTGCTACTATCAGCCACCAGATCCGCTCAAGAAACGAAGGTCCATCTTTTGTAATACTCTTTTTTGTGTTGCTGTTCCGGCCCCTACTAGACCGTCTGGGGCCTGTCCACTGATCATCCTCATCGTCCTCGTCCTCATCGTCCTCATCTTCCTCAAACACGTCATCCAAATAGTCCTGTACGCGGCTGCGTGCCTTACTTGTGGCTTTTCGTAGAGCCTTCACACCCTGGCGCAGGCCACCTTTGGGTGCTGTCTTCGACTTTTGTCCCGATGTGGACTCCTTGTTACGGACGGCACGCTCTATAGGGGGGGCATTCTCGACTTTCGTTGCTTCACGGTGACGCCTGGAGAGTTCTCTTGCCTCCACAAGCTCCTCTGCAAGTGATTTGTCCTGGGAATTGTGCGGGACATACTGGGACCATCGTGGCACATCTTGGCCGACAGCGCCGTCGAGTCCAGACTTGCTAGAGACTTTCTTTTTTGAAGGGACTTCCGTATCTGCATTTACAGTTGATGTAAAAGAGATGACACAGAACAGTAGAACTGCACCCGCAACGATCAGGTGGGCATTTCTGCGAGAGCCCAGCATGACGCCGCCGTGGCTGATGGCAGGAGCTACATGTCGCTTTTCACGCGAACGACGCGATGTTGTTCTCACGCGTAGGCACTCCTCCACAAAACCAACGCTACGGATGAAACAGCGACATGACTTCATAGTATGAAACAGTATAGAATAGCAGGGTAGAACGATCAGAGCACAACGAAGAACGCTAGCCATGAAGTAAGGACGGTGACGGTGAGGGAAATTAGCAAAGGTGTAGAGACAGTGATCATCGTTGCGCCTCCAAAGATAGCTCCTGTAGATTGATCATCGTAGCCCTCTCCGCTACAGGGGGGTGATCAGCTCGAAGAAAGATGTTGTTCTGTACTCACGTTGTCGTCACATCGGTATAGCTCGGCACTTCGCTTACTGTCAGTGTATTATTGTAGTCTGGATAATTTGCTGAATTAGCCCCTCCAAGCAATGAGCTTCCAAATGCACATATTTGACGAATATTCGTCACCAGCTCAGGAGCACCTGTGCCTTCTGGATCCGTACCCAAATACTGGCACTGATTGGTCATTTGAAAGCATTGCACACACTGGGGGTATACGGCTTGAAACGTATCAGTACAAGCACACTTGATGACGCTAATGTAGCTCCATGGAGCATTGAAGATGCTGGTTGCATTCTCAAATACACTACTTGCCGCCATGCAAGAGCTAAGAGAAGAATACTTCTGCTCACAATTGTAGCTGAAAGAATGACTGAGGATGAATGTAGAATTCTTGGCTCTCTTTTACCTACCAGCTGGGTATGTCCGGCGGAAACGAAGGTGGCCCCATTTGAGAAAGAGGCACGCTTGGCACGTCACTTCGCTTTCTGGTAGGAGAGGGCAAATTTCGAGCAAGAGCATCTGCAGCACCGTACGCCTCGTTCATGGCATTCTTCAAACGGGCACCCGACTCCTCGTCTCGAAATCCGTCCCAATCGCCCCTACTTGCATGTGACCGAGCCCAGTCCTCTAGTGGACGGTAGAACGCAAGAACATCATCGGCTATGGAATCAATTCGTGGCGAAGCCCTTGGTACCGGGGTAGGCTCCGAACGTGGTGTTTTTTCGGATACAGGTGTCCGACGTTGGATTGGAGAAGGGAAAGGCGCCGCGGCTACATATGTGCTCATGAAAAGAAACCCTAGCAAAAAAATGCATACTGTCCTGCCACGTTGTAGGGATGTGAAGAGAGTCATTGGGTCGTTACTGGTCGTTAGAGTCTACTGGAATCCATCAGCACTGCCATGAGGAGGGACTCTTCACACACCGTACATGGGAGGGCCCGAGGGCGTACTTATCAGAAGAAAAACACACAGTGAATGGAGTGATGTTCAAGACCTTTCTTCATAATCATTCTCTTTGCCCCTAAATGCGAAGCCTAAATGTTGGTCTCTTCGCCTCGACACACCGCCCTGGTGCCTTCTTCCGCGCTTCTCTCCACTCAGGGGCCAGGTACATGTTTGCAGCACGTGAGCGCACTTCGAACGTTTACAGTTATTGTACATTGTATTGCAACGCAATCATGTGGTCACCATCTGCTGCCAGAACTGAAGGAGATACTTCGCAACAAATGGTGAGAACAAAACTTATAATACAAGTCAAGCTGGCGTCGAGCTTTCTGCCGCGTGAGATTGCCCCGTATTTGCCTTCCCAAAGAGCCATCCCTTCGTTGGCTGCATTTTCTGAAATTCTCTCTCGCGAGCCTGGTTCCTTTCTAGATCCAGAGCTCTCTGTCTCCGCTTTTCTGCTTGTCTTGCTTCGTCACGCTCCACTCCTCGATGCATGACCTGAGCAGGAACAAGTAAATCAATGCAGAACGAAGTGAAAACTAACACACTTGCCTCACGCTCCTGCACTTGCATGAAATGAACACCCCATACAGTAGCCACAGACAGTACTACAGAGATGCCAAGTGTCGCCTTTGCTGCTCGTGACATTGGTCAGTCCTCATGCGAATGCAAAGTGGTATACCCGAAGTCTGATCGACCTCGACCCGAAAACTATGCTATTCACGTGCTGCCCTCGCACCTTCTTGATTCACACAGAAAAATAGCGAGAAAGTGGAGCCGGAGAATCCTCCCCGCAACGCGAGACTTTCGACAAGTAAATCCCGGAGCGAGATAATCAAACGCGAGACAGGCAATGTCCCTTGCCCAGTCGGTTATTCGCATGGCCGGGTCTTGTGGGGAGAATGACTAGATAAATAGATGGCTAAAAATTCCTCTTTTCCTTTCTGTCCACATCCATCAGACCTTTCACATTCCACACACAATATTCAATTATGGTGTACACTCCTCGTAAAGCTTACGGTAAGTGAAGCAGTGTAAGCGGGTACATATTCTTACACATGAAACAGTTGTCGGCGTCGGCATGACCAAATTTGACAAGCCGCGTGGCGAGAGGGATTACCCTGAGCTTGCTCTCGAAGCCAGCTGCAAGGCATTGTTGGATGCTGGACTTACTTATGACTCCGTCGAGACAGCTGCTGTTGGTTATTGTTATGGAGACTCCACTTGTGGCCAACGTGCTCTTTACCAACTCGGAATGACAGGTATTCCCATCGTCAATGTGAACAACAACTGTTCTACTGGTTCCTCCGCTTTGGTTCATGCTGCCAACAGTATCATGGCTGGCCAAGCAGACTGCGCTATGGCACTCGGTTTCGAGAAGATGGCTCCTGGTTCTCTCACGTCTGCTTGGAACGACCGTGCCCCTCCTATGGAAGGAACAATGTCCCAACTTTTCGAGATTGAAGGTGACAAGGAGTACTCGGTTGAGGACTTTGGCCCCTTTGCTGCTCGTATCTTTGCTGCTGCAGGTCTCGAGTATGGGGAGAAGTACGGAAGCAAGCCTGAGCACATTGCCAAGATTGCCGCCAAGAACCACAAACACAGTGTGAAGAACCCTTACGCTCAGTTCCGCAACGCCCCCTCTGCAGAAGACATTGCTAAGGCTCGTAAAATCACTCGTGATGTTACTTTGCCCATGTGCAGCCCCACTTCCGACGGTGGTGCGGCAGCAATTCTTGTGAGCGAAGAGTTCATCAAGAAGCACAATCTGCAAGACCGTGCCATTGAGATCAGTGGTCTCGGTGTTGCTACAGACAGCGTTCGCTTGTACGAGGACCACAGCCGCATTGAGCTTGCCGGTTCCGATATGTCGCGCCGTGCCGCTCAAATCGCTTACAAGCAAGCTGGCGTCGGCCCTCAAGACATCCAAGTCATCGAGTTGCACGACTGCTTTGCTCCTAATGAGCTCGTCACCTACGACGCACTTGGTCTTTGCAAAGAAGGCGAAGCCCACAAGATTGTCGACAATGGTGATAACACCTACGGTGGAAAGTGGGTTATCAACCCCTCCGGTGGTTTGGAAAGCAAGGGACATGTGAGTATAGAATGCGTGACGAAGGTATTCGCTAAGACCCTTTCAGCCTCTTGGTGCAACAGGTATCGGTATGGTGTTCTATCTCACCCTGCAACTGCGTGGCGAAGCCGGTGGTCTGCAAGCAAACAATGTCAAATACGGCATGAGCCACAACATTGGTCTCGGAGGTAGTTGCGTTGTCTCTGTCTTGCGCAGAGCTGACTTCTATAAGCAAGGCTCCACCATCACGCAAAGACTTGGTTACAATGTTGCCGACGAATGCCGCCGCCTCACGGAGGAAGAGCTCAACAAGGTCCGCTCCAAGCATTTCTCTGACTACCTTCCCCCCTCTATCCCCGAATCCAAGCTATAATCGACTGCCATGTGGCCAACTATGTTCTCATATTTCATTTTCCATCCTATGGTGTCTAGATCGATCTATTTACTGTCAAAATGAATATTCTCTATTGTGCAGATTAGATAGAGTATCTTGAAAGCTTTGTAGCGTATCTATCCCCAGGTACTATGCTACCTACGAACTTACATATCAAACAGGCGAGACATGTGACATTTAAATTTGACGATCACGATCTTGGCTCTAAAGACCGAGATATAGCGTCGTCTTAGCTGACTTTGAAGATCATCAGACAGATACATGTACAACTCGGCTTGAAGGCCTGCGTACATACTACCATCGTATATCGCCTGGTGTAGGGTTTCAAACACAAGAGCTGACCTGGATCGTTTATCATCAATGAAAAATCCGTGCACCCGCCTCGCAACTCCCCGCCCTCAACGTTTTGTCAGAAGCAAGAGCATTCTCATTTTATGTGTGGCAAGATATAATATTAGAGTCTTAGCACAACCGGAATAACGACAAGTACAAATTCCAAACACGTCACTCTACTTTGAAGGTTAGAGTACGTCTTAACGGACCAAAATACTAGAATGAACTCCACGGGCTCGGTCAACAAATCGTTGCCACGTGTCGTACGGGCTTAATGTCCGAAGTGCGGGGGAGCAGTGACAAAAATTTTTTATTGCTGAAACGGACAAATTGTATTTGACTGGCACAGCAGCAGTGTTCAAGGGATTGAACCGTTTAAATACAAATTTGCCGAATCTAAAACCCTAAAGCACAGGTACAAGGGATGTGCGTCATCGAGCCGAGCGAACTGTCAACGCAATAACGGCCTGATGGCGTTTGTGTTTTTCCACGGCACTTGATCTGGCTGACGCAGATTTGGCCATTAGAGTCATAGTATCGTGTGATCCTTTATAAGTCCGTCCGTCGTTGATTCTTCCATATCATCATCCATATTCAGACCTTCAACAGTCGAGGCGATATCAGCTACCGATCCACATTCGTTATAAGCACGGTGCTGGTTGACAAGTCGGATATTGGAAATTAATTTCCTAATCCGCTCACTCGACAGAAGTTCTTTTGACGGCAATCTGCTATTGATTACACGGTATTTCTCCGAGCTCCACTGGATCGTTGATCCGTGAGCCACTTCTTTGCGAGCGACGTCTCGACAGCGTGACGAATGCCGTCTAGCTTTCCTCAACTCCGTCTTCGCTCTCCGATCAGAGAGAAACAGACCCAGAATTTGGCCGTTAACTTGGCTGTATCAGCACAATCGGCAGCAACAACGACGCAACCTTCTGAGTGGGCGCTCGTATATTTATTAATTCAGCGCCTTCGCAGTTTTGGCACGAGTCACAAAGGTGCTCTTTTCGTCACACTCTTCGCCGCCTTAGCATTACAAGTGATACATATAAGTACCTCATTCCTACCCTCAGCATTCTCGACTTTTCTTTTCTATTTATTTTGCAACGTGCGCTCTAACATACAAGCATACCTCTATCCTGTGGTGCTTCCTGGAGCAAACGTGGCCACCGCATCAGACGAAGAGGTGAGTAAAATTTAGTGCCCGATACCTGTGATACACGCGCCGCGTTGGCCACTAAATCTGAAACTCCACCGCCATCAATGCTCACCCTCTTGATTGGGTGCATGATTACTCTCAGTAGTCATGCCTGAATCTCGAGTACACGTGGGCATTGATCGTGTCATGTTTTCTCGCATTCTTCGTCGAAGTAGACAAAAGATGCAGAGGCGCAAAAAACATGACCACGATCATGCGAACACGGCCCCTGACCCCTCCACTGCAGGCATCGACAGCCTCTCTGAAAGCGATCTGACACTTTCTACTCCTAATTCTGATTCTCACACCCCACCTATCTCTTCTTCTTCCTCTACGAACACTGTGCCTGGATCTTTTCTTTGCCTTTGCCAACAGACTGGAACCGCCTTCACAATGTCGACACCTTGGACACGTTCTCCAAAGCTGGAGGGATTCCAGCCTGAAATGCCCGAATGTTGGGGGCACCGTGGGGTATGTCGAGTGGAGCCGCTTGCTCTCCATGCTTAACACATCTCTTGCAGGCATCAGCAGCTTTTCCAGAAAATACCATCGCTTCCTTTGAGCGAGCCATCCGTGACGGTGCGGAAGGAATCGAAAGTGGTTAGTGGCAGGCCGCCTTCTCTTTTTTACTTCTCCGGGTTGCTGGGATGTTGCAATTGTAGAATTGGACGAAATTTGCAGAAGCAGGGATCAATGTGTAGGGAGACTCATCTCCACTCCATATTTTCCCTTATCTCTGCGACTCATGACATCGATGAATTAATATCACCTCCCCTTCCTCCTTCCTCCTTCCCCTTCCTCCTTCCTCCTTCCCCTTCCCCTTCCCCCTCTCTTCTTCGATCTGTCCATATGGACACTCCCTGACATTCTCTTGGACAGATGTCCACATTACATCCGACGACGTCGTCATCATGTTTCATGACCCATCCTTGGAACGGACTACAAATGGCCAAGGGCTTATCCGCGAGCAGACTTGGACAAACACCATCGAGCACGTTCGCACTACAGCCGAACCTGCGCAACAGATTCCCACATTCAAAGAAGTATGTGAACTTCTCATGCTGCCCGAGAATCGCCATGTCAAATTGAATGTGAGTAGATCCTCTTTCAGTGAACTATGTTATGTATTGACACGACACGCCTCTGAAGATCGATATCAAACCCGAAAACAACCCCGACCGCCTCTTTCGGCTCATGAAGACAACAGTTGAGGCTTTTCCCAATTACGCAACGGAGCTTTCGCCGCGCCTCATCCTTGGTCTGTGGCATCCTGTCTTCCTTTTCTCGGCCCTCAAGTATGTACCTTCATTGCGTCGTGTACACATCGGCGGAAGCCCCATGGTTGCACGGACATACTTCTGGAAGCACTGTGATGGTTTCAGCATGTGGTTCCCAAGTCTTGTTGGGGCTGATGGCCAAAATTTCATCGAGCAAGCTCGCAAAGAGGGCAAGGATGTGTTTGTCTGGACGGTGAATCGCCGCGATGAAATGATAGAAGCCACCAGATGGGGGGTCAAGGCCATCCTCACAGACAAGACAGCCATGTTTCAACGTGTCCGGCAAGAAATGGTCGATGATTACGCCACTACACGCAGTGAGCGAGTGGGCTACTTTTTCCGCTGGGCAACTTGGCGCTATTACATGCTTCCGCAATTTCTCATTCAAGCCGTGTGGATCAGTGAATTGGAGAAGCGTGCAGGAGTGTCATTTAGAACAGCCTGGAAAGATGGTTCTCTTGGTAGTTCTGATCCCACGGCAGCATCCGCAAAACACGCAGGACATTCCAGTGTAGAACAAACTGCCGAAAAGAGCACCTTACCTACAAGCAATGCAACCGTAGCTGTTGCTGCTTGAAGCACGATTCTCGCTGACGGTTGTATTTTTTCATCTCGCCTATCAAGTAACGTTAGAACTATAAGATTCTCCTCATAGGTCTCTAGAATCATCCCTTTTCATCCATCCCCCCTGACAGAACTTGTAGACTTCAACTGCCTCATTCTTGTTAGAACAAGTGTCTCGACCTTGTGACGGTGTACATCACATGCCCTCCTTCATACAAACTACCACTCAATTCGAAGAATAAATGACAGCATTTCTCTGCAATTTCGTGTTCATGATATGTGTGATAATATCCACTTTTTTCTCAGGTATGCGTACTACCACAACATCGAAACAAATTGCCGACGGCAAGATCATAGTGGTCCGAACTTTTTATTTATATTGAGTAAAGAGACAAGGGAATGTTCTACGGTTTGTTCTGATGTGAAACTGTGGTATTTATATGCTCTCTTACTAAGACACGGGTCCTTTGCCGATGAAAATAACAAGGAATCCTTGGCATGCAGTATAACACCAGAGAGATTCGCACTACATTCCAATGAAATCAGGCGCGTTTGCGCCAAGTTTCGTATCGGCAGAAGAGAGCAAACTAGGGTGCCCTTGCTTACGGAAAGATCTTCGAAAATGTTGAAATGTTGAAGAATATAGTTAATGCTCCAATCCAAACCTTCATCTAACGCCAAGTGCCACACACAAACGCCTAAGGCTCGCTCGGCATACCATTCCCTCTTGGCCCTTTAGTCATATGTTGCGTGCATCCGTATAACAACGCTGATAGAAGTCAATCTTTATCGCCGTTCATCATTCACAATGCAGTTCACCTCGGTGCTACGGGTGGTATCTTTATATCTAGTGGCGTCAAACTTTGTCGAGGCTATAGTGAGGAGATCTCCTGCTCACCTGAATGTTCGCGATGCAAGTACATTGATGTCTGGAGGTACTAATAATGAGGGCGAGGTGGGTAATGGGCGTATTACTCTAATATTGACTAATTGTTGCAATCTTTAGGCTCATGGTAAAATCAACGCCCCCAGCGGATCGACATTTACTAGTGTTCAGGTCAAGAAAGGCGAGTCGATTGCCGCTTACTGGTCACAAAATCCAAAAAACAATTCCGCAACGCAAGCATTCATCATGATACATGGGAAACTACGGGATGGAGACGATTACTGGAAGACTATGGACGACATTCTACAGTCAGCCGTGAAAGATAATGTAGAAGGTGCTGATAAGGATAGCATTGTTGTCGCGCCTCAATTCTTTTCAGAGAAGTACAATCTTGGTCAATACGACAAGGATATGCTGGCTTGGGCAGATGTCAATGCTTGGCAAGCCGGTGATATTGCTCTTCACCCTACTGGTACAAAGCTCACTTCTTTTGATGCTCTCGATGCTCTTGTTGATGAATTTCAAGATGAACAAAAGTATCCTAAACTGAAAAATATAACGGTTGTTGGACACGGCGGTGGTGGTCAGCTGGCTCAACGCTATGCTGCTGTTGGTCATGTAAGTTTACATTTCTCGACGTTGGAAGAGGTGAGCTAACGCTCTCCCAAAGAATCCCAAAGGCAACATTCACGTCCGTTATATTCATGGAGACCCATCTTCCTGTGTCTACTTCACCAATGATCGTCCGAAGGTCGACGGGACTGATTTGCCAAGCAAGTCTAGCTGTGAATGGTACAATACTTGGCGCTACGGGTTTGAGTGAGTCGACATTTACCCAGATTATGCTAGGATATTGCTTAAATGCCGTTCATTAGTAACTTCACCGGTACAGCAGATGGAAAGAAATCGCCTGAGGATTACTTTAAGCAATATATTACCCGAGACGTGGTGTCCATCGTTGGATATCAGGACACAAAATCTAGCGGCGATCAATATTGCATGGCCAAGATTCAAGGTGGTGATAAACGAAGAGACCGCAACTTGATATGGTGGCAATATGTCAATACTTTGGCAAGGACTAACGAAGATCTCAACGGATTCCCTGGAACTTTTGATGGTCTTCCTGACTGGTCCAGTGTTTCTAACAACAACATTGCCATGCGTCTTGTTGTTGTTGAGGATGCTGCTCATGATGCTGATGAGGTGTTCAGCGGAAAGGAAGGTCGGGCTGCGCTCTTCTCCAGTGGGGACCTTCCAACCGGATGGCGACCTGACGGCTGGAAACCAGCTTCCTCAAACACCTTGAAGAGTCCCAGTTCCTCGCAAGCTGCTCTAGCGAGAACATCGTCACCTTCGAGCTCTTCCGATACGACATCAGAAGGAGATTACGAGGCACAAAAAGATACCATCTCAGGAACTTCTGCGCTTGGAATGCCCATCCTTGCGGCCACACTTACAACACTCTTTATCTCGTCATACTTTGTATTCTGATACACAACATATTTAAACGCGGAGGGTTATAGCATTCAGCAGGACTCAGTGCTTTTCTTACACAGATACATCTGATACATCTTACGGACAGTTTGCAGCAACAGGATCTACCATTATCCAGAACTTGTCATTCAAGTCTATATTATCGCAATGATTATGAGCTTATTCAAGTCAAGTCTGTGAAGTGGGCTAAATAGATTGCTGAGCATAAGTACACGTGCATGATGATGATACATCAGAGTTCCAGCGACCGCAAAGCTTGCAGATTGGCCTGTTCCTCTTGCGCCAAAGCTCGTTGCACGTTGGCTGATTGTTCCTGTCTGACATGCCAGCGTCGCATGCGATGTCGCAACCCACGTTCGTTGATCAGATCATCCTTCATCATCAGCTCGATTGGCCATGAGTCTACATCTTGTTTGGAAACCTGGTCAGGGCTCGTGAGATGCCCGGATGTGGAAGTTTGTGTGTGCTTTTGTTCTGAATTTGTTGCACCGAAACCTCTTTGCCCCTCTGCGCTGGAGGGCCCGTCCAAAGGAGCCAACGCGAGATAGTCAATCGCGGAGAATGCTCGTTGTGGCACATGCTCATCGCTTTGCGTGTTCCCCGAATCACTCAGATCTAGGCCGGCTGCCCATCGTGCAGCCTCTTTTCTTGCAAAATACACTTGTTCCGCAGGAGTAGGAGGCTGAGGCACAGGTGGTGGCTTCACGCCCTTGTTTTTTCCCAAAAATCCTTCGTATACTGGTCGACCTTTTGACCGAAGCGCAGCGATACGTTTTGCCATCTCCGAGGACTTTAGCACCCTTTGAGAGCTTGCTCGGTTTCGCAACAATGCTTCGTATCGCTCAATGGCCTGTTGTGATGTTCGCTGTTTGGGTGGCAATAACCACACCGGATCAGTGGGACGCCATGGAATCCAAGTTTCCCTGTCTACTGTTCTTGCGATAGACGAATTAGGCCTGCGTTCTTGAGGGGGAGAGTCTGATTTCTTCCAGGGCACTTCAATTTGAAGCGTATCATTTTTCGTGTGGACGATGGCGAACCTCTTCCAAACAAAAAAGCCACGACGTGGGTCGTATTTGACCTTCGAGCGAAGCAAGCGTGATGCATAGACCCTAAAAAATAGAATCAGAATCATTCCGACTAAAAGAATTCGGCACTCACCCTGCTTTGAGATCCAGTTTAATATTGCCGGGTAGTTTAAGGTCTTCAGGAAGCTTAAGCTGAAGATTACTATAATGTATAGGCTTTGGTATCCAAACCATATTTGGCTGGAAACCTTCGCTTAGATCCTCCGGGTTGGTGGGAGATGGTGAAAGACTCTTTTTGTGTTTTGGAACGAGTGAGTCGTCAGGTGCAGAATCGTGTGGTCGCAGATATACTAGGTTGCGCTCCCTGTCAATACTCGATACGACACCTTGATATCTCTTGTGCACTACCTTTCCATCTTCCTCTTTCTTCACCCACCCCTTTTTGACCAATACCTCATCTCCAGGAACGATGTTCCAATACGGAATGCGGTCATGAGGTTGAACAAAGTTGTTCCCTTTGCTCATGTAAGAGGGAACCTTGTTGGCAAACTTCCCCAAGGGTTGTTTTGTCAAGGGTAACATATGCCTCAAATGCCGCAGCACTCGCGACTTGCTTCCCGGAGGGGGAAGCAGTAGCGACGACATGCCGATGTATGAGGATGGCTTTGCTGCGAGGAAGTGCTGCCATTTTTCAGAAGCCCTGGTAGAATTGGCACGTGAAGCACACAGATAGATATGCAGCAAAATTTCACCGGCCGAAGGAAAAATTGTTCTGATGGAAGGTATAAAACATGCAGAACGCGCCGTTTCTCCCTCTTTTCTCTAACGACCAACTCTACGGGTAAGCAGTCTAGATTGGCCAGGGCAGAATAGTGCTTACATACCCTCTACAGAATCATTTTTATAGTGAATTCCTGGTCCAATACGCTCAATTATGAGCCACAATTTTCACCTCTGACGATGAGGACATAACCTGCGCATCTCCTGACAACGAGACCTCGGGCCCTCGTGTCGCCCTTCGATGACTTGCTCGTCATGGTGTTGCATATCCTTGCTACCCTTTGGGTTCAAGGAGCGATCATGGCGAGGGAGTGCGCAGGTAAGTCTGAAGGGGTAGTTCTTTCATAGTTTTGTGACTGCGTAATACATATTTTTGCTCGTTCTCTACTAGTACATGTGTTTCGAAGAATATGCGTGAAGTTCGTCATCATGAGGAAGGCTGCTGCTGCTGCTTCTCTGGAGTGGGCTGAGTCGACTGCTGGTCCTTGTCTGTTTTTTTCTGATCTCGTTGCTGGTTATCTATGCCTACTCCTGCAGCCCACAACGATTCTTCTACAGTGTACGCCTTTTCTTCATGGATCCGTTTTGCTTGCCGTTTGTGCAATTTACTCTTGAGATGGACCGATCGGTCGACTTCGCTGGGAAAGTGCCGATCACACTCAATACAGTAGAACAATCCCAAACCAGGCTTGTCGACGTCCAGATGATCAGGATTGCTCAGTGCATGACGCTTCTCTGGGTTTTTCAGATTGTTTTGAATTTGGTCAGAATCCAACTTTCTCGCTCTTGTACGAGCCGCTCGAGAGACATCTTGGGAGTGTCAGGATAAAATCCCTCGATAGTACTTTTATGACTCACCTCGTCTAGCATGGTGATTTCTTTTGTGGCGAATGCGACCCATCTTTGGTGATGGTGACAATGATCACTAATGTGGACAGACGTCGAAAAAAAAGTGTCTCGTCTCAGCACGTGATCGATGAACTCGCTCCATCGCGAAAAGAGAAGATCCTTGCTCTTGTCTCTCGCATTAGCTCATTTGCTGCCATGATGCATAGAAGAATCCTCAATCTGGTCAGCCAGATACCAGAAAGGGCTGTATTAAATGGTGCAGGTCCTTCTCGATGGGCGAGGTAAGTGTTTTGCCCGAGACGAAAGATAGAAGTTGATGTATTTCGTGTATCTCTAGCACTTCTGCTGTTCGAGCTCAGCTCCAAAATAACCCAGAGACCAAGTCTGGCCCCTCATCGCTTACCGCATCCGTAACCATTCCCTCAGAACAGAATAAGCCGATAGATCACTCGCAACCTGGACCTCTGGAGCCTTCCAAAGTGCACCCGAAGACGCATGGTCATCATGTTGCCTCTTTACAGCTTCGTGCCAGCGGCTTGCCCATGTCTCTGGAGAACTTGACATTTTTTACAGACTTCGCCATCAGGGTAGGGTATGCATTAGGAATTCCTCTCGCTAGACCTGCTTCGCTGCCCACCAGGGTTTCTCTATGGACTGTTCCAAAAGGACCTTTCGTTCACAAGAAGAGCCAAGAGAATTTTGAGCGCAGGACACATAAGCGGCTCATCAAAGCTTTCGATGCCGATACGGAGGTGGTAGAGAGATGGTTACAATTTCTCCGAATACATGCCATGCCTGGTGTTGCCATGCGTGTTGAAACCCACAGGTAAGTGCATCTTCAAGAGTGTATTTTGGATTCTCACAGTGTTTCTCAGACGGTTCCCGCTGTCAATTGGAGCCCAAGTCTTTGATGCATCAACATCACAGCTACGATCGGCCCCATCAGCCCCACAGGATGACACTACTGTAAGGGGAAGCGATCCAGATCAGGAGACAGTCGTCAAAATGGCCGACAAGATCGTTCGTGAAGAATTCGCACGTCAAGAAGCCGAATCCGCTCGCGATGAAGTGGAGAAGATCGCCGAAAAGAAGTCAGATGCGTAACAAGCTATCATGTACATTTGTTAGATAATACAATTCCATCGTACTATACAGAAGGATGTGGTGTGGACGTGATGATTGCGTGGATATTAGAACGTCTGGTTTACTTCTTTGACTTTTTGTGTTTGGACATGCGCTTCTCTGCTTTGTGTGCGTCCTGACTATGTTGAACAGTACCAGACGCTTCTTTTTGGGCCTTCCTGAGCTTCTTCGAGTCTTGCTCGGCCTTCTTGTTGCTCTTGGTGATTTCCGTTTCTTTTCCATCTTGCTCCTCCTCTCCGGCATCCACCACACGCTGTACACTTCCATCCTCGGCAAAGATGGTCCTCTTCCCAAGGGCTCCCTGGATGAAGCGTGCAGCTTTTTCTCGGTCCACTGCTGGTGCAGGATGCGCCTCTCCTTTCCCTGGGTTCTCACTATCGAGCTTATGAACCTTTTCCAAATATCCTTGAACTCGCTTCAATTCAGCAGCTACTGGATGACCATTCGGGTCCTTGGCATCTACCTTGAGCATAATCCATACTAAATCCAAAATGACGTATGCCAAAGAAGCCTGTAGTTGAGCGGATTCCAGCTTCCCCGAGTGTACTGTCCGATCATGGACGGTCTTCGTCCGCGACTCCAGTTCTGCGGTCAACGATGAAAAGTTCCGGGTAAGGAGGGGTTCCAAAACCTCATCAAGGCCCGATAGTAGTTTCTTCAGTTCCGCTAATACCGGGGCAGGAGATTTGAGCGACATGTTGGCGAGAGAAGCTGTAGAAAGTGAGAGCCGTGAACTTTTTAAGAAATGCACGTGTATCACGCATGAATAGGTCTCAAGTCCAACACCACATCGACGCCAATCTCACGCATTGTTTGTCCTATCTTCTCTCACTGTCGTTCCGACGACCGCACTTGTTTCCTGCCGTCACATTTGACGGGACATGCCGTATTCATGCAGCGTGGCAACAAGCCAAGCATTGACAGAGTAGGTTCTTATTCAAATACATCGTCCCAGCGTAACGAAAGCATCGCCTTACATCACCTTGGTCGGCAATCTCATTCGACTATGAATGGCAATAGTCCATCGTTTGACCGGCCTGGTGTATCGGTTTCTCGTAAAAGACCCAGTTTTGGTCGCTCAAGAACCCCCTGGCGGTCTTCGATCGATGACTCGCAGGACGGAGGATTGGAGACAGAAGCTTTGCTTTACGAAGATGATCAAGATGGACAGGGGGTGAATTTGGCAAATCATGGCAGCTCTATTTTGGAGGATGAAATCAGTACAAATCACCGACGCTCTTCTTCGCAGAACTCTATAAAACGTCCCAGTGCTGCACAAAGTCAACAAAGATATCCTTGGTGGATACTCGGCCGGAGACGTGGTGCTGCCACTCAGGATCGTACAGTGTCTTTCTTAGAGGCCGACTATACAAAGTCACGCTATCCCGCAAACGTTGTGCGCAACCAGAAGTACAGTGTGATTTCTTTTCTCCCTCTAGTATTGTATGAGCAATTCAAGTACTTTTACAACCTCTACTTTCTGCTCGTGGCGTTAAGTCAATTTATACCCCAGCTCAAGATCGGATTCATTGCAACATATATTGCTCCCCTTGCTTTTGTTCTATCCATAACAATAGGGAAGGAAGCTGTGGATGATCATGCACGGTACAAAAGGGATGTGGAAAGTAACAGTACACCTTATGAAGTGCTAGTGACCGATGACGTGTACACCCGCAGCACAAACCTTGCTAGCCAAAAGAATCGATATAGAGATGAGGAAGAACAGGTGAATGCGCAGGCGCAGTATACATATCGTCCAAGCTCCAAGCTACGAGTAGGCGACCTAGTTCTACTACACAAGAATCAACGCGTCCCTGCGGATCTTGTCCTGCTCAAAACAACGGCTGGCGAAAGGCAAAGGGAGGCTGAACACCCACCTGATGAGCAACAGTTCGTCCTAGGTGAGGACGAAGAAGTACCAGGGCAGTCCCGTAAGAGTGATTCGACTGAACCAGTCGAAGGCGGTACATGCTTCATCAGAACTGACCAACTAGATGGTGAAACGGATTGGAAGCTTCGTGTAGCTGTAGACCTCACGCAGCGAATGAGCGATTCCGAGATCGTGTCTTTGCAGGGCAGAGCAAATGTTTATGCTGGAGCCCCCATCAAAGATATCCATACGTTTGTGGGAAATTTGACCGTTTTGCCGAGCGCTACAATAATTCCAACACTGAACGAAACCGATCCTGTGCCTCCGAGAGACTTACTGGATTCTCAAGAAGAAGTACACGATGGCAATGGTGCAACAACAAGTACATCGTACCCATTGCAGAACCAGAAGCGGGTCGTCCCTTTGACTGCAGACAATGTATTATGGGCCAACACTGTTCTTGCTGCCGGAAGTGCCGTTGGTATTGTGATCTACACCGGTCGGGAAACGCGTGCAGTCATGAATACCAGTCATCCGTCCACAAAGATGGGCATTTTGGATCTGGAGGTCAACAAGCTCTCCAAGATTCTTTGTGGGGTCACTTTTACTCTGTCAGTGGGACTCGTCGCGCTCAATAGCTTCCGTGGTCAATGGTATATCTACATCTTCCGCTTTCTGATCTTGTTCAGCTCCATCATTCCCATCAGTCTTCGCGTCAATTTGGACATGGGAAAGACTGTGTACGCTCGACAAATTATGAGAGATGCGGAGATCCCAGGCGCCATTGTGAGGACAAGCACACTGCCTGAGGAGCTTGGACGTATTGAATATCTTCTGAGTGACAAAACTGGCACACTGACGCAGAATGATATGGAACTCAAGAAGCTGCACTTGGGAACGATGAGTTATAGTTGGGACAGTATGGACGAAGTTTCTCGACAACTCATTTCCGCGCTCGATGGACACAGAGGTGTTGGCTTAGACGTGACAAGTCCGGCAAAAAATATCGCGGCAAGTACCATGTTTGGAGCACGCACACGTCGGGACATGAGTTCAAGAGTGAAGGATGTTGTGTTCGCACTCGCACTTTGTCACAACGTCACTCCGGTAGACAATGATGACGGGTCCGTGACATATCAAGCGAGCAGTCCAGACGAGGTCGCGATTGTGCGGTGGACACAGTCTGTCGGTCTAAGTCTTGTAGCAAGGGATCGCTCATCTATAACGCTCAAGGCTCTGTACGATGAGAGTACGATGGTATTCGATATCCTTGATATTTTCCCTTTCTCCTCGGAGAGCAAAAGAATGGGAATCGTCGTACGTGAGCGCGATAGTGGCGAGGTGACATTCTATCAGAAAGGTGCAGATGTGGTCATGGCCAAAATTGTGGCACAGAACGACTGGCTGGACGAGGAAGGGGGCAACATGGCCCGAGAAGGCCTTCGAACTTTGGTCGTCGGTAGGAAGAGACTGACCGAGGAACGCTGGTCATCATTCGAGAATGACTACCACCAGGCTAAGATTCGAGTGGAAAGTCGCAACCAAGCAATGGCCAAAGTGGTGGACGAGTACTTGGAACGAGACTTAGAGTTGCTTGGATTGACTGGTGTGGAGGATAAATTACAAGATGGTGTCAAGGCCACGCTGGAACTTCTCCGTAATGCGGGCGTCAAGATTTGGATGCTAACGGGTGACAAGATCGAAACAGCGACATGCATAGGTATTTCTAGCAAACTTGTTGCTAGAAATCAGTATATACATCAAGTGGCAAAGCTACAAGGAAGGGAGCAAGTTCGAGACATGTTAGATTTCCTCGGATCCAAATTGGATTGCTGTCTCGTGATTGATGGTGAATCACTGCAACAGTGCCTCGAATACTACAGCACAGAGTTTTTTCAACTGGCTACGCAACTATCCAGTGTTATTGCATGTCGATGTTCGCCAACACAAAAAGCAGAAGTGGCCCGCTTAATTCAACACTACACAAAGAAGCGAGTATGTTGCATCGGTGACGGTGGAAACGATGTATCTATGATCCAGGCTGCCAATGTGGGCTTGGGGATACAAGGCAAGGAGGGTATGCAGGCCAGTCTCGCGGCTGATTTCTCCTTGGCTCAGTTCAGTCACTTGACAAAACTTGTTGTGTGGCATGGCCGCAACTCGTATCAGCGGAGCGCCAAATTAGCCCAATTCGTCATTCATCGAGGGCTGATTATCGCTATCATTCAAGCTGTCTTCTCGAGCATCTTTTACTTTGCACCTATTGCTCTCTACCAGGGCTGGCTCATGGTGGGCTATGCAACGCTATATACATCTGCACCTGCGTTCAGTCTGACTTTGGATCGAGACGTGAGCGAGGATGTAGCATTGCTCTATCCGGAGCTCTTCAAGGGAATCGGGCGTAGCTTGACAGCTAAGACGTTTACCGAATGGCTCATCATAAGTGTGTACCAAGGAGGTTCCATTATGATCGTCAGTCTCTACGTATTCGAGCGAGAATTGATTAATATTCTCAGTATCAGCTTTACCGCCTTGGTTCTCAACGAGCTGATCATGGTCGCCCTCGAGATTACTACATGGTATGTTGTGTGGCTGGTGGTCAACTTATCTTTCTAACCTATCTTATTCTCATAGGCACTTGTACATGATCCTAGCGGAGATTGCCTCGCTCTTTCTCTATTGTATTAGCATGGTCTTCTTGCCGGAGTTCTTTGGTATGTTGTTACTGCACATACGGTAGACGATCCCTCTTACCTTATCTTCAGATCTCAACTTTGTTCTGTCCACCACATTCCTCTGGAAGACGGCCATTATCGTAGCTGTGAGCAGTCTTCCTTTGTACATTATCAAATTTGTGCGCCAGCGCTTGTCGCCTCCCGCCTATACCAAGCTCAATATGAGTTGAATGATGTAATTGACATTGTTTGCTATGACAATGGTGTACAAATTTACATGACTACGTGAGCGAATACTTGGGACCGCCGCCTCCTTCGGGCACGCGCCATTCGATCGATGCATCGGGGACTTTGATGCTGCATGTCTTGCAGTGAATGCAATTTTGTGAGTTGATGATAAACTTCTTGCCCAGAGCATCCTCCACGTTGCCGGCATCTTCCTTGTCTTGGTATTCGTAGACAGCTGCAGGGCAAGCCCGTGACAGTAGGCCGTCGTATTTGCCTACGTTGCGCTCGGTGTGTCCCACATAGTCACCCTGCTTGACATGCAGATGGACCGGTTGATCCTCGGTGTGATTCGTTCCAGTACGGCTGACGCTCGTCAAGATGTCGAAAGATAGCTTGCCGTCGGGTTTGGGGTACTCGATCTTGGGCATTTCGCTGGCAGGTTTGGTGCAGTCACGATCCTGCTTCGTGTGGTGGAATGTCCAGGGCGTGCGGCCTTTGAGAATGAGCGAGTCCAATCCACTATACGCAATGCCTCCATACAGGCCGAGGGGATTGTGGAAACTCGGTCGCAGATTGCGTACTTCTTTAAGCTCCTTCATGATCCAGCTGTCATCCAGCTTTGATTTGTACTCGGTAAGATCGATAGATGCTTCGGAACCTTCTTCGGAGCGCTTACGTAGCGCATCTACAGCGGCCTCACCGGCCAACATACCACTCTTCATAGCGTTGTGTGTTCCTTTGATCTTGGGGACGTTCAAGAACCCTGCTGAACACCCGACAATCGCTCCACCAGGGAAGTGAACCTTGGGAATGCTCTGATATCCACCCTCATTCAGCGCACGAGCACCATATGCGAGGCATTCGCCACCCTCCAAAAGATCCGCAAAGAATGGGTGATGCTTCATACGTTGGAACTCTCGGAACGGACTCAGGTAAGGGTTCTGGTAGTCTAAGCCGACGACGAGACCAATAGACACCATATTGTCCTCCATGTGGTAGCACCACGAACCACCGTATGTCTTGAAATCCAGAGGCCAGCCCAAAGTGTGTTGTACAAGGCCAGCCTGGTGTTTTTCAGGGTTGACTTTCCACACTTCCTTGATACCCAAGCCATATGTTTGCGGATCAGCACCCACTGCTTCGCGAAGGCCAAGCTCTCTGATCACCTTCTCCGACAGGGATCCATGAGCCCCTTCGGCAAACAGTGTCAAGGGTGCGTGGAACTCCATTCCCGGTTCGTATGTATCTTTTGGTTTCATCTCCTTGCTCAGGCCAATGTCATTCGTGATAACACCCTTGATACCGATCTTGTTCCCCTCTGCATCCGTCTCCCACACAGGATTTGCTCCGGCAAAGCCAGGGTAGATCTCTACGCCCAGGGCTTCAGCCTGTTCGCCTAGCCATGCGGTGACGCGCGAGAGTGAGACAATATAGTTGCCCTTGTTGGACATTTGGGGAGGATGCGGCATAGGAATCGAGGCTGACTCTGTGAGGAAACGCATGTGGTCTTCCAGTGCTGGCTGATTGAGAGGAGCGCCCATTTCCTTCCAATCTGGGAAAAGTTCATCGAGGGCGTTCGTCTGGATGACGGCACCAGATAGAATGTGATTGCCTAGTAGAGATGTTTAGCGAAAGATGAATCTGACTCTTGTTTACTTACCAACCTCGCCGCCTTTTTCCAAGAGAACGACGCGGACCTCTTCACCCTTTTCCTCAGCGAGTTGTTTGATTTTGATTGCAGCACTCAGTCCCGCCGGACCACCACCTACAATCAGAACATCGGCTTCGTCTACAGCTCGCTCGACCTCGTCCAAGTTGACGCCCACCTCCTCATCAGTGGGTGTCGCTTGATTTCTCTGCAGGGATGTACTGAAAGCACGGTTCTGGAGCGGAACTGCAGCGCTTTTTTGGAGGGGCGCGGTTGTTTGGTATGAAGTGGAAGATGCGTTACAGGCAGCCAGAGCTCCACGTTGGACCCAACGAGCACTTGTCTGTGTACTGGCACGAGCCGTGAGGCCTGTACAAGCAGAGGTAGCCAAGCGGCGAGAAGTGAACATCTTGCCAGCCGTGACGAGCGAAAAGTGGGATGGTAAAAAGAAGGACCGATCCCCCCGGTTCTGTACCTGAGGCTTGAACGCTTCAGCCAATCGTATACCTTCCTTCACCAAATCTTCTACACGCGTTTTCGAGCGGGTGTGCGTTGGGTTACGGAGTCTGTCCGTTTGCCCCGGTGTGAAAATTCCCTGGATGACGTACAAGGCGCGTACTACACTTTTACGTTCTTTGCGCATAAGTGCCATGTGGGCCACTTTCACATGAACGGCATTCACGCTCCGGAAAGACCGGAAATTTGGCTTGTGGGGACGCGTGGCAGAGGCTTCAGAAGGGAGAAAAGAGATCTGTGAATCAGGCTGAAAATGGATGCGTATCTATCTTCTTTGTACAACCATCCCACTACACTACACACTTGAAAATGCCCGCCATCCCCAAAGGAAAGCAAAATATCCTCCAAAAGTCTGATGACGATGGTGAGTAACCTGTATTTAGCACAACAGCCACGCTGAACATTTTCAGTCGTCATCGTCTCCGCCCTTCGTACACCTATCACCAAGGCCAGGAAGGGAGGTCTCGCCGAGGCATGCCCCGAAGACATGCTTGGCCATGCTCTGAAGGGAGTCATTGCTCAAAGCAAGATCGACCCCAAACTCATTCAAGATGTCGCTGTGGGCAATGTCTTGCCCCCTGGCGGTGGTGCCACTGTGGCCCGTATGGCTGCCCTTTGGGCAGGCATCCCCAACACGGCAGCCGTCAACACTGTCAACCGTCAGTGCTCTTCAGGTCTCGCCACTGTGAACCAGATTGCTCTGGAAATCGCAAGCGGCCAGATCGACATCGGTATTGGCGCTGGTGTCGAGAGCATGACGCAAAACTACGGTGCCGGTGTGATGCCTGAACGCTTCTCGGACACAGTCATGGAGAACGAAGAGGCCGCAGACTGCCTGATGCCCATGGGTATCACTTCGGAAAACGTCGCAGAGCAATACGGCGTGGACCGCAAGAAGCAGGACGAGTTTGCTGCCAAGTCCTACCAAAAGGCTTTCCAGGCACAGTCGCAAGGGAAGTTCCAAAGCGAAATTGTTCCTGTTGTCTACAACGACTCCGATGGTAATGAGCGAAAGGCAGACAAGGACGATGGAATCCGTGACGGTGTGACAGCCGAGTCTCTTGGCAAGCTTAAGCCTGCGTTCAAGAAGGACGGATCGACCCACGCCGGAAACGCCTCGCAAGTCAGCGATGGAGCTGCTGCTGTTCTCTTGGCTCGCCGTAGTGTAGCAAAGAAGCTCGGCTTGCCCATCCTTGGAAAGTTTGTGGCCGCTGCTGTCGTCGGTGTTCCTCCTAACATCATGGGTGTTGGTCCTGCCTACGCCATCCCCCGTCTCTTTGAGCTGACTGGCATCACCAAAGACGACGTGGATGTGTTTGAAATCAACGAGGCCTTCGCTTCGCAAGCCGTGTTCAGCGCTGACCACCTCGGCCTCGACTACAGCAAAGTGAACCCTGTTGGTGGTGCGATTGCCATGGGACACCCACTTGGTGCCACGGGCTCGCGTCAAATTGCCACCATTCTCCCCGAACTCAAGCGTGAAAAGAAGCAACTCGGTGTGACTTCCATGTGTGTGGGCAGTGGAATGGGTATGGCCAGTTTGATCGTCAGTGAGCAGTAAATTCAGATGGGTTCCCTTTTTCTCCAAAACATCTCGCAAATTCTACATATTTTGTGTTTCATGATCTAATTACATTTTGATGATATTAATATACTAGCGTGTCTGTCTGTGCGCGAATTATAGATAAGCTATGGGGGTGAGAAGATCTCTAGCCTCACTTACCATAATGTTGTCCAAGGCGCCTGTCTTCCAAATTGGTGCAGACCATTCCCGTCGTGAGCTGGTGGGATACGGACAAGATGTTCCCGATCCTAAATGGCCCCAAGGCGCAAAGGTGTGTCTGTCGTTTGTCGTTAACTACGAGGAAGGTGGTGAACACATTGCCGCCGGCGACAATGCACACACTACCCTGAATCAGGATGAGCATGCTGAGATGTTTCTCACAGAGTCGGGCGTGGCTGCTACAGTTCCGGGAGCCGCTCGATACGGACGCAACTTGGGTACGGAGAGCGGGTACGAATATGGAAGTCGTCGTGGGTTCCATCGAATCTTGCGTTTGTTTCAGCAAAACGAACTTCGTTTTACTTCCTGGGCTATTGGAAGGGCCGTAGAGCTGAATCCTCAGGTCGTACCGCTCATGGAAGATGCAAAATGTGAAGTAGCCAGCCATAGTTGGCGATGGATTGATTACTACAACGTCTCCGAAGAACAAGAAAGGCAGCACGTCCGCAAAGCCGTTGCAGCACTGCGAAACGCCTCTACACAGAATCGCATCCCCTTAGGATGGTATACGGGGCGTCAAAGCCTGCAGACAAGAAGAATCGTGTATGAGGAGTATCGCGAGTTGGGACTTGTGGACAAGTACTACGACTCGGATTCTTGTGAGTGTGCCCGGGCCGTGCAGCAGTTCCGCGTTGACTGAGATGGTGATTTGTAGACGACGAGGATCTTCCCTATTATGTCAATTCCCCCTCGCCCGCTGCTGATAAACCCTCTCCACCGCTTCTGGTTGTTCCGTACACGTTGGACAACAATGACATGGTACGTCTCATGAACACACTCGGGGATTTGTCTTACTCTCCTTCTAGAAATTCGGGATAGCGCCCGGCTTTTCGACATCTGAACAATTTTACCAGTATCTTAAGGATGCACTTGACGTCCTCATTGAAGAAGGTGCCGCAGGTCAGCCGAAGATGATGACTGTTGGCTTACACTGTCGTATCATTGGACGCCCCGGACGCTTCAAAGGTCTGCAGGACTTTGTGGCGTACGTCAAACAGCGTCAACAAGCCGGAGACGTCTGGGTAGCTACACGCAACGAGATTGCTGAACATTGGCGCAAGGTACATCCGCCGCCTTTGTGATAGTCATGTAGATAGATTGGAAGGTATAATACATAAAATGATGGACATCAATACTGTCGCGACCACTGGCCTCCCCCCGCTCGTTCCCGACCACCAACTCCTCTTTCCACACCGCCACGATTGCCCGGCCTGTTCGGATTGTGACACATGTTGGCAAAGTGGCCCGTTTCTCCACATTTGAAGCACAGCACGGTTTTCATGTCTCTCCTTCGGCCGCCCATGCCGCCGGCGTTGTTGTTGGAGTTCATGTCGTACGGATTGCCCTGCATCGTGTTGACGTTGTTCATCTCCATCGGCCTTCGGTTGACTTCCAAGCCTTGCATGGCAGCGCCACGGTCACGCGGACCGAATGCTTCGTCTGCCGTGAGTGGCTTGTGGGTCTGGACGGGCGAGTTGGAACGCGATGCGGTGGATGGTGGCGTGGCCTTGATGTGTCCCATGCGGCAATCTGGGCCCCAGGGGCAGAAGCCGGCAATGTAGCGAGGACACGCCGTTCTTCGAACATGTTTCTTGGGACATGCTGGGCCCTTTAGGCAAAACCCTCGATTGTAGTTCTCACATTCTCGGATCTTGGCTTTCGGGGCGACGTGCAGGTATAGGCATTCGTCTCCGCTATTGCAGTAGCCAAATGTGGCAAAGAAGCGACATTCGGGCATCCTCCTCAGATCGTACTCGTGGAGATAGTCACAGCTATCTCCTTTCTTACATAGACCTCTGAGCCAGTGTTTGCAGACTGTCCGCTTAGCAGGGTCTCGAAACACACGAGCTTCTGTAAAGTTCATTGGTCCGGGACTTTCATGCCGAAAAGGACATCGATTTCCTAGTGGACATTCGGGGTTTTTGGATGGGGTACGAATATGAGCCACATGTCTTGGACAAAGTTGTGCATCGCTCGTCAATTTCAGTGAGCTGAACTGGGAATGGGTCGCTGTCGTGGTGGTGGCGAGGTACTGCTCGAAGGCCAGTTGATTGTGATGGAAGTCATTGTATATGGCCTGGGCTGCTCGCGAAGTAGCAGGTGCCATAGCTTGTGCAGCCATGTCTGGCGTGACATGCCCGACTCCCTCGGTTGCCATCATGCTGCCGAGCAACGCAGGTCAAGATGGTGTGGTGCAGGAAAGGATGTGGCTGTCGTCTCCGCTCCATAATATTTTCGTCACGCGCCTCGAAAATTTAGCGTATTGGCTACAGCATCTTGACTTTCTGTTCCATATTTCTCGTCCATGGCGACGGACGAGCCTCAGGTTCCACGTCTACCTGATGTCAATGCCCGGCTGTTGAGCGCAAATGATCCCTCAGGCGTCTACGTACCTGTACGCATCAGTGGTATGCCGGAGCAGTGCTCCCAACCTTTGCGTTGGATCCCTGTTTGTGCCGGAGATGTTCACTTCGGGCCAGATCCTTGGCTAGAAATCATTCAACAGCTCATCCATCATCCCGAGCAAAGCAGCAAAAATATTCTCAGAGCAGATGTGATTCAGGAAGAACAGGGTGACAGCCACACATGTGAGGATGGTGTTCGTCTCCTTTGTTACACAAGGCGAATACTGCGTCCTCGACGTCCCAATCTGGACGCGAGTATGCCGCAAGATTGTCGTGTATACGAGACAGAGAATGGTTATTGTGCTACGATGACGCCCAGGAAGGAAGACGGCTCATCTTACCCGTCTGAACAAGCAGATATACCGTATTATCATCCAGCCGTCCGTTCCATTGCATTCTCTTATAGCAGGGGCCAAGACCAACAGTCAGGGACATTGGTCGTGCTAATCATCCCTTTTGCAAGCGAAGAATTGTTTGACGCCTTCAAGCAACCTCAACACCGACTTTCCCGAACTTCATTGTGGATCATTGCCCTACAAGCCCGTTTGGCTTGGGGAAGAGTGCACGGATACAAGAAGCGCATGACACATGACGTCCTCGTTGCCCGCAATGATTACATGGACCTGTATCAGACGCTGCGACAAAAGTATGCGAAAATCATCATAGACTCATGGGTAGAGAAGACCGATCCAAAAAAGCATGTATTTGAGGATATCGGCATTGCTACATTTCTCATCTTGCTTTGGAGAGATATGTTTCATAGCAGCCACGCTGTCAACACGCACGAAGGATCTCCGACTTGGGGCCGGCCAAAATGTTTCGTCGATATTGGGTGTGGGAACGGGCTGCTGGTCTATCTGTTGAATGCGGAGGGGTATCATGGACTTGGCATCGATCTCCGTGAGAGAAAAACATGGAATGTCGTACGGGCATTACCAGGCAGTGCGGATTTGAGAGAGGCAACACTGCATCCACATCGCATAGCAGCCAAGGAACAGGAGCCTCCATGGCCTCAAGGCGCTTTTCTCATCGGTAATCATGCCGATGAGCTCACATCATGGATCCCACTAATGGCAGCAAGCGACGACCTGTGTCCTGGGTTCATCAATATTCCCTGCTGCCGTTTCGGCTTGGATGGAGCAGTCTTCTCTAAAACGAAATACCGTGTACAAGAGGAGGATATTGCTCGACTTCTCCCGTCCGTACAAGAGCGATCTCTTCTTGAGAGCGTCATGACCGAGCTCCAACGCGGTCCTCCTACACTGAAGGATAGCACGTCTCGCAACGTTGCATACTTACGCTATTTGTCGCACCTTCACTTGCAAGCTGGATGGAAGTTGGAGAAAGAGGCTCTGCGGATCCCTAGCACGAAGAATTGGACAATTGTTGCCCGACAGCGTCTATTTGCACAAGCTGATACCTCTTTTCGTGACAAAGTTGCCCTCCGCATTCATCATTTGGCTATGACACAGGGAGCCACCTGGACAGCACGTATGGAGGCAAATTCCAAGTCCTTGAAAAGTCACTAAATGTCACTGAAAGCGGTATTTTGCATCAAAGAAAAGAAACCACTGAGAGCGGTATGCAGAACCTCAAAAAAGTTACTCAGGAAGACATGAAGTTCCTGCGAATAGCTTTCGAGCGACCGGAATTTCAGCGCAATACCAATGCAGTACATTGGCACTGATCTGTACAGTCATTCTTTCATCACCTTTGTATATTAACCATTCCATCAATGTTGACAAAGTATCTCTCGTCCATTGCATGCTTTTGTTTCATAATATTCCGGCATTTTCTAGGTACATGTGTCTGCTTTAGGCTTCGAGTTTGCCTTCCGCCCACATTTTGGTTTTGGTAGCCATTCTACAAGAACTTAGCATCTCTTCTTTCCTACTCATGCTACTCACTCTACTGCAGCTGTGGCCCAGTCTTCTCCATGGTTGTGCTTTTTGGTGCTGTTACCTAATCCGCTTCTCTCCAGAGCCTGTTCCTCTGTCAGCGCGGTTAACACGCCCAGAATCACAGGAACGCCGGTGTCCAAGCCGACCCGCATGAGACCATGGCAGCAAGATTCGGAGATATACTCAAAGTGCATTGTACTCCCTTTGATCAATACTCCGATAGAAATCACCGCATCGAACTGCTTTGTTGAGGCTCCACTGGTGCTCTTGGAAGAAGCACCGGCTGCCAAGTCTGTCAGACCGCCCATGAGATCCGATCCCTGTTGCGATGCCTGCACCTGGGATGCAGAGATGAATCTAGGCGAGATAAACTACAGAAGAATGTGAATACTTCATACGTACCGACTCGTAGCAATGGGAAGCTCCCAGCTGCCAGGTACACTCTCGATGACAATGTTCTCTTCCTTAACGCCGGCCTTGGTCAACGAGCGAACACATCCAGAGACAAGTGCATCAATACATTCCCTGTTCCAACGGGCATGGACGATACCAACACGCAGGGACTCTGCGTTTGGGAATGATTCAGGAGCAGGGCGAGCTTTCTTGTCAAGCATGATGAGCGGGATGAATGGAGGAGCGGAAGGAAGTCCATCGCCTGCGGGGGGCCGTGCGTATTCACACATTCACGCGATCCGTTCATTTCTATCCTGGCAGCGTTCACGGTGGAGATTTATGTACATACAGACGCATATATATTATACGGCTAAACAGTGTGGTGGTATAGACAGAAGGGTATGAGAAGTTCTGATCACATAATTAGCCATACTGCCTCGAGGAAATAGATATATTACTCACACCATGGCCACGAGAACCACCCACTCGTTTTGACATCTTCTACCGGGACACCGACTTCTTGGCTGTCGTGCTGTACAGCCGCAGCTCGTACCTTTCCAATGTGGTCAGTAGAGGATGAACACTCTATCAGTAACTTACACGCTCAAGAGCCTCTTCCTCTTTGACGGCCTCTTGTCTCTCATTCTCGATTTCCAGCAGAGCCTTCTCCTTCTTTGAGGCGGCTGCTTTGTAAGCTGCCTGGCGTTCTTGCTCTGCTGCTTTTTCTGCTTTGAGACGCTCCTTCTCAGCAAGCTTATTTGCAGCCAAATGTGCTTTGTGAGCTCTTGCATCAGCAACTTGTCTCTCTTTATACGCCTGTTGCTCAGCAGCTACGCGGTCCTTTGCGGCCTTGACTTCGGCTTTAATTCGCCCGTCTTCAGCTTTAGCGTACGCTTTTCTGCGGATTATAGAGGCGTTTGTCACCTCCTAGAAGCACAATATCAATGACAGACCTCTAATTTCTTCCAAGTAACTTACTTTCAACTTTTGGTTGCTTGCATTTGTCAGAGCATCCGTTCGTTTCTTTTGCAGCAATTCTACCTCACGACGAAACTCAGCTTCCGCAGCTACGGTAGCCAGCTTCAATTTGCGGTCGGCAGCGCTTTTTGCTTCTTTGGCTGCCAACTGTCTAACATGTAAGCACTGTTTAAAAGAGAATTGATGTAGGTAAACACACCTCAGCTTTTTCTTTCTGCTGTTCAGCAAGTAGACGAGCCGTCTCCTTTGCTTGCACCTCGGCAGTCATAGCTTGCGAGTCTGCAGACGTTTCCTTCTTACTAGCATCTGCTGCAGCAATTGTCTCCAGCTTGGATGCTTCTTGTTCAGCAAGTTTTTGTGCTTCGAGAGCTGCCTCTTCCTCCTTGTTGGCCTGTCCAAGAGCTTTCCGTAGAGCATTCATGAACACTGCTTGAGCTTTCTCTTCCTTGGCGCCCACATCGGTGTTAATTTTCTCGTAAGCCACTTGACTACGCTTCGCAAGATCATCTATGACTTCCTTGGTTGGTGTCGGGAGAATTTCGATGCCGAGATCTTTTGAAGTTGTCTCTGCTATGACATTCGCATCTGCACTATTCTCATCTTTCTTCTTCGCAGTTTTCGAAACGGAGAGTGCACGCTTCAAGTTACTTTTGACAGGTATAGCCATAGCGACGGAGTAAATTGATCAAGAACTTGCGAGTTAATGACAGAGCGGACAAGTAAGAGTGTCTTATGCTAAGAGTCTCGGCTCTTTTGTATTTTCTCAATGACTTGCATGACCCCTGAGTCCAGGTAGATTTATCTCAATTACTCGGAGCGCTCATGTTGTGCAATTTTAGCGCGCCTTTCTCGTTCAGGGGTTCTCCCGGCCCCTAAACTTACATGCCAATCTAGCCAGAGCTTTCTACGACCCATTTGTATAGTGAAACAGTGAGCCGTTGCAATGCAGCTACATTCTGGAATACATTCTCTCTGCATTGTAGCGTGAGAATGTTTCAGGCCATCTATTGCGCGTCAAGATCTCAAGAGATGCGAAGCATATGTATTAAACAAATTTTAGTGACACGCTCTCGGCCATGGAAAGGTAAGATCCTTAGAGATCCTTGTTGCCACGGCCAGGACGGAGACCGCGGACGACGTGACCAGCTCGCCACCTAGATAGAGAAAATATTAGCAAAATGGCACGTTCGAGAACTTCACACTACGCACATTTCCTGAGCAGCGATCTCGTCTGTCTCCTTGTCGTAGTCCTCGCGGTACGTGGGTTTGCTGGCGAAGTCGAGAGTGCGCTTGGTTTCTGAGCCGTCTCTGACGGATTTGTAAAGGCGCTCAAATACCGGGCGGTTGGCCTTCTCAAATTCTGGGGCCCAGTCTAGCGCACCACGGCGGGCAGTGGTGCTGCAGGCCTTGTACATGTAGTCCATACCGTGCTCGCCAACGAGAGGGTACAAAGACATGAGAGCTTCCTCGCAAGTCTCGTTGAAGGCTTCTGATGGGCTGTGGCCGTTGGCACGGAGCACATCGTATTGAGCCTTGAACATGCCTTGGATACCACCCATGAGACATCCACGCTCACCGTACAAGTCAGAGTATACCTCACGCTCGAATGTTGTTTCGTAGATGTAACCAGAACCGACAGCAATACCAAGAGCCACACTCTTCTCGAGGGCCTTGCCTGTCACATCCTGGTGCACAGCGACAGAGGAGTTAATACCGGTTCCAGCAAGGAACTGAGTGCGGACTGTGCGACCGCTACCCTTGGGAGCACAGAGGATAACATCGATGTCTGAGGGAGGGATAACTCCGGTTTGGTCCTTGTACACGACGGAGAAGCCGTGAGAGAAGTAGAGAGTCTTCCCTTTTGTGAAATATTTCTTGAGCGCAGGCCACTGCTCACTTTGTGCAGCATCACTGAGCAGGTACATGCAGATAGTTCCCTTCTCGGCAGCTTCTTCAATTGTGAAGAGGTTCTAAGAAAGCGAAAGTGAGATAGGAACCAAACATTCCTCAAGTTCTTACCTTTCCTGGCACCCAGCCGTCCGAGATAGCTTCTTTCCATGAGTGACCGTCCTTGCGAACACCGACGATGACGTTCAAACCGTTGTCACGAAGGTTCAAACCTTGACCATGGCCTTGGCTACCGTAACCGAGGAGAGAAATTGTGTCGTTCTTGAAATAGTCTTGCAACTTCTCCAGAGGCCAGTCCGAGCGCTCGTAGACAACTTCCTTGGTCCCAGCAAAGTCGAGTGTCTTCAGACCACGTTGCTGGATAGACACAGGCTTCAAAGACGTCTCCTTAGCAGCTGTGCTGGGGCGGATAGCCGCACCAACCAAGCTGGACAGTGATCTAGTAGCAGAGGGCGCAGCATTGCGGCTGGCAGAGCGCAGCGAAGCACGAAGGGCTTGACGAGAAATCGTAGGCAGCGACATGATATGTGTAGTGAAAGTCACAAGCCAACCTGTGCTTCGCTTCAATTCTCGTTAACTCTTTTTTCATCCCTGCCGTCCTCTTCCGTCAGAAAAAATACGCAATGACTCTTCTTCTCTTTTTTGTCACGCGCGTCCCACAATCCGTCGTAATGACAGGAGACACGTGATCACACTACACACGCAGAAGGAACTTGCCTCGCTACAGATGATATTCTAATGACACATTGAGACTACTTTAATAAATAATCGGCAGCAGATTCGTGCTCCTTGGCTTGCATGATCTTTCTTGCAGCCTTTGTCATATCTGAAAAGAGTGGGTTAGGGTAATTAAGAGTGTATCCCGAAGAGACATACCATCATCAGTTACCCAGTCCCGATCATCGCGAATAGCAAAGAGACCTGCCTCTGGAGAGGGAATGAGCGGTGTGTGAAAGCAGAATGATTCTACGTACCAGTCACAACATTGCGAAGATCGGCAGCATTGACACCTTCTGTCAGTCTAAGAGCAAGATGTTAGATTGTTCTTTTCGAGAGCTTAGCCACTCACTTGACAATAGAATCTAGATCAAGCGCTTGTTTCTTTGCCACAGGTCTCGTGTGGATCTTGAGAATTTCCAGACGAGCCGACTCGTTAGGCTGAATAAGGTAAAGCATTAGGGGATACTGCGCGGCTCGTGGTCATACGTACGAGAGGGATATGGATCTTTCGGTCGATACGTCCAGGCCGCATCAGCGCGGGGTCCAAGGTATCCGGTCGGTTGGTAGCAAAGATGATTTTCGTCTTGCCTAGGTTGTCGAAACCATCTAATTGTGAGAGAAGCTAAAGACATCGGAGTGAGCAAATTCACACCATTTGCGCATCCAGCTCACCTCCATCAGCGTGCGCTGAACTTCCCGATCGGCAGATGTACCCTCGCTGAATCTCCGTCCACCAATGGCGTCCAACTCGTCCATGAAAATAATGGTGGGTTCGTGATCTTTGGCGTATGCAAACATCTCTCGGATCAGCTTTGCAGAACTTCCAATGAACTTGTCCACAATCGCGCTGGCGACCACCTTCAAAAAGTTTGTGTCAAGAGTGGCAGCAACAGCACGGGCAAGTAATGTCTTTCCTGTACCCGGCGGTCCATAGAGCAACACACCCTTGGGCGGTTTGATTCCCACACGTTGGAACAACTCGGGGTTCATGAGAGGCAGCTCGATTGTCTCACGAATCTCGCGAATCTGTTCAGACAAGCCACCAATACCCGCAAAAGATGCTCCCGCAGGGTCTTCCATGGACATGTTGTATACCTGTGGATCTACTTCCCTCGGAAGAATACGCATGATCGTGAGGGTAGTCATGTCGAGCGATACACGGGTGCCAGATTTGAGCTTATGCTTGGGTACTGTACTTCGGCAGCCAACCAAATATCTCGGTCCCGATGAGGCTTTCACAATGACTGAAAGAACGTGAGTCGACTTGTTCCTTCCGCACACTAGGTACTTACACCGCTCACTATCGAGAGGTTTGAGGAGCTCTGCAATGATCTGCCCAACAGACTGGAGCGCCCTAATTCCGTCTTCTGTCGAGTCGTATTTCTTTTCCAAGTCTTTTAGACCGAAGCGGACTGGAATTCTGTCAGCAATACCAACGACACACACAGACTACTTACGCTTCTTGAGGCCCTCCGAGAGCTGTTCATGGTTCTTGAGTGCTTTCCTGTATGATTCCAGAGCCTGTGATTTGCGAGGATCATCAGGAGAGAGGTCCATCTGGCCTGCACCGGCCGACGAGGAAGCCGTATCAGCAGACATGGTGTCAGTGTGTTGGTAAGGAAGATCGCCTTGTGCCAGTACAAGCTGTTTCGGGCCGCGCGTCAAAGTGGATCTACGCGTGGCCAAAGCGACAGTCAAGAACCAAGCCACATACACGAGAACGTCCACATTTTTTCGCCAAGTGTTTGGAAGAGTGCCTTCACGCTATGGTAGCAGCTTTCGTTCGCTCGACGTCGCTGAGGGCATGCGCCACGCTCGTCCGGCCAGCATATGGGACCGTTCCGTCCATTGCAGCATGTGCCACACCGCAGTATAGAAGAGCGCTGAGCCATTCATCTCAAAAAGCGGCAGAAGTGGCCGATGTGTCGCTCGATTCGTCCAGTGCTGCTAGCGGTAGTTCGTCAAAGGACCACAGTGCTGCCCAGAAAACCGACCATGCGATTCGGTCGACTCGGGAAGCATTGGAGAAGAAGAAAGAGCAAAAATTCGCTGAATATGAAGAGTTACTCAAGCAAAAGGCCGCCTCGTGAGTGTTCCCATCGACGTTTGTACGCCGAAGATTGATCTTCTCGGACAGACAAGGATTCGGTTCTGTAGAAGAGATGCAGCGCAAGCGAAAAGAAGACCGGGAAGCTTCGAAAGCGACCGAGGATGTCACAAAGAATACATTTGCTCATCATGACGCCAGCTTGAGTGAAGCCGATGCCAAAGTCGCAGCCGAGATCCGCTCCAGAGTAGAAGCCGAAGCAAAGCGCAAGCTTGAAACAGGCGATTTCAGTAGTGGACCGGGCAAGCTCAAGGTAAGTCAAGCAAACATGTCCAACAAAGGACGTACTGACATAACATTGGATGTATAGACTCTACGTGACATCATTGACGTAGATCGGCTGTCGGCGGATTCGCCAAGCAAGATAACACAACTGTGGACGCAGTATCATACTTTGAAGAACAAGCTGTCGGCAGTGATCCCTGCAAAGCAGTATGCGGAAATGGTTGCCAAGGCACGTCAGTATCCTCAATTTATTCTTCCACTTCCACGGACAATTGTAGGTTCCATCGAAGGGGATACAGCCAATGTAGCGCCTGGCGAACGAAAGCAAGGCTACGAAATGCAGTACATGGAGTGGGGCTTCCTGCCAAAACCCGCGTCTGTAGAAGACAGAAGCGGAGAAGCGCAGGACATGGTGGAGCAGCTGACACCCGAGGAGAAGGACCTGATCGCCAAGACACCACCATCTACTGTTCTCTTCACGCCGCTGGCCGAATACAAGCTACGTCAAGAGTACGCTCAGCCCGTATTGGTGCTATCGCATTTCACGGAGCTCGCTTCGTCCAAGGGCATTGTACTGCTACGTGGCGAAGTGACCGGCGCAGACGAAGCGGCGGTAGCGCCCACTGGTATTGCAGCAGCGACTGCTGCGTCAAAAGCGGGGGAAACTTCCGCGGAGAAGCTAAGCAACTTACAGAAGCCGTTGCAAAGCCAGGGTAAGCTGTCGCAACAGGATGCACAGCTGCTCACCGTTACGCTGCAGCGCTTCTACATGCCCAAAGCACCAGGCGTCGACACACAGCCTGGCGAAGAAGAACGCCAAGGACTCCTAGACGCATTTCATGGAGACCAGGAGCGTTTCGACATTGATGCACTTTGCAAAACGGCGTTTTTGACATAGCTAGATGAAAACTTGTAAAGTACGGGTGTGCAATGTGCAATGTGCAATGTAAAAAGATGGATCACGGGCATGCAATGTAAAAAGATGACATTGTTTCACTTTCACAGACTACATGGTGTGCAGATGAGCAACTTTTGTCGAAGAGTCTCCTAGGGCTTGACCCAGAGATCGATGAAATCATTGACATTCAAGCTGGTCAGCTTTCCGTGGTCCATGGTCAAGTCGAGCAGCTGCTTCTTCTTGGCGTCGTCAAAGTGGCCGTCGAGGTGCTTGGCCAGCTTGGCTTGGATGAGAGGAATGGCCTCTTCACGGCGACGCGCATGGCCCACAGGGTAGTCCATGCCGTGCTCTAGCACGGTACCATCGTTGAACTCGACAATGACGGTGTTACCGATGGAGCGCTTCTCGGGCTCAAGGTACTCCTCGGTGTAGCGAGGGTCTTCCTCATGGTATGTCTTGTTGCGTAGGTCGTCAATGCGAGGGTCCGCGGCGAAGTCGTCGTTGTACATGTGAGGCTCGAGCTTGCCGTGGATGAGAGGAACAGCAACCATGTAATTGATGGCATGGTCTCTAGCGGCATAGTTCTCGAGAGGACCAGTCTTGCAGATAATGCGGATAGCAGCTTCTTGTGTGCGGATGGTGATCTTCTTGATGTCATCAGTGTTCTTGCCGGCATCTGTCATTTGCTTGTGGAGGATGACAGCGGATTCGACAGCAGTTTGCGAGTGGAACTCGGCAGGCACAAGCTTGAACAGAACGTTCTCCATGACGTAGCTGGTGTATGGGCGTTCAAATGTGAATGGTTGGCCCTTGAAGAGGACATCGTAGAAACCCCAAGTCTTGGCGGTCAACACACTGGGGTATCCCATTTCTCCCTTCTGAACCAAAAGAGCAAGGTTCACGGCACGAGAGCAGGCGTCACCGGCGGCCCATGACTTACGTGAGCCAGCGTTAGGCGCATGGCGGTAGGTACGCAGGGATTGTCCATCGACAAACGCTTGAGTGATGGCGTCCACAGTTTGGTCACGAGAGTTTCCGAGCATCTTAGAGACGACGGCGGTGGAGGCGACCTTGACAAGGACGACGTGGTCAAGACCCACACGGTTGAACGAATTCTTGATGGCCAGGTTTCCTTGAATTTCGTGTGCCTTGATCGCGGCGGTCAGGACGTCTTGGACCTTGAGGGGCTCCTTGCCTTCAGCGACAGCTGTGCGAGACAGCCAGTCTGCAACAGCAAGGATGGCACCCAGATTGTCAGAGGGGTGACCCCACTCGGCAGCCAACCAGGTGTCATTGAAGTCGAGCCAGCGGATCAGTGCACCGTTGTTGAAGGCTGCACGGATTGGATCCAGCTGATAGTTTGTTCCGAACACCTTGGAGCCATTTGGTACCACAGTTCCAGGGACAACTGGTCCACACACGGCAGCGGCTTGGGGGAAACGGAGTGCTTCCATACCGCATCCAATAGAGTCCATCAGACAGAGACGTGCCGTGTTGTAAGCAACGTCGGAAATGTCCTCGAAGTTGTGGACGTAGTCTGCGATGTCTTGAACGACTCTGTAGTGAGAAGGAAAAGGTAAGCGATTTCTCTTGCCTATATGGTATATACTCACTGGTCATAAGGAGGACGGATGTTGTCCTCACCAAGGCCACCACCACCCATGACGCGGGAAGATACAGAAAAGTTACGGGCAGGAAGGGGAGTGACGGCTTGTGTAGCGGTCACAGAAGGACGAGAACAGAGAGTCTGGATACGCGATGCGGATGTGAGAGAGCGTACAGATGTAGCGGTCCGAGCTGAGGTACGAAGACTGTTGGACAAAGTACGAGAAGCTAGGCACGTTACCATGTTCGACGTGCGTGCGACAACAGTGTGGTAGTCGTGAAGAGAGTATGGACGAAGAGCTTGCTTCTAGATGAACGTATTCACGACTTCAGTCTGTGCGTTCCCCAACACACGGTTCTGGTGCCATACCGGCTGCCCGAGGTCGAAATGGACATCTTCTCGCTTCTTTCATACGGAAAAATAGCGCGGTACCCGACCCTTTCCCACTACGCGGTTCCGGCCCAGCATGAGCCGTATACTGTTTGATCCGACAAGGTCCGCCTAAACACGTGAACAATCAGATAAATTTTTGGGACGAGAGTGCAGCCAACAGACGATCTCGTATCGGCGGTCATACGGAATGACAGAGGAGAAACACAAAGAACGTAAGCGCGAGGAAGAAAACAAGTCAGATGCACTTGCCGCTCTTGAAGCGCACTTCCAGAGTACTTTCGATGTGGATCATATAAAGCCGGTCAAAGCTTCGAAGCACAGCGATACACGGCGTAAAAAGAGGAAGACAGCTTCACGAGATGCTGACGAGGAGCAAGAATACAATCGGACGATGTCCAATCTAGACAGAGTGGACAAAGATGGAGTCGAAAAAATTACATTTTCTCAGAGTGCTTCAAAACCTCCATCCAAATCGGCTCCCGAGACTGTTATCTTTGGTCAAACAGCGGATATCCCCTCTACATCGTTCGATAGAGGTAACCGGCGGAAATTTATGTCATCAAAGATTGATACGAGGGAACAGAAAGATGAAAATTCATTGAAGAAACAGCAAGCGTCCCAAAGAATTGGTACGGAACAAGAACAGGAGGAGGAGGAAGCCATGCTTTCCAACGATCGTGAGCTGTCATCCCTGCTCAGTACAACCCTCTTTGCTCCCGGTGCACAAGACGAGCGCAGAGCCAATGGGAAGCGCAACTTGGGCTCCAATGATACGTTAGCTCGCCTTATGGAACTTGGCAAACCGACGTTGACCAATCAGCCACGTTCAGATGGTCGTGGCTTAGGTGCTTCCATGCTGAAAGCGCAAAATATGGGACGAATGCCTGCGAACATGAGACACGGTATGCGTCGCGTGGAAGCCATGAAGAATGAGAAATCGATTGCTCGAGAAAAGGAGCTTGGCAATTACCATCATAGCATCAAAGGACTTGTGGGAACACATGGCCGACAGGGAACGGATTTGATCATGGGTACAAAAGACAAGGACCGCGCCAAGCGCACGAGACAGCGTGGCCTGGGGATGGGACTTGGATCTTTCCAGAACGGAACGCTGAAGTTGAGCGAGAAGGAAGTCGCCCGCATCAACGGAACCGGCAAAGCAAAGCGAGGCAAGCACTAAGTTTCGCACATTCATTTATTGAGGACAATGTATTTTTCATCATCACTGTAACAATATATTGCATGTTAGATATGCTTATTACAGTATTCCAAGAGCCGTTTCTCCGCTTCAGGCATCCCATCCTCCAGAGTAAACGGCTCAAGGCCCATCGCTCGGCGTGCCATACTGTTATTCACGTCTTGGTCGGTACCTCGGTCCACATGCTGACTCTCGCCTTGTCCTCCAGGGAAGTCATGGGGAGGGATACCCTGGAAAAAGGCATTGCGCTGAGCGACAATGTATTCGAAATTAGCTTTAGTAAGGGGAATGGCCGGAATATACAAGACACTGGAGTCTTGCCCAAAAGTACCATTGTGTTGGCCCTCGACAGCGTGGACCACGTCGCAGTGCCACAAGGCCATGTCACCTGGTTCAACGCGGGGAATACTCGTCATAGTACGGTCTAGACGGAGATGAGGGTGTGTTGTCGAATCAAGCTCTATATTCCGTCCCAAAGTGCAACCATCAAAGTGTGAATCGTCAAGATGGAATTTCCAATTTTCTACTGATAGATATGCTTCTTCGTTGTTGTCGCTCTCCGCGAGAGTTTTGATGGGCCGGAAAAAGGGACGAAGAATTATGTAGGCTGTAGCTGCCTTCAGAATCGGAAGCACTCGGAGAGTGCCTTCGTTCGCACCCGTAGAGGACATGCTCAGCCAGCCTTGTAAGGGGCGAAAGACGGAGCAGGCCCCAGCTCCATTGTACATGTCTGTTCGAGCCCCAAGCCTCTCCGCTTTTTCTCCTAGACTCCAGCTATCATGCTTTTGCCAATCCAAATATAAGGCACCGTGAGAATCCTTTTTCGGCTCCAAGATCGACGACCAGCATCCTCGGAATGTTTCATCTTCCCATCGTTCTACGCCTCCCCCATCTATATGGGGACCCAGAGCAAAGGCTGAGTCGCCAGGCATGCGGATGCGAAGTCGGTCACAATACGACAAAGGATTACGTAGGGAGGCTGATCGTTCCAGGGGCGCAACGTCAGTAAAGCCAGATTTAGAAGTTTGACTTGGCGTATTCCAAAGCGATAAAATGGCTTGAGATGCTTTCAACAGTGATGTATGCCCTATTTGAAAAATGAATCATCAGCCATAGCAGACGTTCGCGCTACAAGCGTACCTCTTGCTGCTAATTGTGATTTACTCCAATACAGTTCAAAAACCTGGCGATCATGCTCTGGAAAACCTAAAAAGCGGTGTCAGGGTTCGCCTAATATCTTTTGAAACACCACACCTTTTGTTTGAGGATTCTTTTCAATGTACTCTCGAATTTGTTGCTTCCAGAGAAGAGCTACAGAGGCAGGCACGACATTTTTGAGAATGATGGTTCCGCGTTCGCGTAACGCAATCATGTTATCATGCCCAATCCACTCCTCAGCGGGCTTTCGTTCTACGGTTTGATCGCCGGGATAATGAACCTGTGGGATCATTCCTGCTCCATGCAGACTTGCCTCTCGTGTCTGTGTTGCCAAAGCAGCAATGATTTCTTTCCACGCTTGTTGTAAGGCTAGGGCATGCTCAGGGGACATCACTAAGCTCTTCTTGAGCTGTAAGAAACGCGATGGTAGGGCATCAGAAAGGCTGCCTCCGGAAAGTGTTGCGAACACAGATGCGATTGTACCCTCTTCTTTTGGTCTTCGTGATTGCGGGGGTGAAAGATTTGGCTGCTCGCTATGGTGCGCCTGGTTAGCAACATGCAATGTCACAGGCGTTGATACAAAGGTCCGCAACGAGTGTCTCAAAGCGATTGAAGAGGATCTACGAGTGCCGCTATAGAACAACCGTGTCACTTTGGATATCATAATGATCGAAGCAAGGAGAGAGGATTTTTTCTGACGAGGAGAGGTGGGAAAGTGCTTTTTGTATTTACGCGGAGGGCACAGATTATCCACTATCGGCACCCCGACGGCCCGATAATTGGCCGATAAGACTCTCTTCCTTGCACGTTGTTTCATCTGGTTCGTATGCTCAAATACTACACAATCTCTCCTATATTCTCATCAAAAAGCGAAAGTACTTCATTTTTTCTCAATGCAACTGTCTTAGATACCATACCACCAATTCTGTATCACGTGGTGCATTTCGATGACCAGGGATTGCGTTAGCCTTCCCTCCACATTAATAAGATCTTTGTCAGCTTTGGCGAATGCGTCGTTCCTGACAGGGTCGCAGCGAGGATGTGTCATCAATAATGAATAGTAGAAAGTCAGGTAGTCGTCAATGCCAATCCATTCTCCTTTAGAACACCATGGCCAACAACGCTCAAGATTTGAATGAAGGCGACAAAGTTAGGTGAGAATGCGATGCTATTGTACGCTATCTTCTTACGCTCAAACTAATACCAAAAGTTGGAAGTGGGGAAGTGGCCGTACGTATTATTTTTGACACGCCTTAACGATACTAACAAAAATCTAAAGACCCAAAAGGTGTTGTCAAAGATGTAGTAGAAGATGAAGCTGAAGTCAAAACAAAGCGAGGTAATACTATCTCCAAAGATGGAACATCAGACAATCCAGCAGTGGTACTGAAAACAGACTCGGGAAGCGACGCAATCAAACGAGTAAGTTTGCTGACTCTCAAATATGTGCAAGGCCTAAGTTTCTTCTAAAGGCATCTGAGCTCGACGGGGTCAAACCTTAAAAAAAGGAGCGATACTGTGTCGGTTTAAAATTTATTCATTCTGTCTTACTCCAATGTAACGCTTGTTGTGTGGATAAAGATGGCATCAATTCGCTTTAAATATGTCTAGTTTAGAAGTAGAGATCTGCTTTGATACTTTAAATTTGTCAAATCCTGTTGTTGTTCGTCTATCCGTGCTTGTTCAGAGCAATCTACTCTACTACAGAAAATCGGGATATTAATTAATGGTCGATTTATTCTCTAACTAACCCTAAAACATCTTTACTCTTTGGGTGAAAGATACTGCGGTGATCCCGGGGGGCTGCTGTTCGACCGAAAGTCGGCCTGACCGCCTATGTACTGTAGTAGAGCATTACACGGGGCCGCGAGGACCCCAAGAAGATATATGAGTGCTGACAGATGTAGACTAAAAATAGCAAGATCTACTGATCCTCCTGAATGACTTTGAAGTGATGATAGTGGTGGATATACTGTCCAACCTGTACCTGCTCCTTGTTCTACAAAAGCACTAGCTAGTAGAAGAATTAGTGAAGCTGGCAGAAGCCAAAAAGAAATATTATTTAGTCGAGGAAATGCTATATCTGGAGCACCTACTATTACGTATTCTATTCGCAGGTTGGTCTGCTAATTCTAAATATGCCTTTCTAACTTAGTGCTATTCCATGGATTGGACAAGATTTTGTTCAATTTGTATGGGGTGGATTTTCAGTTTATAATGCTACACTAAATCGATTCTTTTCTCTACATTATCTTGCGGCCCAGGTATGGACACGATCTCGCAGGAATGGAGGCCATAGTAAAGAGCTGGCGCCCAGAGCCATGGCCCGTTGGAAAGGCTTAAACAAAACTACCCCACTGGGGCCCGTCATGGCACCGCAACTGTACCCAACTGGCTTAGAGGAGTGTTTGAACTATTTATTGGACCCATTTGTTATCGGAAGTGTAAGTTTGGAGCCTAAGTGTGTCATTCATGCGTATAGTCGCTGTGATGACGACATATGCATAAGATGATCTCGTCCTTTGGTGGAGGCGAAGGTCCTCTCAATAGGGTTAGTTGCAGTGTTCATTCTGATCATCTAACCTAACCTATCTCTTTCTTTGAGGAGAAAGAAAGATTAACACCGTGCTTTCCAAGCCCATCCTTTCCGAGAAAGACTTTGCCACATTTAATATTAGTTGCGTGGTCAGCGAGCAGATTAGAAATTTCTTTCAGTATAAGCACAAATTCCATTAACGGTTGCGCACTTGATTTGATCTATGTTAACACCATAGAGTTTCCCCATCTGAAGGCATAAAAATTATGAGCAGTACATCGCGGATGTCCACGCAAACTTATTGTGTAGATCACATCCTTGTTAGTCCCATCAAATATCTACCATATATTGTTCGAGGTTCGAGAATTGCAGGGTTTGAGGGGGCCCGAAGATTAGCACGATCACCGTGGTGCATTCCAACGCAAAATGTGGTATCTGTTGTACATTTGACATGCCCTATATTGGTTTCAAAATTTCTTCAGTATCAATTCATAGTAAACACAAGCTGAGATTCTGTTATAGCAGTAAAACGTTTACTGACGATGAACACAAAATTGGTTTCAAAATTCCTTCAGTATCTAAACACAGGCTAAGATTCTGTTATAAAAGTAAAACACTTACGAACGATAAGCACAAATGTTGTAGAATTTCATTGCGTACTTTAGAATTAAATCTGTTTTTTGCGGCCGAGAGTTATAGCTTCACATCAATCTTACACAGCAACCGCAACTTCATCAAGCAGTAAATATGAATCAGAAGCACTATATAATCAGAAAAAACACAAGCCATATTGGAACCACCCACGACGATCGCTTACAACACATACATACTTTCGTAGCAAGTACGGGCTGCGAATATTTCCATTCCAAAAACTTTTCCAATTGCAATCAACTTGATCATGTCGAATACCAGTAACATTCCTATAAGTTCGTCAATATGCACATGCTCAGCACCTTCTCAGGGCAAAAGTAATGCTAACATGGCAGAGTTGCCACATAATTCAAACGACAACATCATAGCAAAGCTCCTAAATATGGTAAATACATACAACAAAAAAACCATCAACGAGCTAGAACGTAACAAAAATCTAAAACAGGAACTCCAAAAGATGCGGCAACAGAATAATAGTCTTCGAAAAGCATTTAAGGACCATGAACGAAGCATGAGGAAAGAGGCATCAATAATGAGGAGAGAGGCATCAAAAATGAGGAGAGAGGCATCAAAAATGAGGAAAGAGGCATCGGAAATGAAGAAAGAGGCATCACAAGTGAAGGAAGAGGCATCACAAGTGAAGGAAAAGGCATCGAAAATGAGGAGAGAGGCATCGAAAATGAGGGAAGAGACATCTCAAGTGAAGAAAGAGGTGTCGCAACTTAGGAATAACCTTTTGAATACGACCAGCGACCCGAAATCCGATGGTCAAACCCGAGCCCGCGAGACAAGGAGTTTATTTGTCACTGCATTATTCAAAAGCGAATGGGTCGCAGGAGAAAATGATGACCTTCCACAATGTACATCAACAGTATGGCGATCAACTTGAAACTACCCAGAATCTTCCCAGGAAAAATTGCCAACGAGAACAACGTCAATGTAACGGTTATTCATTAGTGCCACTATTTGATATAATTTTGTCTTTGTGAGAAGTGCTGATCAGAAATTGTGAGGCTGTAAACCTCAATACAGGGTATAATTGTACGAAAATGAGCGAAGGAAACCCCAAAGCAACCGTTTTATGAGTTAAAAGATTTCTGTACGAAAGGAGATTTTCCTGCAGCGAAAGCGAAGAAACACTGAGGCAAAATTCCGCGCCTTGCATCATCTTGGTTTATGCAGTAAGGAAATCTTGATACTGTCATGCGGAATCTGGGCGCTGTCCTTCCCGACCTCAACAAACTTCGATTCCTAAATCCAGGTGCCCACATTTTAGTCGAATGTAAATCTGTCAAGTGCCATTTGGCGATCGTGCCAGAGATTCCAAGGCTGATCCCAATGAGCAAACACAGTCACACATCTCTCGACGCCTGTCTGACGCCCTATGTATACTTCCAGCTCATTGTCATAACGCCGACCGTAAAATGCTCAAGGGCAAACATTCACCCTAACTTGTACATATCTCGTCTATCTTATACTTTTCGAAATCCAAAAGTGCCTGAGGAGGAAGTCAGGTCTCTAGTATGTGATGGCCAACATGCTACCAAGTGATTGGCTCCAAACTCGGGAGGTTCGTAATAGTACTATGAGATACATTTAGCCTGAAAGACCATCACGGTACGCACGACCGGACTTTATTTCTTTCTACGTTTTACCATGAGCGTATTGACAGGAGTAGCCGTAATACTAGAAGAGCCGTTTGCTACAGGTTCACCATCCCTTTTCCACTTGTCTTCTGCAGCCTGCAACTGTTGGCTGCTGTATCCACGCATGATGACAGAATCCCATATATACCCCTGACCGACATCGGCTGCGTTGTCCAACAATTGCTGCCTCTCCGCGTCATCTACACCGAGATGTTCTTTGAGGTTGCCTTTGCGTTGTATAGCATGTCCCAGAGCAGACTCCCAATTGCGAGTCAATTCCCGGCTCGCATCTAGACTCGACCAATTGCATGCGTCGATCATGAGCCGTTTGAATATGATGTCTTGCAGTATATTGTGAGGAAGCGCGAGGGGTTGGCTATGCAACCCTTTGAAGCGTCGTCCGTTTCCGCTTTCCATTTGACTGACGTCTTGATGCTCATGATACTCCAATCGAGTGAACAAGGCAACAAAGACACCAACGGCATTTCCGGAACAGCACTCCTGCCGAAATGCCATTCTTTGCCAAAACTCGTCGGCACTTATTGCATTCAGAGAGGCGCGCTCTTTCATGAGCTGTTTCTGCGTAGAGCTCAATTTCACCGGAGAGGGAGACCCACTAAGCGCCGCTGATCGCCCTCTTCTGCCTCGACGACGGGGTGTACCGGGAGGTGGTGTTGCCATCGAACTTTCGGAGTCGTCTTTTGCGTGGTGTTTTGGTGTGGGTGTTTCACTGTGCGTATCGGGAGCAGGTCGCTTTTTGGATGTATCGTTTCCCACATTCTCGTGAGCATCACGCGCTAGCTCGGCAATGAATCGACTCTTGGGATCATCGGGGAAGTGCGGTAGGAGTGTCGCAATGCTGTTTGGGTCCAACAGCTGATCCCCTTGCTCAGCACGGAAATGTGGTCCTGCCAATGGTAGAGGAGGTAATTGTTGATCTGGCGTATGGAGAGACGTGGCCCCCTTCAGCGAGTAAGGATATCCATAGACCCAGCCAGCTTCTGCCAATGCTTCAATTCCAGTTGGTAAAGGAGACTCTTGATCGACATTGGCTGCGAGATTCTTATTAAATGAGGGTGGAAGGGGCAAAAGCTCATGAGATTCCAGGCGATCATATCCGGGGACGATATAGAATGGTCTGCTATCGAGAATCTGGTGTTTAGGGAGCCGACGTACGCGGCAAACAACACTTGTTACGATCGACCTCCACCATTTGATCAATCCGCCATCGGACAGAACGTGCTTTCCTTGGTTATCATTGGAAGACGGGAAGAGATAGGCACCTTGCGCTCTAGCCAGGATATGAAGGGATAGGTGGTGAACAGTGGGCGACCTGCCCGTGCTCTCCCAGTGACTCAAGCTGGTAAAGTGAAAGATGAAGGCCTCCGTGAGAAGACGAGTAATGCTTGTGCTTTTGTCGAAAGTCTGTGTGGAAGAAGTGGAGGAGGAAGGTGTCGTCTCGGTCCGGAGACGTCGCTTGACCTCGGAACCAGCCTCAAGATAGGGCAAGAGATGTTTTGGAGGATACTTGGGTCCCCAACCTGAAGAATCGAGCTTGGACACGTAAAGGAGAGCGGCTTGGTGCTGTGGAAGAGTATACAGAAAGCATTCCAAGGCGTAGAAGAGAACTCCTTGTTGCGTGTGCGCTTGCTGGTCATCTACATAGCTTGCAGTCATAAGAACCTGCTCTACGTACGCCTCCACGGAGTGGGCCTTTGCCGTCTGAGCAGCGTCGGCAGCATCAACATGAGCATGAGGGTAGAGATCGCGTGCTTGTCGGGGCACACTCCAAACGATCTCTATGCGAATTTTTCCCCGCACACACTCCGAGGCTGCCGAGTTCTTTAGGGCCTCGCAGACTCGACGGAGCAAAGGTGACGAGTTCGCAGTGGTTTCCTGATCCTTTGTCATCCCACGCATGACAAAGGAAGGTAGGAAGGCGTGTCGCGTCTAGCGTGTGGAGAAGGGGAAATAGGGCTTGACGGCGGGGTACTACGGGCAGCACCTCATACCATCATGAGAATCGCACTGTTGTTGTTGGCATCTACTTCGGCCTTCTTTGGCACATGCAAGGGATGGGGTGAGACTCCTGAACAAGGTGAGTAGGAGACTTATTTTCATTATGTGGCTGATGTCGTGTTTCTAGTTGCACAAAGGGCTCGTTCTCTCCTGAGTGATCCGCAGACTTTCGGTGTAGCCACGCTTTCTACAAAGTATTCTGAACAGACAGCCGATGAAGCCCTTCAAGGTAGCATTGCAAGTGGTCCTGAATACTACGCTGCTTGTCACGAAAATGGGGACTTGACCATGTTGGCCATGCCTGTGTGAGTAAGACGTAGTCCCAACCACGTATTCTAATATCGTCCTTACCAGATCGCAGAACTGGCGCAATGCTCTCTCATCTCCAGGACACAATGCTACGCTAAGCATCTCTTCATCTGCCGACCCTAGAGTGCCTGATCCGCGCCACACATCCCGACACAACCCGAACGCCTGGGACCCGCACCGCCCCAGCTGGCGCAGAGGCATGCCCAGCAAGCAACGCCTGACGCTCTTTGGACACATTGAAAGAATCAACAGTGATGATGACCAAATTCACCGACTTAAAAAGTGCTTTGTCCGCGCGCATCCTGATGCTTTACACTGGACGCCCGGCAGCGGTGATAGCCCCCATGAGGCATTCTGGTGCACGTTTCATGTAGACAGGGTGTACCGGGTGGGCGGATTCGGCGACGAAAGCAATATTGGATGGATAGATATGGATCTTTGGAAGACGTCTGGAACATCGCATGCTATGGACGTTGGGCCAACAGAATCGGAGGAGGCGTTGCTCAACAAGCAGGAGACGTGGAAATTATTCGCCGAGCAAACACACCCGAGATCTCCAGTACTCCGCTTCCAGCCATAGAGCCCACCCTAGACACTGTATATTACATTTCTTCCCGCTATTTGCCTCTTCTTCATAGTAACGAAAGTGTCCTGATCCTGATATCACCCTTTCAACGGGATGGCTTGTGCGCGACCCCACGCCTGGAAAATGAACGGGAAGATTTGTTTGCGGGATATGTCTTTCCGGTTTGGTGTTCAACCCCATGAACACATTCAGAAGAGCTGTGCTTGGAGCGAATAGGGCATCTTCCCTATGGCGGAGGCATCAATATATCCGCCGGTCTCCGCATCCAGCCCCATTTTCGGCGTTCCGCTCACTTCATTCACATCCAACAGTACGACAGACACTCTCCCCTGAAACGGCAAAGACCGTCGAAGTGCCGACATTCCTGTCCAAAGGTCGCAACACCAGCGAAACACCTCTCCATACCGTATGCGATGTGCAAAACGATATCACCATAAACGTCTTTCCCTCTTCACTCTCCCTTTGTGCTCCTTCGTACGGCCTGGAACATCCATTCCATTTCGACCATGTCTGGCTACGGGATATTTGTACGGAACCTTCCAGTGTGGAGAGCGCGACGCAACAAAAGCTTTTCCATACATCTGATATCCATATTCCCACCGATAAGGACTCACATGGACTCTTCACAGCGTGCGTATCATCTACTCAGATCCGTACTCATAGACTTATATTACAATCATATTCAGAGAACAGCCGGTATGTCTTGTAGAATCGACTAACGGGCATCTCCCCATCCTGGAGATCAGATACGATCAAAAGTACCCTGTCAGGAATGCGTTCTCTGCGTCTTTTTCGTCTGCACCTCCCCCTTCGGAAACACCGCACGTTTCCCGAGTTGCGATTGCTACGCTTCTGGATCATGCTGTGCCGGAGATGTATGCGATGTCGCATGGTGACATTGGCATGGCTGCTGAGCCATGGGCTGCCAAGGATATGACGCCTTTTCCTCCGAGCGCTCCACCTCCTGCGACGGAAAATCTTGTTCCAGGGCAAGCACTAGACGAGGAAGCGGCCTTCAGTCGTCCTTCACGGGTGCAATGGGGTGCACTCCTGGAAGATGGCGATGGTATTACAGACGAGTTCATGACGCCAGCAGAATATGCAAGGTTCGCCCTGACTGATGGAGTAATGCGAGATGGAATAGCCTTTGTGACGGAAATGCCTGTGGATCGTACGGGGAATTCCATTGACGCACAAGACACTTCGTCGCCTACACTGGCGAGACTGGCGGAAATGGTGAGTGAGGAAAGCCATAGTTTCCATGCAGCTAACAACAGAAAGCTTGGTGAAATTCGTCACACATTCTACGGTTCCTTGTGGAATGTCCGTTCGTTAGGGTCTTCGTCACGCAATATCGCCTACACAAATTTGGACCTCGGTCTACACATGGACCTTTGTTATTTCCAGAACCCTCCGCGCTTTCAGTTCCTTCACATGTTAAGGAATCGTGTCCGTGGTGGGCAAAGCATCTTTGTAGACTCGTATGCTGTTGCCGAGCACATGTGGAAATACCACAGGGATGCTTGGAAATGGCTCACGGAAGTGCCTGTATGTTTCCAGTACCGTAACGACAACCGTCACTACAGGTACACGCACCCTACCTTCGAAGTAGCACAGTCATCATCGGGCCATGCAGGGCAAGCGAGAGACTCCGGTATGCCGCGTTTGACAGCCGTCAACTACTCACCGCCGTTTCAAGGCCCACTCCCTTTGCAATTCACTCAGCCGCACAACACAATCACCTCGCTCTCCGTGTCGCAGCGACATGAATTTTACAAAGCGCTCGAAACATTTGCATATCTCACGCTGGAGCCAACGTTCCGCTACGAGCGCATGCTCCAAGAAGGCGAGTGCGTCCTTTTCGATAATCGTCGTGTTTTGCATTCCCGTCGCGGCTTTGAGTGGGATCCTGCACTAGAAAGTGAAACGTCTGACGAGGATGTGAAGCGGTGGCTAAAAGGTATGTGTACCCGATGACAAGCTCACACTGCTCACAATTTGCACCTTTAGGATGCTATGTAGACGGTGACGCGATCTGGAGTACGTATCGTACACTGTTGGCAAAATCTAGAGGTGGCCGCTTGGGCGTCATGTAATTTCTCCCTAGCTGTCTTTTTGTACATCATGCTATGTCTGCAATAGAGCAAGCTTTTTGAGAAGCTCCTCCGCCTGTATGACAGCCTCGGTGCCCGTCATGACGACTCGATTCAGATAGTCGTTGGCAAGTGCTGCGTGAGGATCGTCTAAACCGCTGCGATCGTTCGAACGGTTTTCCATATCTTTCTCGAGAAGCTCGATCTCCCACCGAGCGGCCACTAGGAAGCTGGTGACGTGCTCTTTAACACGCATTGCTTGTTCTGCACTATCATCAAAGGGAGTGTGGTCGATGAGCTCAGCGATGCGCTTGTGCCAAGTACAGGCTCGCATCATATTTTGCATTCGCTCTGCTTGTGTGTCGTCCATTGTGTCATCCCTGGGAAGATCCATGGTGTTCTCAGCATCGGCCAGTGTTTCATATGCCTGTGCTATATTGACCATAACCTCCAATTGCTGGTCAATACCATGCTCCAGGGTGAGAATCCTCCGGTAACATTCGATGGCGCTCATGGGCTGTAGGAGCTTTTCGTAGCAGTTTGCCATCGATGCCCAGAAGCGGTAATCGTATGGACTGTTTGCTGCAGCCTTCTTGTGATAGTGCAAGGCTTGAGCCCAAGCCGAGTTGAGCTCAAATGTATTTCCTAAGCCCGTCCATGCACGAACGTCTCGGGGGTTCAATTCCAATGCTTTCCGGTACATCTCCGCGGCGGCAATGCTATCCTTGAGCTCGATGAATCCGTGTCCAAGGAGGATCCAAGCAGAGGAACAGCTGGGGTCGAGACGGACACCTCGCTTGAATACCTCTACTGCCCGATGATTATCTCCTCGTAAAGTATGGTAATTGCCCACGGCACAACATACTTCGGCATCTTCGCGTCCAGCTTCTGCCAGGGAATGCGTGAGATGGGCTAATTTCTCTTCCTTGCCCTGGACAAACAGACTGTTTGAATAATCGGCCATTCCATCGAGCCTCAATGGATCGATAGCCCTGGCAGCCTCATATGCCTCTTCGGAAGCTTCAAGATCCTGCATCATATGGAGCACCTGTCCTTTGCAGATAAGTAAATAAGGTGCATTGGGGAACATAGTCAGTAATGAATCGATTCGCTCGAGTGAGTCGTTGCTCAGTATTCGTCCCGCCGAGCTTCGTGCGAAGAGCTCACAGAAGAACGACGTCATGAAGGAGTCGGGAAGCATGATACCTATATCTTGAAGCTAGCAATCACATTAGTAATGACCATGCACAACATGTCCAACAGTACTTACCTCCGCTTGTCCGCCTTCCAGGACAGTGCTGAGCTCCTGCCACGCACTCCAGTTGTAGGGGAACAGCTCGAGGCTGCGGATGAAGCAGTCAATAGCCTCCACACGCTTATATAACTTCCGAAATAGGATGCCTTTTCTAAATTATGCGTGAGGAGCTTCTCATATTAGGCCCGAATTGTCACGTACAGGAACAACAAAAATGGGTCTTGCGGATCGAGAAGATCTCGGAGGAGTGCAACAAGATCGGACCTTGGGACTTTCTTTCCTTTTTCGCGTTCTGGAAGAAGTATCAGCAGGCGAACTTCATGTTAATCGCTACACACTTGTCCCTTGGAAATAGTCCTCTTCGGCCTTTCTCTCGAGTATCTGACGAAAATTGAGCATAGCTTGACCAGATGTAAATGCCACGTACCAAAAATTGTGCATAGAGCTTCAGAAACAAGCAACGAGGAGACCGCAGACGGTTTTTTTCCAATATAAACACACATCGATCCCACTGATGGTGGTCAAATAGACTCTTGGCTAGTTGGTAAACATCATCGTCCTCGCGCTCCAGAAAACTGTCATCGAAAGTGGACGGTGCCTGGTGGCTGGAAGATTGGTCCATGTGAACCGACGCAGTGGAGTTGTCGCTCGGTGCAGCAAATCTGACGTGAGCCGATGCCGATGAGGTAGAAGGGTCATGCGATCTTTGTACGCTTGCCGGTAGTGGACTTGGTGGGATTTGCATTGTCTCGAAGCGACTCGTGGACGCGTCCGGTCTCAAGGCTGGGGTGGACTGTATAGGGTACGAGGTAGAACGCTGAGCAGGTGTATTCCATGCGTCAGGAGACTGTATGTCCTCGAAGTCGACTTTGGGGACGCAGACAAGAAGCTCCAAAGCCCTGAACATGGCGGTTAGACAAGTCATCCTCATTCTCGAGCACATACCATTTCGCAGCGCCCGCTAGGCCTCTCTCTGTCAACTTCTTGGAAGCATCACGGAGTGCCGCGCGGGCCACCGAGGGGCTCGCATCCGGATAGTCTGCACGAATCTCTAGTTGTGGAATACTTGTGTGATCCATGAGCATATCAAGTAACACGCTTGCTCACAAACGCGTGCCAGGATGGGTGGGGTGTTGGTCTTCAGGGCTCCACGTGTGGAGTCCGTGCGAGGAAGAAGCAAGCCTTGTGGAACTTTCGTAGACGGGAACTCTGCTCGCAACACAACCGTCGCAAAGCATCTATTCGCACAGGTGTGGTCAATGGCCACTCGGAATCGATAAGCTGTGTCCGTGTCTAAAGTTTATTTTCTTAAGGGGTTCGCAAGTGCGATGATTCTCCCTTTGCTTTTCGCCACGGCCCTCTTTCATTGGTTTGCTGTAGCTCAACATACACCCTCTGAACTGGACTCTTCCCTAGTCTGGGGGACATATAGACCCCAAGTCTACTTTGGTGTGCGTGCAGCACTACCCAAGTCGTTTTTGTCAGGGCTCCTTTGGTTTTCCCCAACAAGCTTGCAAGGGTTCGTGAAGGCTCGACATGACAGTGAAGAAGGACAAGGGGTCGATGGATACGGTTATACCTACCATGATGGAAGGTCTTTTGCCATTCAAGAGATTCGAGATACAGAAAACAACTACTTCCTAGAGACAAGCTGGATCAAAACGGGGCACTCTTGCGACGAAGCATCGCCAAAGTACGGAAGCTGGGCCGCTCGAATCAAAGGGACTGTCTTGGATCCTAGTGAGTCTTTTACTCACTTTGTCAGTATCTCATTCCTAATTATCTGTTTAAGCACGCCCTGCTACCATTTCTCCCATCTTTTACATGGCTCATGAATCTCATAGTGGTCACTTCGTCCCATTGTTTGAGGAAAGCGATCTCCAGGAAGGTATTCCACCCAGCCACTCGGCTACAGGAAAATATTTCATGAGTCACTCTGAATCTGCATTGGGCAGCGCAACTGTACGCTTCTCGGATACGCATGGGTTGGCCAATACACCTGCCAATCCAACAAGCACAAAATATCTCGAGCACGAGATGGAGTTTTCTCACGCAAGGGGGAACTGGCACTATTTGGGACACAGACTCCCTTCGCAGCTTGTATGGAGAGGAAAAGGTATGTGATAGAGGTGTTTGTTTCACCATCTAATTCTGTGAATCCCAGATATCATCCAATCAGATATCGGATCCTCCGTGCAGAAAGCTTTTGAAATGTACGGCAAAGAAAATCTACCTTGGCCTGCCGATTTGTTGACGCTGGCCGATCAGGTGGTGCCTATGTCGAATTTCGTAGCAATGCAACGCACATTCCAAGGTAACTTCAGCTTTGACATTTTTTATGACGATGAGAAAACGCCAGGGGGAGAATTGCTCGATGGCCAATCGCTCACGGTTGCTCTCGAGGCAAGTCGAAGAGCGTATGATGAACGTTTAGATAGCGTGCTTCCTGTGGCACCGGAGAAGAAGAACTTTGTTCGCCAGCTGACAAGCCAGATCGTGGGCGGAATAGGGTACTACTTTGGCCAATCGATTGTCGACCGATCATTTCTATTTGACCATGATAGGGTGGACGGAAGCGAAGATCAAGCTTCTGATCCACAAGAGACCGAGGAACAGCAACTCCTCACTGCTACGCCAAGTCGAAGCAAGTTCCCTCGAGGATTCTACTGGGATGAGGGCTTTCACCTTGCTCATATTGGCGCTTGGGATTTGAACCTCGGGCTTGACATCCTACAAAGCTGGTTTGATCTTATTGATGAGGACGGCTGGGTTGCTCGCGAACAGATTTTAGGCGAGGAAGCTCGAAGCCGTGTTCCTCAGGAGTTCCAGACACAGAATCCAGCGTATGGAAACCCACCAACTCTGACAGCCATCTTTTTGCTTGATTACCTGACGAAATTGGAGAAGCGACACGGAAGTCAATTCCCACTGGACGCCGACAGCGTCCTTCCGGATGATCGTGGAGAAGGTGGCGAGGAACAGTGTAGGACGAGCTATCTTCAACAGGCAACAAGAGCACGGGAATTGCTAACAAAGATCTACCCCAAACTGCGATCGCACTATCTGTGGTTCCGCCGGTCACAGAGAGGCCAAGTCAAAGAGTGGGGTCGCAAGGCGAGCGCGCCTAGGGAAGCATATCGGTGGCGCGGTCGGACGAAGGATCATGTCCTGACGTCTGGACTGGATGACTACCCTCGAGCGTCTGAGCCGAACGTCGGAGAGCTACACGTGGATCTTGCATCGTGGATGGGGGCATTTGCCGAAGCGATGATGCAAGTGGCCAAGGCTATTGGGGAAGACGATGATGTCGAAGAGTATGAGCGGAGCTATCACGGAATTGTGGCGAATCTAGACGACTTGCATTGGAGTGAAGACGAGGAAATGTACTGTGACAGTTCTATCGATAAGGACGACGAATCGTTCCACGTCTGTCACGCAGGTTACGTTTCGCTGTTCCCGCTTCTTACAGGACTCATTTCTCCTGATAATCCCCGTCTGGGGAAAGTTTTGAATCTTATTCGAGATCCTGCGCAAGTATGGAGCGATTTTGGCGTTCGTTCGCTGAGCAAAAAAGACGCCTTCTACGGGCAAGGGGAGAATTACTGGAGGGGCCCCATCTGGATGCCAATCAATTACCTTATCTTGCGAGCCTTGAAATTGGTGAGTATCCGTGCGGGCCGCCAAATGCTTCACTAATCGGTTATCTAGAAATACGCCAGTGTGCCCGGGCCCTTCCAGACGCAAGCTGCGCAGATCTACGAAGAACTACGACACAATCTGGTTTCGAACGTGGAAAAGGTGGGTGTTCACGGAAACCATTCCTAAGCATATCTCACCACTTTCTGCAGGAATTCCACCGTACGCACTATACATGGGAGCAATATCATCCCATAACCGGTCGCGGTCAACGCAGTCACCCTTTCAGCGGGTGGACGACGATGGCTGCTCTCATTGAAGCAGAGATGTACTAGACTCGCACACATGATACGTTGAGATAGAATGCATTGATACACAAATACAGATTTGATTTCTTGTTATCCTCGTGAAGTGGGCGATACCTACGATTTGATTAGATTGGCCGAAAGAAAAACCATTGTACTCACCAGAATCACACCATCACCACGCACGAAGAGCATTTCGCTATTTCGCTTGATGATCTGAAATGGAGAGGGTAAGATACAGTGTAAGATGAGTCACTCAAATACAAACCTTGACTTTGTCACCGCTCGGAAGGGTCCCATTGGATGCGTTGCTTGGTTCTTCTTCCAAGACATATATTGTTTCTTCTACATCGCTCATGATGAGGTTCATATGGCCATCGTAAGCATGTAGAGTGCCTCTGATCTCGCGATCACCTCGTAATTTGACGTACACACGCTCCGAGATGGAGAGTCTCATCAGATCAAAAGGTTCGTGGACGCCGGCGATGCCGGATGGCGTCGGCAAAGCGGTAGTTGCCATAATTTGTGATGTGTGAGCGCAGGAAAGTGGAACGTCGCTCGTGTGGAAGGTACTGTGATGATCACGTGACTGGCATCTTGTGGACGAGTCTCATTGACCAATGCGCTTTTGGATGTGCGTATGGGGATGGACTTTTTGCTTGAAAATCAGATACTACATGATTTACAGAAGATTCTCAGCATCCTAGACTTTGCGAGATTGGAAATTACCTTCCTAGCTGCTATTTCCCTTTCTCCCGTAGTGTATACAACAAGTACAGGAAGTCAGGGTGCGTGCCTCACGACAGAGTAGGTGTCATGCTGGGGTTTCTGGCTTGAATCTACGTCTGCCTCCGGTACGCTCCCTCGCCCCATGCTATGAATCAATTTATCCTTTCGTTCCCTCTCTTGTATACAATCACAGGCCAATCCAACATTTCAAGGGTACAACGGGCCTGCCGCGATGCCTAAAATAGTGTACTTGTCGGCAAGGCGTTCATACATCTCCGCGTAAATATTCTTTGGAACATTTGTAAGCGCGTTTTTTTTACGTCTCATGCCAAACAGGGGGCTACATGCCTCTTGGATTGCTCTCTGCATATTGAATCTCGCGTTTAGGGCTAGGAACAGTTTACTTTTGTGGAAGTCGTGCAGATCATTAGAAAATATTGTAGTGAAACGCGGACATGATTTGCGTTTATGTATACAATGGCATCGCGGGAATTGACCGCCTCAGTAGGGACTCCGTGGTCCACCCTGAAATGAAAGAATCCAACAAATAACTCCGTTTAGCCCTGTTACTCCTTTCTCTCCTCATCAACTCCTCCTTTGCTCCTCTCCCCCTTCTTTCTCCCTCCTCTCCTCTCTTTGTCTTTACGTTCTTTTCCACTGCTATGTTCGTTAAGCAAGTTCTCCTCGTGGCCCTTGCCGCTATTGCTGGCGCTCGTGCCGACTACGACCCAGCCAATCTGCCAGCGAAATCTGACTCTGCACATGGTCAATTCGGTTACAACGATTGCCAAAAGCGCTATGGTGCATCTACACAGAAGGGACATTGCCAGAACATCTTCATCAACTCGATCAAAGACTTCTGTCTCTATGCTCCTCACAAGTCAGCCACCATCGGTGACTCCGAAGCTAAAGTGATCTCCTACTGCACAAAGAGTGGGTATGGTACTCGTCTCATTCCCGACGGAACAATCACCGGCGCACACTTCCTCAAGACACCTTCATACGTTCAGATTACCGGTCGTGGTGACCTGACCAAAATCAATGTTGCTCCAGGAGATGAAGGTGGTGAGCTTGATCCCCACGGCGCTACTGGTGCCGGAAACCCCGTCGGTGGTTTGGTCTTCACTCGAGCGTTCACTGGAAGCTTCCAACAGATTCATGAATGGCAAAACTTCATCTCGTACAACGAGTTTTGCTTCCGTGCCTGCATTGGAACATATGCAAAGGAGTGGTGCCCTCACATTTACGACCTTATGGGCTGCTACTGGAACGAGCCCTCGACACGCGGCTACCACAAAGGCTTTGACCAGTGTGATGGAACCGAGGGTGAGTGGCCCGGTGTCTACAGCGGCTCCACCTGGTACCAAGGAGTCAACCCTACGCCTTCTGCGCAAGCTCCTGGCACAACATCGAACTGTCGCACGTACAACACCATCAGCAATGGGCCTGCCGTCAAGACACCCTCCAAGCGTTCCATGGCCACCATGGTCGCACGTGGTGCCGATTGGGACTCGGACCTTTGAACATCATTTCGTTCTTCTATCTGCATGACATGTTTTCCACTCTCACTTCAACAACATACACCACTGCATTGATGCCTGTCATGATATCAATCGGCCCTCGTTTCATGGCTTGCTTCTGCGAGTCACTGCGTCGTTCCCATTTCATACCATCATCGCACCCTATTGGTATCTTGCAGGGAATTTCATCTTGTCATTCATACTGCTTGTGTGTTCGCAGTGCTACAGACTACAGTCTCTAGAAAGTAGACTGCCTGTGTCCATTTCTATAAGCCGGGAGGTCTCGAACGTTGTCCATTCCAATGTTGTTCATACAAATGCTGTGCATTCTGGTGACCGATCACATTACTATACATTGATTATCGAGATTGCACTATACATTGTCAATCGTTTTGTTCAGGTGCGAGATTAGCGGCCGGATCTCGAGGGTCCTGCTCAGCAGATGTTGCCACACTACTTGTTGCCCCAGGAGGACGGTTGTCTCCGGCAGAAAGTGGAGCGTTACCTCGAAAGCTAAGGTGGAGAGATGAGCGGAAGAAACTTGTACAAAGAATGTACACACCGTTTTCTCATGTCCAGCTTTAGACATAAACAAAATATGGTCAGCGAGACTTCCAGTCGGCCTTATTCAAGCTCACCATTCCTCTTTTGCAGCTTACATAGCTTTTATAGATCACTTGGCAGTCGGAAGGAAGTTCATCCATGTGGTCCCGGAGACACTCTTGCCCAGATTTGCCGTTCTTCACACAGTCGGTCTGAAGAAGGCAATTGGCGAGATCATTTCGAATCGCTTGACACTAGGAGAAGTCAGCCGAGGAATTGCACACTGCTCTAGAAAAGCGACGTACAGAATTCATACTGACTAAACGAACGTCTTGTATCGAAATGAGATTCGTTGAGAATTGGCTACGAGAGTACTCTTTGTACACGTGACGAGACCCTCACCGCTCATGGGGGTCTCTGACTTGACGAAGCAATCTGCCGTGGCAGAGGCGCACAATTTAAGCATATAGACAAGAAGAAGTGTTGCAGATATCGGCAAATATATCCTCATGAATCATACGAACGAGAAAAACGTGAACAATGAAGAGTGATCATCTTTGGTGGAAAGGTAAGGTAATTGCTGAAGGCAGACATAAGATGCGACAAATCCGTCTTGTATCACCGTCTATTTCTAATGTGACCCACACAAAAAGCTCTATATCGTCGAATCTTGGGTATGAGACCGTTTATACAAGATCTCATAGGGCGTAGTTCGGACTATAACCTCGCGGTGGGATCGTAGCTGATCGCGCCTTCGGCAGCTTGCTCCACTTGTACAAGCACAACCTCCACCAGATCTTCTTCTCCAACACCTACAATGGCTTCGCATACATCACCAGCGTGGAATCGACTGATTCGCTTTATAGCCGTGGAAGATGGTCTCACATACGCAGGAGAACCTCTTTTGGCACCGACTGAGGATATAGGCAAGGCTTTTGCACAAGGAAGTCCTGCTTTGCAAGCGCGTGTGCTTTCCCGGGACGATCCGCTGGATTACACTGTACGCATCACAGACCGTGTAAGGACGGTGCAGAAGCTACTCAGTCCTCTCGACGCACGATCTCATCTGGGCACTATCCGTGCACTCGGTGCCAACTTTGTACAGCCTGGCCAAAATGTAGACGAGAGTAAGAGACCAGACAAACGTCCTAAGCTTCCTATCGTATTTTACAAACCGTCCAGCTGTGTTGTAGGGTATGGCGACAATATTCGTATTCCTAAAGAAGCTGCAGGGCAAACGGACTGGGAAGTGGAGCTGGTCGTGGTAATTGGGAAGACATGTCGCAACGTGTCTCGCGATCAAGCATTCGATGTCATTCTGGGTTATACGCTGAGTAATGATGTCAGTGCCCGCCAGCGAATGTTTGCGGTACCCCAGTGGGGACTAGGAAAAAGCTTTGATACCTACCTCCCTCTTGGGCCATGTATTGTGAATGCATGCTCACCGAGAGATGTAAGTCCTATCGATCCCGACAATGTTCAACTGTCTACGGTCGTCAACGGTGCGACGATGCAGAATGGTAATACAAGGGAGATGCTTTTCGGTGTGGCAGAAACAATTGAATGGCTCAGCCAGGGGTGAGTGTACGTCCAGCGAAGCTGAAAAGGGGCTTACGGACAAATTCAGGACTACTCTGGAGGCAGGCACAATTATTTCTATGTAGGTAGAGGAGAGTCTGGAGTGAGCGATCGATTTGCTAATCAAATTCCAGGGGCACCCCTCCCGGTGAAGGATTCAAGAGAGACCCACCAATATTTTTCAAACACGGCGACGTGTGCACAGTCTCTGGCTCCAATGGCTTGGGTTCGTTGACAAACCCTGTGGTGGAAGAGAATAAGGAGGAAAGGTCCAAACTATAAGTGTACCGTCAGGCAGGCCGCACGCAAATGGACAAAGGCAAACCCAAACATCACAAAATCTGCATCAAAAGGACGTCACGCAGTCGTTCAATGGAAAATGGCCATCGCATTCTGTCTAAATAGTATGTCTAAAGCTGTTGTACAAATTGAAAATCGATGATTAGCAGGAGAATATACGGTGTGTGCTGTGCTATGCTATGCGAACATACGCATCAATGGACAGCCTTCTGCAAAGTCGCGGACACAGATTTTGTTGGACTCGCCGCAACTCACAACACGAGTACCGTCGAATTGGACATCAAAGATGCGGACCATGTGCGGCTCGAAAGGAGGGAGTGCAGTCTGGATATTTTCTGTGTAGTGGGTAGTATGTCCGTCTTCACTGTGCGGAAAAACAGAATCGGGATGGACCTGGCTGCCAATGTTGAACATCTTGACGGCCCCATCGTATCCGCCCGTCAGAACCAATCTACGCTTTGGTGAATAACAGATGGCGCGCACCAAATCCCAGTGCCCGCGTAGTTCAGCAAGACACTTGGTTGTCTTCACATCCCATACACGAACGGTCCAGTCATTGCTACCACTAATGATGACATCGTTTGCAAATTTGACACATGCGAGTCCCTTTGTGTGGCCTTCAAAACGCTTCAGGACTTCGCCCGTAGCAATGTCCCACAAGAGAATTGTGCCTTCTCCACTGGCTGTGACCACTTTCATGGAGCCTTCATACACACAGAGACTCCCAGCGTTGACTGCCTGTGTGTGCTGTGTAAAGACACGGACCAGTGCATAGTCGTGTGCGCGATCATACACACGTACGATCCAATCCTTTCCACAGCTAACTACCCAGTTGTCCTTCATAGCGATATCCAAGACACCCGCTCTGTGTCCTCTCAGAGTATGCAGGATAGAAGGCGTTTGCCCCCTGTACATGGCCTTGAGATCCCACACAATCACAGTCATGTCTGAGCTGCCACTCAGGAGCACCTCGTCGTCATACTGGATGCAAAGCACGCTTCGACGATGCCCTGTGAGAGTGTGCAAACAGAGGCCTGAGTCGCCATCCCAGATTTTGATGGACTTGTCCCTACTGCCCGTGATGATTTTGCCCCGTGACCCGATTCCGCAAGACTCGAAGGGGGAATACATGGATGCCTTCATATACTCGTCCTCAAGGCGCTCTAAGACATTATCGGGAAGCCGAAAAGGCTTTGCATCAAACTGAACACAGTACACACTATCCGTGTGTCCAGAGAGGTAGCGTGCACCAGGAATGTACGCACCATCCTTGACCCAATTGTCGAGGTGGGCCGAATAGTTCTCGGACCAGTATCGATCGCGCCATTGCATCCGTAATGTCTGATCATTCCGATACTCTTCGGGTAGCTTATTCAGGGGCGACGGCAATGTCGTCCGCTTCAGGGCGTTCATGGAGCTATCTAGGCGGCTTTTCGGCTCGCTGGGCTTGTTTGATTGGTGCCAGCGTGTGGTGAGGAAATGTCGAGCAGAATATATGAGCTTCCATTCGAGCTCCTCTCCTAGCATGGCGGCATCCGACAGAAGCGGCGTAAACTCCCTTTGGAGCAAATGACTTGCCGACTCCGCCGCAGAGGTATATTGGGAGGAGTTTGCCGAAGAGTCCTCGTCATCCTCAGAGTCAGTATGTGCGGATGAAGTCCCATTCTGACAGTCAGAGCTTGCACCGAGCCATCGAGGACTCATTCTGTTCAAGTGCTGAATGTGATGAGGATCTTCATTTGTACGGCTATCTGCAGAGAGGCTCGCAAGGCTTTGGTATGCTCGTTGATGAAGTCTTCCTAGATTGCTCCAGATCTCCCTGTAGTTCTCCACCAACTCCCAGCCGTCGTCCATGCGATGTAAGTACAAGGCCTTCCACACCCTTGATTCATCTGCGTGCAATCTCCATGCTCGATTCACCAACGAAGCACGAAGGACGTCTCTATGATCGTCCAAAAATGAGAAGACAGCTAAACGAAGCTCGTGGGGTAATCGGGACACTATATCTGTATGAAACAGAAGGTCAGTCCAGACGGATTAGAGGGAGAGTTCATTCCACGTACCAAGACGGTCTGTGCCGTCGACAAAACAAGTTTCATCGTCTTTTCCATTCGAACTCCGTTCAGGCGCCTCTGGGCTGGAGACTGAAACATTGTTCAAAAGGCTGGTGGCACTGGATGATAGTGATCCGGAGCGCGGTTGCCTCTTGAGCTCCCTCCTTCCTCCACGATTATTGTCTGCTGCTAGCATGGAGGGCAGAAGCTCATGGCAGGATGGGTTTCCGTGGCTCGACATCACACATCGTAAGAATATGCGGAAAGAAAAGTGTTAATCGGATGAACGCGTGAAATGAGCCAAAGCAGACACGAGAAGAAGTTCCCCACATTTAGAACGCAATCCGGTGGGCTCACCATTTTCACCCACTGCCACAATGAAGCCCCTACAGGCCGTGTCGAAGTCGACATGGATTGCCATCGGCCTTGCTCTGCGGATGGTACTCTTGAGTTGGGGTACATACCAGGACCTTTTTTCTCGTGTCCCTTACACGGACATTGATTATCATGTGTTTACAGGAGCCACATCCGCTCTCTACTCTGCCTGTCCATGGCAGCTTGTCACGGCAGCAGAGCCTCAAGAAGAGTACGAGGATCTTGCAGACCCTCCTGAAGCGCGCGGAAAGTGTGCACAGGGCGTTCTACCTGCCGTTGCCCGTCTTATGCTCCAGACAGAGGACAATCTTAACGAGCTGCAAGACTTCCCCAAAAGCTCCCGCGAACAGACTGGTCAGACTATCCAACTCGATGTAGATATGAGCAATGCGTTCTTTGCACAGGCTGTTCCTCACATTTTTACGATTGTCCGCCCCTTCTTCCGCCTGCTGGCGGGAACCGGAAACCCATACAGCAGGGACACATATCGGTACACGCCCTACTTGGCTGTTCTCTTGCTGCCCGGACAGCTGCTTGCAAACAGTCAAGCATGGTTCTTACCCCCAGCTGACCTTTTTGGAAAGCTCCTGTTTGTTCTGGCCGATATCCTTGTGGCTCTATTGCTTTGGGACATCATGGATGTTCGTCTTCGGAGACAAGCAAGAAACTCAAATGCAAGCTCCCAACATGTTTGGCTCGTCGGTCTTCTATGGTTGGTGAATCCATTCCCCGCTCAAATCAGCACAAGGGGCTCCAGTGAAAGCATTCTAGGTGTCATCGTACTGTGCTTTGTGGATCTCACGCTTCGAGGGTATCCCGAGGAGACCTCATCCAGTGTAGCAGACTCGCAAGGCGTAAGCAATGCCATTCATGAAGCAGATCTTCTTAACGAGGCAGATACATGGGGCAATGTCAAGATCATGGCGCCCTTCTTCTTTGCCCTGGCCATTCATTGGAAGCTGTATCCCGTGGTATACGCAGCGAGCATCGTCGCCCATCTGTCCTCGGGCGTCTCCAAAAATGGACTGCGCAATATTGTGCAATATGCTGCGATAGCACTGTACAGCCTTGTGCTGATCAGTGGAATTGCTTTCGGCATTTGGGGTTGGCCTTACATTCAAGAGACAGTACTCTATCATGTGGGGCGTTCCGACCATCGTCACAACTTTAGCCCTTTCTTTCTCAGTGCGTATCTGTCGCAGCAAAAATCCTCTACACCCCCAGAGAATCCATTACAGCTTGTCGTCCACGTACTTGAAGAGCATCACTCGGTGCTTTCATTCGTTCCGCAACTACTTTTGACGGCGTATATAGGATTTTCTGTTGGAGGAAAGGACCTGATAGCTGGACTTGCCTTTCAAACAATTGCATTTGTTGCGTGGAACAAGGTTTGCACTAGCCAATACTACATGTGGTTCCTGTGGTTTCTTCCACTCTTGGCGCCGTCACTGCGGTTCGACAGCACTGCCGAAATAGTCACGATCCTTGTTGTCTGGGTATCTGCACAGGCAATTTGGCTTAGCCAAGCGTATCTATTGGAGTTCAAGGCTTTGGACACCTTCTTACAGACATGGGCAGCCTCCGTCCTTCTCCTCATTGTTCATGCATGGATCTTAATCTCCCTTGTCCGTGCTTGGGCGAGAGGTCGAATCGAAACTCACGGACAGTCTTCTTCACAGCAAAAGGCAAAGTAGATGCCGTACTATACATTGCAACAGGATTCGATGTGATGTGTAGCAACACTACACGTTCTTACATAGAGACATGTGTTATAATACAGAGGGATCAACGAGTTGTCATTGTACCTATTGTAAACGTTTCTTTCGAGAATAGATGCTTTCCAAGCGCCCTAAAGCCTTAAGATAGGCGTCTTGAATTGCTGCGTAGGGATCGGGCTTGGACAAGCGGATCTTGTCCATGTGAGACCAACGTTGTGCACGGCGCATCATGAGGGTAAAGTGGTGAGCTTCTTGCTCTTCGACAAGTGTCCATGCATCACCGACACGACCGGCACGAGCTGTTCGACCAACGCGATGGACGTAATTAGCCATGTTTGTGGGGGTATCGTACGAAACGACGTGACGAACAGAGGGAAGATCGATACCTCGTGCCATGACGTCGGAGCATACGAGGACATCGACTTGTCCAGAGCTAAATTGGTCCAGCAGAGCAATGCGTTCCCCAGCAGGAAGCTCACTGGAGTACTGACGAACTACAAGGCGCTGCGACAAATTCTGTGCTTCTTGAAAGAAGTCGATCAGCTTGCAAAGACGTGAGGAACTTTCGAGAGACTTTGTGAAGCAGAGGACTTGATGCAGAGGTCTTTCTTCCCGTTCGAACAATAACTGGAGAAGCTGCAGAGGCTTTTCTGTCGAGGGCACCACGAACATGTGCTCTTTTAGTGAGGCTGGGAGTGCAAAAGAATCTTGCCATTCTTTGGTGCCCGCGTCTGCTAGCTCGTTATCTTCCACACTAACAAATGTCGCTCTCCGAAGGTTCAGTGCCACAATGCGGGCAAGGTCACGGGTCAATGTAGCTGAGAAGAGTAACTTCTGTACGCTGGGCTCTTTCTGCGGATGGAGAAAAGGTACTGTAGGGCCTGATGCCAGCTTTTGTGTCCTCCATGCAGGTGCCATGATGGTCTCTGTGGATGGCAAAGGAGTGTCTTTTGGATTTATAGCAGCTAGTACGCGAGGAAGCCATTCCTGAAAGCTTTGACTGAGCAGTCTATCGGCTTCATCGATGACGAGGAAGCGAAGATGCTGCAGAGTGAATCCTGGAGTATTGTCGAGGTGGTCAACAAGGCGACCAGGTGTGGTGATGACGATATCAACATTGCTTGAAAAATAATCTTGCCCGCTTTCTTTCTGATCTTGATTGATATCTTGATCCTGAGCAGTGAGTCGTTCTTCAACAAGGCCTGGAATATTGCGTCGAAAAGGTTCACCGGATCGAATGAGAACATTTTGCTCATGCGCGAAGCTTTGCTGTCCAGTCAAGCTCGCTATGGACAATCCCGTTCCTTTGGACACTCCCGTCAAAGTATCACGAACTTGATGGACAAGATCACGCGTCGGGAGCAAGATCAACGCTCGCAATCTGCGGTGCGTTCGAAGACGTAGTACTTCCACGATGGGTACCACGTACGAAAGCGTCTTGCCGCTCCCTGTCGGCGCTGAGACGCACACATCGCCAAGTGGGGGATCAGGGTACAGGTTGTATGATTGCGGTTGTCCCAAAAGCTGTGGCACGATGGCTGTCTGCACGGCAAACCACTCCGTAATACCCTGTTTACCTAGACGTCCTTTCATCCAGTCGCTGATCGTATTCAAAACATGATGCTCATTCTTAGACACCTTTGCAGTCATAGATGCATGCACCAACTGTGGCTTTGCAAGACCTTCTGGTAATCCTTGTGCTGCGAGGTCTTGCCGTGAAGCTTGCCGCGTAGCTCGAGGGGCAGGAAATCGAGTGAGAGCATCATCATGTGTCTGGTTTACATCCATTTGAGCATCGGCTCTCGCTTCTGCGGCTCGTGTTTCTTCCGCTGCTTCTTCCGCAAGGGCTGCATCGCGTTCGACCACAGAAAGTTTCAAGGGTTCCTCATGGCGGGTGTCGCGGTCGGCACCTCCGTGCGACTCTATCATCTCTTTTGAATTCAATCCAGTGTCCTGATCCTGGTCGGTGAGAATATCAGCATCCTTTTTGGAAGGTGTGCTTGCGGTAGAATCCGAACTTGCGTCGGAATCAGGATCGGAATGATCATCGGATGACTCTGATGCACTGCTAGGTATGTTCGGTTCTTTTGTCGCACTCAGGCCATCCTCGGATACAGACTGTGGTTTGTCCTTCTTCTTATGGATCGCTTCGACGGCCTTCCTTTTCTTCCTACGGTCCTTCTTTCGATTTAGATATCTCTGTTTGGCTTTTGTCTTCTCCTTAGCCCCTCCTTGCAAGGAGCTTCGAAGTTTTCGTTCGGATTGCTTCAATGCCTGGGAGGCCGCCAAACGAGCGGGATGAATCTTGGGTCCTGAGGAAGAAGGACCCGGACTTCCAATAATGGGTTGCTGTTGGCGAGCCTCAGCAGCCTTCTGATTGAGAAGAGTAATTCGGTCCACTTGATTTGTCTTCCCCTCATGATTTGACCCTGTTGCATGTCCACCGAACCTCTGCACGGAGAACATGGTCTTGTGTAACAAGATTTTGATCACTCTTTTTGGAACTTTTTCTCTCAAAAATTAAATAGCGCGTCTCCTGCAGAGAGAGGCACATGAATTCGCACACCGGGATGGCAATACAGAATAATGAGATGTACAATATGCTCTGTTGCTACAAATCAGAAGCCTTTGGCATAATTGCCATCTCTACAGAGGTAAATGAGTAAATTTCTGACACAAAACCTCATCGCACATACTTGTAAAATGTCTGCAGCTGCTTTACGATCTTCTCTAAGGCATCAAGCCATTTGTGCAGTTCTTCATCGACTTTCTCTGGAGGAGAGCCGAGCTTTGCGAAAAAGTCCTTTCGGTAAGGGCAAGCCTTCATTGCAAGCTGACAATCAGAAACTTCTGTTAGCCTTCCGAATACCCTGACTAATGCCTGTGCTACTCACACTGAAGGCACCCTTAACGACGAAATTGTGGTATTGTTTGAGACTCCCTTCGTAGGCGTGGGTGAAGCTTGTAGACAGTTCCTCGCTTGGATTCGTGAGGGATCGTCGGAGAGCCTGTGCAGTGAAATCTAAGCCACGCAAAAGCCACATTAATCCCTCAGTTGCCGTACGCTTCTTGTCACCCGGAGCACCTTCGTTCTTCACGAGCGACTCCAGAGAAGAGTTCTGAATAGGGTTGGTCAAGAAGCGGTCCTGTATTTTCTACAAGCACTGTTAGAGCGCACTTCTCACTGCATATTGCTGACGTACCTTAACATTTCCTTTCATGTCATTCTGGACAATGGCAAATGCGGAATTCCCCAACAGGTCAAAGAGCTTAATCAAACCTTCGGTTGCCTCCAGAAATCCGGACGTGTCTACGCCTTGTTCGGACACTGAGACATCGGCGTACGACTGAGACCAGAAACGGGATTGTCAAATATGTTTTCAAGGTGTGAAGCTACGCACCTTTTTTACTGTTTCGAAATACGTCGCCATGGCTTCTTGTGACCAAGACAAGACCACGTAGCTTCCGCCGTTCCACAAACAAGCTCCCATGTGCTGGCTGGCGTCTGTGCGTCACGCGAAACATTGACGCGCTGGTGGGAAAATTTTCTCGTCTTTCTTCTCGAACACGAACATACGAAGGTCAGTATTTTTCGAAAGGCGTTGGAGGATGATCTCCTATCACAGACCTGAACCGATCCTCTATGCCATCTGCACGATGAACAGGGGGGCTGGGGACAACAATTCATTGCCTACTCGTTCTGAATATTACGAAGATAGCAAGCAATTGTGTACTGACAACTTCTTTTTTTAGGCTCCTTCCACAGCACAGTATGCTTTGATGATATAGCTGGGTTACATGTAACGATGTGTTGTTGTGGAGCTATACGATGATAAGACATCGGAGAGACATGCGATGATAGTACTTTAGGACAATCTGTGATGATAGCACTTTAGGACAATCTGTGATGATCGTACTGTAGGGCAATCTGTGATAATAGTACTTTAGGACAATTTATGATGTGAGTACTCGGACCGTTGCTAACATTCTGAGCATCGTAATGCCACTCGAGAGTGTTCCGTGCTCGTCGTCCCGCCCATGTACCAGTGTGTTTCGACGCAAAGCAAAATAGTTAAGTTATGGACATACATTAACGGAATGATAAGTCACTTGACTACATACATGAAAGTCTCCCGCGACACTAAAGACATCTACCATGAATTCTGATCATTCTCATTCGACTACCTAAGTTACACTATTCAACCATGTAAGGGGGATAGAGAGACAGAAGGAAATATGACTCTTGCAAATTAGCGTCTATCGCCATCTAGACTGTTTGCTGATTTTTCCATCGAGCAATGTCGCGGAGATACTGTTCCCTGGCACCAGCGGCGCGTTGTTCGTAGGGCTGTGGAGAGAAATGAGATGTGGAGAATTTGTGAGCAACGTACGTACCTCCTTCTCTTGCGCAGACAAGTTCTTCCACGAAGCACCCGCCTTGCGGGCAGCATCGATGACACCAGCGTTGTACAGGGAGGGATCGCTGGAGCGCAGATCTTCTAGGTAGTGCAAGAAGCCCGACTTGGGCAGTTTCGGCTTGGAAGGGTCACGTAATCTGCCGGCAGTCTTGCGGCCCTTCTTCTTTTGCGCAGAGATGTACGAGTTCTGTCTGCGGATGTCCTCGGAGGTCAAGTTGTTACGCCAGTTTGCCAAGGCTGTCTCGTAGGAAGCCTTTTCGCGCTCTGAAGCTTGCACATATGGCTAATGGTGACATTAGGTCAGTATATTAGGTTTGTGAGGAGCCAAGAACGTACTCTCTTCTCGCTATCGCTCATCTGACGCCATTCGGCACCGAGCGCCTTAGCCATCTTTGTGACGTCGAACTTGTCCTGACCATCCTTTCCACGGGACAACATACTTGGATCTGTCCTGAGAGCTGGTGTACGCTCCATGACGAAGTGCAAGAAGGGGCTGCGACGAGTTGGTTTGGATGCAGAAGGAAGTGGGACTGGTTGGAAACGTGAGAAGTGGTCAATCGAAGGCAAAGTAGTACTCACGAAGCTTGCCATCCGGACCACGGGCCTCCCAAGGCTTCAACTTCTCTTTCTTGGGCTTGGCAGATTTCTTCGTTTTCTTTGCTTTCGTGCTTGTCTTGGTCGATTTCGATGCCGCCGGCTCCTGCACAAGGGCGCTCTGCGAGAATGGCCGTTGTGGGAAGACCACGCGACGGACGTTTGGCAGGTGCACACGGTGAGCATTTGAACACATTGGGAGCGGAAGGGGTTTGCTGATCATCAATTGCCTACCAAAGAGCGCTTTGGCAGTCATTCGAAGCATGCTGGACGTCATGGTGCCCAACTCAAACAGTTGTGATGGAGGTGGATGGTTTAAGAGCCAGCGCACGAACCCTCTACTTTCCAAACGCGTCGTGTGGGTGGGCGGGGGAAGCGCGTCTGTGGACCACGTGAGAAAAGGTTATCTGTGCTAAAGTTTCACGCCGCCCCAAAATGGTACGGTTTTGGACCCGGTTAAAGAGAGGTTCTTCTGGAGGAAATTCGTTTCTGTCCTTGCGCTACGAGTCGATTCCCCATCCTCTGTGTAAGTACGCAACCGATGCAAATGATCTCGAGGATGAACGCATATCATCTTACGTTCATGGAGCAGCATACTTACGCACTGTGTGGTGTCTACGTATGCTGCCATGAAAGTTTCGTAATCCCATTCAAGTCGCTGATTCGGTTCAGTGTATTCGCGAACCACTTGCTGACACTATGTTTTAGATCATTGCAATGGCTCCTACAGCAACCAGTACCAACCCTAGAAATCTGGAGGGCATCTCCAACTACACCAAGTTTTGGCAACAGGACTCCAAGAAGGATTCTCAGACAGATACCGACAACCGCTTAGACCAATACCAGAGCGTGGTAAACGGTGAGTGTAATTGATTTTCATATCTACTATTCTGATTCTCTGGACGCAGGGTATTACGATGGAGCTACTGCTCTGTACGAGTACGGCTGGGGAACTAACTTCCACTTTTGCCGCTACTACCCAGGTGAAGGCTTCTACCAAGCACTTGCGCGACATGAACATTACCTCGCTCATTCCATGAACCTCAAGCCCAAGATGCGTGTTCTGGATGTCGGCTGCGGTGTGGGCGGACCTGCTCGCGAGATTGCTCGTTTTGCCGATGTAGAGATCGTCGGCCTCAACAACAACGCATTCCAGGTCGAACGTGCTCGCAAGTACACCGAGAAGGCCGGTCTTTCTGACCAAGTGAGCTTCGTCAAGGGCGACTTCATGAAGCTGCGTGAGCAGTTTGGCGAGAACTCTTTCGATGCCGTTTATGCCATTGAGGCGACTTGCCATGCGCCTTCGTGGGAGGGTGTGTATGGCGAGATCAAGCACGTTCTCAAACCGGGTGGTGTGTTTGGCGTCTACGAGTGGTGCATGACGGATGCATGGGATGCCAGCAAGCCTCAGCACAAGCAGATTGCCCACGGAATCGAGCTGGGTGACGGAATCCCAGAGATGCGGTCCATCGCTGCTGCTCGTTCCGCTCTCCAGACTGTCGGCTTCCAAATCGAGCAGGAGGAAGACTTGGCTGACCGTGGTGACAAGATCCCGTGGTACTACCCCCTGGAAGGTGATCTTCGCAAGTGCCAGTCCCTGTGGGACGTGTTCACGTGCTGGCGAATGACTTGGGTGGGAAAATTCACTACCCAGAACACCGTTCGTGTCCTCGAGACTCTTGGCCTGGCACCCAAGGGTACTTACGATGTCGGCGAGTCCCTCAAGATTGCTGCGGACAACCTTGTTGCTGGTGGACAGTCCAAATTGTTCACACCAATGATGGTGAGTACTGTGGATTTTCCTCATTACCTTGCTGATGTGCTGGATTCCTAGCTGTTTGTGTGCCGTAAACCCCAGGCATAGTGGACTCAGTGGCTTCACATCTCGCCCTATCGAATCCAAGGGTCTTTTTCTTCGCTACCCTTTGATCTTTATTCATTGCACAGTTCATGTAGGAATATCATTGTCCGACCCGTAGTACACTCGTTTCACTCCAATGCATTCCATTGTGCCATTTCATGCCCTCTTTGTCGTTGTCACAGCGCGCGCACCTCGTTGTCTTCCATCACGCCATCTCTTTTTGTCATTCCATACACTGGTGCAAGATTCCAAACACTCGTGGAATACTCTAGGCCACTCGCTTAGTAAGTACCATAATGCACTCATTTTGTGTCATTCGATTCACCAACAAATATGCCATTTGAGATTGTACATTGTTCTTGTCTTGTTAATCATCATCACCCGTGCCCTCGTCGACGGGGAAAAAGTCACAGAATGCTTTGTCTGGCACATTCTCCGCTGTGTCTTCTTCTACGACGCCGCCTAGGCCCTGGCCAACAGCATAGCCTGCACGCCTGAGCCTCCTCCGCATCGCTTCCGCTTTTTGTCTCTCATTTTTCCCTTCCCTACTTGTTAAAGCCCAGTACAGGTCCTCGGCCTGCACGGTGGCATCATCCAGAGAGGTGGCTACGTTCCCCAATGAGGACTCCACACGCACCAGATTATCTGTCGCCAACATCGCATCCTCCTGATTTCCTTCCGAAACGTGGGTGCTGGAGAGATGACGGACAAAATAGCTCTCCATAAGAGGCTTGATGTCACCTTCTTGCGTGTCCGAAGCCGACCCGCCCTCCCATTCACGCTTGCTCTTCGACGCCAGCTCCAGCACCTTTTGTCTGGCTTGGGCGAGCAATTGACGCGCTTCTTCTGCGCTAGGGCACGACTGATCTTCATCGGGCAGTGCCATATTGAGGTATACGAGATATGTGCCTTTGGGGCACGAGAATGTTCCTTCGCCCATCTGAAGAGCCCAGACGCTGGAGGCATTGTCGTGTTGAGGGGGGAAAATCACAAGAGCTGTTTCTGAAGGTTCCTTCTTGGCGCTCGACATGGAAGCCGGCACATCATCAGGCGACTCTTCTTCCAAATTCATTCCTCGGTCAAGGAGAAGGATCGCCATCACCTCTTTTCTCGATGATCTACTCGGGTCCTTACTACCTCTTGTACGGCTGAGCATGTCATCGTCCCCAATCACAGTTCCGACCTGAGCCACGCCATCGATGCCTTCCAGTGAAACCTGCCAATTGTGTGAATCGGTGGCCTGCTTTTCAAGCCGAGAAACTTTGTGTGCCAGGACAAATGTGGTTCCCTGCACAGCCGAGGCACGGCAGAAGCATTGTGCCATTTCACCTGCCCCTCCATACTGCCCAACAAGGTAGGCAGAGTTGCCATACCGTCCCATGCTGGATATGTGTCTTTTGATGCGCTGCATAGCTGGAGCGGCAGCATCTTCATAGTCATGTTAGTCTGAGTACAGTTCATCTTTGTCCACTGACCTTTGTACGACCGGCTAAGCGCGACACCAAATCCAATGTCTCTCGCCAACTCTTCCGAAAAGCTCAGACCGTCTTCGCTCGTCAAGTACTCGAAGAAGTTTTGGTTCTGTATACTTGGCGTCGCTTCCGCATTTTCGGTAGCAGCCTGTTGTAACAACTTCATAAGCCTTCTTTTGTCGACCAAACTGAGCGACTTGCTTTTGAAGATATCTTCTTTGCTACTGGGCACTTTGTGAAGATATCCTTTTCTTGATGAAGAGGGCGAAAATATTGCAGTTTCTTGTAAAAGACGAAACGTACAGTAGCTGGCAACCTTGGATCGGATCATGACATCGATAGTCGGTCCTGCACAAGGAAGCAAGACAGGTGCGAGTGAAATGGCGAAGTGGCGATTGAGATGCGCCAACTCTTCAGGAACCGTGTCGCTCTCTGTTCTATTTGCAAATGATGGGAAGGTTATTTCCATGTCTACAATTCCTCGCTGGGGATGTTCTGATTGCTTCTTGCATTTACGCGCCATTGTGAAGAACTCGAGAAGAGTGATGCTAGCCCATGGTCCTCCATAATGTTCGGCATCATCTACATGCAGCACGGAGTAACCGGCCTTTGCCAATGCAGCTGAAAGAATAGACAAAGGAAGAGATGTACCAAAGAGAGCAAAATCGTACTGGTCATCCAGACCGGCGGACATGACGATGAAAGTCCATGCAAAGGAGGACGTGGACCATGCGAAGGTGGCATTCTTTCTCCACTATACACGTGTGTATTCCCTGGTTCGCGTTTTATGTTCCTACGCGTAGAGATCAACACTTGCCAACGCCATCCAACACGATGATCACAAGTACATAAAGATATGCCTGAGATCACCAACGAGAATGACTTTATGGCCTCTCTGCTGGCAGATCTTGACGAGTCCATCTTCTCCGAAGAGCTGACGCCCGAATCCAAGCCTGGAAGCAAGAGATCGGTGAGTCTGCGTGGTTCTCAGCATGAATCTCAGCCGGACAGTAAGTCTCCATTCAAAAACCGCTCAGGATCTCCTGGCACTTCAGAGAAGCTACACAGAAGACTTCTCAAAGAATCGCAAGAGCGCTCAGTCCTTGCAGAAATCAAGGCTGCCACAGAAGATATACAAAACAACTACGATGACTGGATAGACACTGATTTCGATCGGCTTCCCTCTCAAAACAAGGCCAGGTCATATTCTCCGACAACGGATACTTTGGCGAAAAGAAGACGTACAGAAGCACAAGAAGCAAAGAAAAAAGACCCTACGCAACGAACCCAAGGTATAAAGCAGGAGAGCAACACTGGCTGCCAAGTGAGAAACAATGATGAAGTGCCAACAGACACAACATTCTTGCGATGCATCGTAGAGAGTGTGCGCTTCTCCGAGTACATCCCTGATCAGTATAGAGAGAAACGGGCATCACTGCCATACACTACAACAGGTGTGAAGCAAGAAACAGTTCGCAAAGCGGTAACGCGCAAAGAGGTGATCATTCACCTCTCTGAACAACCCAAAGCTGGGCAGGAGAATTGTTCGCCGAAAAAGTGCACAGCGATTTTGCGCGACGAGTGGCTTGATACAAAGATCCATGTGGGTGACACTGTGAATGTGATCGGTACCTGGTCCAATCTGGAGCACCGCGCTGCTCCAAAAAGAATCGAGATCAAAATGGAAGACGATTTCGAAGGTGCCGTGGGAGACAAACAGCTCAACGCATCACACATGGATTGCAATGCCTCAGCACATCCTACTATCATTTTTTCCTCAAAGCAAGCAAAGGAGACTGAATCTAGTACCGGGAATCTTCTTATTGTTCATCCCGATATCCTCTTGTCAGCTACAGCAATCTCTGCGGTGGTGACGTGTGCGCGCAAACCTCTACTGCAAGCCAAAGTCAAAGAATCAGGTCCTGGGCCGCACGAACGTCTGACTGATTCGTTAGTAATGGGACGTATGCTACACGAAGTACTTCAAAGCTGTCTAACGGGCAAGGGCCATGCCAATCGTCCCATTGACGTACCGAAGGACGTTTGGTGGATGCCGTCTACATTTCCTCTATCGTGGAGCGGACCGCCGCCCACGAATTTTTCAGAGGGTTATGTCAAAAGCCAGGTCTTAGCGCAGATCAGTAAAAGTATCGACGACCTTCTGCAAGTTAATCTCGATACGCACACGGCACGCTCTAGGCTATGGGAGGCAGCTCTTCCATTTGGTGCGTTTGCAAATACGTATCTTGGCTCCGTAGGCGGACAAACCATGGATTCACGCTCCCTAGTCGCACCCATTGCCAGGGTCATGGAAGTATTCGATGTGGAAGAGGATATTTGGTCTCCCATGTATGGAATCAAGGGATTCATTGATGTCAGCGCTATGGTTCAGCTGGAAGAAAACACGAAAGGGGTCGGTAAACTTGCTCCCGTAACAACTACGACTCAATGCATCATGCCTCTGGAGCTCAAGACTGGGCATTCTATCGACGTTGCTCAGCACCGTGCTCAAACAATGTTGTATACACTTATGATGTCCGATCGGTACCAGCGTCCGATCGAATATGGCTTGCTGTACTATTCCAAATCTCAAGAATTACAGCTTGTCAGGAGACGGAACAACGAGATTCGGGGGCTGATATTGGCACGAAACGACTTGGCCAGCTACCTTGTCAAGAAAGACCATCGTCTCGAAATAGAGCGTTCAGTATTACCTCCTACCATCGACAATGATTGGACTTGTTCTCGGTGCTACGTCAATGACATATGCATGCTGTACAAGAGAGCTGTGGACAACAAGAAGGAAGACGATGCTAATTACGATTCAGCAGACGAGTACCTAGAGGATATAATGATGCAGGAAGAGTCTGCCATTGCCCAGGTGTATACGAGTAAAACTTCACACTTGACGCATGAGCATTTGGCATTCTTCCGAAAATGGGATGAGCTTCTCACTTTGGAGGAGAGTGACAACGTTCGTTATCGACGCGAGATGTGGACAATGACCGCAGCCGAGCGGGAGAAGCGGGGCAGGTGCTTCGCCAATATGGTCATGGAGGCCCACGTGGACGTTCAAGGCAGCCCTTCAAATGTCGCAAACATGTTGGAAAGGAACGTGTATATTATGAGAAGGCACAGTAGCGACGCAGACCATCTTCTGGCAGGTAATCTCTCAGTGGGAGATCCGATCTGTGTGTCGATTGAGCCAGACACGCTGTCAGTGGCTCAAGGTCATATCACACAGCTCCGACCTGACCATGTGACTATTGCTGTTGATAAGCCGCTCGAGCCTGTGGTCAAGAGGCTGCGAAAGGATGAGGCAACATTTCGTCTGGATCGCGAAGAGCTCATGGGTGGCATGGCGCGTGTCCGTTATAATCTGGCCAAGCTATTCTTTGCTGCACCTCTGGGGGACACCAAGCGCCGGGAGCTCATTGTGGACCTGCATCCTCCACGCTTCCGGGAGGTAGGTGATGGTGGTCAGGGAACTACACCGAAAGATTTGCTGAAGTCATCTAATCTCAACGGGGACCAACTCGCAGCAATAAAGAAAGTATGCACTGCGCAGGACTATGCTCTTATTGTCGGCATGCCTGGCACCGGAAAGACAGCTACAGTCGCAGAACTGATCACAGTCCTTGCTCGACAAGGCAAGAGCATCCTTCTAGCAAGTTACACGCACAGTGCGGTGGACACCATCTGTCGCAAGCTCCTCGAAAAGCAGGGTGTGCATCTCGTGCGTCTTGGCACTCTTGATCGTGTGCATAAGGACGTCCAAAAATGCATGCTACCTCCGCTCACATCAGTGGAAGAGCTTGAGAAGCACATACTTGCACCGAACGTTGTTGCAACGACATGCCTTTCTGTTGGACACAGCTTATTTGCTCATCGACACTTCGATTACTGTATCATTGATGAGGCAAGCCAAATCACATTACCCGCTTCCCTTGGACCGCTACGATACGCTGACAGGTTTGTGTTGGTTGGAGATCCACAGCAACTGCCACCTCTTGTTCGCGACAAGCACGCTCGCCAAGGAGGACTAGAAATAAGCTTGTTTGAACGACTGCAGAAGGCTTTCCCCGAGTCAGTGGTATATCTGTCTCATCAATACCGAATGAATTCAGATATTATGGCCATCAGCAATGCACTTGTGTACGAAGGACGCCTGCGATGTGGCAATGTGGATGTCGAGCACAAGATGTTGACGCTCCCTGACCCAGAGAAAAGCATCAAGTGGGTGCACCGTGAAACTCAATCCTTGTGCCTGCAGCATTCTTGTTACATACATCAACTTCTTAGCCCGCAGTGGAAGACGATCTTCATTGATACAGATGGCATTCCAGCGCGCGAAAGGCGATGTGGTGATATGATACAAAACGATGTGGAAGCGCAGCTTGCTATCCAGATATCGGTCACACTCATGGAAGCTGGTTTGAGCCCCAAAGAGATTGGCATTATCACGCCGTACCGTCAACAGAATCGCCGGCTGCTTCAACTTATGTGCAACGGCTATGCATCACATGCTGAGCTCGCAGACGTTGAAGTGCTCACAGCCGATAAGGCTCAAGGACGTGACAAGGACGTGATCATCATCAGCTTTGTACGCAGCCAAGAAGATGTGAAAGATGCCGACGATGACAAGTGCAGAGTGGGCGTCGGATTGCTCTTACATGATGTGCGTCGCATCAATGTTGCACTAACAAGAGCAAGAAAGAAGCTAATCGTTCTTGGAAGCCCATCGACGCTTGCGCAAATTCCCATATTGAAGCGTCTCTGGGAAGTGATGCGTGACCAGAATAGGACCGTGAGACCAACGCTGCAAGACATCCAGGCACATCGAATACCGGGACAGGAATTGGAACGAGTATAGACGAGGAGGGGGTATATTATTTATCTGTATACGTAGTCTTTAAATTGCTATTGCATCATTGCGTTTCTCATCGTCGCTGTCGCCGTGGCGACCAAGGAGCACCACGCGTCCTTGCCTTTTGTTGATGTATAGCCGTGAGACCTTGGACGGGCACACCCTTTGCGCGCAGACGGTTCTGCCGAATGGCTGTCTCCAGTGCCCGTTGGCGAAGCCTCTTCTGCCGTTTGCTCAGTGTGTCAACGTTGGGAGCATTTTCGTCCCTCTTTTCTGCAGATGCTCGCTGACGCAACTCTGTCCAAGGTACTTTTTCCATCGCACGACGCGAAGCTCGATCCGCTCCTTGTACGGGCTTGAGACTTGTAGCGGCCCCTTGGATTCGTGCTTGTGTCACATGGTCATAGTGCTGGCTGACAATACGATCGACATGGCTTTGCAGAGATGTTTCTGTGTGTCCTACTTCAAAGCACCCCAGATCGAGTTCGCTGGAACCCAGTTTTCCTCCTCGCCAGCGATCCAACATGAATTTAGCTGATGCATCTAGATCACGAGTGCCATTCTTCGATAGTGTACCTGGTGCTCGCAATGCCAGTCGTTGCAGAAGACCAATGATGTCATTTGTCGGCCCCCATGTCATACAGCCGTGCTCCACTGCACTATCGGGACGGCCCATGGGCAGCCCCTCCAAGTAGGCAGGCACGGGCTCTGCTCTCGAACGTCCATTCCGGTCCCACTGCTTCCATTGCCATGCCCATTGCAGGTTCATACGGTACAACAAGTAGTCTGCCAGGCCGATGGAGTCAAATAAAGAGCTCTTCATTCCTGCAGCCACAGCGAGGCGTACGCCTTTCTCTGCACCTTCTGCACCGCTCCCCAAGTAGGGCACCATTACACCAGGAGTGTCATACACATACACAGCCGGCTTTGCATGCTCGTTCTTTAGAACAAACTCTCTACCACCCTTATGCTCCTCGTCCTCATCTTGAGTCTCCATCTTCGTTGTCTTGGCATTGGTCGGCTTGCGTGTGATGCGCACCGTACCAGCCAATTTACGTGTATGACCCGGTTCTGGCGCTGTCGAGGCCGCCTTGCCCCCTCCTGTTCCCACCCTACGCAGAGCATTCAAAAGACTGCTTTTGCCTACATTGGGCATGCCAAGAATCACGAGTCGAACACCTTCGTCAGGTGTAGGTGTGTGTTTGAAAGCTCCAGAGAGATTTTTGGGCCGAGCAGACTGTGGCAATCGTCCCCTCGCAACGCTCTTGTTCTCTTCGTATGACCACCCGTCCTGATTCGATCCACGTTCTACCAAGATTTCTGCCCTTTTTCGAATCCATTTCAGGATTTTGCGGATATCACTGTCATTTCGAGAGTTGACAAACAGGACCTCATGCCCTTCATGTCGAGCAAGAGCTGTTTTTAGCGGATCAAGAAGTCTGGAATCAATTAAGTCTGCCTTGTTGTAAACAATCAATCTGCGATGTCTCCAAGCCCCTGGATCATCCAGTGGCATATTGAGTGAGGCCTTGTTGGACTCTACACTTTGACTCTTTTCGGTCCCTGATCGGCGCTCCATGCTCATCAGAAGATCTTCAAATGCTGGATTGATACTGGATATAGGTAGACGAGCATCTCTTGTTTCTATGATCAAGGGGGGTGGGCTTTTGGACAAAAGGGCTGGTAATGATCTCATGGCTCGGTACATATGCCCGGCATACCACGAAGGGACTTGTGAAGGAAGAGGAAATGTTATCCGAGGCTCCATCGGCAGAGCCGAACTAGAATACGAGCGAGATGATTTGAGTCCCATAGTAAGAAAAGTGGGCATTCTTCTGAGTGCTCTGGTATGACATAGCGGCATTTCCGCTCTGGAGATGGCGGAGTGTGTCAACATTTTACCAAGGATTCTTCCACGCGCCGGAATTCGGACATGAGCCTAAAATTTAAACAGAAACTTTGGCCAATGCAAAATGGTACCGCGAGAGATCCTTCTTCCCCATCTTCCTATTAGAAGTAGAAGATACACTATCTTAGACCCGCTAAATATTCGATAAAATGGTGTCTTTCAATTGTGATGGGTGTGGAGACGTGGTCAAGAAACCTAAACTCGACCAGCACTATCAGAGATGCTACGCTCCAGTCACATGCCTAGACTGCTCCATGCAGTTTCAGTCTCCTATAGAATGGAAGAGTCACACGACATGTATCACGGAAGCTGAAAAGTACGAGCGAAGTGTCTACAAGGGATCCGGAAAGGGGAAAGGGAAGAAAGCTGATGTGAAGGTACAGAAACAAGCGGCTCAGAGCGATCTGCACTCTGAGCGAGAAGCAGGTGTGAAGGACACTCAGAAGGTTGAAAGCAAGAATGAAACAGTCGATGCTTCAGATGAGAAAACCAATAAAAGAAAACGCGATCATGAGCACGACGCCGGACATTCAAACAAAATAGATAAAGGAGTTGGGGAAAAGAGTAAAAAGAAAAAAGATACAAAGGAGGGGAGAGACAAGAGCGAGCTCGAGCACGAGAGCAAGAAGGAGAGCAAAGGCGAGAAGGAAAAGAAGGACAAAAAGGATAGGAAAGACAAGAAGGAAAAGAAAGACAAAGAGGAAAAGAAGGACAAAAAGGAGAAGAAAGAAAAGAAGGGCAAAGAGGAGAACAAGGAAAAGAAAGACAAAGAGGAAAAGAAGGACAAAAAGGAGAAGAAAGAAAAGAAGGACAAAAAGGAGAAGAAGGACAAAAAGGAAAAGAAAGACAAAATAGAAAAGAATCAAAAGAACTAAAATCATTGATGTAGAAAGCATATGGGTCAGCGCCATATGAATCGTAGTTAGACGGATTATACAGTGTCTGATGCCCTCTTGTCGCTCGCAGATGCACAGAGATGGAAGACATGTCTACAAGGCTATCCGTGTTTTATATAGCGCACTACACAAAACATTTTTATTTTGCTTCTGAGGCAACTTCCATATCCACAGGCTTGGTGGTACTTTTAAAGGTATGTCCCACACATCATGTAATACTGTTGCAACAACATACACAAATTCAGATGATAATGGCAGATCGTGGAAAGACTGAGTTGTTCACGATATCTTATGGCAAACATGACTTTAAAAGAAAAAGAATACAGATTGCTCTTTCGGTTCATATGACTTTTTAATAGTAACTTGAACGCAATCTGCTCCATAGTTAGGGTGCATGCAACATCCCAAGCTCGCGCATGGCTTCTTTTCACCAGTATAATCATCTGACATCGATTGAAATGTAAGGAAGTCGTTTTATCACTGATTTCGTCGAACGTTGTGCGCTATTATGCAAATCGAGAAACGTAGAAATAACATGGTTTGCTCCTTCCTTCATCCGACTAACGACTTTTTGTTTTTAATGCAGAATCGTGCTGTCAAAAAGCAAAGACTCGATCCATGCTTTGCTTGAAGGCATATTGCGCTCATAATGGATGTCACTAGCGGTCATGGAAGATCTCAATCGCTTCACATCTATCCAGTCATGTCCCGATATTCAGTCTCTGTAGCTAATTTAAATTGATTATCTGGTTCGTCTCTTAATATGAGACTTGTAGTCATCATGTTAATCTTGTTCAAATACGTATTTTGCCATGAAGTAGTATTTGATAGTGGGAGCTCGCTTTTTGGGAGATTCTTTTAAGGAAAACGAATGATTATAAAAGTACTCTGGTGTCTCTACGGGTACTCCAAAAGTCTTGAGAACATACGCAGGATTGCCTTTAAAAAAAAGTTCGAGAACTGTCTGATGACAAGAAACAGAGTAAACCTGCCAGTACGATAAGCTTAAGACAATCGAAACTGTATTTATACGTGGAATATGTACTTTTGTGAGACGACTGCTACAAATTTGTCGCCTATTTCTCGAAAGGCTAGCAAATACACATGTCATCCTCAGATCTTTATTGCCAAACAGAACAAAACAGAATTGCCTATCGCCTCTGCGCTCTGCAGAATACTGCAAAAATCTTTATCGAGTACCTAGATGAGGAAAGATGGCCACAATGGGTTGTTTCTAGGAAGGAATCTATGACGTGGAACATTTATGCAGGTTGCATCAGCTCTGGACATGTACGTTTGCTTCTGAAGTAAGATGTCTATCTTTCAACTTTCTCTCGTTAGCAAGGATCGGTTGCACCCATCGTTGAGAGTGACTTTGTGACGAAACAGCTGCGCCACGAGGCTATGGAGCGGACGTTAGCACATCATGCGGAAATAATCAACATGAGCAACCATCGTCAATACTCTTGGGCAGAGTTTTCCATGGAGAATATCCTGAAACCAATTCAAAATGCCTACGGGATAAGAAAAAGGTAAGTATCAAATCCCAATCAATTTAATTGTAATGTATTTTAGTCATCCGTAATTCTTTTTTAAGCCGCAGAAGGGATTGGGATGTATCGGTGGGCCCTTTTTCCAAAGGAGGCTGTCCAACATATCCCCCTCAGCCTGACATTTCATTTGGAATAGATGCAGATATTGATATTCAAAGTACCCTTAACCAAACTATTCCATATAAACTTAAAATAGAAAAGGAGAGCTTGAAATTCTTACAGACTCATAAGAATGTTCAACCCTACCCATCAATAAGTTTAGAATACCCTGCTTTTCCGGCAATAATCTACCAGAGCGAAACAGAGGTAGAAGCAATATTTAATGCGGAAAACAAAGCAGCAGTAGCAGCAGCCAAAGCAGTCTGCATGTTGGAAAGCTTACAAGAAGCAGCAAGATCAAATATACAGATTCCGGTGTATGTTATGTGCAGCCAAGGCACGATATGGAAGGTACTTTTGGCTTATAGAGATGAGGAGGAAATTGTAAGTCATTCCACAACGTGCGTAGAATGTTGACAGTGAGCCTAGCACCTGATGCGATTATGGTTTGGCGATATTCAGGATCGACAGTCATGCTTTCAGCTTCAAATGATTGTTCTTGAGCTCCGCAACTGGATGTGTACGGCTTACAGAAAGGACATATCGGATCTTGTGGCAAAGGCAATATCCAACTCTTGAGGAATTCTGTACAAAGTGTTTCATTGAGTACAAGTTGTACTAGTAAAGAATCTCTCAAGTTGATAATTGGTTCCTTCAAGTCGCATCTTCAGAATTCGCAGGATGTAGTGAAAATGTTTTACTTTTCGTATCGCGATATATTAACGCGAATGTTGTGTAAGAATCTTGTATTAAACACGTCGGATGAGCTTCGGTCACAGAAACCAGGATGATAATGAAACTGGCAACAAACCACTAGATTGAACCTCCTGTATGATATATATCACAAGCAGTAGCACGCTTTCCAATGCGAATCGAAAGGATTGCAAATAGGTCTTTCCATTGAAGTCAGCTTGCGCTGTACCACTAGATAGCATTGATCTGTCTATTTTGCTTATGAATACTTGCTAGTAACATTGAGCAACTCATCTTTGCTTCGTATCCTATTCGCCAATGTTCAGAAGAGTTGACTATCGCCTTCATGCCGAAGAGGCTCACCATATATTTGTTGACAGGTTGTCAAAACGTGAATGGCCAGCATGGCTTACTTCTCATCAAGAGTGGTTGACTTACGACAATTTTGCAGGGATACCCCTTGCTGAAGAGGTGATATAGAAGTATCCGCGTTTCCTCCCTTTTCATACTCTTATATTTGTAGGACATTTGGAGCCGGGCCCTTGTTCCCAGAGACATTGCTAGTGGTGAATTTCAAACGACTGCTTGTGATCGATTCAACGAGTATCACGATCGAATGTGTCAGTTGACGAATGCCACTAATGACCAATGCAAAGCATTTGGTAGGGATATCCTGGACCATATATGCAATGCTCCTGGAGTAAGATACTGGTATGAATTGAAGAAGTTCAGTTTGAATGCATTAATCTTTCTGATTGCTACAGCTGGGGAAAAAAGTGGAATGAACCGGAGATTACTCTCCCTGGGGGAGAAGTTCCGTTACCAGTACCTGTACAAGATCTGATCATTGGTTTAAAGGCATTTGATCATTCTGATCAAGAGAATGCTAGACGTGAACTTCGAGGACTTCCTACTATTTGGGAGAACGATGCCAGATCTCTGTATGAACGTGCAGGAGTACAACCTTTGATTACTGTGCAGCATGAAAACCTCATATTTCCATCGACTGTATGCGACTTCAAATCGAGCTTTGTACCACTTATGGTCTCAGAAAATAAAGCTGGAGTTTCTGCAGCCAAAGCACTTTTCGTCCTCGAATTTCTGAAAGATCTCTCCGGATTCGATGCGAAAAGTCGGGTTCATATTTTGATCAGTCAAGGTACCTACTGGAAATTGCAAGTTGCCTTCCAAAACCCAGGGGGCTATGGGATCGTGAGTAGCTCAAAGTAAACCATAAAAAGACTTACTTTGCGAAAATTGGCTTTAGAACATGGAAACAGTGTGGTTTGGCGATGTTCGCAACCCATGGTGTCATTTCCAGCTGCAAATGATTCTTGGGAGAATGCACCAATGGATTCATTTCAACCACAGACTTGAAATAGAAGACTGTCTTAGGATTATGAGAGAATCTTTGGCCTTAGAAGCACGAATGAGCGGTGCATCAGGGACGTAAGACTGTACCGGGTCGTTCAAAAGGTGAATCCGTTCGTTTATGATGCAAATGTTAGTCAAGTCATCGTTTGGTTCTTTCATAACCTATGTGCGAAACCTTTCCTATTTTTAAATTCAATATCCGAAATTATTAACACAACTGAGAAAAATGAGTGTGACAATCTCCGCTGAATTCCCAAAGTGTGTTTGGTACTGAGCAAACACGGAGATTGCCGATTTCCATCACTGCAAATCAGATCTTGTTATCGGCTTCAAATTGAGAGTGGCGGTCTCCGTGTTGCTTTAAGGTCAGGCCCATCAAGAGCTCACAGTAACACACCCTCCATGCGAACACCACATATATATCGCATAGATCGAAAAGTGTACATAAGCCACCTCCGGGGCCTGCACTCTGTTGAATGCCAATCCCGTTTTGCAATACAACTATTGTTCCTGTATTTGGCAGCAGACAAGAACTCTACACAAAGCATTTCTCTTGATCAGATGTAATGAATATTCACGTAAGAAACGTTTTTCAATTCGAGAAACCTTGTAATTCGACCTTGCACATTGACTCGAAACCTTTGCGAAGGTACTGCACATGCAGTGCTACATTGCTTTCATAAAAATCTTTTATAGCGAACTTCCAGAAGGAGTCGTCCATATACACACCAACAGCACACCAATCCATTCTTGAATCGCTATGACGTCTATACTTGTATCTCACATATTCTCTCCTGCATGTTCTTGCAAAACATTTCATCCGCAGACTGAGGAGTATCGTGAGCAAACGTTGGGACGGGCCAATATTTTCATCGATAGGCTGGGCGAAGACAAATGGCCAGAGTGGGTCAAAGTCTGCAAAAACAACGTAGTATGGAATGATTTTAAGGGCGCCGCTCCTGTGGAATCAGTATGTTTCCCTGCGATAAGTTGAATTTATCTGAGGATTAGCATAATAGGCTAGCTGGTTGGGGGTTGAACTGGGAACTCATTCAATAAGCCTTGAAGGAGCTGAATCAATGGCAACACAATTAGGAAGAGAGGCATGGAAGATTGTTCAATCGACCTACAAGTGGGTAAAGTGCTTGAAATGTGGTGATAAGACACTGTGGTATGATTTTTCAAGAATGAAGATCTTCGACAAACTCGTAAATGATCAAAATGTGGCACTTGCGTAAGTCATGACTCTACTAAACCAAGGGAACCAAAGTTCTTAGAGGTCGATACCAGTCGTAGCAATGTTTGGAAAGGGCTCGAGAAGGGCTGCTGCAAAAAGGAAGAACATCTCTTTTATCCGCAATATGATCTCACATTCGGGCTGCGCGCAGACACGCCCACAATTCCAGATGAACGAACGCATGCTGAGTCGTCGAACTGCTTACGCAGAAGCGAACTTGAGTGTTTGAACACTAGAATGGGAGTGATGATTTGGCCCAAATGCCGTGTACAGCTAGTCTTTCCAGCAATCATATACGAATGCCATAGCGAAGCAAATTCGCTGCTAATTGCGGAAAACAAAGCAGCAGCAGCAGCAGCCAAAGCAGTCTGCATGTTGGAAAGCTTACAAGAAGCTGCAGGATCAAATGTGCAGATTCCGGTGTACGTTATGTGCAGCCAAGGCACGATATGGAAGGTACTTTTAGCTTATCGAGATAGCGCACGAAAGGAAATTGTAAGTTCTACCGCTACATGCATAAGATGTTGACAGTGAGCCTAGCACCTGGTGCGACTATGGTTTGG